>JARQOD010000005.1:77471776-77594169 GCA_033576555.1 Oophaga sylvatica
GGGTAATTTGTGACAGGTTTTCCAAGATGAATCATCTTGTGCCATTACCTAAGTTGCCTTCCTCCTCCGAGTTGGTGCCTTTGTTCCTTCAGCACGTGGTTCGGTTGCACGGCATTCCGGAGAACATTGTGTCTGACAGAGGAGTCCAGTTTGTTCCAGATTTTGGAGGACATTTTGTTCTAAACTTGGTGTTCAGTTATCTTTCTCCTCTGCATTTCATCCTCAGACCAATGGACAAACCGAGAGAACAAACCTGACCTTGGAGACTTATTTGAGATGTTTTGTGTCTGCTGATCAAGATGACTGGGTCTCTTTTTTGCCTTTGGCTGAGTTTGCTCTTAATAATAGGGCTAGCTCTGCCACCTTGATGTCTCAATTTTTCTGCAATTCTGGGTTTCACCCTCGATTTTCTTCGGGACAGGCGGAGGCTTCTGTCTGTCCGGGTGTTGACTCTGTTGTGGAGCGTATGCAGCAGATTTGGGACCAGGTAGTGGAGAGGTTGTCTCTCTCTCAAGAGAAGGCCCAGCGGTTTGCCAACCGGCATAGGACTGATGGTCCTCGGTTTAAAGTGGGGGACTTGGTTTGGTTGTCCTCAAGAAATATCCCTATGAGGGTTGCATCTCCAAAGTTTAAGCCTAGGTTCATTGGACCTTATAAGATTATGGAGATTCTTAATCCCGTTTCCTTCCGTTTGCTTCTTCCAGGGACATTTAAGATCCATAACATGTTCCACAAGTCCTTATTGAAGAGGTTTGTCGAGCCAGTGGTTCCTATGGCTGCGCCTCCTGACCCTGTTTTGGTTGAGGGCAATCTGGAGTATGTGGTCGAGAAAATATTGGATTCTCGTTTTTCTAGACGGAAACTCCAGTATTTGGTTAAGTGGAGAGGTTATGGTCAGGAGGACAATTCTTGGGTGTTTGCTTCGGACATCCATGCTAGGAGACTGATCCGTGCCTATCACCGAGCTCATCCTGATCGGCCTGGTTGCACAAGTGAGGGTTCGGTGACCCCTCCTCAAGGGGGGGTACTGTTGTGAATGTGCTAGAGATTGTTTCTGAGCAGAGGCTCCCTCTGGTGGTTACAGACAGTACTGAACCTTTCAGCGAGGAATGGCAATCTGGGATCACAGACTGTACTGATATAAGGGAGGTTCCCTCCCATGATGGTCGCCGGTGATCAATTGTTCTTGTCTCAATTGTGGTTCCTGGTTCATTTGGAAGTTGCTGGAGTCTTGCCTGCAACTGCTGCTTTCAGATAAGATATTTTCTGCTTTTCTTTTTGTGCCTACTTTTTTCCTAGTTTTCTGCACTTTTGTGGAGGTCAGCCGGGTCCCCTCCTGGGGCCTGTGCTCCTCTCAATTTATCTGTAGCCACTGTTATTTGTTCATTTGCTTTTTCCTGTTTTTCCAGTGGCTGCGGCTTTGTTTTGTTACACCAGAGATCTGATTTAGGTGGTAGAGATCGTGTGATCTCAGTTTTTTTGGCAATCAGAAGTGCTGGTATTTTTTAGGGTTTTTGTTGGATTGCAGTCAGAATTCTTTCCTGTACTTTTCTGTCTAGACAGATTGGGCCCCAACGTTTGCTCATTCTATTTTCTGTCTGTGTCCGTGCTATCTTCCTGTCTAACCGCCATTATATGTTTGGGGGCTTCCTATTTTCTTTGGGGATCTGCTCCGGGGCAGATAGCTTTCATCTTTCTGCCTTTAGGTGTAGTTATCTCTCAGGCTGTGACGAGGCGTCTAGGATCACCGTAGGAACGCTCCACGGCTACTTCTAGTTGTGTGGTTAGTTGAGGTTACTGGTTTGCTCCATTATACTATGTGTTGAGAGTTATTAATCGGACATTTTAAGGGCTTGGTTTTTGTGGACAATTATGGAGCGGGTGCGAAGTTGTCCACCTTATCTCCACCCGAGGGTGTGGTCTGGGATTTAACTAGTCGGCCTCCTTAGACATTCAGTGTTCAGTGTGTCTGGAGAGGCTAACTTCAGAGAAGTATTTGTGCTAACCTGAACTGTGTGTTTTGCTAACCCTGAGCGGGCACATATCCGCAACCACAAGCACTGTGCTTTGCGTTAACACTTTGCTTTGTTTTCCCTGTTTATGCCTAAAAGGCTGTGTTTATTTTTTACATCAGCATGGTTTATGGTGCATATACAGTATAATAAACCAGTGAAGATCTTAAAGAGAAAGTGTTCCCGTGGCTACCTCTGTGTACAGCTAAGGCCTCTTTCACACTTCAGTCGTGCGACGTCAGTCAAAATCCGTCAAAGCGTCTAAAAGACGGATCCGCCATTTTTTTTGGCGGATCCGCTTTTTTCCCATTGACTTGCATTAGTGATGGATTTTGATGGATGGTCATCCGCCATTATTTTGGCGTCCGTCGGTTTCTGAAAACGTTCACTGCAACGTTTTTTGTGTGCGTCGAAAAGGCGGACCATGACGGATCCGCCGAGTCCGCCGATTTGCATAATGGACGCCTATGGGTGGCGGATCCGTCTTGATCCATTTTTGGCGGAATCCGCCAGCGGAACTGTTCTTCTCTGCCAAAAATAGGAAAATCCATTCTGGAGTCTCTCTCTCTCTCTCACTCTCTCTCATGCGTACAATACATTTTCCAGGTTCAAAAGTTCACAACGGATCCGCTTTCAAATCGGATCTGTTGCATCCGTTTTTGCACTTTTCTGACGGATCCGTTTTTTTCACCCTTTGGCGGATTTTAACTAACGCCGAATGACTGAAGTGTGAAAAAGGCCTAAGTGAGCCGATCTACTACTATAGATATATACATACAAATAAATATGTATATATATATATATATATATATATAAATATATATATACAGTACAGACCAAAAGTTTGGACACACCTTCTCATTCAATGATTTTTCTGTATTTTCATGACTATGAAAATTGTAGAATCACACTGAAGGCATCAAAACTATGAATTAACACATGTGGAATTATACATTACACTTTACAAAAAAAGTGTGAAACAACTGAAAATATGTCTTATATTCTAGGTTCTTCAAAGTAGCCACCTTTTGCTTTGATTACTGCTTTGCACGCAGAAAAGGTGAACGGATGGACTCTACATGCCTGGTTCCCACCGTGAAGCATGGAGGAGGTGGTGTGATGATGTGGGGGTGCTTTGCTGGTGACACTGTTGGGGATTTATTCAAAATTTGTATATACCTAAGCAGCATATACGCTGTTCAAAAATAAGGGAAACACTTAAACAACACAATGTATCTCCAAGTCAGTTACACGTTTGTGAAATCAACCTTACAGTTATGAAGCAAGGACTGTGGATCAATTTCTCTTGCTGTTGTGCAAATGGAACAGACAACAGATTAAAATGATTAACAAGACAACCCCTATAAAGGAGTGGTTCTGTAGGGGGTGACCACAGACTATTTCTCTGTTCTCATCCTGTTTGGCTGTTGTTTTGGTCATGTTCGCATTTTTACATTGATCTCACCCCTAGTGGTACTGCACAGGAGCATGAGGCGGTGTCTACAACCCCAACAACTTGCTCATGTAGCACAGTTCATCCAGGATGGCACATCAATGTGAGTTGTGGCAAGAAGGGTAGCTATGTCTGTCAGCACAGTGTCCAGAGCATGGAGCAGATACAGTTAGGTCCATAAATATTTGGACAGAGACAACATTTATCTAATTTTGGTTCTAGACATTACCACAATGAATTTGAAACAAAACAAATCAGATGCAGTTGAAGTTCAGACTTTCAGCTTTCATTTGAGGGTATCCACATTAAAATTGGATGAAGGGTTTAGGAGTTTCAGCTCCTTAACATGTGCCACCCTGTTTTTAAAGGGACCAAAAGTAATTGGACAGATTAAATAATTGTAAATAAAATGTTCATTTCTAGTACTTGGTTGAAAACCCTTTGTTAGCAATGACTGCCTGAAGTCTTGAACTCATGGACATCACCAGACACTGTGTTTCCTTCTTTTTGATGCTCTGCCAGGCCTTCACCGCGGTGGTTTTCAGTTGTTGTTTGTTTGTGGGCCTTTCTGTCTGAAGTTTAGTCTTTAACAAGTGAAATGCATGTTCAATTGGGTTGAGATCAGGTGACTGACTTGGCCATTCAAGAATATTCCACTTCTTTGCTTTAATAAACTCCTGGGTTGCTTTGGCTTTATGTTTTGGGTCATTGTCCATCTGTAGTATGAAACGACGACCAATCAGTTTGGCTGCATTTGGCTGGATCTGAGCACACAGTATGGCTCTGAATACCTCAGAATTCATTCGGCTGTTTCTGTCCTGTGTCACATCATCAATAAACACTAGTGACCCAGTGCCACTGGCAGCCATGCATGCCCAAGCCATCACACTGCTTCCGCCATGTTTTACAGATGATGTGGTATGCTTTGGATCATGAGCTGTACCACGCCTTCGCCATACTTTTCTCTTTCCATCATTCTAGTAGAGGTTGATCTTGGTTTCATCTGTCCAAAGAATGTTCTTCCAGAACTGTGCTGGCTTTTTTAGATGTTTTTTAGCAAAGTCCAGCCTAGCCTTTTTATTCTTGATTCTTATGAGTGGCTTGCACCGTGCAGTGAACCCTCTGTATTTAATTTCATGCAGTCTTCTCTTTATGGTAGATTTGGATATTGATACGCCTACCTCCTGGAGAGTGTTGTTCACTTGGTTGGCTGTTGTGAAGGGGTTTCTCTTCACCATGGAGAGTATTCTGCGATCATCCACCACTGTTGTCTTCCGTGGGCGCCCAGGTCTTTTTGCATTGATGAGTTCACCAGTGCTTTCTTTCTTTCTCAGAATGTACCAAACTGTAGATTTTGCCACTCCTAAAGTTGTAGCAATTTCTCGGATTGGTTTTTTCTGTTTTTTGCAGCTTAAGGATAGCTTGTTTCACCTGCATGGAGAGCTCCTTTGACCGCATGTTTCCTTCACAGCTAAACCTTCCAAATGCAAACACCACACCTCAAATCAACACCAGCCCTTTTATCTGCTTAATTGAGAATGATATAATGAAGGGATTGCCCACACCTGTCCATGAAATAGCCTTGGAGTCAATTGTCCAATTACTTTTGGTCCCTTTAAAAACAGGGTGGCACATGTTAAGGAGCTGAAACTCCTAAACCCTTCATCCAATTTTAATGTGGATACCCTCAAATGAAAGCTGAAAGTCTGAACTTCAACTGCATCTGATTTGTTTTGTTTCAAATTCATTGTGGTAATGTCTAGAACCAAAATTAGATAAATGTTGTCTCTGTCCAAATATTTATGGACCTAACTGTACCAGGAGACAGGCCAGTATACCAGGAGACATGGAGGGAGCCGTAGGAGAGCAACAACCAAGCAACAGGACCACTACCTCCTCCATTGTGCAAGGAGGAACAGAAGGAGCAGTGCCAGAGCCCTGCAAAATGACCTCGAACAGGCCACTGACATCCTTGTGTCTGCTCAAACTGTCAGAAACAGACTCCATGAGGGCCCAACATCCACAAGTGGGTATTGTGCTTACAGACGTAAGAAAGGATAAAATAAAATTCAGCTCACCGTGATTGCATCTTGAGGGTGTTCGGTGCCCGGAAGTGCCTTGTCAAGGTGTTGAAAATGCAAAATAAAAAGTTCCATGAACTGTGATTCTTTATACACATAAGCAATTCAGAGGACATAAACAGTCTGCGATACAAATTCACATCAATGCGTTTCAGGTGTCTGCCCACCCTTAATAATGTGATGTGGGTATACTTGGACCAAAAGTATAGTCGTCTGGACAAGCCCTGAAGGTGTAAAATGTTCTGAAATGATTGATTTCTACATGACAAAAACCTGGCATATAAACAGGGGTGTAGAGTTTTTATATACTCTGAATATATGTATACCCAAATGCAGGGCCGGCTCCAGGTTTTTATGGGCCCCGGGCGAAAGAGTCTCAGTGGGCCCCTTTAACACAGACCACGATTCATGATGCACAGATACGGCAAAGAAATATAGGTATAGTACAATGCCAAACACTTCACTTCTTCCATTACATGACTGATATCTATTGTAAATTGTACAATAGCTCAAAAACCGCCAAATACTCACAGCACACAGTACAGACTGGACAGTACAGTCCTCCAGACAATATTATGGGCACTACATAGTCTCCCCCTCATCACCCATATAATACCCCATGCAGGATGTCACCCACCCATCCCCCATATAATGCTCCATACAGAATACTGGACCCAACATAATGCTCCATACAGGATACTGGTCCCCATATAATGCTCCATACAAAATATGACTCTCCTCTGCGCTGTGCTGCGTTCTGCACTGTTACGGCTCAGGAAAAGGCGCTGTGGAAAGACTCCCCATTATCATCATCATTGCCTGCCCATTATCATCATCATTGCCTCCCCAGCATCATCATCATCATCATTGCCTCCCCATTATCATCAATGCCTGCCCATCATCATCATTGCCTGCCCATCATCATCATCATCATCATTGCCTCCCCATCATCATCATTGCCTGCCCATCATCATTAATCATCATTGTCTCCCCATCATCATCATTGCCTGCCCATCATCATTAATCATCATTGCCTGCCCATCATCATCATTGCCTGCCCATCATCATCAATCATCATTGTCTCCCCATCATCATCATTGCCTCCCCATCAACATCATTGCCTGCCCATCATCATCAATCATCATTGCCTCCCCATCATCATCACTGCCCTCCCCCACCACCATCACACATACAGCACCACACGGAGACAGCACCGCAGCACACCAGCACTCTCTCACATACACACACACACAAAGCACCGCACTACATACACACACACTGATACACACAGACACAGACACATACACCTCACATCTCACCTGTCCGGCGTCCGCGCGCTCTCTGCCACAGCCGGCCGCTGAATGATGACGTCATTCAGCGGCGCTGCTGTGAGAGGAAGCGCCGGCGTCCTGCAGGCGCCCCCTGGAGCCCGGAGCTGCGGCAGCGGAGGCACAGGGAGAGGTAAGTATTGTGCCAGCTGCTGCCGGGGCCCTGAGCAAGTGGGGGGGCCCAGTGGCGGTGCTGACACTGCTCTCATCTGCTAACGGGCGCCGGGGTGCCTGACAGCGAGTGAGCCCCCCGCCTGCTCAGGGCCCCGGCACTTGCCCGGGTATGCCGGGTGCTGACGCCGGCCCTGCCCAAATGCTTTCTTTTGACTTCTCCTAAACCCCTCCTTTCTATGCATGTGTGGTTTTTCACTACACTGCACAGCAATGTTCACAGATACATTAGCCTTTAATTTAGTGAGGATAGGTTGTGTGCAAGAAAATATTAGCAGCTGCAATGTTCTCAGTCTGTTTGCTAATATTAGCTTACACACCATCATACTTCATTGAAATAAAGGCTGAAAGGAATGGGTGTGTCTAGGTACCTTGCTCAACACATGTGCCACACAAAGATAGTGAAAGCCCTGCCCACTGGGGGCATTTTTAGCACAGGGATATAGTAGACAGGTGGTTCAACTACCAATGAATCGGCGTCACTGACATGGTCACAGCAGTACATCTAACAAATAAAGCCTTCATCTATATTTAAATAGTGTGTTAAATCGGTTCACTCGGCTGTACACGGAGGTAGACATGGGAACACTGTCTCTTTAAGATCTTGGTTTATAAGCTCCTCCGTGCTGTCTGTCATCGGCTCCTGGATTCTGACCTCCTTTACCCAGGACATTCAGTTTGTCCACTGCTATTATACGTGTTCATGGAACACTGCCCGCATTCGAAATACCACCTGTGGTAGATTGGCTCTCTGACCTGTCACGGAGGTAGACACAGGAACACTGTCTCTTCCTTTGGTTTATTATATGTGGCATAAACCAAGGTGAAGTGAAAACAAATGGCCCTCTGGGAAGAACAGGAAAACAAAACAAAATGGTAGCACGAAGCACAGTCCTTGTGATAGCGAGGATTCTCCCGCTTACAGTTAGCAAAACACACACGGTTCAGGTCAGTCCCAGCACAAAACACTTCTCTGGAGTTAGCCTCTCCAGTCACACTGAACAATGGCTGCCTCTGGAGGTCCACAAAGATCCAGACCACATCCTGGGATGGAAATAAGGTGGACAACCTCCTGCCTGCTCTATTGTTGTCCACAAAAACCCAGCCCTTCAACAAAATTGCTACTTAACCCCTCGCAACACATAATGTGCTGGAGGAAAAACTTCTGGGTCTTACATCACTGAAGCCATTAGCCTCAGCGAAACATATCTCCACTCCAGCACCTTGCTAGTGACTTTGTCAAAGTAGTTATTATATTTAAAGGGGTATTCCCATCTCCAAGAACCTATCCCAATATGGAGTAGGTGTAATAATAATAATATTAGCAAATACCTCCAATTAGTAATTTAGTATAGTTCTTCTGATTCGCTATGTCACTTACCCCATGTGCAGTAGATTAGGTATCCATGGTTATGACCACTCATATAGTAACAGCTTGTTAGTTAGCTGTTAGTGGTTTTAACCATGGCAATAACTGTCATTTATAGGTAGCAAAACCAGTGTCAGTCAGGGCCAGGGGCACGGTTACAGCCACCCTTCTGTATTCTCAGAGCGGTGACTGAACCAGTGCCAGCGCAGCCCCGTTAATAGCGCTTTTTTTCTGGTGACAAGTTCTCTTTAACGTATCAGGCGCTGTATGATTTCAGCCAGGTATGTTTGACTATGAGACACTAAAGGGTACTTCACACATAGCGAGATCGCTGAAAAGTCACCGATTTTGTGACGCAACAGCGATCTCACTATGCGTGACATGCAGCGGCGACCGGGCCCCCGCTGCGATGTTGCTGATCGTGCTCGAATGTCCTGGGCCATTTTTTGATCATTGGCGTCCCGCTGGCCAGCATGCGTCGCTGTGTTTGACGCCCTTAATCAACGACAAGGGACCTCGTTGGCGACTCAGAACTCTCTGAAGCACACCTATCGAGGTCTGAGTCGTCACAATAGCTGCTGTGTGACAAGGTCCCAACGACCACCGAGGTCGTTATACAGATCTCTGTATCGTTGAGTAGATCTGCCTGTTTGGCAGCTTATTAGCGACCATCTGGCGACGCACCAACAATCCTTACTAGGTCGCATCGTTGTCGGGATCGCTGGAGTGTCGCTATGTGTAATGGGGCCCTAAAACATTACTGAAAAAGAACATACTTTAAAAGCCAGAAAGGTGAAAGTTCAGTCTCTAGAGAATTCTCCTCTTTCGCTCCCCTTGAGTGTTGGGTCTCTTCTTGAGTACATGTCAAGGGAGAGACCTGTCAGTCATTGACTGAAGGCAGGGAGAAGCAGAACAGAACCGGCCTTTTCTTCTTTATAAGTAAAAGACACTATCAGCAAATCTGACCAGCCTCAATATCTGATTCTAGAGATCTATCAACTGAGAAGTGTGGATAATGTTTTAACAGCATGCTTAATTTAAAGTGTAACTGTGTCAAAATTATTAACTTATATGACTGTTACTATTATCATAATTAGCCTCAAAAGTTATTTTATTCTCATGCAGGTATACTATACATGAGATTCCTTTCATTTCAAATCTATTATCTTTCAATAATGGAGTTACTTATGGACTCGAAAGAAGTGACAACTATTACATCAGAGAACAAGATATTGCATCTGAACTTTTGCTATATTTGCAAAAAGATCAATTGTCTGAGAGATTAAAAGGGCCGAGGTGGAAGGAAGTGTTAATGACTTTAAAATCAAGAACACAAAGTGAAGCAGCTTTAATTCTGGAATCTGATGTCAGGAGCGAACAAGACTCAAAATCTTGTCAAGCCAAGAACAACATCTTTTTCCTAAAAACTCACAAGACGGCCAGCAGCTCAATTATGAATATTTTATTCCGCTATGGAGAATTTAACAACTTAACCTTTGCCTTCCCTTCTCGCTCTTCTCATTCTTCTATCCCAGTTTTTTCAGAGCCTCTTATGTGGATGGATTCTCTGCAGAAACAAAAAAGATTTTTCATATTATGTGTCATCATATGCGCTTCAAGTTTACAGAGGTGAGCAATGAATGATTCAAAACTAATTTAATGGAACAAAAATAAGTAGACCATTTATTATTTCAACTTTTAGAGCTGGTTGCTTGTTGACTAGCAGAGCAAATTTCATTAAAGTGATTGTACGAGGTTGGAATTTATGCCCTATCCATATGATAAGGGCCAACTTCCCAATCGCTAGGAATCTTATTGCTGTATTGTGCGTATTTACATTTATTTTGTCCTGATCTGTTCCTTGGCCACTGTTTTATACCTTGGGAATACATCACAGTTGTACCTATAAATCATATGTTGATATATGTTGTCAGATAAAAAGTATATTCTTCTTTTTTTGTAATTGATAAAATTGTAATATTTTAGCCTATTTTTGACTCCATGTCCTCCTTCATAACAAACCTCTTTAAGGCCTCTTTCACACATCCGTTTTTTACAATCAGCCAAAATCCGTCAAAGTTGAAAAAAGACGGATCCAGTGCAGATTGTAAAAAACTGATGCGACGGATTGAGAGAGAGAGAGACCCCAAAAAAGCAATAGGAATAGTTCCAGGCATGTTCAGACTGGAAAAACGGAATCCGTCGCTGGAATCCATCCTCTGACGGATCCAGCGTCAATAGGTTACCATTATAGTGTACGACTGATGCCGCTGTATCCGTCCTTGTACGTCTTTTCGACGTACACAAAAAACGTTCTAAAGTCCGTTTTTTCCTGCCGACGGACAACGATTTTTCGACGGATCCGTCAAGAGACGGATGAAACGTATGGCTATCCGTCACAATCCATCGCTAATGCAAGCCTATGAGAAAAAAAACGGATCCTGCAGCAACAAATGCAGGATCCGTTTTTTTTACAAAAGGACGGATTGTGACTGAAGGGAAAAAATGGATGTGTGAAAGAGGCCTAAGGTTGATGTTTCCAGTTTTCTTTAGCTCATTTAGAAGCCTTGCTGTATACTGGGGGCTAACATAAAGATAGTCATTGAATTATCAAGATTGATAAAAAAAAATCTCGTTTGATTCTGGAGACCTAGATAAAGTCCCAATTTTCTTGAATAGTGGCTTAAAGCTAGTTCAAACGAAAACTATATCTCAAATGCACATGAACCCTTGGCTTGGCCATTACGGTGAACCTGTTGACTGATACTTGTTGCCCAATCCGTGGACAGCATGGCCCTGGCCATTAGACTGGCTGTATGATGTCAGCCAGGTATGTTTGACTCTGAAACGCTGCATAGTTTCAGAGAAAAATGTAGTTTAAAAGCCTGTAGACTAGGCGGATGGGTGAATCATCATGGGCTTCACCTCACCTGCTGCCCTGGATTGACAGGTCTCTGACTATCTGCACGTACCGGGAAACCGCGTGTCTGATTGGGCAGCATGTATCAGCTGACAGGTCTCACCTTAATATGTTGCAGGCAGCGTTCGCTTAGTCAAAAGAGCAAGATCTCACAATAACATGTGGGATCTCAAGTTTTGACACTTGAGCTTCCAATATAGGGTTGTGTGATGTCCCTTAGCATGTTTGTATGGCAGGCTTCAACAGTCCATAATTGTGGACCAGACTTCTGTAGAATTGGATCTTTTATGAGTTGCTCAAGGCCAGTTTTCTTAATTTTTAATCAGGTACATTTTTACATTAAGTATGACCAGCAAGTGAGTTCTCACATGAAAAAGGCAGTGACCGGCACACTTTAACCTATCTACAAAGGTAATATTTTTACATTATATTTAGTTGGAATTTATTAGCGCTCATATTTTATAATTTGACTTTAAATGGGCAGTATATATTTCATTATGCTTTTAAAAAATATCAAAATAATGCAACAGGGTCTTTGCAAAATGAAAAAGTGTGGATTTATTACCACCACATACTGTGCAACATTTCAGCTCAGCTATTAGCCTTGTGATTTGTGGAAAGCTAATGGCTGAGCCGAAACATTGTGCACTATGTGGTGCTAATAAATCCATACTTTTTCAAAGATCCTGTTCCTGTTGTCTTTCTTCATATTTTTTGGATTACTTTCAAGGTTGGACACCCTTATGCCAATGTGCAGAGGGCATTCTGGTTGATACAAGATGTAGGGGAGTGTGGTATCCATTATATGGTTTATCATTATGCTTTAAATGTACAGAAATGTCTGTCGTTCTTCCAACAGTTAACTCACTGTAAGCAGTAATCATTTTTGAGAGCTACACTAACAGGACTATGTTGCCAGATATACCTTTTATCAGGGCCATATTTGCTACTAGGCACTTGAGGGCATGTGCCTAAGGCGCCAGGATGCAGGGGGGTGGCACCTGAGCAAAGTTTTTTTTTTTCAGTCCGGGGTCGGCCTTTGCTGTCGCCGCACTTCGGGCATTCTAAAGACCATGCCTTGAGTGCCGGAGGGTTAAGGAGAGAAACCCACCTGCCATGAAGAACCTGTGATGCGTGTGCCACCCCCCCTCCTCCGAAGATCCCTGTATGGCGAACATGGCCCCGGCACTGACTGGAGCCGCACAGGAAGTTCACCACAGGATGAAGCTGAGCTCTCCGTCCCCGTCTACCAAGCACAGTCTGTCTGTGTGGAAGCCGGAGCTAAACGGGCCGGGCCCAGGGGAGCCACCTCCTCCTGCTCAACAGGGGCGGCAAGGACTGCACCCCGGAGCGGGGGGGCTCCGGACGAACCCAGAGATGCGGAGCCCGGGGCCTTGTGTGTGCGGAGGGTGGCCCGCATGTCCAGTTGGCAGCAGGAGCTCGGGGCCCGGGCCCGCAGGCTGTGCCGGCGGTTGCAGGTGATCCAGGCCAAGCAGGTGGAGCGGCAAGTCTGAAAGCAGCTGGCCCCGCCTGGTGGAGCTGCTGGTGGAGCGGGGGCCTGCTGCCGGCCTCTCGGCACACGGAGCTAGACCGGCTGGCGAGCAGCTCCATGGCCCAGCTGATGTTGGCTCAGGGAGGATTCAACTCTGGTACGACTGAGAGCAGCTCCCGGGGGGAGTGCGACAGCGATGGGGCGACTACGAGCCCGGACTAGGGGAGTGAGGAGGAGCAGCAACTGCAGGAGCGGGGGGACTGGAGCATGGAGAATCGGCTCCAGGGGTGAGTGTGTACACTGATACTATGCAGGAGTATATACTGCAGGACTGGGGGTGAGTGTGTACACTGATAGTATATAGGGGTATATACTGCAGGCTCGGGGGTGAGTGTGTACACTGATAGTATATAGGAGTATATACTTCAGGACCTGGGGTGAGTGTGTAAACTGATAGTATATACAGTTAGGTCCATAAATATTTGGACAGAGACAACATTTATCTAATTTTGGTTCTAGACATTACCACAATGAATTTGAAACAAAACAAATCAGATGCAGTTGAAGTTCAGACTTTCAGCTTTCATTTGAGGGTATCCACATTAAAATTGGATGAAGGGTTTAGGAGTTTCAGCTCCTTAACATGTGCCACCCTGTTTTTAAAGGGACCAAAAGTAATTGGACAGATTAAATAATTGTAAATAAAATGTTCATTTCTAGTACTTGGTTGAAAACCCTTTGTTAGCAATGACTGCCTGAAGTCTTGAACTCATGGACATCACCAGACACTGTGTTTCCTTCTTTTTGATGCTCTGCCAGGCCTTCACCGCGGTGGTTTTCAGTTGTTGTTTGTTTGTGGGCCTTTCTGTCTGAAGTTTAGTCTTTAACAAGTGAAATGCATGTTCAATTGGGTTGAGATCAGGTGACTGACTTGGCCATTCAAGAATATTCCACTTCTTTGCTTTAATAAACTCCTGGGTTGCTTTGGCTTTATGTTTTGGGTCATTGTCCATCTGTAGTATGAAACGACGACCAATCAGTTTGGCTGCATTTGGCTGGATCTGAGCACACAGTATGGCTCTGAATACCTCAGAATTCATTCGGCTGTTTCTGTCCTGTGTCACATCATCAATAAACACTAGTGACCCAGTGCCACTGGCAGCCATGCATGCCCAAGCCATCACACTGCTTCCGCCATGTTTTACAGATGATGTGGTATGCTTTGGATCATGAGCTGTACCACGCCTTCGCCATACTTTTCTCTTTCCATCATTCTAGTAGAGGTTGATCTTGGTTTCATCTGTCCAAAGAATGTTCTTCCAGAACTGTGCTGGCTTTTTTAGATGTTTTTTAGCAAAGTCCAGCCTAGCCTTTTTATTCTTGATTCTTATGAGTGGCTTGCACCGTGCAGTGAACCCTCTGTATTTAATTTCATGCAGTGTTCTCTTTATGGTAGATTTGGATATTGATACGCCTACCTCCTGGAAAGTGTTGTTCACTTGGTTGGCTGTTGTGAAGGGGTGTAAGGTTCTTTGTATATGTTCTTGAAACTCAGTTTTTCCGTCAGCCATTGTCAGGAGTCGAACCCAGTACCTCTTGTCTACTGGCCAGCAGCTCTACCATCTGAGCTATTCTGCTGGCTGCAAAGTTCCTTGCTGAACCCAGATACCATTGACTGTTCTTCCTGATTGGCTACACATAGTGCTCTCTTGATTGGGCCTCTGATTGCCAATTACACACCCTATATAAACCTGGCCCTGTGGGTGTGTCATTGCGAGATTATTGAGCTCCAAGCCTTTAGTCAAGCGTTTCCTGCTGATCCATTGCTACAAACACTGCTCTCCTGTGAACCGACCTCGGCCTGCCTTCTGACTACGCTCTCCGCCTGATCCATTGCTACAAACACTGCTCTCCTGTGAACCGACCTCGGCCTGCCTTCTGACTACGCTCTCCGCCTGATCCATTGCTACAAACACTGCTTTCCTGTGTACCGACCTCCGGCTGCCACCTGACTACGTAATCTGCCTGCTCCTCTGTTACCTAACTGCCTTTCCTGTGTACCGACCTCCGGCTGCCACCTGACTACGTTATCCGCCTGATCCATTGCTACAAACACTGCTTTCCTGTGTACCGACCTCCGGCTGCCACCTGACTACGCTACCTGCCTCTGCTTCCCCTAGTGTTTGCAGTAACATCGGCTCCAACCCAGACGGGATCTTGACAGAATAATCTCGCCAAAAAATGGAGTCCGCTGTGAACACCCTGAGGCGGCAAGTTACGGAGCTTCAAAGTTTTTGTACTGACTCTCAAGGAAAATATGCCAAGTTACAAACTGATTTCACGGCGATACAACAGGAAGTAATTGAGCTACAAAAACAACTTCTGGACGTGCGCAATTCAGGGTCCGAATCAAACGCGCGGCTGCCGCTGCCTGCAAAGTTCAGTGGGGATCGCAAGCAGTACCGAGGATTCCTCAATCAATTCCGCATATACTTCCAGATGCAACCTGCTCCCTTTACCACTGAGAGGAAGAAAGTTTTTTTCATGATAAATCTCCTGACGGATGAAGCTCTTGCTTGGGCTTCACCTTATGTAGAAAAGGACTATGCCCTCCTAAATGACCTGGAAGCTTTCATCGCAGCTATGAATCAAGTTTTTGATGACCCAAACCGCTGTGCCACAGCAGAAACCAAATTACATAATTTGCGCCAAGGACGTCGCTCTGTTGCGGAATATACATCGGAGTTCCGTCGCTGGGTGGCCGACACCACGTGGAATCCAGCGGCCCAGAGAAGTCAATTTCGACGAGGGTTATCAGAACCAGTGAAAGACGAGCTTGCCAGGGTTGAGACCCCTGACCAGTTGGAGGACTTTATTCAACTATGTATCCGGATTGACCAGAGACTTACTGAAAGGAGAAAGGAGAGACTGCGAGCACTTGGGAATAGCCCTGGCTTCTCATTTTCAGCATCGGACCACCAAGAAAAGACGCAAGGCGTGTCTGAACCGATGCAGATCGACGTCATCCGAAGACCACTCTCTGCACAGGAGAAGGAGAGGCGACGTGCAGAACATCTCTGCCTCTATTGTGGGGACCCTGGACACTATGCCATCAACTGTCCTAACAAAAGGACTATAGCCTTTACCAACAACAGGTCTGCCAGCAATATGGACCTTTCTCAGCAGTCGGATTCCATCTTGCAGACTATCTCATCAGTAACGCCAGAAATAGACAAAATACATTCTACATCATCTCATTTTGTAATCCCCATTCAGGTTGTAATGGGCACCCAAAAAATACAATGCTCTGCCCTGTTGGATTCGGGAGCAGGAGGAAATTTTATGGACTTAAAATTTACACGTGATAATAATATTTCCAGTAGGACCAAATCCACACCAATTGAAATGGAAACTGTGGATGGATCACCCTTGTCTTCTGGACCTGTCACGCATGAGACAATCGAACTGGAGATTTGTATCGAACCGGATCATCATGAAGCTGTCAGTTTCCACCTTATTTCATCTCCGAAATTTCCGGTTATTCTAGGGATCCCCTGGTTTTCAGTCCATAACCCTTCTATCAACTGGGCATCAAGGACCATCACCTTTCCATCTGACTACTGTAAGAATAATTGTTATAAGGAACCCCCTGTTCTCCAACAAGTCCAAATCTCTGAGATTTCGCATGAGAAGGAAGAGAAACTACCACCTCAATATCAGCAGTTCTCTGATGTCTGCAGTAAGAAGAAAGCAGATCAATTACCTCCTCACCGTCCTTACGACTGTCCCATTGAATTGCTGCCAGGAGCAACCATTCCATTTGGACGGATTTACAATCTTTCCGAACCTGAATTGAAGGTATTAAGAAAGTTCCTGGATGAAAATTTAGAGAAAGGCTTTATTCGACCTTCCACATCTCCAGCTGGGGCACCCCTGTTCTTTGTTGAAAAGAAAGACTCCACTCTGCGGCCATGTATTGACTACAGAGAGATGAATAATATCACTGTCAAGAATCGCTACCCGCTACCCTTGATTCCTGAACTATTTGAGAGACTCCGTTCTGCGAAAATCTTTACGAAGCTGGATCTTAGAGGGGCTTACAACCTCATACGGATTCGCCCAGGAGATGAGTGGAAGACAGCCTACAGAACGAGATATGGACATTTTGAATCTCTGGTTATGACCTTTGGTCTTAGCAATGCCCCAGCCACCTTTCAACATTTTATTAATGATGTATTTCGAGATTTCTTGGACCAATTCGTTGTGGCTTATCTCGATGACATTCTTATATTTTCAGACACCTTGGAAGAGCATCGCAGGCACGTCCAGTTAGTCTTGGAACGACTACAGGAGAACCATCTTTACATTAAACTTGAAAAATGTGAGTTTGAACAAACCAGTATCCAATTTCTGGGATATATCATCTCCCCAGAAGGTCTGAGCATGGATCCCGGCAAAATCAATGCTGTAGTGGACTGGCCTGTTCCAAGAAATTTAAAAGACGTCCAGCGTTTCATAGGATTTGCAAATTTTTACCGAAAATTTATAAAGAACTTTTCACGGATCATTCTACCAATTACTACACTAACAAAAAAGACCAAAGCATTTTTCTGGTCTCGGAGGCACAGGAGGCTTTTGACAAATTGAAAACTTTTTTTTACGTCTGCTCCATTGTTAGTACACCCAAATCCTGAATTGCCATTTACTGTCTAAGTGGACGCCTCGGACTCTGCAGTGGGAGCCATTCTGTCTCAGCGAGTTGGGGACAAAATGCAACTTCACCCATGTGCGTTTCTTTCCCACACCATGTCATCTGCAGAAAAGAACTACGACATCGGTAATAAAGAACTGTTAGCCATTAAAGTTGCCTTCTCCGAATGGAGACATCTTTTGGAAGGTGCCAATCACCCTGTGACTGTCCTCACGGACCACAAGAATCTTGAATTCCTCCGTACAGCAAAAAGATTGTCTGCAAGACAAGCACGATGGGCCTTATTTTTCTCAAGATTCAATTTTATAATTTCTTACCGGCCTGGTTCAAGAAATGGCAAGGCTGACGCCCTGTCCAGGATGTGTTCGGAACCTCAGGAGAGGTCTAGTAATGACGATACAATTCTAGGCCCTAAAAATTTTTTGGGAATATTGCACTCTAGAGGACTATGTAATAGAATTAAAGATGGATATCAAGAGGACTCTTTCCTTAACCATCCTTCGGAAGACGTCGATCTTTCATTCAAAGAGGGGTTTTGGATGCAGAAACACAAAATATATGTACCTGAATCTTCTCGCCTTGAAGTCCTCAAAAGTGTCCATGATTCTAAACTGGCAGGACATCCTGGAGTTGCAAAAACACAAGACTTACTACTTCGTTTCTTTTGGTGGCCTAATTGTAGG
This sequence comes from Oophaga sylvatica, assembly GCA_033576555.1. Lineage (NCBI taxonomy): Eukaryota > Metazoa > Chordata > Amphibia > Anura > Dendrobatidae > Oophaga > Oophaga sylvatica. The sequence goes on from JARQOD010000005.1 coordinate 77,489,997, forward strand.
AAGGACGTGAGGAAATATGTTTCAACCTGTTTAACATGCGCACGAAACAAGACCCACGATCGTCTCCTCTAGGACTCTTGCAACCACTTCCAGTTCCATCCAGGCCTTGGGGATCTATTTCCATGGATTTTATTGTGGAACTACCCCCTTCCAAACAGATGACCGTCATCCTTGTCATAGTGGACCGACTCACAAAAATGGCCCACTTTATTCCAACTGAAGGAATTCCTACTGCTGAAAAAACTGCAGAACTGATAATCAAAGAGGTATTCAGGTTACATGGAATTCCTGACAGCGTGGTGTCTGACAGAGGCGTTCAGTTTACGTCAAAATTTTGGAAGAGTTTCTGTACAGCCTTGGGAGTCACGGTGAATCTTTCTACCGCTTTCCATCCTCAGTCCAATGGCCAGACGGAGAGAACGAACCAGACTTTGGAGCAATACCTCCGTTGCTTCATTTCCTATCTTCAGGATGACTGGGTGGACTATTTACCAACAGCAGAGTTTGCCTACAACAACTCCATACATAGCGCTACATCTCAAACCCCATTTTTTGCTAATTATGGAGTACATCCAGTATTTATCCCTAATCTGCCAGTGAACACTCCCATTCCTGCTGTAAATGACAGGCTTGCAAAATTACAGGAATCCCAGAAGGAATTATCAGAGATATTACTCAAGACCCAGGAAGTATATAAGGAAGCAGCAGATAAACATCGGAGAGTGCCCCCTGCTCTTCAGGTTGGAGACAAAGTTTGGCTGTCCACTAAAAACCTTAAGACACATGTGCCATCCTCCAAATTGGGTCAGAAATTCATTGGACCTTTTCAAATTTCTGCAAAAATTAACCAGGTTGCTTTTCGTTTAAAACTTCCCAACAATCTAAAGATTCATCCAGTGTTTCACATATCCTTGCTCAAACCCTTCTGTGAAAACCCGTTTCCAGGAAGAATTCAGCCACCTCCTCCACCAGAAAGGATCCGTGGTGAAGAAGAATACATTGTGGATAAGATTCTGGACTCCCGAAAATTCAGAGGTAAACTGCAGTATCTGGTGCAGTGGAAGGGTTACGGACCAGAGGAAAATTCATGGGAACCAAGGGACAACGTCCATGCTCCTAGACTAACAAGAGCCTTTCATCAGAGGTACCCGGATAAGCCAGCTCCTGAGATGTCCAGAGGCCATCCTGGAAGGAGGGGAGTACTGTCAGGAGTCGAACCCAGTACCTCTTGTCTACTGGCCAGCAGCTCTACCATCTGAGCTATTCTGCTGGCTGCAAAGTTCCTTGCTGAACCCAGATACCATTGACTGTTCTTCCTGATTGGCTACACCTAGTGCTCTCTTGATTGGGCCTCTGATTGCCAATTACACACCCTATATAAACCTGGCCCTGTGGGTGTGTCATTGCGAGATTATTGAGCTCCAAGCCTTTAGTCAAGCGTTTCCTGCTGATCCATTGCTACAAACACTGCTCTCCTGTGAACCGACCTCGGCCTGCCTTCTGACTACGCTCTCCGCCTGATCCATTGCTACAAACACTGCTCTCCTGTGAACCGACCTCGGCCTGCCTTCTGACTACGCTCTCCGCCTGATCCATTGCTACAAACACTGCTTTCCTGTGTACCGACCTCCGGCTGCCACCTGACTACGTAATCTGCCTGCTCCTCTGTTACCTAACTGCCTTTCCTGTGTACCGACCTCCGGCTGCCACCTGACTACGTTATCCGCCTGATCCATTGCTACAAACACTGCTTTCCTGTGTACCGACCTCCGGCTGCCACCTGACTACGCTACCTGCCTCTGCTTCCCCTAGTGTTTGCAGTAACATCGGCTCCAACCCAGACGGGATCTTGACAGCCATTTTGCTTTCTGTCTTGCTGCAGCTATCTTGCCCTCAGTCAATATGGAGTTTTCAGCTTTCATGTTCCCGCCCTGATTCTCTCCCTCTTGCTTCTTAAGCAGCCACAGCTGAGCAATCAGTGCTTCTGAATCTAGCCTGCAGTGAACCTGTGACCTGACTCCTGAAGCCTTGGACCTTGTACTCCAGCTATTCCTACTGAGGAACTCTGAAACACTTGTGGACTCTGGAACCCTGCTCTTTGAAAGAACCACGTTTGCATGGACTTACGGTAACAGAGAAGAAGATCCTGAACCTGTTGTGGAGAGTGATTGCTGAGCTTAGATTACTCTGGCCTGCTGTGTCTCCTGCTTCTGTGTCTGCAAGCTGTGTGACTATTTTTGCCAACTTGTATGAAGTAATACAAGACCTTCTATATCAAACCTTTGTCTCATGTGTTTTCATCGCACCCAAGCACAAGACGCTATATGAACTGTACTACACACATTACAAGATTCAGAAGCCAAACGTTAGTGTCTGCTGGGTCTGGAAAGGCTGTGTCTGCTGTAACTGTGGATATCAGATGTCCGGTTGTACTTTCTGTGATGACAGTGGTTGTGACTTCTCACAACCATTCCAGGTGAGCAGTTCCCTTAAGTTTTTTTTTCTCTGCAGTGTTACCACAGGTAAACACTATTGTTTTTTTTTTTTTTCTCTTTCTCTTCTCCTACCAGTACTCTTGTCTTAAAAGATTTGGAAGATGGAAGCCCGCATAAAGGAACTTTGCGGAGTGACTGATAATATCCTTGCAGATTTACAAACTATAAAAACCCGCTTTACAAATCTACAGGACCTCACTAATCACAATTTGCAAGTGTTTGGACAGACTGCCCAGGATTTGCGAGCCAGGATTGAGGTTCTAGAGGAGCGAGTCCAGGCTCCTGCCGTAGCCCCGAGTTCTGGGATTCCCAAGTTGCCCCCTTTTCGTTTTGGCGGTGAACGTGAGAAATTCAGGGGATTTATTAACCAATGCAATCTTTTTTTTCTGCACATGCTTCACAATTTCCCACTGAACGATCTAAAGTACTTACTATAATTATGTTGCTTACCAACAAGGCTTTGATGTGGGCAAACCCTCTGATTGAGACTGAGGATGAATGTTTGGATCATCTTGATGCTTTCATTTCAGCCATGGGGCAGGTGTTTGATGACCCCAATCGAGGTGCAACAGCTGAAGCAGCCATGTTAACTTTGCGCCAAGGTAAGCACTCGGTAGCCGAATATGCCTTGGATTTCAGGAGATGGGCCCTTGATACCACTTGGGACAGTTCCGCCAAAAAATCTATTTTTCGAAAGGGGTTGTCTCCACTAATTAAGGATGAACTAGCTCGTGCCGACCCTCCCACTGCGTTAGGTGACTTTATTAATTACTGCATCCGTATTGATGCTCGTCTGACTGAACGCAGGCAAGAGAGATGGTTCGAAAACAATCGCACTAACCTTTTCCTACCTTCCTCCCCAGCTAAGGAACCTTTGAGTAGGATCACACGGGAACCTGAACCTGAACCCATGCAGGTAGACTCTTTACAAAGACGGGTTAGCGATGCACGCAAAGAACATCGTTTTAAGGAAAATCTATGTTTCTATTGTGGTAAGTCAGGGCACTTCATTATAAACTGTCCCAGCCGTTCTCGTAAGACTAATGCAGCACTCATTCACTGTGAGTGTTGCGAGAGGAGATCTGTCAGGTCCGAGCCTCAGGCTCCAGAGAGATCTGCAGCAACAGATATTGATTTCTCGGACTTAAACTCCGTTACTTCTGAGGACGATGACTGTGTAAACGCTGCAATTTTTCAAGTTTCCTCAGCAGTGTCCCAGCTGAGTTGTAGGAAAAACAATTCTCATTGCTTCCTTTCCATCAAACTCTGGGTTGACTCAGTCTGGGTGTCTAGCTCTGCTATGATCGACTCAGGGGCAAGTGGGAATTTTATGGATGTCTCCTTTGCTCTGAAACAGGGGATACGTTCAGTGAAGAAGGCTACTCCAGTACAGATGGAAACTGTGGACGGCTCCCTGCTGACCTCTGGACCAGTGGATCAGGAAACGGAGCCTTTGAGGGTCCTTATGGGTAAAGATCATCAAGAGAAACTGTCCTTTATGCTTATCTCTTCTCCCCACTTTCCCATTATTCTAGGACTACCATGGCTGCAGGCTCAGAACCCTACCATTAACTGGGAGACCAAGGAATTACACTTTCCAGAGAAACAGATGACTCCAGAAGTTTCAGCGTGCTCTGTTCCTAAAGGAACCATGTCAGTCCCTGAACTACCAGCTGTATACCAGGACTATGTGGATTTATGTGACAAGAAGAACGCTGACCAGCTTCCCCTCACCGTCCATATGATTGTCCAATTGAATTATTGCCTGGAGCAGAGATACCTTTTGGTAAGATCTACCCCTGGCGGGGCCTGAGCTAAAGGCTTTAAAGGATTACATAGACGAAAATCTAGCCAAGGGCTTCATACGCCCCTCTTCATCTCCTGCAGGTGCACCCATCTTCTTTGTGAAGAAGAAAGATGGATCTCTGAGACCCTGCGTAGACTATAGAGAACTCAATAAGGTTACTATTAGAAACCGTTATCCATTGCCTTTAATCCCTGAGTTATTGGAGAGAGTGCGGCATGCCAAAATTTTCTCTAAATTGGATCTCCGTGGGGCCTATAACTTGGTCCATATTAGACCTGGGGATGAGTGGAAGACTGCATTCAGGTCACGCTATGGACACTTTGAATATCTAGTTATGCCTTTTGGTCTGAGTACCGCCCCAGCCACTTTCCAACACTTGGTGAATGACATCTTCAGGGATCTCCTAGATACATTCGTGGTGATTTATTTGGATGATATTCTAATTTTTTCTAATTCCACAGAGGAACATCATGGACATGTGAGAATGGTCTTGGAACGTCTAAGACAAAACCATCTTTACATCAAACTTGAAAAGTGTGAATTCCATAGGACCGAAATTCAATTTCTGGGGTATGTACTGTCTACACAAGGAATTAGTATGGATGGAAGCAAGACCCAAGCCATCAAGGATTGGCCAAGTCCTAGAAATGTGAAGGAGGTGCAGCGCTTCATCGGGTTTGCCAACTTCTATAGACGTTTCATTAGGAATTTCTCTGAGGTAGTGTCACCTATCACCCAACTTACCCGGAAAGAGTCTAGGTTCTCCTGGACTCCCCAAGCCCAGGAAGCATTTTCCCGTCTGAAAGATAAATTTACCACTGCACCTATCTTGGTACATCCCAACCCCGAACTTGCCTTCATAATAGAGGTGGATGCTTCAGACTGTGCCGTTGGAGCTATACTCTCTCAGAGAACAGGTGAGAAGAATGTCTTGCATCCCTGTGCCTTCTTTTCCCAGCAGTTGTCTTCGGCTGAGAGGAACTACGATGTGGGCAATAGAGAGTTGTTGGCCATTATTGCCGCCTTCAAAGAATGGAGACACCTTCTTCAGGGAGCTGCACAACAAATAGTCGTCCTGACAGACCATCGCAACCTTGAATTTATCAGGTCGGCTAAATGCCTGACTCCTCGCCAGGCTCGCTGGAATCTTTTCTTAAACCAATTTAATTTTGTTATTTCTTATAGACCAGGATCACGCAATGGAAAGGCTGATGCACTCTCTAGGATTCATTCAGCAGAGACCCGTCCACTTGCTCCTCCTAAGACTATTCTTCCTGACTCTAGATTCCTGGGAGTGATTCATAATCAAGACCTACTTAAGGACATCAAGGAAGCATACCATGCGGATTCCTTGTTGGCACAACCCCCAAGGGACGTAAGTCTTGTCTTTAAGAATGGTGTGTGGATTCTGGGACAATGTCTGTATATTCCTGAAACAGTCAGATTGAGAGTATTGCAACTCATTCACGATTCCAAGATAGCTGGGCATAGAGGAATTCTAAAAACACAGGAATTTCTTTCTCGTTTCTTTTGGTGGCCCACTTGCAGGAAGGATGTTTTAAACTATGTCACTTCATGTGAAGTCTGTGCAAGATGCAAAACACCTCGCTCCTCACCAACTGGTCTGTTGCAACCTCTTCCCACCCCGTCCCGCCCGTGGGGATCCATTTCTATGGACTTCATTGTGGAGTTACCAACCTCTCAAGGGAAGAACACCATTCTAGTGGTGGTTGACCGTCTAACAAAGGCAGCTCATTTTATCCCTTGTGTCGGCTTACCCACTGCAAAACAGACATCAGATTTGATGATTAAAGATGTGTTTCGCTTACATGGAGTACCGGATGAGGTTATTTCGGATCGAGGGGTGCAATTCACTTCTAGGTTTTGGCAAAATTTCTGTGCAGCATTGGACATTAAAGTAAACCTTTCTTCTGCTTTTCATCCCCAGACTAATGGACAGACCGAACGAACCAATCAAACCCTGGAGCAGTATCTCCGCTGCTTTATCTGCCACCTACAGGATGATTGGGTGGATCTACTTCCATTAGCTGAGTTCTCTTATAACAACTCTCAGAGTGCCTCCACTAAGCAGTCTCCTTTTTACTCCAATCTAGGTTATCATCCTAACATTCTACCACGATTTCCCATAGAAACGCCTTTACCAGCAGTGGCGGAAAGAATCACGTCTTTACAGAAGAATATGGATCTTCTAAAAGAGAATCTGGAATCGGCTCAGGAAAGGTACAAGAAAGCAGCAGATAAATTTCGTAAACCTGCACCAGCTTTCAAGGTAGGAGACCTGGTCTGGCTGTCAACCAGAAATCTTAAGTTAAGGATTCCATCGTCTAAGTTGGGACATAAGTACATTGGACCCTATAAAATCAGTAAGATTATAAGTGCCGTTGCTTGTCGTCTTCAACTGCCCAGAACTATGAGAATCCACCCTGTCTTTCATGTATCCCTACTAAAGGCTGCAACACCCAATACGTTTCCTGGACGTTCTTCTCCTTGCCCTGACCCAGTGCTAGTCGATGGTCAGGAAGAATTTGTGGTGGAAAGGATTCTGGATTCCAGGTTATATAGAAATCAGTTACAATATTTGATTAAATGGCAAGGCTACCCAGTGGAGGACAACTCATGGGAACCAGTCAATAACGTTAATGCTCCTCGTTTGCTCCGCCAGTTTCATCAGAGGTACCCAGACAAGCCTGGTCTGAGGCCATCCGGAGGTTGTCCCTAAGGGGGGAGTAATGTAAGGTTCTTTGTATATGTTCTTGAAACTCAGTTTTTCCGTCAGCCATTTTGCTTTCTGTCTTGCTGCAGCTATCTTGCCCTCAGTCAATATGGAGTTTTCAGCTTTCATGTTCCCGCCCTGATTCTCTCCCTCTTGCTTCTTAAGCAGCCACAGCTGAGCAATCAGTGCTTCTGAATCTAGCCTGCAGTGAACCTGTGACCTGACTCCTGAAGCCTTGGACCTTGTACTCCAGCTATTCCTACTGAGGAACTCTGAAACACTTGTGGACTCTGGAACCCTGCTCTTTGAAAGAACCACGTTTGCATGGACTTACGGTAACAGAGAAGAAGATCCTGAACCTGTTGTGGAGAGTGATTGCTGAGCTTAGATTACTCTGGCCTGCTGTGTCTCCTGCTTCTGTGTCTGCAAGCTGTGTGACTATTTTTGCCAACTTGTATGAAGTAATACAAGACCTTCTATATCAAACCTTTGTCTCATGTGTTTTCATCGCACCCAAGCACAAGACGCTATATGAACTGTACTACACACATTACAAGATTCAGAAGCCAAACGTTAGTGTCTGCTGGGTCTGGAAAGGCTGTGTCTGCTGTAACTGTGGATATCAGATGTCCGGTTGTACTTTCTGTGATGACAGTGGTTGTGACTTCTCACAACCATTCCAGGTGAGCAGTTCCCTTAAGTTTTTTTTTCTCTGCAGTGTTACCACAGGTAAACACTATTGTTTTTTTTTTTTTCTCTTTTCTCTTCTCCTACCAGTACTCTTGTCTTAAAAGATTTGGAAGATGGAAGCCCGCATAAAGGAACTTTGCGGAGTGACTGATAATATCCTTGCAGATTTACAAACTATAAAAACCCGCTTTACAAATCTACAGGACCTCACTAATCACAATTTGCAAGTGTTTGGACAGACTGCCCAGGATTTGCGAGCCAGGATTGAGGTTCTAGAGGAGCAAGTCCAGGCTCCTGCCGTAGCCCCGAGTTCTGGGATTCCCAAGTTGCCCCCTTTTCGTTTTGGCGGTGAACGTGAGAAATTCAGGGGATTTATTAACCAATGCAATCTTTTTTTTCTGCACATGCTTCACAATTTCCCACTGAACGATCTAAAGTACTTACTATAATTATGTTGCTTACCAACAAGGCTTTGATGTGGGCAAACCCTCTGATTGAGACTGAGGATGAATGTTTGGATCATCTTGATGCTTTCATTTCAGCCATGGGGCAGGTGTTTGATGACCCCAATCGAGGTGCAACAGCTGAAGCAGCCATGTTAACTTTGCGCCAAGGTAAGCACTCGGTAGCCGAATATGCCTTGGATTTCAGGAGATGGGCCCTTGATACCACTTGGGACAGTTCCGCCAAAAAATCTATTTTTCGAAAGGGGTTGTCTCCACTAATTAAGGATGAACTAGCTCGTGCCGACCCCCCACTGCGTTAGGTGACTTTATTAATTACTGCATCCGTATTGATGCTCGTCTGACTGAACGCAGGCAAGAGAGATGGTTCGAAAACAATCGCACTAACCTTTTCCTACCTTCCTCCCCAGCTAAGGAACCTTTGAGTAGGATCACACGGGAACCTGAACCTGAACCCATGCAGGTAGACTCTTTACAAAGACGGGTTAGCGATGCACGCAAAGAACATCGTTTTAAGGAAAATCTATGTTTCTATTGTGGTAAGTCAGGGCACTTCATTATAAACTGTCCCAGCCGTTCTCGTAAGACTAATGCAGCACTCATTCACTGTGAGTGTTGCGAGAGGAGATCTGTCAGGTCCGAGCCTCAGGCTCCAGAGAGATCTGCAGCAACAGATATTGATTTCTCGGACTTAAACTCCGTTACTTCTGAGGACGATGACTGTGTAAACGCTGCAATTTTTCAAGTTTCCTCAGCGGTGTCCCAGCTGAGTTGTAGGAAAAACAATTCTCATTGCTTCCTTTCCATCAAACTCTGGGTTGACTCAGTCTGGGTGTCTAGCTCTGCTATGATCGACTCAGGGGCAAGTGGGAATTTTATGGATGTCTCCTTTGCTCTGAAACAGGGGATACGTTCAGTGAAGAAGGCTACTCCAGTACAGATGGAAACTGTGGACGGCTCCCTGCTGACCTCTGGACCAGTGGATCAGGAAACGGAGCCTTTGAGGGTCCTTATGGGTAAAGATCATCAAGAGAAACTGTCCTTTATGCTTATCTCTTCTCCCCACTTTCCCATTATTCTAGGACTACCATGGCTGCAGGCTCAGAACCCTACCATTAACTGGGAGACCAAGGAATTACACTTTCCAGAGAAACAGATGACTCCAGAAGTTTCAGCGTGCTCTGTTCCTAAAGGAACCATGTCAGTCCCTGAACTACCAGCTGTATACCAGGACTATGTGGATTTATGTGACAAGAAGAACGCTGACCAGCTTCCCCCTCACCGTCCATATGATTGTCCAATTGAATTATTGCCTGGAGCAGAGATACCTTTTGGTAAGATCTACCCCCTGGCGGGGCCTGAGCTAAAGGCTTTAAAGGATTACATAGACGAAAATCTAGCCAAGGGCTTCATACGCCCCTCTTCATCTCCTGCAGGTGCACCCATCTTCTTTGTGAAGAAGAAAGATGGATCTCTGAGACCCTGCGTAGACTATAGAGAACTCAATAAGGTTACTATTAGAAACCGTTATCCATTGCCTTTAATCCCTGAGTTATTGGAGAGAGTGCGGCATGCCAAAATTTTCTCTAAATTGGATCTCCGTGGGGCCTATAACTTGGTCCATATTAGACCTGGGGATGAGTGGAAGACTGCATTCAGGTCACGCTATGGACACTTTGAATATCTAGTTATGCCTTTTGGTCTGAGTACCGCCCCAGCCACTTTCCAACACTTGGTGAATGACATCTTCAGGGATCTCCTAGATACATTCGTGGTGATTTATTTGGATGATATTCTAATTTTTTCTAATTCCACAGAGGAACATCATGGACATGTGAGAATGGTCTTGGAACGTCTAAGACAAAACCATCTTTACATCAAACTTGAAAAGTGTGAATTCCATAGGACCGAAATTCAATTTCTGGGTATGTACTGTCTACACAAGGAATTAGTATGGATGGAAGCAAGACCCAAGCCATCAAGGATTGGCCAAGTCCTAGAAATATGAAGGAGGTGCAGCGCTTCATCGGGTTTGCCAACTTCTATAGACGTTTCATTAGGAATTTCTCTGAGGTAGTGTCACCTATCACCCAACTTACCCGGAAAGAGTCTAGGTTCTCCTGGACTCCCCAAGCCCAGGAAGCATTTTCCCGTCTGAAAGATAAATTTACCACTGCACCTATCTTGGTACATCCCAACCCCGAACTTGCCTTCATAATAGAGGTGGATGCTTCAGACTGTGCCGTTGGAGCTATACTCTCTCAGAGAACAGGTGAGAAGAATGTCTTGCATCCCTGTGCCTTCTTTTCCCAGCAGTTGTCTTCGGCTGAGAGGAACTACGATGTGGGCAATAGAGAGTTGTTGGCCATTATTGCCGCCTTCAAAGAATGGAGACACCTTCTTCAGGGAGCTGCACAACAAATAGTCGTCCTGACAGACCATCGCAACCTTGAATTTATCAGGTCGGCTAAATGCCTGACTCCTCGCCAGGCTCGCTGGAATCTTTTCTTAAACCAATTTAATTTTGTTATTTCTTATAGACCAGGATCACGCAATGGAAAGGCTGATGCACTCTCTAGGATTCATTCAGCAGAGACCCGTCCACTTGCTCCTCCTAAGACTATTCTTCCTGACTCTAGATTCCTGGGAGTGATTCATAATCAAGACCTACTTAAGGACATCAAGGAAGCATACCATGCGGATTCCTTGTTGGCACAACCCCCAAGGGACGTAAGTCTTGTCTTTAAGAATGGTGTGTGGATTCTGGGACAATGTCTGTATATTCCTGAAACAGTCAGATTGAGAGTATTGCAACTCATTCACGATTCCAAGATAGCTGGGCATAGAGGAATTCTAAAAACACAGGAATTTCTTTCTCGTTTCTTTTGGTGGCCCACTTGCAGGAAGGATGTTTTAAACTATGTCACTTCATGTGAAGTCTGTGCAAGATGCAAAACACCTCGCTCCTCACCAACTGGTCTGTTGCAACCTCTTCGCACCCCGTCCCGCCCGTGGGGATCCATTTCTATGGACTTCATTGTGGAGTTACCAACCTCTCAAGGGAAGAACACCATTCTAGTGGTGGTTGACCGTCTAACAAAGGCAGCTCATTTTATCCCTTGTGTCGGCTTACCCACTGCAAAACAGACATCAGATTTGATGATTAAAGATGTGTTTCGCTTACATGGAGTACCGGATGAGGTTATTTCGGATCGAGGGGTGCAATTCACTTCTAGGTTTTGGCAAAATTTCTGTGCAGCATTGGACATTAAAGTAAACCTTTCTTCTGCTTTTCATCCCCAGACTAATGGACAGACCGAACGAACCAATCAAACCCTGGAGCAGTATCTCCGCTGCTTTATCTGCCACCTACAGGATGATTGGGTGGATCTACTTCCATTAGCTGAGTTCTCTTATAACAACTCTCAGAGTGCCTCCACTAAGCAGTCTCCTTTTTACTCCAATCTAGGTTATCATCCTAACATTCTACCACGATTTCCCATAGAAACGCCTTTACCAGCAGTGGCGGAAAGAATCACGTCTTTACAGAAGAATATGGATCTTCTAAAAGAGAATCTGGAATCGGCTCAGGAAAGGTACAAGAAAGCAGCAGATAAATTTCGTAAACCTGCACCAGCTTTCAAGGTAGGAGACCTGGTCTGGCTGTCAACCAGAAATCTTAAGTTAAGGATTCCATCGTCTAAGTTGGGACATAAGTACATTGGACCCTATAAAATCAGTAAGATTATAAGTGCCGTTGCTTGTCGTCTTCAACTGCCCAGAACTATGAGAATCCACCCTGTCTTTCATGTATCCCTACTAAAGGCTGCAACACCCAATACGTTTCCTGGACGTTCTTCTCCTTGCCCTGACCCAGTGCTAGTCGATGGTCAGGAAGAATTTGTGGTGGAAAGGATTCTGGATTCCAGGTTATATAGAAATCAGTTACAATATTTGATTAAATGGCAAGGCTACCCAGTGGAGGACAACTCATGGGAACCAGTCAATAACGTTAATGCTCCTCGTTTGCTCCGCCAGTTTCATCAGAGGTACCCAGACAAGCCTGGTCTGAGGCCATCCGGAGGTTGTCCCTAAGGGGGGAGTAATGTAAGGTTCTTTGTATATGTTCTTGAAACTCAGTTTTTCCGTCAGCCATTTTGCTTTCTGTCTTGCTGCAGCTATCTTGCCCTCAGTCAATATGGAGTTTTCAGCTTTCATGTTCCCGCCCTGATTCTCTCCCTCTTGCTTCTTAAGCAGCCACAGCTGAGCAATCAGTGCTTCTGAATCTAGCCTGCAGTGAACCTGTGACCTGACTCCTGAAGCCTTGGACCTTGTACTCCAGCTATTCCTACTGAGGAACTCTGAAACACTTGTGGACTCTGGAACCCTGCTCTTTGAAAGAACCACGTTTGCATGGACTTACGGTAACAGAGAAGAAGATCCTGAACCTGTTGTGGAGAGTGATTGCTGAGCTTAGATTACTCTGGCCTGCTGTGTCTCCTGCTTCTGTGTCTGCAAGCTGTGTGACTATTTTTGCCAACTTGTATGAAGTAATACAAGACCTTCTATATCAAACCTTTGTCTCATGTGTTTTCATCGCACCCAAGCACAAGATGCTATATGAACTGTACTACACACATTACAAGGGGTTTCTCTTCACCATGGAGAGTATTCTGCGATCATCCACCACTGTTGTCTTCCATGGGCGCCCAGGTCTTTTTGCATTGATGAGTTCACCAGTGCTTTCTTTCTTTCTCAGAATGTACCAAACTGTAGATTTTGCCACTCCTAAAGTTGTAGCAATTTCTCGGATGGGTTTTTTCTGTTTTTTGCAGCTTAAGGATAGCTTGTTTCACCTGCATGGAGAGCTCCTTTGACCGCATGTTTCCTTCACAGCTAAACCTTCCAAATGCAAACACCACACCTCAAATCAACACCAGCCCTTTTATCTGCTTAATTGAGAATGATATAATGAAGGGATTGCCCACACCTGTCCATGAAATAGCCTTGGAGTCAATTGTCCAATTACTTTTGGTCCCTTTAAAAACAGGGTGGCACATGTTAAGGAGCTGAAACTCCTAAACCCTTCATCCAATTTTAATGTGGATACCCTCAAATGAAAGCTGAAAGTCTGAACTTCAACTGCATCTGATTTGTTTTGTTTCAAATTCATTGTGGTAATGTCTAGAACCAAAATTAGATAAATGTTGTCTCTGTCCAAATATTTATGGACCTAACTGTAGGGGTATAAACTGCAGGACTGGGGTGAGTTTGTACACTGATAGTATATAGGGGTATATGTGGTGCCCCTGAGGGTTCAGTCGCCACAGAGGTATTGCACCTCATCCAGAGGTGTGATACCCCATTCTCAGGTAAGGAGGGAGCACCACCCAGGACTCTAAAACCTGCACCCAACACAGGCTATAGCAGCCGGGCACCCTGGACGTACCCTACGGGAGGATGGTCTCATCCCAGGCTGGGTAGTAAAGAGTGTATGGGTGGGTGGAGCTAGAAAGTAGGAGGGGGAGTGAAGCTTGAGGAAGCAAGGAACAGAGTCTAGAGAGACATGAGGAGAAAGTGGAAGGAGACAGACGTGTGGTGAAGTAGTTCCCTGTCAGGAGGAGCTGCAGAGGAAAGGAGTCTAGAGACAGACTCAGAGGGGACCTTGAGCTGGGTTGAGCTCGGTCCCAGACGTGGAAGGTGAAGGAGAGAGAAGCAGAAGAGAAGAGAAGCTTCTGGAGTGAGAGAAGGGCTCCTAGGGACATGGAGAGAGCGAGATCCATTTGTGTGGCCCAATCTGTTTGCAGAGGGACCAGGTCGCAGAGGGGACTCGGCCCCTTAGCCTAGTGGAGAACTTTATGACTCAGCTAGCAAGCCGACTGCTGTGGTAACTTTAGGGATCACAGACAACAACCACATTCATCTTCGCCGGAGAGGTAGCTATATAGAATCAAGGAAACGCAGAGATAAGACGTTATCCGACAGGACTCACAGCCGCTGATCTGGGACACTGTTTGTGAAGGTGCTGGAAAGGTAGAAGACGGGAAAATCAGCACAGTGAGACGGCCAGTGAAAGGAACACATATATAGAAAGGAGTCTTGGAAAGGTGTATCCCAATCTACCTGGGAGTTTGCTGAGCCCCTCACCTGGAGGACACGGTACCAAGCGGGCATCTGTACTGCCGGCATCTGAACTGTGAGTAAAGCCTTGGAAACTGCAACTGACTGTCTCCTCAAGTTCTTCCAGCGGCGCACACTCCACTCTGCTACATCTCTCAGCACCGTTACCATCTATCACATCTTCCTGCCCTGGGACGACATAGCCTCACCTGTGGAGGCTTTACCAACTCTGCTGCATCTCACCATCTGTCCCAGAGGATCTGCACCGCAGTGCTGGTCACCTCTGACCAGAAACCACAGGTGGCGTCACGAATACTATACTACAAACTCTATCATCCCCTTTAAATATTTCCCTTCTATTGGACGCCCAGGGCCACGGACCGGGTCACTGCTGCCGTGACACATCCCTTTAATACACCGACCCGGTACCGAGTATCCCACTGCCCTGGCGGGCAATCCAGTATATACTGCAGGACTGGGGGTGAGTGTGTACACTGATAGTATATAGGGGTATAAACTGCAGGACCTGGGGTGAGTGTGTACACTGATAGTATATAGGGGTATAAACTGCAGGACCTGGGGTGAGTGTGTACACTGATAGTATATAGGGGTATATACTGCAGGACTGGGGGTGAATGTGTACACTGATAGTATACAGACATATGCTGCAGGAACGGGGGTAAGTTGGAAACTTGGGCTGAAAGGAGGCAGATGCAGTTTAACAATGATAAATGTAAGGTTATATATCCTTCTGTACAGCAATAGTCAAAAGCTGCCAGCCAATCAGAGGCTGGCAGCTGACATCAGCGCGCATGTCGCCGGCATATGACATCATGGTCATTCGCAGGTGAGTGCGTGGCCAAGTAAGGAGAACGTTTTTTTATTTTTATTGAAAGAGACATGGGACAGAATGGGAGACAGACACAGGAGGAAGAATGGAGACACAGGAAGAAGAATGGAGACACGGGGCAGGATAGAGAAACAGGGGGCAGGATGGAGACAGATGGTGCAGGATGGAGACAGATGGGGAAGGATGGAGACAGATGGGGCAGAATCATGGGGCAGGATGGAGACTCATAGTACAAGATCGTGGCACAGGATGGAGACAGATGGTGCAGGATCATGGGCAGGATGGATACAATGGAGACAGATAGGCAGGATCATGGGACAGATGGAGCAGGATCATGTGGCAGATGGGGCAGGATCGTGGAGCAAATGCGGCAGGATTGCGGGGCTGATGGGGCAGGATCGCAGGGCAGATGGGGCAGGATCATGGGACAGATGGGGCAGGATGGGACATCACATGGTGGCAGAATGGATCCTCATGAGGGCAGGATGGGAGAACATATGGGGCCAGGATGGGAGAACATATGGCTAGAGCCAGGAATGAGACATATGGGAGTCAGAATGGGGGATATTATTACCATAGGGGCTAATTAAGGGATATTATTACTGCAGTCATGTATTTATTTTATTTTTTCAGGATACTGTTTTAAATTGTGGGGCGGTCCTGTTAATGTGCAGAGCGACACTATGTCGCTTTTTTTAATCATCTGGTGTAGTTTAGAAGTTGGGAAAAAATTAAGTAATGTGCTCTGGAAGCGGTGCTCTAGATAACTGTATTATTTCCTGCAAAGACGAGCTCTGGCTGGAAGAAGTGATGGCAGTCTGTGCTAGATGAAGATGAAAAGCAAAGATGAAGGACTTCACCTAGAGACGTCACTGGTGAGTCAGTGTGTTACCTGTACACTGGCATTATACACTGTATATTATATACAGCAGTCCTGTGTACAATATCACCAGTGATCACTTTATTACCTTTACACTGACACTATATACAGAGCTCCTGTGTATAATGTCATTGATCACTGTATAACCTGTAAAATATATACAGCGCTCGTGTGTATAATGTCACTGTTGATCACTGTCTTACCTGTACACTGATATTGTATACAGACCTCCTGTGTATAATGTCACCGGTAATCACTGTATTACCTGTACACAGACACAGCTCTCCTGTGCATAATGGCACTTATGGTGATATTAGTATTGTGTTTTTTATATTAATGATCAGTATTGCAGTATTCAGTCACTATGTGATGGTAATATGTTGTCCGGCCATGGTGTGGCGGTATTTGTTCCTTGTATGTGCTATTATTTGGTCACTGTGTGGTGGTAATATGGGCCTGGACAAGGTGTGGGTGGTATTTGTTCCTTGTATGTGGTATTATTGGTCACCATGTGGTGGTAATATGTGGTCTGGTCATGGTGTGGTGGTATTTGTCCCTTGTATGTGATATTATTTAGTCACTGTGGTGGTAATATGTGGTTTGGTCATGGTGTGGTGTATTTGTTCCTTGTATTTGGTATTATAGGTTACTATGTAGTGGTAATATGGTGTCTGGTCATGGTGCTGTAGTATTTTTACCTTGTATGTGATATTATTGATCATTTTAAAAATTGAAAAATAAATACAATTTATAAATTGGATATTTTAACAAATGATTAATAGGATAGAGTAGAGTAGAGCTCGGCCAAAAGAGTCTACCTTGTCGTGGTGGTGGCGGCTTAAAAAAATCTTTTGGCAAAAGCTGCTGGTCATATGTGTGTTCTGGTGATGGGAACTATTAATGTGTGATTGGTGAGAAGTGGAGTTTTTCCAAGAAAGAGTGGTGGGGCTGTGGACAGTTCTAGGGGTGGAGCCTAGGCGGAGTCTCAAGGGGGCCCCCAAAATTTTGCCAGTATGGGGCCCCAAAATGCCTAGTGGCAGCCCTGGCTGCGGGGGTCTTGGATCCCATGCTGTTACCACTGTGGAGGGCGAGGCACTGCTGAGGAGGAGTGAGGACATCACATCAAGATCCTGCGGAGGCCCGGGCAGCTGTATCGCCGCCGGTATGCTACTGTGAGCGGTGATTACCGTGTCCGCCAGGGGGATGTCTGTGCACAGTGCAGCACAGGCAGTGAGGCAGGGACTGAGGGTGTGTGCACAGTGCGGGATGTGATCCCCTGCAGTACACTGTGACAGAGCTGCGGTTTTGATGGTTACTGCCTCCCACCATCTTAGATTTTTGGCTAAATGGCACTTCAAAATTTCTGAATAGGGTTGAGATCAGGGGTGACTGATGGCCACACCATGGATTTCTCTTATGTTTTTTGTGAAATATCAATATATAGTTTACAGTTGCACTAGTTCTTGTTGTATATTAATATTATTGTTATTTATTGTTAATTGCTATTTGGACAACCCCTTCTCATTCCCCAGGTTTGTTCCCATTAAAAGGAAAATGCCTATGCTGACCCCTTGTGTTGGCTCTGTTCCACCAGTCTCAGCACTTGTGGTGAGACAAAAAAAACACTGCTAGCAGAGTTTTTTCCCGTTGCTGCAAGTATCACATTTGCTACATCGCGGCAAAACCGCAAGTGCCGCACATGTCCGCAAGTCCCATAGGGAATGAATGAGGCCATATGCAGTGTTGCTGTAAGTGATCCGTTACACGGCAGATGCGGAAAAACTGCCGGATCTGCCGCGAATGGCAAAAATCGCTGATGTGAAAGCAGCCTAAGTCACTGCCGACAATGTCTGCATTAGTCATACTCACCAATGGGGGAGGTAGCACTAAAAGTGCCTAGGGCAGCATAAATTCTAAATACGGCCCTGCCTTTTATACATCCTGTACCACCCTTTCAGATGAAGTCCTGAGTTACATAATTTTTACATTCTTGTTTTGAAAATCTTCAGCATGGCCTGAAAAAGTAGTCACATTCTGACCTTGCACTTAGCTATATACTATACTCAACATAGTAATTGCAATACCAAGAAGGAAAAGTCATGGAATTATGAAAATCACAGAATGGAAATAAATGTTAATGGTATGTAAATGCTGAAAAAATAGAAACAAAATGTCCAAAACATCTTGATTTATTCAGTCTTAAATATGAGCTCCAAATATAGAAATACATGCACTTTCAGTGGGGAAAATAAGTAATTGATGCACTGCCAATTTTGCAAGTTTTCCCACGTACAAAGAATGGAGAGGTCTAATTTTTATCGTAGGTAAACTTCAACTGTGAGAGAGAATCTTTAAAAAAAATCCAAAAAAATCACATTGCATGGTTTTTACATAATTAATTTGCATTTTATTGCATGAAATAAGTATTTGATACAATAGAAAATCAGAACTTAATATTTGGTACTGAAATCTTTGTTTGCAATTACAGAGGTCAGACGTTTCCTGTAGTTCTTGACCAAGTTTGCAAACACTGCAGCAGGGATTTTGGCCCACTCCTCCAGATCTTTCAGGTTTCAGGCCTGTCGCTGGAAAACATTGAGTTTCAGCTCACTCCAAAGGTTTTCTACTGGGTTCAGGTCTGGAGATGGCTAGGCCATTCCAGAAACTTGAAATTCTTCTTAGATAGCCACTCCTTAGTTGCCCTGGCTGTGTGTTTCAATTTATTGTCATGCTGGAAGACCCAGCCACGACCCATATTCAATGCTCTAACTGAGGGAACGAGGTTGTTGGCCAAAATATCGCGATACAAGACCACATCCATCCTCCCTTCAATACGGTGCAGTCTTCCTGTCTACTTTGCAGAAAAGCACCCCAATGGTTTCTATTTTTTCATCATTTGCAGATCATTACCATGTCTAACGATCCTGTGATTGTGATAACTCCATGACTTTTCCTAGTATTGCAATTTCATTGTTAAAGGGATTCTGTCACCCCATTTTTCGACTATGAGATGAGGCCACCGCCATCAGGGGCTTATCTACAGCATTCTGGCGCCTCCCATCTTCTAGCGAATACGTCCTCTTCTTTGCTTCTCGTCGCGGCTCCGGCGCAGGTGCACTGCTCTGCCCGGACCTCTCTGAACATTCCCTGGTGCCTGCGCACTGCAGTACTCTGCTCTGCCCTCAACAGGGCAGAGTAGTGCGTCTGCGCCGGAGCCACGACAGGAAGCAAAGAAGAGGATGTCTTCGCTAGAAGATTAGAGGCGCCGGACCAGACCGCGACTCCCTCCGGACCGAATCGGATGCTGTACCGCCCCTGGGTGAGTATAATCTAACTCGGTTTTCTTCTCTTTCAGGTAACATCGGGGGCTTATCTACAGCATTACAGAATGCTGTAGATAAGCCCCTGATGGCGGTGGTCTCATCTCATAGTCGAAAAATGGAGTGACAGAATCCCTTTAAGGACGGTATATGCTAATCTACAGGAGCTCAGCGCTTGCATCAGAATTCAGTGACTTACTGCTGAGTCCATAGTTTCCATTGGTTGTATACAAATACAGTAGGCAGAAAATTAGAACTTATCAGTGATCGCTGTTGCTGTAACCAGAAATTTTATTTGAAATAAACCTATTGGTACAAAAAAAAGACAACAAAGTTAGAAACATTAGACGTAGTGCAGTCAAAATGTCTAAGGATCTTTTTAAGTGAAAATGTATTTTCTGAGCTGTTTATTTTATTAGTTATTTAAACCAGTTCCTTCCTTTTTCTCACCCCATTTGTTGTCAGCTGGTATTCCCTCACACCTTCTTGGGAAGAACTACAAATTACATCTTGCTCCTCCCTGATTGATATTTAAATTACGGTTTAATGGCTTTGATGACTGTAACTCTTGTGTGTCACATTATGGTGCACAAGTTGTGTTATCTATGGACACGTTGCGTGACAGCTGCCTGACTTTTTATTTTAGAACACAACCACAACACACATGACTTGCATTAATTTTTCACGATCCACAATGGTAAAATCCACAGCAAATTGTACAATTTTTGTATTGGAAATGCTTTGCTAAGAATTAATTACCTAATTTATACATTTTAAACAGGTAGAAAAAGTGATGCCAGAGGACACGTTCTACTTCACCATCCTGCGAAATCCAATCTCTCAGATGGAGTCTTCTTTTTCCTACTACAAGGGCTTTGGAGATTTCAAAAAGGCTAAAAATCTAGAAGATTTTTTAAACAATTCTAAAATATTTTACACAAATACAAACAAATTGACCAATCTCGCTAAGAATTATATGACTTTTGATTTAGGTTTTGAGCTTAATGGTTCCCCTGAGCAATCAATATTATCATGGCACGCAATGGATAACATATTTGATCTGGTGCTGATCACAGAATATTATGATGAGTCTCTTATTCTCCTGAAGGACGCTCTCTGCTGGTCTTTTTATGATGTCCTGTCTATCCCTCTCAATAGTAGAAGCAACAATAGTAGGAATACACTAACTTTAGAAACTCAAGAAAAGATAAAATCTTGGAACAATTTGGACTGGGAGATGTATGTCTACTTCAATAATTCTTTCTGGAAACGTATACAGACATTTGGAGCGGAACGTATGGAACATGAAGTTAAAGAGCTACAAAAAATAAGGACTTTGATGTCCGAGAAATGTCTAGAGGATGAGGTTGAACCCAAAAAAATAAAGGACAAGTCAATGAAGCCATATCAATCTGGGATTGCCAGGATTCTTGGTTACAACCTAAAGGATGGACTATCAGAGGACGATGAGCTGCTGTGCAAAAGACTTGTCACTCCAGAACTTCAGTACAATAGAATTCTACAAGATAAGCAGAGGAATAAACTCATACCAAGGACAACAACTGCACAAATTTCAGGAATCCCAGTGAAGAATGTTACTACGTCAACATTGAAGACATGAACCATTGTGTTATAAAAACTGTGACATCCGCTGTATCCTCCAAACAACCCTCATTCCACAAGCTCTAACAAATATTCACTTCTTACAGCAGTAAAGGTTTGCTTGGAAACACTGACAGGCCAAAAAATATAGAACTTGTCATTTTACCCCACAAAATGATGGAAAACCAATGCACCTAGTTATAATCAAGCAGTCCATCTGGTGCTGCTGGTGTCCTATATGCAAGGGGATCAGCGCTCGTTATTTTTTTTTACTTTTGCTCCTATACAGATTCAGAAATAAAAATGCAGATATGCAGATATGATCACAGCCTTAAACAATAAAATGTCAGCAATATCATCCTTATTGGCACTTTCTATGACTCCAGAAATGTGCATAAACTATGGCAGGCTACACTACAAATCCCTCTCGTATCGGGGCTGTTGCTTTATGGTGTGCAGAGGTAGTAGTCACACCTGACCCTATAGCCACATTAGAATATTAAATATGGGTTTCACATCTCTCACGCAAAAAGCATAATTACTAGTGTTGAGCGATACGATAATGTAAATATCGGCTATCGGCCGATATTAGCTCTATCGGCCTTTCGATAATTCGTTTCGATATTTTCGTCTTATCGAATACCGGAATCGGATTTGTCACTGTCACTGTCTGTGTCCGTTGGTCGGGTCTGTCAGGAGTCAGCGGCACTTACCTGGCAGAAGATCTCCGGCGGTCATGTCCTGGACTGCTTCATGGCCGCCATCCTCTTCTCCCCGGCGGTCACATGCAGTTTCTCGCGATAACTGCAGTGACTGCTGGGTAATCCCGGCCGTAAAGCAGTCAGTCCGATGACGTCACCGCCGGGGAAGCAGGTAATCAGCTGTGCTGCGTCGCGATGTCAGGCTCTGCCTGTCATTGCGATGTAGCAGAGCTGGATCGTCGTGGGACTGTCGTTACTATGGACTGCGTCGGACAGGTGGTATACTGTTGGTTTTTTTTTTTTCTTTTTTTACAGGAGATCGATGGCGTCGCAGGAATGAGAGTACAATAAAAGAAATGAAAACTGTGTTGTCTCTTTTATTTCATTAAAATACTTTTTTCTTGCTTTGTCTTTTTTTTATGCATTTAATAACTTTGGGATTAATAATGGATCGGTGTCTTATTGACGCCTCTCCATTATTAACCGGGCTTATTGTCACCGTGCAATCAACAGTGACATTAACCCCTTATTACCCCGCTTGCCACCGCTACAGGGCAAGTGGGAAGAGCCGGGTAAAGTGCCACAATTGGCACATCTTTTGATGCGCCAAATGTGGGGCTGCTGTAGCCTGGTATTATCAGGCTGTTGAGGGCCAAAATCCATGGGCCTTGACAGTCTTTTAATACCAGGCCGCAGCAGTCTGCATTTTACTTGGCTGGTTAACAAATATAGGGGGACCCCTACGCCGTTTTTTTTTTCGAGGGGATCCCCTATTTTTGTTAACCAGCCAAGCTAAGCAGACTGCTGTGGCCTGGTATTATCAGGCTTGCAAGGTCCATGGATATTGGATCCTTACCAGCCTGAAAAACCAGACCTCAGCGGTCTGCTTCATCTGGCTGGTTAACAAAAATAGGGGGGACCCCACGCCAATTTTTTTCGAGGGGATCCCCTATTTTTGTTAATCAGCCAAGATATGCAGACTGCTGTGGCCTGGTATTATCAGGCTTGCAAGGTCCATGGATATTGGATCCTTACCAGCCTGAAAAACCAGGCCTCAGCGGTCTGCTTCATCTGGCTGGTTAACAAAAATAGGGTGGACCCCACGCCAATTTTTTTCGAGGGGATCCCCTATTTTTGTTAATCAGCCAAGATATGCAGACTGCTGTGGCCTGGTATTATCAGGCTTGCAAGGTCCATGGATATTGGATCCTTACCAGCCTGAAAAACCAGGCCTCAGCGGTCTGCTTCATCTGGCTGGTTAACAAAAATAGGGGGACCCCACGCCATTTTTTTTCGAGGGGATCCCCTATTTTTGTTAACCAGTTCCCTCTGACGTCACTGATTGTGTCCCTGGCTGACCTGAAGTGAAAATGGAAAGCAATCAATTAAGCTTTCCACTTCCTCTCCTGTCAGCCAGGAGAGGAACTCATTCATTTGGGGGTTTACTGTGAGGCTGCAGCATTAGCTGCGGTCCCTGCAGTAAACATTAACCCTTTCTGATGGATTACACCGTGGGACCTGACTGTACATCGGATTGGTAAGAATAATTTTGCTTTATTATTTTTTTTTTAACAGGAAATGGTTTTAGCAGGTAAATAAAATATGGTCAAAAACTGTGTGATTATTTCATTAAACTTCTTTTTTATTAAAGTGTGTGTGTTTGATTTTTCTTTCATACAATAGGATTAATAATTGATAGTTGTCTGATTGACAGCTCTCAATTATTAACCTGGCTTAAAGTGACCTTTCAATTGCAAGGTCATTTTAACCCCTTATTAACCCATTCGCCACCGCTACAGGGCAATGGGAATAGACGGGCAAAGTGCCAGAAAGGGCAAATCTAATTAGAGATTTGCCCTTTCTGGGGTGTCTGGGGGCAGATGTTAGTAGCCGGGGGGGGGCCAAAAATAATGGTCCCTCTCTGGGCTATTATTATCTGCCCCCACTCACTGGCTTTGTCTGTCTGGTTGCGAAAATAGGGCGGGAGCCCACGCATTTTTTTTCAGCAATTTTACACCTCATATATATATATATACATGTCATTGAATTTGTGACACATATATATATATTTATATTTATAGTTCATACACTTCTACATAGTATAATAGCCGCTAATTCAATTGCCGGCTTTTGTGAAAATGCAGAACCCGACATGAAATGACACTTGGTTTACATAGAGTTAACCATGTCTTTTCATGTAGTTTGATATCTGATTTGCACAAACAATTACATGAGTGTAAGTGTGCAAAATTTCACACCTGTAGGGGTTAATTAAAGGTGTAAATTCGTAGCAAAAAAGTCCGTTTTTTTTACAACGAATTTACACCTTTAATTAACCCCTACAGTTGTGAAATTTTGCACACATAGACTGATGTAATTGTTTGTGCAAATCAGATTGCAAACGACATGAAAAGACATGGTTAACCCTATGTACACCAAGTGTCATTTCATGTCGGGTGCTTCTGTCTTTTCACAGAAGCCGGCTTTACCCGGCAATTGAATCAGAGGATATTTTACTATGTAGAAGTGTATAAACTATACATATATGTATATATATATGTCACAATGACATGTATATATATATATATGTATTCTATGTGTGTATATTTAGTGTTTACAAGGAAATAAAGGTTTTTTTTAGTTGCGATATTTTGTTCCCATAGACTTACATTGGACTTCCGGTATCGAAATCGGATATCGACGATATTTAGTGCTATCGGCGATACAATTTCGATACGATATTTTTAGATATCGAGCACTATCGCTCAACACTAATAATTACTTATCAAACCCAAATGTTATGAATAAAACCTACTCAGTATATAAATTAAAGTCATAAGTGCAGTTTCTTTGCTTTATCCTATTTTAAAAGGAAACGGTCATGTGATTCATGCTGCCCAAAGCACAAGCAGCATGAATCAGTCTGTCTGCATGATTGCAGGTAAGCATATTTCAGAGAAAATGTACTTTGAACCTCTGTCAGATGACCATAGCCAGAGACAAGGCTAGTGTGTCTCCTCCACTGTCCTGTGCCATGTGCATTTGTATAATGGCAGAAGACAAGAACTAAGTTTGACATCTGCAAATGTTATCCAGGTGGTAGAGCCTGCCCAGCGTAGCAGTGAGATTTATGGCATGAGAGAGTCTCAGTCTGCCACCTTATATCAACTACTACAGAGGTGGATCTAGGTTTTCTGGCATCCAGGGCAAAACTTCAGTTTGGTGCCCCTCCTATGCACAGCTTAAACAATTTTGAGTATTCATCATGTGGCCAATCATATGAGATTTTCACACTTATAGTCACATGTCGACTAGCTGCACTTCCTAATTATCTCAATGGTCAGTGAAATACTACAGCTCCTGCTTCATTGAGATAACTAGTAAAAGTTGCTAATTGGCATGTGACCATAAGTATGAAAATCGCATTTGAATTGTCATGTGATGATTGCTGGAACTGGTAACTGAATCCTAAAAGTAAGTCTATTACACATTGTTAGGATGGACATGCTACAGTGCTTGTTTTTATAATTAAAGTGATTGTCCAGGTTTGTGATGAAAGTCTGCACTCATTCTATGTGACTGCAGACTTATGAATCCTCATAGTGCGCACCCTGCATGCTGTCAGGATTTTCACATGAAGTTGGCAAGAGTGGTTGGTCATGAAACAGCGTTAATGCGATTTGTTGGCCACATTACGACTAGATATTCACAGCCTCTCTCAATACAAGAGAATTGAGCAAGGCAGTGAACGTCTAGTTGGCACATAGCCGCATAAATGCAAATCGCATACTTGCGGTTACATGACATTCTGCTCTCATCTCTGGCACTAAAGAATAATGACAATGCACACTGCCCACACAGTGTGAACTCCGAAGTCTGCAATAACATAAAGTGACTGCAGACTTTCATCACAAACCTGGACAAACCCTTTACTGCTCCATAAATGCAATTGTAGTATTTCTTAACTTGTCAGACAGCACAATACTGTATTAATGTAGCAATGTATCATGTAACCTAACAAGTTATAGTTTTCTACATGTGTACAGGATGAGAGCCAATAACAGCACAGGAATATATCACCAGAACTACCAACAGTAAAGAAATACATAACCAGAACCACCAGTAGTACATCATTACAGCACCAGAACTACAAACAGTGCAGAAATACATGCCCAGAACCACCAGTAGTACATGGATACATCAACAGTACCACCATTAATACAGAAATACATCACCAGAACCACAATTAGTACATGGATACATCAACAGAACTACCATCTACACAGAAATACATCACCAGAACTACCATTAGTACAGAAACATATCACCATAACCACCATCAGTTCAGAAATACATTAGCAGAACCACCATGAATACATCACCAGAACCACCATCAGTACATACAGTACAGACCAAAAGTTTGGACACAACTTCTCATTTAAAGATTTTTATGTATTTTCATGACTATGAAAATTGTAAATTCACACAGAAGGCATCAAAACTTTGAATTAACACATGTGGAATTATATACTTAACAAAAAAGTGTGAAACAACTGAAAATATGTCTTATATTCTAGGTTCTTCAAAGTAGCCACCTTTTGCTTTGATGACTGCTTTGCACACTCTTGGCATTCTTTTGATGAGCATCAAGAGGTAGTCACCGGAAATGGTTTTCACTTCACCGGTGTGCCCTGTCAGGTTTAATAAGTGGGAATTCTGACCTTATAAATGGGTGGGACTATCAGTTATGTTTTGCAGAAGTCTGGTGGATACACAGCTGATATTCCTACTGAATAGACTGTTAGAATTTGTATTATGGCAAGAAAAAAGCAGCTAAGTAAAGAAAAACGAGTAGCCATCATTACTTTAAGAAATGAAGGTCAGTCAGTCCGAAAAATTGGGAAAACTTTGAAAAGTGTCCCCAAGTGCAGTTGCAAAAACCATCAAGCGCTACAAAGAAACTGGCTCACATGAGGACCGCCCCAGGAAAGGAAGACCAAGAGTCACCTCTACTTCTGAGGATAAGTTTATCCGAGTCACCAGCCTCAGAAATCGCAGGTTTACAGCAGCTCAGATTAGAGACCAGGTCAATACCACACAGAGTTCTAGCAGCAGACAAATCTCTATAACTGTTAAGAGAAGACTTTGCGCAGCAGGCCTTCATGGTAAAATAGCTGCTAGGAAACCACTGCTAAGGACAGGCAACAAGCAGAAGAGACTTGGTTGGGCTAAAGAACACAAGGAATGGACATTAGACCAGTGGAAATCTGTGCTTTGGTCTGATGAGTCCAAATTTGAGATCTTTGGTTCCAACCACCATGTCTTTGTGCGATGCAGAAAGGGTGAACGGATGGACTCCACATGCCTGGTTCCCACCGTGAAGCATGGAGGAGGAGGTGTGATGGTGTGGGGGTGCTTTGCTGGTGACACTGTTGGGGATTTATTCAAAATTGAAGGCATACTGAACCAGCATGGCTACCACAGCATCTTGCAGCGGCATGCTATTCCATCCGGTTTGCGTTTAGTTGGACCATCATTTATTTTCATCAGGACAATGACCCCAAACACACCTCCAGACTGTGTAAGGGCTATTGGACCAAGAAGGAGAGTGATGGGGTGCTACGCCAGATGACCTGGCCTCCACAGTCACCAGACCTGAACCCAATCGAGATGGTTTGGGGTGAGCTGGAACGCAGAGTGAAGGCAAAAGGGCCAACAAGTGCTAAGCATCTCTGGGAACTCCTTCAAGATTGTTGGAAGACCATTTCCGGTGACTACCTCTTGAAGCTCATCAAGAGAATGCCAAGAGTGTGTAAAGCAGTCAACACTGCAAAAGGTGGCTACTTTGAAGAACCTAGAATATAAGACATATTTTCAGTTGTTTCACACTTTTTTGTTAAGTATATAATTCCACATGTGTTAATTCATAGTTTTGATGCCTTCAGTGTGAATTTACAATTTTAATTGTCATGAAAATACAGAAAAATCTTTAAATAAGAAGGTGTGTCCAAACTTTTGGTCTGTACTGTACATCACCAAAACCAGCATCAGTACAGAAATAAATCACTAGAAATAATACACTAGAACCACCATCAGTATATGAATATATTGTCAGAACCATCAGTAAATACATCACCAAAAGCACCATCAGTACAGAAATACATCCCCAGAGCCACCATCAGTACAGTAATACATCACCAGAACTACGATCAGTACAGGAATACATCACTAAGCTTAGTACAGCGATCAAACACAATTGTATTGCATGAAATTACAACTCAAAGTATATCCTTTAGGCCTCTTTCACACATCCGGCGGGCGCCTTGCGGCGCCCCCGGCATTTTCCCGCAGCGCCGCATCTGAAAATCTGATGCGCCGCATGCGGCTTTTTTCGCATTGACATGCATTAGCGCCGGATGGCGCCGCATGTCAATGCGTTGCATTCGGTTTTGTCCGGATGCGGCGCAAATGTACATTGCGGCGGCCGGACAAAACGCTGCATGTAACGTTTTTTTTTTTTTGCCGGATGATTTCTTATCTCCTCAAGCATCAGAAATCATCCGGCAAAAAACCGCATTTTGGGCGCCGGAAGTGTGAAAGCTTTTCACATGCGGCGCTGCGGCAAAATGCCGGGGGCGCCGCCAGGCGCCCGCCGGATGTGTGAAAGAGGCCTAACAATGTGGACTCTGGCAGCCAAATTGCACCTTCCTGCCGGCTGTGTCTGGTGAAAATTCCTCGCCTGCTCTCATCTATATACGCTGCTGCCTACTAACTTCCCCTCTTCTCACCATAAGGGGCAACTTAGGATCAGAGTGTTTTAGAGGCCCAAATACAGTCACATCATAAAAGTTATCAAAAGTTATCCTGCAATGTTTAAATTCTGACTGTTTCTTTTTTGTAAGTGATTTTTTAGCAAACATCATTTTAGATAACATCCAATTACTGTTATGTTGTTTATTATATTTAATTTCACTTATTATAGGTGATATTTTCAGCCAAATTGTCTGGTTTTGTTTAACTGCAAACTAATCTGGAAAAGGCTATTAAAAATATATTCAAAAATACTGTAGCTTGATAACATTATTGAGTGAAGGCACTTTCCTGCCAAATTATATTAAGAAGATTACGAGAGGTGCTGTGACTTTGCGCTGCGTATATACATTCTACATATGCCTCAACCTAATGTGTTTGATTGAAAATGAGCACATATGAACATTTCAGCACAATACTAAACAAATTTCGGAGCCTAAACTCAAAACCTAAAAAACAATCCATGTACCACATCCTAAAATTAATACAGGCCCCAGACCACATTATAGACTAAATGCAGACCCCAGATCAGAACCTTAATGTTTTCAGTTTGCGGACCAAGTCCTGCCATTAGGGTTCGTTTACAGCTGCATATAAAAAGTAGCTGAGATTCTCAGCCAGAAAAGTTGGAGTGTCATGTGAGTGTCTTGCATTGTTTTCTCACCTAGTCTCACCTAGTAGATGTGAGTGTAGATTTTTTCCCTCAACTAACATCCGTATGACATGCGTATGCAATCCGTTTTTAACATCAGCTTTTACATACAGCAATTCTTTATCATTTCAAGCTAGATTTCAAACTAGTGAAACAATCTTATATATAGATAGAAAGATTAGATAGATGTCAAAGAGATATATAATTAGTGCAGTGCGTGTGTAGTTTACTGTACATGTCTGTAGGTAATGATTAAAGAATTAAGAAAAAAATGGCATGCGGCCCCCCTAATTTTTAATAATGAGCTGAGGGAAAGCTGGGTGGCTGATGCCAGGGCCAGCGTCAGCACCCGGCGCACCTGGGCAAGTGCCGGGGCCCTGAGCAGGCGGGGGGCCACTCACAGTCGGGGACACCGGCATGCTATGGGGGGCCCGGTGCTTGTGCCAGTACCGGGGGCCAATGCCTCGAGCAGAGCATCTGCGAGTGAGGAGAGGTGAGTAATTCATTTTTGATTTTTTTTTGTTTGGCGCAATATATGGAGACCATCATATGGGGCCCATCATCATACACTGGAGTATCATATATGGGACCCATCATACACTGGAGCATCATATATGGGGCCCATTATATATGGAGCATTATATGGGGCCAATCATACACTGGAGCATCATATATGGGGCCAATCATACACTGGAGCATCATATATGGGGCCCATTATATATGGAGCATTATATGGGGCCCATAATATACTGGAGCATCAGATATAGGTCCATTATATATGAAGCATTATATGGGGCCCATCATGCACTGAAGCATCATATATGGGGCCCATCATATACTGGAGCATCATATGGGGCCCATTATATATGGAAGATCATATGGGGCCCATTATATATGGAAGATCATATGGGGCCCATTATATATGGAGCATCATTTGGAGCCTATTATATATGGAGCATCTTATAGGGTCCATTATATATGGAGCATTATATGGGGCCCATTATATATGGAGCATTATATAGGGCTCATTATTCTGTATGTAGCTCTATGTGGTGATCATAATACTGTATGGAGCAATATATAGGGCTCATTATTCTGTATGGAACAGTATGTGGTGCCCATAATACTGTATGGAGCAGTATATGGGGCTCATTATTCTGCATGGAGCACTATGGGGTGCCCATAATACTGTATGGATGACTATACTGTTTGTCTTTTGAGCTATTGTTGAATTTACAATAGATATCACTCATGTAATGTATGAAGTGAAATCTTTGGCATTGTACTATACCTATATTTCTCTGCCGTATCTGTGCATCATGAATTGTGGTATGTGTTAAAGGGGCCCATTGAGACTCTTTCACCCGGGGCCCATGAAAACCTGGAGCCGACCCTGACTGATGCTTATGTAAGGAGGAAGACCAGGCTGCAAGTACCTGTATTGAGCTGGGTCCTGACCTGCTGAGGCTGCATCCCATGTTTCCTAGAGGAAGGAAGACCGGACAAGCCCCATGACCCAGGAAGAGGGGGCGTGTTTAGTCAGAGAACCCGGCCGGAAGCTGAGGTAGAAAGTGCACGAAGCAGCAGAGAAGCCACCAAAGTCAAGCAGGTCAGGCAGCATGCTCCGCACCCGAACCGCCGGCACTGCGACGGACTGCAGCAGACAGACCCGGTGGACTAGATACAGTTGAGGCATGGGCAGGCGGCATGCAGCAGGCTGAGAGGAGTGCTCCATCCCCAGAGCGCCGGTGCGCAGGCCTGCGTCTATTAACCCCCGCCGCCAACCGCGGGGACTTGAGAGAGGTGCTGGGTGCCCAGTGACTACCAGAGAACAAGGTGCCGTACGTTCCGTGTCTGTGAGTACAGCGCACGTGCCACATAAGAGAAACCGGGTACGGGACAGACACTTGCACCCTGATTTGCCAGTTTATACTTGCCGGTCTACGTTGGACCCGGACAGCGCTGCGTCCTTAATTGACTCGGCCACAGCTACTTATGGACTAGGGGCCCAGTGGAAGGTACCGGACACCGACCACTGCTACCAGAAGACAGACCACCGTGGCCAGCAGAACCTTCCTGGACAAGCACCGCGCCAGCTGTTGTTGGCGCTACTGACTTTCAAGCAGCATTTACAGTCGGAGGAGCGTCTGACACAATAAGTGTACAAAAGAACTGCCGTTACCTTGTTCATGAACTCTGCATGTCCTTTGCAATTGAACTGTTTATTAGAAGAATGGCGTGTGATGATACTTTATGTACTGCAAGTAAAACTGGACATCACATAACATCGGATACACTATAATTTGCCTGACCTGTGGTTCCACCTAATGTGGTATAAAAGGAATTAACAAAGGGCAAAGGTGTAAATAGATGGGTGCAAGAGGCGGTCCCTGCAGTGATGAAGCGCAGAGTCATAAACTTAACAATGCTCTAAGATTACAAATCTTTTAGGTTAAATATATACAAGTTCCCCCTTAACGAGGTGTGAATTTAGCTCGTTATACAGTTCTACTAGCAATCAATGTCTCCAGCTGATAATCTACATTTGGTGCAAAACTGTTTCTAAATCTGTGTGTTTGCTTCCACCGGATCCCCGTGGTGGGGCCTGAGCTCAGGACATACTGGCCATAACCTTGACACTGATGAGGCTGACTGATCGTCTGTTCCACCATTTAGCTGGGAGGTCGCTGGAGGGGATCCTGGACTTGTCACCTGGAGAGCAGTTTTAGCCTGATAGAATAGCAGGAGGCATGCCTCCCAACTTTTGAAGATGGGAAAGAGGGACAAAGGCTGCGGCGCGCTGTGCAGGCCTCTGCAAATTTTAGATCACGCCCCGACCACACCCATTTCACAACTAGTCACACCCATATCCACGCCCCAACCACACCCATTTAGCACTGCTGATCACACTGACTGGTACTGAGGGCACAGTGGCTGGCATTATGGGCACAGTGGCTGGCATTATGGGCACAGTGGCTGGTACTGTGGGCACACTGACTGGTACTGAGGAAAAGAAAGAAAGAACAGAGAGAGAGAAAAAATAAAACAGAGAAAGAAAAACAGAGAGAAAGAAAGTAAGAAAGGGGAAAGAAAGAAAGAAAGAAAGAAAGAAGAGAAAGAAGAACAGAGAGAGAAAGAAACAAAGAAAGAAAGGGGAAAGAAAGAAAGAGCAGAGAGAGAAAGAAAGAAAGAACAGAGAAAGAAAGAAAGAGGGGACAGAAAAAAAGAACAGAGAGGGAGAGAGAAAGAAAGAGGGTAAAGAAAGAACAGAGAGAGAAAGAACAGAGAGATAGAGAGAAATAAACAGAGAGAAAGAAAGAAACAGAGAGAGAAAGAAAGAACAGAGAGAGAAAAAAAGAGGGGAAAGAAAGAACAGAGAGCAAGAGAGAAATATGGGAAAAAAAGAACAGAGAGAGAAAGAAAGAGGGGAAAGAAAGAAAGAGAGAGAGAAAGAAAGAAAGAAAGAAAAAGAAAGGGAAAGAAAGAGCATAGAGAGAAAGAAAGAGAAAGAACAGAGAGAAAAAGGAAGAACAGAGTGAGAAAGAAAGAACAGAGAGAGAAAGAAAGATCAGAGAGAAAAAGAAAGATCAGAGAGAGAAAGAAAGAGGGGGAAGAAAGAGAAAGAAAGAACAGAGCAAAAGAAAGAAAGAGTTGAAAGAAAGAAAGATCAGAGAGAAAGAAAGAAAATGAACAGAGAGGGAAAGAAAGAACAGAGATAGAGAGAAAGAAAGATGGGAAAGAAAGAACAGAGAGAGAGAGAAAGAAAGATGGGAATAAAAGAACAGAGAGAGAAAGAAAGAACAGAGAGAGAGAAAGAATAGAGAGAAAGAAAGGCGAAAGAAAGAGAAAAAAAGAAAGAAAGAACAGAGAGAAAGAAAGAGGGGAAAGAAAGAACAGAGAGAGAAAGAAAGAAAGAAAGGGGAAAGAAAGAACAGAGTGATAGAAAGAAAGTTTAGAGAGAAAGAAAAAGATTAGAGAGAGAAAGAAAGAGGGGAAAGAAAGAACAGAGAGAGAGAAAGAAAGAAAGAAAGAAAGAAAGAAAGAAAAAGGGAAAGAAAGAGCATAGAGAGAAAGAAAGAGAAAGAACAGAGAGAAAAAGGAAGAACAGAGTGAGAAAGAAAGAACAGAGAGAGAAAGAAAGATCAGAGAGAGAACAAAATAGGGAAGAAAGAGAAAGAAAGAAAGAAAGAAAGAAAGAAAGAAGAAAGAAAGAAAGAGAAAGAAAGAAAGAAAGAAAGAAAGAAAGAAGAAAAGAAAAAAGAAAGAAAGAATGAGGGAAAGAAAGAAAGAACAGAGAAAGAAAGAGTGGACAGAAAAAAGAACAGAGAGAGGAAAAAAAAGAAGAGGGGAAAGAAAGAATAGAGAGGGAAGAGAAAGAGGGAAGAAAGAACAGAGAGAAAGAAAGATGGGAAAGAAAGAATAGAGAGAATAAGAGAGAAAGAAAGAACAGAAAGAAAGAAAAAGGGGAAAGAAAGAGAAAGAAAGAGAAAGAAAGAAGGAAAGAGAGAAAAAAAAGAAAGAAAGAAAGAGGGAAAAAGAGAAAGAAAGAAAGAGGAAAGAAGAAAGAAAGAAGGGAAAGAAAGGACAGAAGAAAGAAAATGGGAAAGAAAGAACAGAGAAAAGAAGGAAAGAAAGAACAGAGAGAGAAAGAAAGAAAGAAAAGAAAGAAAAAAAAAGAAAAAAGAAAGGGGAAAAAAAAAGAACAGAGAGAAGAAAGACTAAGAGAAGAAAAAGATTAGAGAGAGAAAAGAAAGAGGGGAAAGAAAGAACAGAGAGAGAGAAAGAAAGAGTAAAGAAAGAAGAAAGGGGAAAGAAAGAAAGAGGAAAGAAAGAAAGGGGAAAGAAAGAAAAAGGAAGAAAGAAGAAAAAGAAAGAAAGAAAGAAAAGAGAAAGAAAAACAGGAGAGAAGAAAAGTGGAAGAAAAAAGAACAAGGAGAAAAAAGAAAGAGGGAAAGAAAGAACAGAGAGGTAGAGAAAAGAAAGAGGGAAAGAAAGAGAAGAAAGAGAAGAAAGAAAGAGGAAAGAAAGAACAGAGATAAAGAAAGAAAGGGAAAGAAAGAACAAGAGAAGAAAAAAGAGAAAGAAAGAACAGAGAGAGAAAGAAAGAAGAAGAAAGAAAGGGGAAAGAAAGAGAAAAAAAGAAGAACAGAGAGAAGAAAGAAAGAAAGAGAGAAAGAAAGAACAGAGAGAAAGAAGAAAGAACGAGAGTGAAAGAGGGAAAGAAAGAAAAGAAAGAAAAAGAAGAGAGAAAAAAAGAAAAGAGAGAAAGAAAGAGGGAAGAAAGAAGAAAGAGAGAAAAAGAAAGAAGGGAAAGAAAGAAAGAAAGAAAGAAAGAAAGAAGAAAGAAAGAAAGAGAAGAAAGAGGAAGAAAGAACAGAGAGAAAGAAAGAACAGAAAGAAGAAAAAGAAAAGAAGAGGAAAGAAAGAACAGAGAGAGAGAAGAAAGAGAAAGAAAGAAAGAGGAAGGAAAAGAAAGAGAGAGAAAAGAAAAGAAAGAGAGAAAAGAAAGAGGAAGAAAGAGAGAGAGAAGAAAGAAAAAGGATAGGAAGAAGAAAGAGGAACAAGAAAGAAAAAAGAAAAGAAAAGAGCGGAAATGAGCACGAGCTACGGAAGACAACAGGATAAAAACCGAAACGAGGGGAGAGAGACAGGGAGAAGAGAGAGAAGACAGGAGAAATTCGAAAATA
Organism: Oophaga sylvatica; assembly: GCA_033576555.1. Taxonomy (NCBI): domain Eukaryota; kingdom Metazoa; phylum Chordata; class Amphibia; order Anura; family Dendrobatidae; genus Oophaga; species Oophaga sylvatica. The sequence continues at coordinate 77,524,809 of JARQOD010000005.1, forward strand.
CAATCGAGTAGAAATGGGAACGTCACAGGCGAAAAGGAAACCGGAAGGAAAAAAGCAGCAGGGAGATAAAAGACGATGGAGAGAGAACAAGAACGACGGAAAAGGAAAAACAAGGGAGAAAAAGAGAAAAACAGGGAACGAAATAAGAAAAGGACAGAAGAAAGAAAAACAGAAAAAGGAAGAAATAGGAGAGTGTAGCGAGAGCAGAAAGAGAGAGGGAAAGAAAGAAAGAGAAAGAAAGAAAAAGAAAGAAAGAAAGAACAGAGAAAAGGGAAAGAAAGAAAAGAAGAACAGAGGAGAAAGAAAGAAGAGGAACAAAAGGGAAGAAGAGAAAGAAAGAAAGAAAGAAAGAAAGAAAAGAAAAAAAGAAAGAAAGAAAGAGAAAGAAAGAAAGAAAGAAAGAGAAAAAGAAAAGAAAGAAAGAAAGAAAGAGGAAGAAAGAGGGGAAGAAAGAAAGAAGAGAAAGAAAGTGGAAAAAAAAGAACAGGAGAGAAAAAGAAAGAAAGAGAAAGAAAGAATAGAAAGAGAAAGAGGGAAAGAAAGAAAGAGAGAAGAAAGGAAAGAAAGAAAGAAAGAAAGAGGAGAAAGAAAGACAGAGAAGAAAGAAAAGAAAGAAGAGAAAAAAGAAGAAAAAGAAAGAAAGAGGAAAAGAAAGAAAAGAAGAGAGAAGAAAGAAAGAAAAGAGGGAAAGAAAGAGAAGAAAGAACAGAGAGAAAAGAAAGAGGAAAAAAGAAAGAGGAAGAAAGGAAGAAGAGAAAGAAAGAGGGAAAGAAGAACAGAGAGAAGAAAGGAAAGAAAGAACGAGAGAGAGAAGAAGAAAAGAAAGAAAGAAGAAAGAAAGAAAGAGAAGGAGAAGAAAGAAGAAGAACAGGAGAAGAAGAAAGAAAGAACAGAGAGAAAGAAAGAAGAGAGAGAAAGAAAGAAGAGAGGAAAGAAAGAGGAAGAAAGAAAAGAACAAGAGAGAGAAGAAAAGGAAAGAAAGAAAAGAGAAGAAGAAGAGGAAAGAAAGAACAGAGGAGAAAGAAAAGAAGAAAGAAAGGGAAAGAAAGAAAGGAGAAAAAGAAGAAGAAAGAGAAGAAAGAAGAAAGAAAAGAAGAAGAGAAAGAACAGAGAGAGAAAGAAAGAAGAGAGAAGAAGAAAAGAACAGAAGAAAGAAAAGAACAAGAGAGAGAAAGAAAGAACAGAGAGAGAGAGAGAAAGAGAAGAGGGGAAAGAAAAAGAAAAGAAGAGAACGAGAGAGAAAGAAGGAAAGAGAAAGAAAGAAAAAAGAACAGAGAGAGAAAGGAAAGAAAGACAGAGAGAAAGAAAGGGGAAAGAAGAGAAAAAGAAAGAAAGAAAAAAGACAGAGAGAGAAAGAAGCAGAAAGAACAGAAAGAAAGGGAAAGAAAGAAAGAACAGAGAGAAATAAGAAGAAAGAGGAAGAAAGAAAGAAAGAAAGGAAAGAAAGAAAGAGAGAAAGAAAAAGAAAGAGACAGAGAGAGAAAGAAGGAGAGAAAGAAGAGAAAGAAGAAAGAAAGAAAGAGAGGAAAAGGAAAGAGAAAGAGAGAGAGAAGAAAGAAAAAGAAGAAGAAAGAACAGAGAGAAAAAAGAAAGAGGAAGAAGAAGAACAGAAGAGAAAGAAGAAAGAAAGAACAGAGAGAAAGAAAAGAACAGAGAAAGAGAGAGAAAGAAGAACAGAGGAGAGAAAGAAAGATAAGAGGAGAAGAAAGAAACAGGAGAGAAAGAAAGAAAGAAAGAGAAAGAAAAAAGAACAAGCGGCATGAAAGAAGAACAGAAGAGAGTAAAGAAAGAGGGAAAAGAAGACAGAAGAAAGAAAGAAAAAAGAATTCAGAGAAGAACAGAAAGATAAAAAGTAACAGAGATATGGAGGGAAGGAAAGAGAACGTGAGGAATCAGAAGATATCAACATGAAGATCAAGAGTTATCGACAGAAGATACTGAGGACTGAAGAAGAAGTTGGGAAAGAAACTAATTCCGGTAGTTAGCAACATCACTTCGTGGAAAGATCAAGATGCGCATTTAAAGTGCTCCGGGGCTCCACGGTACTCCTGTGTCATGGAAAAGTAAGTCCCGGCCGGGAGCAGGGGGCAGATTCAAAAATGGGACTGTCAGCTGGATCGATGACGGTTGGAGGTATGAATGCCCCACATACACGACCGGCAGAAGCTCTGACACCTCATACACACACGGTTGCTTTGATGCCTCGTCACACAACTCCGATCGTACACCTCACCCACACAGTCGTAACCTCGTGAACCACGGTCAATCAGTAAAACAGAGTCCACTCGTAAACTGTACACATTTGGTTAATCAAAACACCTTGTAACACCGTAAGTCTGTACATGTCTTGAAACTCAGTTTTCCGTCAGCCATTTTGCTTTCTGTCTTGCTGCAGCTATCTTGCCCTCAGTCAATATGGAGTTTTCAGCTTTCATGTTCCCGCCCTGATTCTCTCCCTCTTGCTTCTTAAGCAGCCACAGCTGAGCAATCAGTGCTTCAGAATCTAGCCTGCAGTGAACCTGTGACCTGACTCCTGGAAGCCTTGGACTATGTACTCCAGCTATTCCTACTGAGGAACTCTGAACACTTGTGGACTCTGGAACCCTGCTCTTTGAAAGATCCACGTTTGCATGGACTTACGGTAACAGAGAAGAAGATCCTGAACCTGTTGTGGAGAGTGATTGCTGAGCTTAAGTTACTCTGGCCTGCTGTGTCTCCTGCTTCTGTATCTGCAAACTGTGTGACTATTTTTGCCACTTGTATGAAGTAATACAAGACCTTCTATATCAAACCTGTGTCTCATGTATTTTCATCGCACCCAAGCACAAGACGCTATATGAACTGTACTACATACATTACAAGATTCTGAAGCCAAAACGTTAGTGTCTGCTGGGTCTGGGAAGGCTGTGTCTGCTGTAACTGTGGATATCAGACGTCCAGTTGTACTTTCTGTGATGACAGTGGTTGTGACTTCTCACAACCATTCCAGGTGAGCAATTCCCTTAAGTTTTTTTTTCTGCAGTGTTACCACAGGTAAACACTATTGTTTTTTTTTTCTCTTCCCTCTTTTGTGTCTGCTGTAACTGTGGATATCAGATGTCCGGTTGAACTTTCTGTGATGATAGTGGTTGTGACTTCTCACAACCATTCCAGGTGAGCAGTTCCCTTAATTTTTTTTTCTCTTTGCAGTGTTACCACAGGTAAACACTATTGTTTTTTTTTTTTTCTTTTCTCCTCTCCTTCCAGTACTCCTGTCTTAAAAGATCTGGAAAATGGAGGCCCGCATAAAGGAACTTTGCGGAGTGACTGATAATATCCTTGCAGATTTACAGACTATAAAAACCCGTTTTACAAACCTACAGGACCTCACTAATCACAATTTGCAGGTGTTTGTACAGACAGCCCAGGATTTGCGAGCCAGGATTGAGGTTCTAGAGGAGCGAGTCCAGGCTCCTGCCGTAGCCCCAAGTTCTGGGATTCCCAAGTTGCCCCCTTTTCGTTTTGGCGGTGAACGTGAAAAATTCAGGGGATTTATTAACCAATGCAATCTGTTTTTTTCTGCACATGCTTCACAATTTCCCACTGAACGATCTAAAGTGCTTACTATAATTATGTTACTTACCAACAAGGCTTTAATGTGGGCAAACCCTCTGATTGAGACTGAGGATGAATGTTTGGATCATCTTGATGCTTTCATTTCAGCCATGGGGCAGGTGTTTGATGACCCCAATCGAGGTGCAACAGCTGAAGCAGCCATGTTAACTTTGCGCCAAGGTAAGCACTCGGTAGCCGAATATGCCTTGGATTTCAGGAGATGGGCCCTTGATACCACCTGGGACAGTTCCGCCAAAAAATCTATTTTTCGAAAGGGGTTGTCTCCACTAATTAAGGATGAACTTGCTCGTGCCGACCCCCCACTGCGTTAGGTGACTTTATTAACTACTACATCCGTATTGATGCTCGCCTGACTGAACGCAGGCAAGAGAGATGGTTCGAAAGCAATCGCACTAACCTTTTCCTACCTTCCTCCCCAGCTAAGGAACCTTTGAGTAGGATCACACGGGAACCTGAACCTGAACCCATGCAGGTAGACTCTTTACAAAGACGGGTTAGTGATGCACGCAAGGAACATCGTTTTAAGGAAAATCTATGTTTCTATTGTGGTAAGTCAGGGCACTTCATTATAAACTGCCCCAGCCATTCTCGTAAGACTACTGCAGCACTCATTCACTGTGAGTGTTGCGAGAGGAGATCTGTCAGGTCCGAGCCTCAAGCTCCAGAGAGATCTGCAGCAACAGATCTTGATTTGTCGGACTTAAACTCCTTTACTTCTGAGGACGATGACTGTGTAAACGCTGCAATTTTTCAAGTTTCCTCAGCGGTGTCCCAGCTGAGTTGTAGGAAAAACAATTCTCATTGCTTCCTTTCCATCAAACTCTGGGTTAACTCAGTCTGGGTGTCTAGCTCTGCTATGATCGACTCAGGGGCAAGTGGGAATTTTATGGATGTCTCCTTTGCTCTGAAAAGGGGATACGTTCAGTGAAGAAGGCTACTCCAGTACAGATGGAAACTGTGGATGGCTCCCTGCTGACCTCTGGACCAGTGGATCAGGAAACGGAGCCTTTAAGGGTCCTTATGGGTAAAGATCATCAAGAGAAACTGTCCTTTATGCTTATCTCTTCTCCCCACTTTCCCATTATTCTAGGGCTACCATGGCTGCAGGCTCAGAACCCTACCATTAACTGGGAGACCAAGGAATTACACTTTCCAGAGAAACAGATGAGTCCAGAAGTTTCAGCTTGCTCTGTTCCTAAAGGAACCATGTCAGTCCCTGAACTACCAGCTGTATACCAGGACTATGTGGATTTATGTGACAAGAAGAACGCTGACCAGCTTCCCCCTCACCGTCCATATGATTGTCCAATTGAATTATTGCCTGGAGCAGAGATACCTTTTGGTAAGATCTACCCCCTGGCGGGGCCTGAGCTAAAGGCTTTAAAGGATTACATAGACGAAAATCTAGCCAAGGGCTTCATACGCCCCTCTTCATCTCCTGCAGGTGCACCCATCTTCTTTGTGAAGAAGAAAGATGGATCTCTGAGACCCTGCGTAGACTATAGGGAACTCAATAAGGTTACTATTAGAAAACGTTATCCATTGCCTTTAATCCCTGAGTTATTGGAGAGAGTGCGGCATGCCAAAATTTTCTCTAAATTGGATCTCCGTGGGGCCTATAACTTGGTCCGTATTAGACCTGGGGATGAATGGAAGACTGCATTCAGGTCACGCTATGGACACTTTGAATATCTAGTTATGCCTTTTGGTCTGAGTACCGCCCCAGCCACTTTCCAACACTTGGTGAATGACATCTTCAGGGATCTCCTAGATACATTCGTGGTGATTTATTTGGATGATATTCTAATTTTTTCTAACTCCACAGAGGAACATCATGGACATGTGAGAATGGTCTTGGAACGTCTAAGACAAAACCATCTTTACATCAAACTTGAAAAGTGTGAATTCCATAGGACCGAAATTCAATTTCTGGGGTATGTACTGTCTACACAAGGAATTAGTATGGATGGAAGTAAGACCCAAGCCATCAAGGATTGGCCAAGTCCTAGAAATGTGAAGTAGGTGCAGCGCTTCATCGGGTTTGCCAATTTCTATAGACGTTTCATTAGGAATTTCTCTGAGGTAGTGTCACCTATCACCCAACTTACCCGGAAAGAGTCTAGGTTCTCCTGGACTCCCCAAGCCCAGGAAGCATTTTCTCGTCTAAAAGATAAATTTACCACCGCACCTATCTTGGTACATCCCAACCCCGAACTTGCCTTCATAATAGAGGTGGATGCTTCAGATTGTGCCGTTGGAGCTATACTCTCTCAGAGAACAGGTGAGAAGAATGTCTTGCATCCCTGTGCCTTCTTTTCCCAGCAGTTGTCTTCGGCTGAGAGGAACTACGATGTGGGCAATAGAGAGTTGTTGGCCATTATTGCCGCCTTCAAAGAATGGAGACACCTTCTTCAGGGAGCTGCACAGCAAATAGTCGTCCTGACAGACCATCGTAACCTTGAATTTATCAGGTCGGCTAAGTGCCTGACTCCTCGCCAGGCTCGCTGGAATCTTTTCTTAAACCAATTTAATTTTGTCATTTCTTATAGACCAGGATCGCGCAATGGAAAGGCTGATGCACTCTCTAGGATTCATTCAGCAGAGACCCGTCCACTTGCTCCTCCTAAGACTATTCTTCCTGACTCTAGATTCCTGGGAGTGATTCATAATCAAGACCTACTTAAGGACATCAAGGAAGCATACCATGCGGATTCCTTGTTGGCACAACCCCCAAGGGACGTAAGTCTTGTCTTTAAGAATGGTGTGTGGATTTGGGACAACGTCTGTATATTCCTGAAACAGTCAGATTGAGAGTATTGCAACTCATTCACGATTCCAAGATAGCTGGGCATAGAGGAATTCTAAAGACACAGGAATTTCTTTCTCGTTTCTTTTGGTGGCCCACTTACAGGAAGGATGTTTTAAACTATGTCACTTCATGTGAAGTCTGTGCAAGATGCAAAACACCTCGCTCCTCACCAACTGGTCTGTTACAACCTCTTCCCACCCCGTCCCGCCCGTGGGGATCCATTTCTATGGACTTCATTGTGGAGTTACCAACCTCTCAAGGGAAAAACACCATTCTAGTGGTGGTTGATCGTTTAACAAAGGCAGCTCATTTTATTCCTTGTGTCGGCTTACCCACTGCAAAACAGACATCAGATTTGATGATTAAAGATGTGTTTCGCTTACATGGAGTACCGGATGAGGTTATTTCGGATCGAGGGGTGCAATTCACTTCAAGGTTTTGGCAAAATTTCTGTGCAGCATTGGACATTAAAGTAAATCTTTCTTCTGCTTTTCATCCCCAGACTAATGGACAGACCGAATGAACCAATCAAACCCTGGAGCAGTATCTCCGCTGCTTTATCTGCCACCTACTGGATGATTGGGTGGATCTACTTCCATTGGCTGAGTTCTCTTATAACAACTCTCAGAGCGCCTCCACTAAGCAGTCTCCTTTTTACTCCAATCTAGGTTATCATCCTAACATTCTTCCACGATTTCCCATAGAAACGCCTTTACCAGCAGTGGCCGAAAGAATCACGTCTTTACAGAAGAATATGGATCTTCTAAAGGAGAATCTGGAATTGGCTCAGGAAAGGTACAAGAAAGCAGCAGATAAATTTTGTAAACCTGCACCAGCTTTCAAGGTAGGAGACCTGGTCTGGCTGTCAACCAGAAATCTTAAGTTAAGGATTCCATCGTCTAAGTTGGGACAAAAGTACATTGGACCCTATAAAATCAGTAAAATTATAAGTGCCGTTGCTTGTCGTCTTCAATTGCCTAGAACTATGAGAATCCACCCTGTCTTTCATGTATCCCTACTAAAGGCTGCAACACCCAATACGTTTCCTGGACGTTCTTCTCCTTGCCCTGACCCAGTGCTAGTCGATAGTCAGGAAGAATTTGTGGTGGAAAGAATTCTAGATTCCAGGTTATACAGAAATCAGTTACAATATTTGATTAAATGGCAGGGCTACCCAGTGGAGGACAACTCATGGGAACCAGTCAATAACGTTAATGCTCCTCGTTTGCTCCGCCAGTTTCATCAGAGGTACCCAGACAAGCCTGGTCTGAGGCCATCCGGAGGTTGTCCCTAAGGGGGAGTAATGTAAGGTTCTTTACATGTTCTTGAAACTCAGTTTTCCGTCAGCCATTTTGCTTTCTGTCTTGCTGCAGCTATCTTGCCCTCAGTCAATATGGAGTTTTCAGCTTTCATGTTCCCGCCCTGATTCTCTCCCTCTTGCTTCTTAAGCAGCCACAGCTGAGCAATCAGTGCTTCAGAATCTAGCCTGCAGTGAACCTGTGACCTGACTCCTGGAAGCCTTGGACTATGTACTCCAGCTATTCCTACTGAGGAACTCTGAACACTTGTGGACTCTGGAACCCTGCTCTTTGAAAGATCCACGTTTGCATGGACTTACGGTAACAGAGAAGAAGATCCTGAACCTGTTGTGGAGAGTGATTGCTGAGCTTAAGTTACTCTGGCCTGCTGTGTCTCCTGCTTCTGTATCTGCAAACTGTGTGACTATTTTTGCCACTTGTATGAAGTAATACAAGACCTTCTATATCAAACCTGTGTCTCATGTATTTTCATCGCACCCAAGCACAAGACGCTATATGAACTGTACTACATACATTACACACGCAGCCACACTCTGCAAACCTTGTACACATGCGGCTTTGCACTATACACCTCGTACACATGCGGTTCCGCTTCATGCACCTCGTACACACACGGCTCTGCTACAACCACCTCGCACACACACGGCTGCGCTCCGTACACCTCGTACACACACGGCTCCGCTCCATACACCTCGTACACACAAAGTACTGCTACATTTACCCTGTAAACCCCTTCTGACCACACACATAAACTTCCCCTCATCCAGCACAGCAGAGACCTGCACACACTAGGACCCTGATCATGTGACCCCTGACTTCTCCACTCCTGTGACCTCATCACAGGTCCAGTGCGCACAGAAGAGGACAGCACAGTGACGTCATTGCTGGCTCTGAGTGGCTGAGGTGGAGAGACGTGGGAGGGCGAGGATGGGGTGCATGAGGGGGGCGTGGCGGCTTATCTCAGTGCAGGGAAAAATAGAGTCCCAGGCAGGGCAGAAGGTGGGAGGTCAAAATCAGGACTGTCCCGCTCGATCCAGGACAGTTGGGAGGTATGCAGGAGGTCCTTCACGTCACAGCAGATGCCTTAGGTGAAATTCAACTCTGCATTCAACCATAGTCGTCACCCCAAAGTAATTCTTTCTAAAATGTGTCGGGGAAACAGGTACACGTTTTTCCAATACTCTGGTCAGTTTCTGCGACACAGCGATCTCTGAGCTTTCAAGAAGGCAGTGGATCATCCTCCTCCAGCCAGCTCTCTGCTCAAACTGAAAAACACCATGAGGTCTGTAATAGAATCTATTCAAGAAGCAACAGTGACCTCTTGTGGCTAGAGTCCAATACTGCAATAATATCAAGGCAGAAAGTAAATGAATGCTTTGTTTTTTGAGTGTCCATGAGTTGGCGACTCTAGGTTAAGCAGCTGTTCACACTAGGTCTATATTTGGATGTGATGGTCAGTTTTTTGATATGTAATAATTTACTTTCTGACTGAGCACTCCACCTGTTAGTCACAGGCGTTTTAATTATAGCAGGGCCACTACCCCTCCACAGAGATGTAGATTTCAGTCTAGAGAGAGGATTCATATGTTCCCATACAGATAAAGACTTTTCTAAGCGAGGATTGGCATTAGTTAGGACCTGGAAACCAAGGGGCGCCTTAACGTGGCTTCCAGGTACACATAAATTGGCCATTTTATGCGCTAAACCTCAATTTTTCATATTTCTAAGGCAGTGATGCAATTCATTTTTCATATCTAATGTTTGCAAGCTATAGCGCTACAGTGTGCTTTCTTTTTTTCTTTCAATACTGCAACAATTTCTGTTCATTTTCCTCTCACATGACTTTGGGCTATGAACCAGACATGCTGCTACAGGTGTTCTACTGACCTTATGTCAACACTCTCAGGGTATGTTCACACAGTCAGTAAACACTGCGGGTTGGACGCTGCATACATCCGCAGTGTCCAGCCCACAGCAGCTAGCTGTTACTTCATAGTGGATGGGATTTCAAGAAATATCTATCTTGTGGAGACACATGCTGAATGACCTGCGTTCAAAAGCCGGCAGCGCTTTGGACACAGCAGACATGTGCTGCATCCAAAGTGCTGTGTAATACTGAACATCTGCACATACCATCAAAGGCTATTATGGTGCACAGCACGACAACAATGGAGGTCTATCCTTTTCAGAGTTGAGCCCTGTTTTGTTTTGGATGAAAGGGTAGCCAACAAAATGGACTGGAAACCAAGTGGGAAACATCATAAAGAGGCCTTCACAAGAGAACATCACACTGGTACTTCTTCTGGGATTATGGTGTTTGGTGGCATGATGTACAGTAGATGGACCCTCAAGTATTCATTCCAGGTACACTTACAGCTCACCATTATTTTGATTTTGCTGTGGAATCAGTGGTGCAGCCATTTCTCCAAAGTATTCTGTGCAGCAGACTATACGACCAAAGCGACCATTATTACCATGCCTCGCAGCACCTCCAATCTTTTCTCCAATAGATTACATCTGGGACCAAATTGATTGGAAATTGCTCGGAGAACTGCCAGCAGCGCATCTTGCCAATTTACTACAGTGCATTTGGTGTTGAAGAACCTTCCTCAAACAATCATTAATAACTGCTTTAATAGCAGTCAATATATGTAAGTGTGGGAATTTCTGCACTCATATAACCCCCACCAAAAGGACCCAAATCCATAGGGGCCATATAACTACCAGTAGCTAGGCCTTGTTTGGTTTCTAAGCATAGCTAAAATCCCGATAGAAAAGATGACATCAGTCTCGACCTTCTGTGATCGCTCTATGAGTAGTTATTACATAAATTATGAAGGGCTTAGATCAGCCCACAACAGGGCATTTGTGAGGTCATCATAGAGGGGTGTGTGGGTGGGACTCACGGTCTGATGAAAGATCAATCCCAATTATCATTAGAGTTCGTACAAAGAGCTACATGTCATGTATGTAGGGACTCTCCTTCGGCTAAAATAAATCGTCTCTATGATCAGTGTAGTAAGTTCTCCTGTTAATCCCTTTTATTTTATAAACTGTTTATGCTGTATTGTTTTGTCCACCTTGTAAAATCTTTTGGATACTTTTCATAAACACTGCCTTCCTTTGGATTAAAGATAAATCTTAATGGTTCTGTTCCTTTTGTTCTGTAAACTACGCCTCCGATAGCTACCGTAATGGTGTCCATTCGACCGAAACAGAGTGGTGGTGGCAAGTAATCTGGGGTTGTCAGAGAGTTAGCTGTGACCGTATTGGAGGTGTATATGCCATACACTCACCGATAATTTTCCAATAGCCAGCCGAGTGGTGTGGACATGCTGCGGCCTTCTCTGTTGATCGTCGGCCAATTGTGTAATTGTCCGTATGATAGGAGGCAGCAGAGAGGGGTTCACTCCAAAGATTCCAGCGTGTGGTACTTATGACCATCCTGGCTTGTGATATCAGGGATTTGTGGGATTAAAAAAGTCCAGACAAAAATTGAATCCCTGACACTGAATAAATCAAGATGCTTTGAAAATTTAATTTTCATTTTTTAATATTTGCACATCATTAACAAGTTTATGCATCCTGTGATTTACATCATTTCAAGATTTTTCCTTCTTGGTGTTGCAAGTTCAATGTTGAAGAGTGTAGATTACAGTTGTGTATCAGGATTTTGTAGCAAATGAATCTAATGCCTTTTACTATACCACCATCTAGTGGCCACATGAGGAAAAAAAAGGTTGTCAGAATTTTTAATATATTTTTTCCTCTTTTTCTCTGGGGGTCGTAGGAGAATTTTTTCTTCAATGGAAATTAAGCATTTGTCCGATCGTGTTGAGCAGCTCGCTGCTGAAGTTCGGAGAATTTCTGTCTATCTCACTCAGTCATCTGCTATAGAACCTAAGATCCCTATTCCTGATTTATTTTTTGGGGATCGGTCTAAATTCTTGAACTTTAAGAATAATTGTAAATTGTTTTTTGCCTTGAAACCTAATTCCTCAGGGAACTCGGTGCAGCAGGTTAAAATTGTCATCTCCCTGTTGCGCGGCGACCCTCAGGATTGGGCGTTTTCACTGACACCTGGGAATCCTGTTTTGGCTAACGTTGATGCATTTTTTCAGGCTCTGGGGTTGTTGTATGAGGAACCTAATGTGATTGATCAAGCTGAGAAAACCTTATTGGCATTGAACCAAGGTCAGGAAGAGTTATTTTGTCAGAAATTCCAAAAATGGGCAATCCTTACTAAATGGAACGATGATGCCCTAGCAGCTCTTTTTCGGAAAGGTCTGGCAGAGACTGTAAAAGATGTTATGTGGGATTTCCTGTCCCTTCGGGGCTCAACGATTCTATGTCTTTAGCCATTCAAATTGACAGACGATTGCATGAACGTAAAATTATGAGAGAGGTGGTGTTGCCTTTCGAACAGGCCTCTGAGCCCATGCAGTATGATGGAGTTGTGTCTGGGGCTCAGCGTCGGGAATTTCGAAAGCATAACAAGTTGTGCTTCTATTGTGGGGATGCTTCTCACACTATTTCCGTCTGCCCTAGGCGGGGGAAGACGTTTTGCGCGCTCATTTGTTTTGGGCAATGTACAGTCTAAGTTTCTCTTGACTGTTACCTTGATCTGCTCCTTATCTTCATTTTCTGCTCAGGCTTTTGTCGATTCAGGAGCAGCCCTTAACCTGATGGATTTTGACTTTGCCAAACGTTGTGGTTTTCCCATGGTACCCCTGCGGACTTCTATTCCTTTGCTGGGTGTTTTTGGTACTAGAGATTTGGTGAGTCTGTCTTTTTGGTGGCCTACTTTATCTCGTGATGTCAGGAATTTTGTGCAGTCCTGTGGGACTTGTTCTCGTTCCAAACCCTGCTCTCGCTCTAGTGGATTGTTAATGCCACTGCCTGTACCCAGGAGGCCATGGACCCATATCTCAATGGATTTTATTTCCGACCTCCCTGTCTCTCAGAGAATGACTGTTATCTGGGTGATCTGTGATAGATTTTCCAAGATGGTCCATCTTGTGCCACTGCCGAAGTTGCCATCCTCTTCCGAGTTGGTGCTCTTGTTTTTTCAGCAGGTGGTTCGTTTGCACGGCATTCCGGAGAACATTGTGTCTGACAGAGGAGTCCAATTTGTTTCCAGATTTTGGAGAGCCTTTTGTTCTAAACTGGGAATTCAGTTGTCTTTTTCCTCTGCATTTCAACCTCAGACCAATGGGCAGACTGAGAGAACAAACCAGACTTTGGAAACTTATTTGAGATGTTTTGTGTCTGCTGATCAAGATGACTGGGTCTCCTTTTTGCTCTTGGCTGAATTTGCTTTAAATAATAGGGCCAGTTCTGCCACTTTAATGTCCCCTTTTTTCTGCAATTTCGGGTTTCATCCTCGGTCTTCTTCGGGGCAGGTGGATGCTTCTGTCTGTCCGGGTGGTGACTCTATGGTAGAGAGAATGCAGCAGATTTGGGATCAAGTAGTGGATAAGTTGTCTCTCTCTCAGGAGAGGGCCCAGTGGTTTGCCAACCGGCATAGGACTGATGGTCCCCGGTTTAAAGTGGGTGACATGGTTTGGCTGTCCTCAAAAAATATCCCTATGAAGGTTGCATGTTAGGGCAGGTTAGGATAGGATATGGGTTGAACTAGATGGACTTAAAGTCTTCCTTCAACCTTAATAACTATGTTACTATGTTGCGTCTCCAAAATTTAAGCCAAGGTTCATTGGACCTTATAAGATCTTGGAAATCCTTAATCCCGTTTCTTTCCGTTTGGCTCTTCCAGGGAAGTTTAAGATTCACAACGTGTTCCATAAATCTTTATTGAAAAGGTTTGTTGAGCCAGTGGTTCCTATGGCTACGCCCCTGAGCCTGTTTTAGTTGAGGGCAATCTGGAGTATGAAGTGGAGAAGATATTGGATTCTCATCTGTCTGGATGGAGATTCCAGTACTTGGTCAAGTGGAAAGGTTATGGTCAGGAGGACAATTCTTGGGTGTTTGCTTCTGACATTCATACTGAGAGATTGGTTCGGGCCTTCCACCGGGCTCACCCTGATCGACCTGGTGGTGCATGTGAGGGTTCGGTGACCCCTCCTCAAGGGGGGGTACTGTTGTGAACGCCTTGGATCTGAATTTTGAGTCTGGGCTCCCTCTGGTGGCTGCTGATAGTAATGAAACTAATTTAGCTAACAGAGGTCCATCAGCTGGGGACGATTGGCAATTAGGCATTGCTGACTGGGGAGATATAAGTGAGCAACCTTCCCATGATCCTCGCCAGTGATTTGTTCTTCCTGGTCCCATTTGGAAGTCAGCTTGCTCCCTGCTGTCTCCTGCAACTTTCAGATAAGTTGTTTTCTGCTTGTTTTTGTGGCTTTTGTTTTCCGTTTTTCTGCCCTTCTGAGTGAGGTCAGCCAGGCTCCCCATCGGGGGCCTGTGCTGGTCTCTGTTTCTCAGTTACCACTGTTTATTTGTTCAGTCACTGTTATTTCAGTATCTGTTGGTTAGCTACCTGTTCACACCAGAGTTCTGATCTAGCGGGGGAGAGATCGTGTGGTCTCAGTATTTTTGGAAATCAGAAGTGTTGGAATTTTTCCTAGGGTTTTTTGCGGATTGCAGACAGTATTCTTTCCTGTCCTGTCCTATCTAGATAGTTTTGGGCCCCAACATTTGCTTACTCTATTTTCTGCTATGTTTGTATTTCATCTTGTCTCACCGCCAATATATGTGTGGGAGCTACCTATTCCTTTGGGGCGCTACTACGGGGCAGTTAGCTTTCCCTTTCTATCTTTAGGCTTAGTTAACTCTCCTGCTGTGTTGAGGCATCTAGGTCATCGTAGGTACGTTCCACGGCTACTTCTAGTTGTGCGGTTAGTTTAGGGGTCTGCAATCCGCTAGTTACTAACCTCTCTGGGTGTCAGGCTGCCTTGGCAATTTTGGCTACTGTCCTCCTCGGCTACCGAATCACAACAGATATAAGAAAAGGATAGAATTGATGTTTTACATGCAGTAAATACATACAGAATAGGTAGATTTATAGATGTGTGTGTCAAATACAATTAGTATAGTATGTATGCAGCTTAATGTTAATGTATTGAATTAATAAAAGATTATTTTTTGGAAAAAATAGCATGGGCTCCCGTGCAATTTTCCAATCCAGAGAGGGAAAGCCAGTGACTGGGGGCCAATGTTTATAGCCTGGAAAGGGGTTAATACCCATGGATCTTCCCAGGCTGTGAATATGAGGCTGCAGCTGTATATTTAGCCTTTACGGGCTATTAAAATAGGGGGACCCCCCCAAAAAACGACGTGAGGTCCCCCCATAATTAATAGCCAGAAAAGGCTATGCAGACAGCTGCTGGCTGATATTCATAGCCTAGGAAGGGACCTTGAATATTGCCCCCCCGGTTACAAACATCAGCTCACAGCCGCCCCAGAAATGGTGCATGTCTAAGATGCGCCAATTCCAGCACTTAGCTTCTCTCTTCCCACTGCCCTGTAGCATTGGCATATGGGGTAATAGTTGGGGGGTTGATGTCACCTTTGTATTGTATGGTGACATTAAGCCAGGCTTAGTAATGGAGAGGTGTCAATAAGACACCTATCCAGCACTAATCCTATTGTTGTTACAGGTTAAATAAAGACACAGCCAAAATAAAGTATTTTAATGAAATAAAACACTTACACAGCTTCCCATCTTTATTATACAGCTAATCCATGTGACACCCTCGTTCTCCTGTAGTTAAAAAAAATAATAAACCAACAATATACCATACCTGGCAGTTCATTTTCCCCATGCTCCACAGTTCAGTGCGGGTTAGGCTGTGAGGGAGTGGAGCTTCAGTGACGTCAGCGCTAGTCACTGAAGCAGCGCCGGCAGAATCTCATTCATTCACCAGTAGTTTACAGCCGGGACTGTCTCATCTTGGCACCGTCCTGGTTGTAAACTATCTATACCCCAGATATGGATTACGGCATGGGACAGAACGACGGACAGATATGGTATATTGTTGGTTTATTATTTTATGTTTATTACAGGAGATCAAGTGCATCGGAGAATTAGGTGATTTTGTAAGTATGGTTTAATTTAGAATAATAAAGGAGTCTGTGTCTTTATTTCAATATAATTAATTTTTTTCAGGATGTCTGTGTTTTATTTACAATTTGACTATGGGATTAGTAATAGGGGCGTCTTATTGACGCCTCCCATTACTAAGCCCCCCAGCTATTACCCAATATGCCGCCATTACAGGGCAGTGGGAAGAGCAAGGCTATGTGCCAGAATTGGCACATCTTACAGATGCGCCTTTTCTGGGGTGGCTGAGAGCTGATATGATTAGCCGTGGGGCCAATATACATGGCCCCTTCCTAGGCTAATAATATCACCCCTCAACTGTCTGCATAGCCATTGCTGGCTATAAATTATAGAGAGACCCCACGCCATTTTTTTCACCTGAATAAGCTTTTATTAATTACATACATGTCTCCTAATTTGCACACACACTATACTAATTGTATTTAGCATTGACATCTATATATCTACCTATTCTGCATCTATTTTCTGTATGTAAACTATGTCTTCTATCCTGACGGCTCCTGCACTGATTTTACAGAAGCCGACAAATTACCGGCTATTCTTCTATCTATCTATGTGATATAAATACATATATACAGTCAGGGCCAGAAATATTTGGACAGTGACACAATTTTCGCGAGTTGGGCTCTGCATGCCACCACATTGGATTTGAAATGAAACCTCTACAACAGAATTCAAGTGCAGATTGTAACGTTTAATTTGAAGGGTTGAACAAAAATATGTGTTAGAAAATGTAGGAATTGTACACATTTCTTTACAAACACTCCACATTTTAGGAGGTCAAAAGTAATTGGACAAATAAACATAACCCAAACAAAATATTTTTATTTTCAATATTTTGTGGCGAATCCTTTGGAGGCAATCACTGCCTTAAGTCTGGAACCCATGGACATCACCAAACGCGGGGTTTCTCCTTCTTAATGCTTTGCCAGGCCTTTACAGCCGCAGCCTTCAGGTCTTGCTTGTTTGTGGGTCTTTCCCTCTTAAGTCTGGATTTGAGCAAGTGAAATGCATGCTCAATTGGGTTAAGATTGGTGATTGACTTGGCCATTGAAGAATGTTCCACTTTTTTGCACTCATGAACTCCTGTGTAGCTTTGGCTGTATGCTTGGGGTCATTATCCATCTGTACTATGAAGCGCCGTCCAATCAAGTTTGCAGCATTTGGCTGAATCTGGGCTGAAAGTATATCCCGGTACACTTCAGAATTCATCCGGCTACTCTTGTCTGCTGTTATGTCATCAATAAACACAAGTGACCCAGTGCCATTGAAAGCCATGCATGGCCATGCCATCACGTTGCCTCCACCATGTTTTACAGAGGATGTGGTGTGCCTTGGATCATGTGCCGTTCCCTTTCTTCTCCAAACTTTTGGCTTCCCATCATTCTGGTACAGGTTGATCTTTGTCTCATCTGTCCATAGAATACTTTTCCAGAACTGAGCTGGCTTCTGGAGGTGTTTTTCAGCAAATTTAACTCTGGCCTGTCTATTTTTGGAATTGATGAATGGTTTGCATCTAGATGTGAACCCTTTGTATTTACTTTCATGGAGTCTTCTCTTTACTGTTGACTTAGAGACAGATACACCTACTTCACTGAGAGTGTTCTGGACTTCAGTTGATGTTGTGAACGGGTTCTTCTTCACCAAAGAAAGTATGCGGCGATCATCCACCACTGTTGTCTTCCGTGGGCTCCCAGGTCTTTTTGGATTGATGAGTTCACCAGTGCTTTCTTTCTTTCTCAGGATGTACCAAATTGTAGATTTTGCCACTTCTAATGTTGTAGCAATTTCTTGGATGGGTTTTTTTCTGTTCTTGTAGCTTAAGGATGGCTTGTTTCACCTGCATGGAGAGCTCCTGTGACCACATGTTTCCTTCACAGCAAAACCTTCCAAATGCAAACACCACACCTCAAATCAACTCCGGCCCTTTCATCTGCTTAATTGAGAATGACATAACAAAGGGATTGCCCACACCTGTCCATGAAATAGCCTTGGAGTCATTTGTCCAATTACTTTTGGTCCCTTTAAAAACAGGGTGGCACATGTTAAGGAGCTGAAACTCCTAAACCCTTCATCCAATTTTAATGTGGATACCCTCAAATGAAAGCTGAAAGTCTGAACTTCAACTGCATCTGATTTGTTTTGTTTCAAATTCATTGTGGTAATGTCTAGAACCAAAATTAGATAAATGTTGTCTCTGTCCAAATATTTATGGACCTAACTGTATATATATACAGTATATATATACATGTGTGTGTGTCACTGACATGTATTTATATATATGTATTCTATGTGTATATATCTATTCTATCTTTTCTATTATAACCTGTCAGTGTGATTTTACAATAGCCGCATATGAATGGATGAATTTTCAAAGGACACAGGTGCATAAAAATCGCACAGCACTCGCATGGTACGATTGCTGTGCGAGTGCTGTGTGATTTTTTCTATCGCACCCATTGACATTTATTGCGGAATGCGATCTGATTTTTGATGACAATCGCAGCATGCGATCGTTCGGTGAACAGCATATAGCTGCAAGTGTGGTGATAATTTACATGACATGTAGTGATGGGCGAACCCGAGCGCTAAAGTGGAGTTTTAGGGAGGGGGGCTAGGATCTAAAATGGTGGAATAAGGGAATGTAGGAGGGGTTTCGGTTCAAATTATGGTGGGATTTAGTAAAAAGGGGTGTGAATGGGGCCATTTGATTGGTTAAAGGGACTAGGTATATAAGGGGGGATTGGAAGGGGCAGGGACAGTCTGTTAGTACATCTGAGTCAGGGACACAGTACCTTGATGGAGGCTCTATTCCAGGACTTTATGAAGCTGGCAGCGACAAAGAGCACAGCGAACAGGGAAGTGGCTGGAGTATCCAGGAACGAGGACCTGAGCGGGCAGTCTAGCGCTCTGCCTCCTTGAGAGGACGGTGCGTGGGGACTGGCCCTGGGAATGGAGGAAAGACCGAGAGGGCGCCTGCTGCACCTTGCAGAGCCAATAAAAGAACAAGAAGCAGACTAGCTGTAGGTCCTAGGGACGAATCGGAAGGGGAGGATGAAGGCATTCAGAGGATTGCTGGCTGCAGGCGTGCAGCTGAAGTGCCTTCCATCATGACAGGGACTATGGACATTTGCAACACTGATGCAACAAGTGACAAGGGGTCCTTGGTTGCTGGGGTGTCGCCAGTGAAGTCTGAGGAGGAGGGCCTGGTGTCTAAAGGAGAAGAATCGGAGGAGGACCAGCGGTGGTGATACACAGCGGCCTTTCTGAGTGGGACTCTAAGTCGGTCTGGTAAGCATTGTGGTCACTGTAATGCAGCGAGTGGTTGTGATGTGGGTTGGCGTGCGGCAGGATGTGTCAGAGGGGTCGGCAGGTAGCGAGGTGTCGCAGTTGGGAATGATGCGTGAATTGATGGGCATGGCTAGGTCTTCCCCAGCTGTGGTGTGGCAAGGGGGTGGGGCGCACATGGCACAAACGGCTGCAGTGGTTTCAGCCTCGGTAGGGGTGGCAAGTGATACTCAGGGTGGGGCCCCGCTTAAGGGGGGTTCCCCTGAATCTGGGAGTGTGGTGAGTGTTGACCCAGTGAGACTGGATGATAAGGCTCGTGGGGAAGTATGTGTGTGTTTTGATGGGCCGTTGGGTGCGCATTTAAAACCGGAGGTGAAAGAGGAGATATGGAGGTATGAATATGTGGAGATTTTTTAACTTTTGCCATTGGAGAAGTTTAATTTGGACAGGGTGAAGTTGATGGAGAGTAAAAAAGAGGAAGAGGAAAGGCGTAGGTATTGGTTGATTCCCAAACTTTTGCCAACTGGCTGCAGGCGTTCTCTATATTGGCTAGTGTGTGGGGGAAAAGGCCCCGAAAAAGTGTTCTTCTCTTTTTTGCTATCTGGATAGCATTGGGAAGGCATATCGTTTGTATGGTGGGACTGGTTGGTTGCAGTATGACGAACAGTTTAGACAAAGGAAGGCAGTACGTCCGAGCTTGCAGTGGGATAACAAGGACATAAGTTTCTGGATGTGTTTAATGTCAGCACCGAGAGCGTCGCCGTCTTCTTTTTTTGGGGCCACTGGGGTACCTGCTAGTTCAGGGGCACCACCGGAGGGAGCAAAGAAGGGTTTGTGTTGGCGCTTTAATGAGAAGGAATGTACTTTTACATCCTGTAGGTTTAAGCACGAATGCTCTGGTTGCAGGGGACACCACAGCTTCACAAAGTGTTTTAAGAGAGGAAAGGGAAAGCCTGGGGAAGCTGCAAGTAAGAGGGGCGACTCCGGTGAGGGTAGAGCGGATGGAGCAGTATTTAGATAATTACCCATTACCCTGATAGGGAGGCAGCATGTTTGTTAAAGGAGGGTTTTCATTTTGGTTTCAAGATCCCTTTGGTTTGGGTTTTGGTTCGGAATTTGAGGTCTGCTATTGAGCAACCAGAGTTAGTTGGTCAAAAATTGGGTAAAGAAGTGGAGTTGGGCAGGATGGCCTGTCCGGTTCGGGAATTACCATTACCACATTTAAAGATTTCTCCTTTGGTTTGGTCCCAAAGAAGAAACCAAATAAGTATTGGTTGATACACTATTTATCGTACCCAGAGGGGGAATCGGTCAATGATGGCATTGATCCATAGTTGGTCTCGGTGTCTTACGTGTCATTGGATAAGGCGGTGGAGTGGGTAAGACAGTGTGGTCATGGTGCACTGTTGGCCAAGATGGACATAGAGGCGGCTTTTCGATTGTTGCCGGTTCAACCAGTTTTCAACTGTTGGGTTGTTATTACGTTGATTGGTGTTTGCCCATGGGTTGTTCTATCTCATGTGCATATTTTGAGTTTAGTTCCTTTTTGGAATAGGTGGTTTGCACGGAGACAGGTGCAGATTCTATTATTCACTATCTTGATGATTTTTGGTGTATTGAACCAGCTGGGTCTCCTGTCTGAGCAATATTATTGCGAATGATGGAAAAAGTAGCAGAGAGTTTTGGGAATCCTTTGGCTGCAGAGAAAACTGTGGGTCCAACCACCATGCTGTTTTCTGGGCATTGATAACAGTATAACGGCGATCGCAAAATTAAAATCCGTTGTACCATCTAATTTCTCTCTCCTCTGATGTGATCGCACATCAGAGGAGAGAGAAATAGGGTCCCCGATCCACCCCCTGTACCTCCTGGTGCTCCTCGGGCCCTCCAGCATCCTCCGGTGGGCTCCGCCATCTTCTTCCGGTCAGAAAATGGCGTACGCATGCACAGTGCCCCCACCGCGATCTGCCTGCCGGACCCAGCAACAATAGAAAGACTTTTCCTTTTGTTTCATTTTGGTCACTGTGATAAACGCTATCACAGTAATCAAAATAAAAAAAATAATAAATAAACCCCCCCATTTTGCCCCGGATGTTTCGCCCCCGGATGTTTCGCCCCTGGATGTTTTGCCCTCGAATGTTTCACCTACATCATTTTGTCCATGGATGTGTCGCCATCTGATGTTTCGCCCCTAGCATTTTGACCCCAGATGTTTCACCCTCAGCTTTTGGGGTCAACATGCAGTGAACAAAACATCAAGGGCTGAACATACCTGGGGGTAAAATATACAGGACCCAAATTTCTGGGGATTCCTGTGGCTGCCTTTTCAGCAGCTCACCCAGAGTCTCTTCTGGCTGGCCTTAAAGGAGTATTATCACCCTAGAACACAAAAAGACTGACATACTTACCTTGGGTCACGGAGTGCAGTCTAGCGGTTCCCCGTGACGTCTTCTCCTGCTTCCGGCTGTCTTTTCATCTTGCCTGGATCACTGATCCATGAAGCATGATGAATGCCGCGGCAGTGAGGCCGAATGTCTCCTGGCCGCTCACTGACATGACGTCACTCTTGCCCCATTCATCAGTCAATCCAGGCGGCAGAATGCCTCTCCTGTCACCAACACACTGCTGCGCATGTGCAGTGCCGCGATGAGATCAGGCAGAAGAAGAGGACACTGGGAAGAAGGAGAGGACTAATGGTGGTCTCCGGATCCAGCATGGCGATCGCCAGCCCACACAGCCAGGAGAAGATCAGGCAAAGATGAGCAGAAGATCTCCAGGTAAGTACCAGGAGGGGAAGATCGGCAGCATGCTTTCCGCTGCCTTATTTTGCTGTTCGGCATGAGAGTACCACTTTAATGCAGGCTATGTATGGAAGTAGGGGGACTGTTGACTGACTACAGGGTTAATCCCACCAACCATCTCTACAGAACTGAGAATTTGGCTTTGCTGAACTAAAGTGGTGGTTAACCAGCTTCTACAGAACCTCTTTATCAGGTCTTCAGAAGGGGGTTTTGGGATTAGCCCTCACAGAACACTCTGCCAGCAGATAAAAGTGGTATTCTCACTTCAGGATCCCTTTTTTCATTGATGCCCATTCCTCAGATTAGGCCAAGAATAGGGTCCAGTTGTATTCTGCATTGAGCCAGCTGTTTATCAGCAGCTTTCAGCACCAACGACAGGGACAAGTAACTGGAAGCTGCAGCCATAGCTCTCCATGATTTCAGTGAGATCCAGGGAAGATGTGACAGCGCCTGGTAAAGAGCTGATCCACCGTGACATGCCTTATACAGGGGCATGCACTGCTCTGTGCAGAGAAATGCATGTTCTGGATGGGACTCGGTTGTGTGCATCCGGTCTTTCAGTAACAAATGGCCCTTTAGGGACAACCATTAAATTGGTGTGGCCCTTGGTGAATATGAGTTTGACACCCCTGATCTAAGACAAGTGACCATCATTTTACTGTGATGTACTAGTGGTGTTACACTTAATGGCTTCTTTTTGTCATCCATTCAATATCATACTGTATCTATTGATGAGCACACCCGATCTGGAAAGTTCAGGGTTCGTATCGAACATTACCTGCTCGAGTTCAACCACACCGACCCCAAACAAGGCAATGTTCACAGTTTGCTCATCAGAAAATAAAAGTCGTTTTTTGACTTCCGGTTCCAGCGCTGTGATGCGAGGGAGGTGAGACGCTCCGGCTAGCCACTGCACTAAATCTCACAAAAACGACAAGGAGACTCCCCAAGAAGGTGTGAAAACAGCTGATAACCTTATCAAGGGTCAGTGCATGGGCGGTATCTCCTCAGGAGTGGGGCACACCGAGCAGAGTGGAGACAGCGTCCAGAGTGGGGCGGTGTACGGTCTCAAGATGGCGCCGGCAGAGAGGGGAGAGGAGGGAGCTGGAGGGGAGAAACACCAGCAGCTGCTCCAGGAAGAGAACGCTGACAGACAGAGGAGGAAAAGCGCTGTACCTAATAATGAATCACAGAGGCTAAGTGAGGGAGAGATCAACTATTCCAGACTGGCCAGAGAAGTAGCAGATCACTTGGCTGCAGAGGTCAGAGAAGCTCTTAAGGTTACCATGAAGGAGGCTTTAGCAGGATTACAGGAGGACATAGAGCATCAGAATGTCCTGCTGGCTGAGGCAGAACAGAGGGTGTCTGACGCTGAAGATACACTGGCATGGCTGGAGAGCAGATTTAAAGAATTAGGCACGAGCACCCAGTTGATAAAAGAAAAAATTGATGACCTGGAAAACAGGTCAAGGAGGAGCAATCTGAGAGTGGTGGGACTGCCGGAGTCAGTGATGTCAAGCCAGCTGGATGCAATCTGTGAGAAAGAGCTTCCACAGGCCCTGGGCTTAACACACAGCTGTCGTATGGAAAGAGCCCACAGAGTGGGGCAAATGATGAGGCGGGAGGAGAGAGGGACCAATACAGATGATACATCCAGGCAAGACGTAAGGTCCAGATCACGTCAGGTCATAGTCAAATATCTAGAATACAAAGACAAGGAAGAAATCCTAAGGGCCTTCAGGAACAGAAAGCAACCTCTGTGTATTTAAGGACATAAGATCTTAATATTTGGGGACTACTCTGCGGAAGTCACCCAGAAAAGAAAAGCTTTTAGCCATGTGTGCACAACTCTTTACCACAAACACATCAAATTCCAGCTCCTCTACCCTGCAATATTGAGGGTAAGGCTGGAATCACACACAGCGACTAAAAAAGCTGACCGTTTTAGTGGGACGATTATCGCAGCAAAATGTCATGAACAGTCATCCATCTGGCATCCGATTTTCCAGGAAAAATGCGATTTAGTCGCATCTGACCATAGTTGTAACATCCGATTTACATCCGACTTGTGAGAATTTATCGCAGGCTTGCAAAACTGACATAATGGATCCAAAATAATATTATTTAAATCACAAAAGAAAGAATAGATATATACACATAGAACACAGATATATATATATATATATATATGTCATTGTGACATATATATATATATATATATATATTTTATAGTTCTTACACTTCTACATACTGTAATAGCCGCTAATTCAATTGCCGGCTTTAGTGAAATCCCAGAAGCCGACATGAAATGATACATTGTTTTGACACAGTTAACCATGTAATTTCAAGTATTTTGATATATGTTTTAAACTTACAATTACATAAGTATATTTGTGCAAAATTTCAGACATGTAGGGGTTAATTAAAGGTGTAAATTCGTTGTAAAAAAAACCATTTTTTTACAACGAATTTACACCTTTAATTAACCCCTACATGTCTGAAATTTTGCACAAATATACTTATGTAATTGTAAGTTTAAAACATATATCAAAATACTTGAAATTACATGGTTAACTGTGTCAAAACAATGTATCATTTCATGTCGGCTTCGGGGATTTCACTAAAGCCGGCAATTGAATTAGCGGCTATTACAGTATGTAGAAGTGTAAGAACTATAAATATATATATATGTCACAATGATATATATATATATATATATATATATATGTGGATTCTATGTGTGGATATGTATTGATTCTATTCTTTATTAAAGCTGTCAGTGTGATTTTACAGTATAGCCGGGGATGAATTGCCGACTTTTCTAAAGGACACTGATGCGATTTAATCGCAAGTCACACATGCAGTCCGTTTGTAATCAGATTTTTCATCGCTCCCATAGACTTGCATTGGCGATAGTCGACCCACAATCGGTGACAATCGCAGCATGCTGCGATTGCACTCGGACGTTTAAAACGGACCACAAAAAATCTGATACTGGGAGCTGCTCCATAGATTAACATAGGTCCGACTGCAATGCGATTTTTCATCGCATTGCAGTCGTCCGATTTTGTCGCCAGTGTGACCCCAGCCTAAGAGGGCTAGATGGAGTGACTCAGACTTTTCGGGACCCGTTGGAAGCGGAGCGGATGTTAACCCAGGAGGGAAGGTCATGGCGACAGGACAAGAACCCAAAAGAGGGGACTGACATGGAATCGCATGGAGGAGGCTCCGTTTCTATCAGATCATCTTCAGATAGACTGGATCCAGAATCAGAGCGGAGTCAAGCGGGCATCAGGGCGGAAAGTCCAAAAGAAAAAAGACACAAGACAACGTCAACTGGGAAGAAAGGAGGAAGAAGCGGTAGCTTGTGATTTGAGATGAGGAAGCAGAGACTGTAATTTTTGGACCCTTGGGAGGAGAAATACGGTGATTAGCATATCATTATGTCTTGTGCTTTTCTCTGTCTCCTAACTAGAAGTGTCATATCTTGATAAATCTGAAAAAAATAATAGGAAAGGACGGAATTGGTGGGAGTTTATGAGAGGGGAGGAGAGATACAACAGGAAAGGGGTGTCAATCAAGATGGTTCGACTTATAGCTGTGGTTTGGGAGGTTAATTAGGCATCTCAGAAAAAATGGAAGTGGAAAAATGTTTATGTACAGTTGAAAACGAGGGTGGTTTCAAGCAATCAGTTGAGAGGGGAGGGGGGAATTGGAAAGTAGTGTTTTTAGTTCAGGCGACACGGCCAGGAAGAAGAGCAACCATTTTAAGGGATTATGGTTAGGATAGTAACATGGAATGTCAAGGGACTTAGATCTCCACACAAACGAAATATGATTTTATGTCACCTCAAGAGGCTTAAAAAATTACTTTATTGCAGGAGACACATTTGCAGAAAGAGGAATTCTTCCGTATGAACAAGATGTGGGTGGGAAAGGTGTATGGGTCGGCATCACAAGGTAGGAAGGCAGGAGTGCTCATTCTGATCAACAAGAGCTTGGCACACACGGTGGAGTCACAAGAATCAGATGAGGAAGGAAGATACCTACATATCAAGATCTCAGGCACTTAGGGCACTTTTAGTATCCATAGAATCATAGAATAGTAGAGTTGGAAGGGACCTCCTGGGCCATCTGGTCCAATCCCCTGCTCAAAGCAGGATTCACTAAATCATCCCAGACAGATGTCTGTCCAGCCTCTGAAGACTTCCATTGAAGGAGAACTCACCACCTCTCGTGGCAGCCTGTTCCACTCATTGATCACTCTAACTGTCAAAAAGTTTTTTCTAATATCTAATCTGTGTCTCCTCCCATTCAGTTTCATCCCATTGCTTCTAGTCTTTCCTTGTGCAAATGAGAATAAAGATGATCCTTCTACAATGTGACAGCCCTTGAGATATTTGTATACAGCTATTAAGTCTCCTCTCAGTCTTCTTTTTTGCAAGCTAAACATTCCCAAATCCTGCAACCGTTCCTCATAGGACATGGTTTGCAGACCGGTCACCATTCTGGTGGCTCTTCCCTGAACTTGCTCCAGTTTGTTGATGTCTTTTTTAAAATGTGGTGCCCAAAACTGGACACAGTATTCCAGATGAGGTCTGATCAAAGAGGAGTAGAGGGCAATAATGACCTCACGTGATCTAGACTGTATGCTTCTGTTGATACATCCTAGAATTGCATTTGCCTTTTTTGCTGCTGCATCACACTGTTGACTCATGTTCAGTCTGTGATCAATTAGTATACCCAAGTCTTTTTCACATGTGCTGTTGCTTAGCCCTATTCCTCCCATTTTGTATATGCTTTTTTCATTTTTATTGCCCAGATGTAGTACTTTGCATTTTTCCCTGTTAAAATCCATTCTGTTAGTTGCTGCCCACTGCTCCAGTTTATTTATATCTTTTTGAATCCTCTCTCTCTCTTCTCTAGTATTGGCTACCCCTCCTAGCTTTGTGTCATCACCAAATTTGATCAGTTTATCCTCAATTCCTTCATCTAAATCATTGATAAAGATGTTGAACAATACAGGGCCCAAAACAGAGCCTTGTGGTACCCCACTTGATACATTCTTCCAACTGGATGTGCAGCCATTTACGACCACTCTTTGGGTCCGATCACTAAGCAAGTTATGAATCCACCTAACAGTTGCCTTGTCCATTCCATACTTAGTCATTTTTTCAATAAGGATTGTGTGAGATACTTTGTCAAATGCTTTGCTGAAGTCAAGATATACTATATCTACAGCATTTCCCTGATCCACCCAGTCAGTGATTCTGTCATAGAAGGAAATTAAGTTAGTCTGACATGACTTATTAGTTACAAACCCATGCTGACTCTGTTTAATCACTTCATTCTTATCCAGGTACTTGCATACATGTTCTTTAATAATTTGTTCAAAGATCTTTCCTGGTATAGAAGTCAGACTCACTGGCCTGTAGTTCCCTGGGTCCACCTTCTTCCCCTTTTTGAAGATAGGAACAACATTTGCTCTTCTCCAGTCTTCTGGGACTTCTCTTGTTCTCCAAGAATTTTCAAAGATTATGGACAGTGGTTCAAGAATTTCTTCTGCTATCTCCTTCAGTACTCTGGGGTGTAATTCATCTGGACCTGGAGACTTGAATTCATTTAGGTTAGCTAAGTGTTTCCTCACTGTCTTTCTGTTTATAGATATCCTGGATCCACAATGTTTACGCTCCCAACACGGAACAAAAAAAATTTTTTGAAAACATAATAAACAGGATATTACTTGATGGGGAAGTGTGTAAAATGGTGGGAGGTGATTTAAACACTGTAGTCTCCCAGGAAGAAGACAGGAGAAGCCAGGGGAAACAGAGGAGGCATACAGAGGGAACTTTAAAAGAGATGTTGGAAGCCACGTCCCTACACGACAGTTGGAGAATGTATCATCCACAAGAGAGAGAGTTTACGCACTACTCACACCCGCATGATTCGTGGTCACGCATTGATCTTCTCTTGACAAGTGAGGCTTTGATGCAGTGAGTGGAGGAGATTGATATAGAAAATATGGTGATTTCAGACCATAGTCCAGTGCTAGCAAGTGTAGTTGACAAAGCTCAGAGGACAGGACTATATTTGGCGATTCCCCACTTTCTTGGCGACAGACGAAAATTTTCACAGGATTTTGAGAGTGGTGGGTGGACTACACACTGACGAATCAGGAACACAGAGGAGAGATAGGGCTGTTTTGGGAGATGGCCAAGGCAGTATTGAGGGGGAAGGTGATGGCATACATGACAAAGGCAAAATGACAGGTGCAAGTAAAATTTCAAGAAGCCAGTTGGTTAGTTAGGGAAGCACATACGGTCTTTCTGGAAAAACCATCAAGAGTGATGAAAGCAAAGTGGTGGAGGCAAAGGGAGACTTTGAAAACTGGGCGGAAAGGAAGGAAAAGGAAAATATGTACAGGAGGCTGAGTTGAGGCGCTACGGGAATAAGGCAGGAAAATCAATGGCAAACTTGGCAATGGGAAGACGACCAATGACTCATATAAAAGCACTGAGGAATGCTATGGGAAACAAAACAACAGATCCGAATTAAATAAATGATATCCTGGGAGACTTTTATGCAGATCTATACAAAGAGGAGGGATTAGCGAAGAGGGGGGAAGGAAAGGAGTGGTTAAGGGGAACGCAAATGAATAGGTTTACGGAGGAGCATCTACAGATATTGAATGGGGAGGTGACGGAGGAAGAAATAGGGGAAGTCATAGGAGAGATGAGTTCAATGAAAGCCCGGGGCCAGACAGGTTTAATGGCAGTTTCTTCAATATTTTAAAGGAACAAATCTTATCTGTATTGAAGGAGTTATTTAATAAGATATTAGGGGGAGAGCGAGTCTCAGCTACCCTTAATACAGCATACATTAAGCTCATCCCTAAAGCAGGAAAGAATTTAGAGGACCCAACTAGTTATAAGCCTATCTCGTTAATCAACTAGGATCTGAAAGTTTTGCCAAAGTTGATGGCTAACAGATTGTCATCGATATTGCCAGAGATTATAGATCTCCCCCAAGCGGGATTTGTTAAGTGATGCTTGGCAGTGACAAATATTAGGAAAGTAATGTTGGCAATTGACATAGCTAAGCGGAAAGGGGGAAAAATTCCAGCCTTGGTCACCTTGGATGCCGAAAAAGCATTTGACAATGTGAGGTGGTCATGGCTGGAACAGGTGCTAGATCATCTGGGTTTGCATTTAGCCTTTAGAAACTTTGTGCAGGTGCTGTACGCGAACCCTCATGCTAGGGATTCTTATCAAGAACGTTTCCTTTGTTAAAGGGAACCAGGCAGGGTTGCCCGATGTCACCTTTGTTATTCAATTTAGCTATTGAACCACTGGCCAGACGTTTGAATGATGGTCGATGGTTTGAAGTGATCAAAGTGGGGGGAAGAGCATTGTGTTCGGCATTGTTTGCTGATGATATTGTCCTCTTTATGAGTAGGCCCAAAACACAACTGAGTGACGTTATAGCACAAATTGAGGGGTTCGCGAAATTGGCAGGATTCAGACTTAACAAAGATAAATGTGAAATACTGTTTTTGGGCGAAAAAAGAGAGGAGAGAGAGAGAGGCTCGCTATGTGACATTCCTATTGCCAGAAAAACAATTAAATACTTGGGAGTACTGGTGGGGAGGGATCCAAAAGCTTTATATTCCTTAAATTATTCCCCACTAATCGAACATATAGAGAAAGAACTGCAGGGGTGGGCTAATCTTCCGCTGACCCTTTTGGGAAGAAATCATCTGATAAAAATGAGGCTCCTTTACCCCATGCAGACAATCCCATTACTTTTCAAACATACAGACGTAAAAAGACTGACGAAGGCATTCTCTCACTTGTTGTGGAAGGGAAAGAGACCGAGGATTAACGCTAATAAATTAATGTTACCAATGGAGAGGGGGGGATCAGACTACCAAACATTAGAGGCTATAACTTGGCTTGCATTTTGAGACATGCAATTGACTGGATTAAACAAACAAGTAGACATTCTGGTTGGACTTTAGAAGCCGAATTCTGTAAGCCATGGGACCTGAGATCAATATTACATACATCCATACCAAATTTACCACCCAATCTTAAACACTCATTGCTATGTAGGGACACAGTTATGACCTGGAAGGCAGTTAGGAAAAAGTTTGGGTTAGCCTGGAATGTTTTGAAATTCATTAACATCTGGGCAAGCCCAGATTTCCCACAGGGGAAGGACAATGACCTGTTTAGAGAGTGGTGGGAAAAGGGGGATAAGGACTTTAAGGAACTTGATGCATGATACAGAGTGGAGATGGATGACGTTTGGAGAAATAAGAGAGAAATATGATTTGCGCCCTTTTCAGACTCTCCAGTATGAACAGATAAAGCATGGGATAATGAGGAAATTAATCAACATAAACAACAAATATGAGGTGAACCACTTGGACACAATTTTATTAAAGGACATCCATGAGATTACCATTTCAGGTCTCTACAGGGATTTGAGAGAAGCATTAGTTCCCAACATACCAGGAAAAATTTTAGAGGGATGGGCAAAGCAGTTGGGAGACCAAGAAGGAGAAGAAAAAATCTTGAAAGGGTGGATGGAGATGAGGAAGAAGATAGTAAACGAAATCTAAAGAGACACTCTATATAGACTTATACATAGGGCTATATATGTTTCAATTTTTTGAATATTAGACAACAAGACAAACTGATGAAATGTCCGAAATGTGGTACGGAAAGAACAGACTTATATCATGGGATTTGGCAGTGCGGAAAAATTGAGGGATTTTGGAAGCAAGTTCAGGGGTTGGTTCGAACAATCTGGAATAGGAACATGGAGCTGGAACCAATGGCTTGGCTATTCCATTATCATCATCAGGAGGGAGGGAGGGGATAAAGAAGTGGGTACAATACCATCTCTCTTCCACGATATAGTCATGATAAGTAAAAGGGCAATTCTCCAGAAATGGTTGGTGAGAGAAATTCCCTCTAGAGAAGAGGTGATAAACCAGATGAAAAAAACGCTCATGCTAGAGAAAGTGGTGGTGGAGAGGAGCAAGGAAAGATCGACAGTAATTTTTTTCAGTAAATGGAGAAAGTTCATAAGTGCTATATGCTCAGGAAATGAAATAAGACAAATAATGTTAACATTTGTATATACTGAATGGTATATGAAGGAAGATCTGTTAGGATCCCTATGTAAGCTGAAAATATAGGGGAGGTTCCGAGGCCGAGTCGCATGGGGAGTGGGAGGGAAGGGGGGAGGGGGAAAGGGATAGGGTTGTTAAGTAAGGTTGGATTTAACCCCTTAGTGACAGAGCCATTTTGCAGCTTAATGACCGGGCCAATTTTTACAATTCTGACCACTGTCACTTTATGAGGTTATAACTCTGGAACGCTTTAACGAATCCAGCTGATTCTGAGATTGTTTTTTCGTGACATATTGTACTTCACGTTAGTGGTAAAAAAATTTTATCTGACTTGCGCTTATTTATGAAAAAAACGGAAACATGGCGAAAATTTTGAAAATTTAGCAATTTTCAAATTTTCAACTTTTATGCCCTGAAATCAGAGAGATATGTCACACAAATTTCTTAATAAATAACATTTCCCACATGTCTACTTTACATCAGCACAATTTTGGGAACAAAATTTTTTTTTGTTACGAAGTTATAAGGGTTAAAAGTTGACCAGCAATTTCTCATTTTTACAACACCATTTTTTTTTAGGGACCACCTCACATTTGAAGTCACTTTGAGGGGTCTATATATAGAAAATACCCAAAATGGACACCATTCTAAAAACTGCACCCCTCATGGTGCTCAAAACCACATTCAAGAAGTTTATTAACCCTTTACGTGCTTCACAGGAACTGAAGCAATGTGGAAGGAAAAAATTAACATTTAACTTTTTTTGCAAAAGCTTTACTTCGGAACCAATTTTTTTTATTTTCTCAAGTGTTAAAAGAAAAAATGAACCACAAAATTTGTTGTGCAATTTCTCCTGAATACGCTGATACCCCATATGTGGGGGTAAACCACTTTTTGGGCGCACGACAGAGGTCGCAAGGGAAGGAGCGCCGTTTGACTTTTTCAATGCAGAATTGACTGGACGCCATGTCGCGTTTAGAGAGCCCCTGATGTGCCTAAACAGTGGAAACCCCCCACAAGTGACCCCATTTTGGAAACTAGACCCCTTAAGGAACTTATCTAGATGTGTGGTGAGCACTTTGAACCTCAAAGTGCTTCACAGAAGTTTGTAACGTAGCGCCGTGAAAATAAAAAATCATATTTTTTCCACAAAAATGATCTTTTCACCCCAATTTTTATTTTCCCAAGGGTAACAAGACCCAAAAGTTTTTGTAAAATTTGTCCTGAGTACGCTGATACCCCATATGTGGGGGTAAACCACTGTTTGGGTGCATGGCAGAGCTTGGAAGGGAAGGAGCTCCGTTTGACTTTTTTCAACGCAGAATTGGCTGGACGCCATGTCGCGTTTATAGAGGCCCTGATGTGTCTAAACAGTTGAAACCCCCCACAAGTGACCCCATTTTGGAAACTAGACCCCCTAAGGAACTTATCTAGATGTGTGGTGAGCATTTTGAACCCCCAAGTGCTTCACAGAAGTTTATAACGCCCGGGAGTGAAAATAAAAAATCATATTTTTTCCACAAACCTGATCGTTTAGTCCCCAATTTTTTATTTTCCCAAGGGTAACAGGAGAAATTAGACCACAAAAGTTGTTGTCCAATTTGTCCTGAGTACGCTGATACCCCATATGTGGGGGGGACCACTGTTTGGGCGCACGGCAGGACTCGGAAGGCAGGGAGCGCCATTTGACTTTTTGAACGCCACGGCGTTTTTGGAGACCCCCTTCATGTGCCTAAATAGTGGAAACCCCTCAATTCTAGCTCCAACCCTAACCCC
The DNA here is from genome assembly GCA_033576555.1 of Oophaga sylvatica. Classification (NCBI taxonomy): domain Eukaryota; kingdom Metazoa; phylum Chordata; class Amphibia; order Anura; family Dendrobatidae; genus Oophaga; species Oophaga sylvatica. Next base: position 77,557,636 of record JARQOD010000005.1, read on the forward strand.
AACACACCCCTAACCCTAATCTTAACCCTAACCCTAATACCAACTCTAATTCTAACCCTAATTCTAACTCTAACCCAAATTGTAACCCTAACCCTAATTGTAACCCTAACCCTAGTTGTAACCCTAACCCTAATTCCAACCCTAACCCTAATTATAACCCTAACCCTAATGCTAACCCTAATTATAACCCTAACCCTAATTATAACCCTAATTATAACCCTAACCCTAACCCTAATGGAAAAATGAAAATAAATAAAATTTCTTTATTTTATTATATGTACCTAACCAAGGGGGTGATATAGGGGGGGGGGTTTATGTACTGTTTTTTTTATTTTGATCACTGTGATAGTTTATCACAGTGATCAAAATGTACTTTTAGAGAATGAATGAATGATTTTTTGAATTTGCCGCCAGGCAGATTCGGCGGGTGCACTGCGCATGCGCCCACCATTTTTTTTTTACTGGAAGAAGACGCCGGCTGAACGGAGGCCAGGGGGAGGACCGGAGTCGAGGGGGAGGATCGGACCGCACAGGGGGGGATCGGAGGACACGGGACCCCTGCAGGTACAGGGGGGGGTGAGATCGGGGGTCCCGGGACACTATTTCTCTCCCCTCTGATGTGCGATCACATCAGAGAGGAGAGAAATTTACAGGCAGGGATCGCAGCAGTGATTTCTCTTTTGCGATCACCAGTATATGGCGATCGCAAAAGAGTGGTGACTGGGGGGCCCCTATTATGTTCTCTGGGGTCTCGGCTACCCCAGGCAGCCGAGACCCCAGAGAAAATCGCCCATTCCCCCCGGCACCTCGCGGCGGGCGCACCACTCGTGCGCCCGCCATTTTAAAGCATGGCGCCGGCACTGGGGGACACCGGGGGGCCCTGGGGCCATGAGGAGGGTTCGGGGGCCACAGTGGGGGTCCCGGGGACCCTTTTTCTCTGTCCTCTGATGTCCGATGACATCAGAGGACAGAGAAATTAAATGGCACATTGTTTTTTTTTTCTTTTGTTGCGATCGCCGTTATAGGGTTAATAACGGCGATCGCAACATCGGTGTCGGTAAAAACCGGCAGCCCCTATTATGTTCTCTGGGGTCTCGGCTACCCCCGGCAGCCGAGACCCCTGAGAAAATGCGCCTCTGGGGGCGCTATTCACTTTTTCCACAGCGCCGTTAATTAACGGCGCTGTGGTTTAAGTACCCTTAATGACCGCCGTTAAAAGGCGTATCGGCGGTCGTTAAGGGGTTAAGACATAAGAAACTGTTGAAGGTTGGGAGGAGGAAAATAGAAAGGAAGACTATATAAGGAGGAGGAGGTGATAGAGGCAAACTGGAAGGATTTGTGAATTTAGTGAGATTCCTTGATAGTTATTACGATGTTTGATATATTTTTATATGCTAATACTTATCCTTTCTATTATACAATTTGTATATTGTATGCAAGAAAATCAATAAAAAGTTGGTTTAAAAAAAAAAAAAAAAAAAATCGCTTCTCTCCCCTTCCCTCGGGTACGATGACATATTCACACAATGTGGAAGTGCATGGAAGAAGACTGAAGAGGACCCTCCCAGTCTGCCGGTGCCTCAGCAAAGGGGTAAGTAGCAATATACTGTATATATTTTCTTTTTACTATCTGATCAGTGATGAGGATGTGGTGGACAGATCCTCCACTCCTCTGAGTCTCCATACCCATTGAGTTCAATGGATATGATAGTTTGGGAGTGCTGAACCCGAACCCGGATTTTCTTGTGTGTTTGGGACGGAACTGCCTGAACTGAACTTTGGCAGGTTCACTTCTCACTAATCATATTTTGGGTCTAAGATGTATAAATGTGATCAAGTTTTTTTAATTCCAAAACTTTGAGTTTTCTAGATAAGTAATTTTACAAACAGATAGAAAAATATTAACAATTGGTCAAACCAACCAACATTGCAGAACAATATATTTAAAGCGTAACTCTAAAAAAAAAAAAAATAAAACTTTTGATATGTTATAGTATATGTGGCACTGATCTTTTCCAATTCTTTTCCAATGGAGACCCACTTCCAGCAGCTTTAGTTTTTTTTTTTAAAAATAATTTTTTTCTAAATTTTATTTAGTTTTGTGTGAAAAGTCCCATCCAAGTTATAGCAGCAGGCTCTATGTGCTGCAGGATTTCAGTGGTTACTAAGGAAGTCGGGCCCCCTTGGTAGCAGAAATTGTGGACAGATTCAGGCTTCCTGTGATACATTCAGGGCCTGTCACCTACTGGAGAATGGCAAGGATAAATTAATACTCACCTCCTGCTGCTGCGCTGCTTTCCTCACTCTGCTTTGATGCAGATCCTGAGACGTGAGTGATCACATGATTGCATACATCATTCCAGGTCCTGTATCAAAGCAGAGAAAGGCAGCGTGTGGCAGCTGGTGGTGAATATTAATTAACCCCCTGCCATGCTCAAGTAGGTGACAGGCACCTACCAGAGCATGGTGCACCCTCTTCCCAGCACTAATTCAGCATTGGAACTTCATTTCAGGCTGTTGGCAGGGGGCGTGGCTAAAGGGACAGGGCATCACGGAGGAAAGGGGGCCTAGGCCCCTTCAAAACTTTTCTATGGGGCCAGGGCCAAGCTACTTATGTCCCTGCATGTGAATGTATGCTGCCATTATGCAAAGAAGATTCCAGCCATTCAGACAAGGGGCTAAAACCCTGCACTAAAACCTGCACCTAAATCCATAGAGCTAAATAGAGATTTTGGTGTAGAATTATCTACACCAGAATAGCTGTAGATCTACAGTTGTGGACAATCCACAGAGGTTAGGAGACATGTTAATGAATCCTTAAGGTCCATTCACATGCGCTAAGTAGTTGCATCAGACAATCTGCAGCTAATTTATAGCAGAAAATTCTACACTAAAATTGACATCTAGTGATGCAGGTTTGATGCGACAACCTTGTCCTCTGGCAGTGATTGACAATGGCTGGATACCTGCAAATCATGGTTGGTGGAAAAGGTTACCACTCTGCTTATGAACATGGCACACCATTGTATCTTAAAGGCAGGACTTCTACTTAGAAGTTGAGCAGAGAATTAGACTGCAACTAAACAAGTGAGGCATAGTTGGAATCAGTAGGCCTCACCCTACATCATACTATCCTCAAAGTTTCCCTTTAAGACAAAAAAAATCACATAGTATTCTATATCAGCACTTTGTAATATATAATATTTCACATTTGTGCAACATAAACTTTGCAATAATTCTGCATAATGGAAATGTTAAATGCTTACCAGAGTCAATATTGATCCCCTGGAACTCCTGGGAATAACAAGTTGATCAAAGGTTTGGGGCAACTTTGGAATATTGCCAAGTTGACTTGATAATCGTATTGTTCTCTTCAGTGATGCTTTCTTTGGGAGAAGTGCTACAACATTAGAATGGGCTCCTGAAATGACTCCTGTGAGAATCTGTTGTGGTGTTTACTGTGTTGTCCTGGCCCTGGTGACCGCCTCATTGACAAGTCGGATTGCTTCAGGTCTTGCTGCTTGTGCTACGTGGTGGTGGGGATTGGTTACTTTCACCACTTCAGCAGATGCTTCACTGGTCCAAACACGTCCCTTGCAAGTCGACCGTTTTTCACACACCCAGATGGAATGGACATCGTCAGCCATTCGTTTGGAAAATACTTAAATGTGATTCTCGTAGCCCAATTTCTTCCCACGTTTGGACAGAACTGAATTCATACTTGTAGAAAGTGAATTGCTGTGGAAGCTGACTGATTTTTGTGCTAGTACACCTCTCTCTTTGTAGAGATTTTAGACACTGCTATAATCTGATGTAAAGATGGAATAAGAGCTAGTCTAATGTAAGGCTGCTTTCACATTAGCGTCTTCGTGCGCAGCGTATGCAGCGCAAATAAGCGCATGCGCCATGCGCCCCTTTTTATATAGTGGGGGCGCATGATCATGCGCTTGTATGCGTTGTGTTGCGTTTTGGACGCACGCGTCGTGTGGGCGTGTGCGATGTCACAATCAAAACGCAACATGTTGCTTTTTTTTCGCGTCAACATTTATAAAAAAAAAAAGCATGCGTAAATCTGCGCACGTAATGCGCCGATAAAACGCATTGCAGTCTATGGGGGGCGCATATCGGCGCACTGCTATGCGCACGACAGCATTACTGTGCGCATGCGCTTTTTGATGTAACAAGTCTCCAGACAGTCTAGACATCTTCTGAACACCTCCCACACCTAGATAAATAAATATTGGGGGTTGGCATTGCTCCACTTTACTATTCAACAGACTCTGGAGAGGACAGAAGAACTTTTTTGACAGGACAGAACACCTTTGGACAATGTAAGTATACCAGCTAATGGATGTTTGGATTTTTGGTTTAGCCTAGCAGTGTGTAATTTGATTTTTTCTTTTCACCCTGCAGAATTTACACCACAGGAACAAAGGAGGACCATGCCTTCAAGCCATGAAAATTCACAGAGTGGACAGCCCAGTGAAGTGAATATATTATCTATTGTTCTTTCATAATTCACTGTCACTTGTACACGTGTCCAATTTTTTTATTTGGTTCACAGAGCTCTTCAAGTGTTGATGAGCCACAGGAGCAGGCAACTCGGGGCCAAGCAGCGGTGGCAACACGGCGTGTAAGTATTTAATTTCTTTTTATACTCTTATCTTTAAAACATTAATGTCTTTCTTTCAATTCTAGGTTCCACAACGGGACGAGGAGGAGGACATCAACAACGACCTCCTCATCACATCGGTCCAGGAGCGCGTTCCACTGTGGGACACCCGTGATGCCCTGCATTCCGACGCAGTGGCTACCCGGCGGCTGTGGAACGAGGTGGCCAAATCGCTGTGGGATGGATGGGCAATGCATCAGCTAGGGGTCAAAAGGACTTTTGTAAGTATTGCAACAACGCTGCAGTGAAACAGTAGGCCCCTCCCCACCCTTGTATGTATGCATGCCTACCCCATCCCACCCTTGTATGTATGTATGCCTACCCCCTCCCACCCATCCTTGTATGCATGCCTACCCCCTCCCACCCTTGTATGTATGTATGCCTACCCCCTCCCACCTTTGTATGTATGCATGCCTACCCCATCCCACCCTTGTATGTATGCCTACCCCCTACCACCCTTGTATGTATGCCTACCCCCTACCACCCTTGTATGTATGCATGCCTACCCCCTCCCACCCTTGTATGTATGTATGCTTACCCCCTCCCACCCTTGTATGTATGCCTACCCCCTACCACCCTTGTATGTATGCCTACCCCCTACCACCCTTGTATGTATGCATGCCTACCCCCTCCCACCCTTGTATGTATGTATGCCTACCCCCTCCCACCCTTGTATGTATGCATGCCTACCCCATCCCACCCTTGTATGTATGCCTACCCCCTACCACCCTTGTATGTATGCCTACCCCCTACCACCCTTGTATGTATGTATGCCTACCCCCTCCCACCCTTGTATGTATGCATGCCTACCCCATCCCACCCTTGTATGTATGCCTACCCCCTACCACCCTTGTATGTATGCATGCCTACCCCATCCCACCCTTGTATGTATGCATTAGTACGGGAACACATAAGAGTGTTTGATGTGATGAACTCCTGCGAGTTTCTTACATCACACACATGGTTGTGTGATCCAGGGCCAAACTTAATTTTTTAAAAATTATTTTTTACTTTGACAGTGAAGAAAGTCAAAACTAGATGGCGTTCCATGAAGGACCGCTTTAATCGGGACCTGAGGCAGGAAGGGCAGGTTAGAAGCGGTGCTGGTGCAAGGACAAGGAAGTACAAGTACCATCGGCTCCTCAGCTTCCTGAGACCTGTCCTTGCACGTCGAGTGTAAGTATTTAGATATTTTTTACCATTGTGCTGTGTAGCTTACCTGAATATTTATTTTCAGCAGTATTTTGCGAATGTACAAATATAATTTTTTGGATACTAATTTTTCCTTTTTCGTAATTTCACAGAACCCATAGCAGCACCATACAACCTGAAGCGGTCTCTCATGCCCCGCCATCTGACCCGTCCCAGCCATCCCACAGTCTTGCGGTAAGTATGCCTGCAACACACTCTGGAGAACCGGTAGCCGGTACATCCGGTCTTCCCCTGTCCCAAACCTCTGTCGCACCTTTTTTGGCCTCTTCACGCCAGCGGCAGCGGGTTTGGGACAGGCCACTATGCCTGAGTTTTTACATTTGAGCACAGTGTTCCAGAATTGCTATAAGACGCTGGGTGACACAGTGGCTAATGGTTTATCCAATGTCAACCAACGCCTTGACGCAATGGCCGCTGAGCTCCAGAGACCGGCAAGACATTTTTTTAGTGCCATAGAGAAGGGCATGTCGGAAAACCTAACGCCGGAACTCCAGCTTGCTGTGATGCAGACCTGCAATCCCGCATATGTCAGTGCTATGCAGCAGACTCGGTTCATGCAGCCACCACCAGCGGCTGCTTCTCCCACCGCTTTCAAGTCTCAGTATACCGAGTTCTGCTGCATATCATTGTGCGGCCCCAACTTTGTCCACAGCCGCCCAACAACAATACACGATGCCGGGTGCAGAGGGACGCCAATATACTGCGCCGCCGATTCCTGCTCCTGTGACTATGTCCACCAGCACCATGCCGGGCCACTTCAGCGAACAGACACCAGGTACAGATCCTGCGAGGACTTCAACCAGGACGTCCACAATCACGCAGACACTGGGTCCTGGTAGGCCGAGGACATCCACCACCACAACGCAGGGCCAACAAACCCACCAGACGGCGAGTCCAGCGTCGACACCCAGCAACAGGACTCAGTCAAGAAGCCGCAGAGATCGCAGCCACCGTACACAAAGGCATCGAAGGAGAACTGTACACGTGTCTCCACCATCACCTCCAACATCACTTCCCAGTTTCTTTCCCTTCCCATTCACCTCCACATGTTTCTACCTGCAGTATCCCTGATCTACCCTCAAGCTTACTGGACACCTCCCCTTCGCCCAACCCAAACCAATCTCCAAGTTTACCATCCCCCTTTGCCCATAATTTTTCCCCTTTTTCATGTCTCTAAAATATTTAATAAATGTTGTATTTTTTTCATCAATCAATGACTGTTTTTTGAGTACTTCGTCACCGGCAACACACCGTGCGCCTTATACACAAAAGTTTGGGAGGGGGGTGCCATACATACAAGTGAGGGTGGGAGGGTTTAGGCATACATACATACAAGGGTGGGAGGGGTAGGCATGCATACAAGGATGGGTGGGAGGGGTTAGGCATACATACATACAAGGGTGGGAGGGGGTAGGCATGCATACAAGGATGGGTGGGAGGGGGTAGGCATACATACATACAAGGGTGGGAGGGGGTAGGCATGCATACAAGGGTGGTGGGAGGGATTAGGCATACATACATACAAGGGTGGGAGGGGGTAGGCATGCATACAAGGATGGGTGGGAAGGGTTAGGCATACATACATACAAGGGTGGGAGGGGGTAGCTGGACCTAAAGAAAACACATACATATTTTTGAAATAAAGGTAATAGGTGTTTTATTAACAGCACAGGGAATAATTGTCATGAATCACTAAACTATTGTATCAATATTACATCACATAACAAAAACCCTAAACCATTTGATCCTGCCATGACAAACGCCCAACATCAGAAACAAAATAGGCGGCAAATCGATCCCTCATTTGTACAATTTCAAATGTTGTCCTCACAGGCTGTTGCTGGAAATCGGGTACTGGGTTACAAACCGGTTCGTCAAGTTCCACATTGGGTCTCTCTTTAGCCATGATGTAGTTATGGAGAACCACACACGCCTTGACTACCTCATCCACTGTCTCAATTTTAAGATTAATTGAGGTTTGCAAAATGCGCCATTTGGAGACAAGGATACCAAAGGCGCACTCCACAGTTCTTCGGGCCCTGGACAGTCTATAGTTAAAGATCCTTTTAGTATGGTCCAAGGCCCGACTAGAGTAAGGTTTCAGGAGGTTTGCACACATCTGAAATGCCTCATCCCCAACCACAACAAACGGCATTGCAGGTCCGTCAGTGTTGGGAAGAGGTTGTGGCTGTGGGAAATTGAAATTATTCCAATTTAAGCGTTGGCCCATGTCAGACTCTCTAAATGTGCTTGAATCATTAGCACGTCCAAATGATCCAATGTCCACGGCCACAAAGCTGCAGTCTGCACCTGCAATGGCCATGAGCACTGTTGAAAAATATTTCTTATAATTGAAGTACTGAGAACCTGTTTTAGCCGGTTTGGTAATACGGATATGTTTCCCATCCACAGCTCCAATACAGTTTGGAAAATCACAAAGTTCCTGGAATTTTACTGCTTTGGCCTTCCATAATTCCGTGGTGGGTAGGGGTAAAAATTCTTCACGAAGAACGTCCCATAAAGCCCGGCAGGTGTCCGCAACAATCCCAGAAAGTGTTGAAATACCAATCCGGAACTGAAAATGGAGCGATGTTAAAGACTCTCCGGTAGCAAGGAATCTAATAACCAGATAAATAAAAAAAATTATAACTACATTTCAGAACAATAATTATGACAGTCATTTAGCTTGAAATATTACGTACCTTAGTGTCACCAGCAGACGTTCTTCTGCAGGAATCGCTCTCCGGAGCTGGGTATCCTGCCTGGTGATGGCTCCTTCAACGCGCCGAAGCAAATACCGGAAACTGTCTTGACACATCCTCGTATACTCGTAATACTTGTCCGGATTCTCATTTAGCTCCCTGAATAAACAGTGGTAAGCTCCAAAGCTCTCACGGACTTCCACAATAGGGTGTCGCCAAAATCGCCTACGCTGTCTTCTCGTCTTTCTCTCTTCCGTTCGTCATCACTAGCAGCAACAAAAGCAAGAAACAAGCCGAGTTCCAAATCAAGATTGCGGTACAAGGTGTCCATGTTAAGATTCATGATGAGTGAGTTAGCATACAGGAGAAAAATGGGATGATTTCAGTCCTGCAAGGGTATATAAACAGAAATACTATGAGAAACGCCCACTGTAGGGCCATTGGAGGTGTACTTTATCTATGAATGCCATCTCTCCTTGGTTTCAGGTTTAGAAATCTTGCGTTAAAAAACGCAAACGCATAGAAAGCGCATACAAACGCGTGTAAACGCTGCGTTTTCCAATGCATACGTCAAGCGCATGCGTCGGAAAAATGGTGCGTTGACATGCGTTTTTACATGCGTTTTCTATTGCGTTCGTAACGCTGCGCATGAAGACGCTAATGTGAAAGCAGCCTAACTTGCAGGACACCTGACATGAAAATTGTTACATCTGCAACAAAACTTGCAAAAATGCAGGTCAGTGCTGGGTCAGGTAAAAGTTCACAAAATGTTTTGATTTTAGAGTGGTTTACATTCCCCACCTAAATCAGGCCTCATCCACACTACATTTTTTGAATCCGTTTATTTTTTTCGTGTTATGTTTTTGTAACACAAAAACGTTTTTGAAAATGTCTTGTTAAAATTGCGAGCAAAATGCTCTGACACTATAATGCAATAGTGCAGCACTCTATACAGTACTTTTGTGACATGTGGATTGATGACAGGCGGGAATTCATTAACCACAAGGACAAACTGGTGAAACATCCAAGCACAAAATTCTGGGGGCAAAACAGGGTACAAACATCCAGGGGTGAACTGCTAGGGGCGAAACATCCGGGGGCGAACTGCAGGGGGCGAAACATCCGGGGGGCGAACTGCTGGGGCCGAAACATCTGGGGGCGAACTGCTGGGGGTGAAACATCTGGGGGCAAACTGCTGGGGGCTGCTGGGGGCGATATGTGCGGGGGTGAAATGTGCGGGTGCGAAACATCCTGGGGGCCAAATGCTGGGGACGAAATGTGCGGGGGCGAAATGTACCCGGGGCGAACTGCTGGGGACGAACTGCTGGGGGCAAAACATCCAAATCCTGGGCTAAAGTGAGTTGGGCTAAAGTTTTAGGGTTAGGGTTAGAGCTAGACTAAAGTGAGTTGGGCTAAAGTTTTAGGGTTAGGGTTAAAGTTAGGCCAAAGTGATTTGGGCTAAAGTTTTTGTTATGTTCTGCTACAAGCACTAAGGAAAGATGGGAATTCTGTCCCTACAATAGAACTAAGCTGGATCCCTACGATGTAACGGGGAACCTGATCCTGCGACCAGACCCGCTAAAGTCCTCAGCTAGTCTGAACGAAGACCTATAGTTGCGAGGGAGGAATCTCTACAAGATCTAGGGACTGGGAGAAAAGGTGGACACCTCCTAACAGAAATCGTAGCAGGGATAATTAAACAGAAAACAAATTACTTAGAGATCCTAAGATCAAGCAAAACTGACTGAGTAAGGCACCTAAGCACCCAGCTAGCTTAAGAGTAGATAATACAATGAAGTCCAGCAAAGCCAGAAGGGCAGAGCCAGACTAAATAGGAAAAAAAGGTCATGTGACAGCAAACTGAAAAAAAACCTAACAAGAGGGTTCTAACAGTTTTAGGGTTGGTGTTAGAGTTAGGCTAAAGTGAGTTGGGCTAAAGTTTTAGGGTTAGGGTTAGGCTAAAGTGAGTTGGGCTAAAGTTTTAGGGTTAGGGTTAGGCTAATGTTAGTTGGGCTAAAGTTTTAGGGTTTGGTTAGGCTAAAGTGAGTTGGGCTAAAGTTTTAGGGTTAGGCTAAAATGAGTTGGGCTAAAGTTTTAGGGTTAAGCTAAATGAGTTGGGCTAAAATTTTAGGGTTAAGGTTTTGGTTAGGGTTGGGATTAGGGTTAGGGGTGTTTGGGATAAGGTTTGTGGTTAGGGTTATGGTTAGGGTTGGGATTAGTGTTAGGGTTGTGGTTAGGGTTATGGTTAGGGTTGTGATTAGGCTTAGGGGTGTGTTGGGGTTAGGGTTGAGATTAGGGTTAGAGGTGTGTTGGGGTTAGGGTTGTGATTAGGGTTATGGTTAGGGTTAGGATTAGGGTTAGTGGTGTATTGGGGTTAGGGTTGCAGTTAGGGTTAGGATTAGGGGTGTGTTGGGGTTAGGGTTGTGATTAGGGTTATGGTTAGAGTTGGGATTAGGGTTAGGGGTGTGTTGGGGTTAAAGTTGGAATTAGGGTTATGGTTAGGGTTGAGATTAGGATTAGGGGTATGTTGGGGTTAGGGTTGGAGTTAGAATTAGGGGGTTTACACTGTTTAGTTACATCAGGAGGTCTCCAAATGTGACATGGTGCCCACCATTGATTCCAGCCAATTTTGTGTTCAAAAAGTCAAACGGTGCCCCCTCGCTTCTGAGCTCTGCCATGCGCCCAAACAGTGGATTACCCCCACATATGGGGTATCGGCATACTCAGGACCAATTGCACAACAACTTTTGGGGTCTAATTTCTCCTGTTACCCTTGTGAAAATAAAAATTTGGGGGTGAAAAATCAGTTTTGTGGAAAAATATGATTTTTTATTTTCACGGCTCTATGTTACAAACTTCTGTGAGCACTTGGGGGTTAAAACTGCTCACCACACATTTAGATAAATTCCTTAGGGGGTCTAGTTTCCAAAGTTTTGTAACTTGTGGGGGGTTTCCACTGTTTAGGCACATCAGGGGCTCTCCAAACGCGTCATGGTGTCTGATCTCAATTCCAGCCAATTCTGTGTTGAAAAAGTCAAATGGTGCTCCTTCCCTTCCGAGCTCTGCCATGCACCCAAACAGTGGTTTACCCCCACATATGGGGTATCAGCGTATTCAAAAGAAATTGCTCAACAAATTTTGTGGTTCATTTTCTCTTTTAACACTTGTGAAAATAAAAAAAATTGGTTCTGAAGTAAATTTTTTGTAAAAAAAAGTTAAATGTTAATTTTTTCCTTCCACATTGCTTCAGTTCCTGTGAAGCACGAAAAGGGTTAAGTAACTTCTTGAATGTGGTTTTAAGCACCTTGAGGGGTTTTCAGAATGGTGTCACTTTTGGGTATTTTCTGTCATGTACATCCCTCAAAGTGACTTTAAATGTGATGTGGTCCAAAAAAAAAGGGTTTTGTAAATTTTTTTGTAAAAATGAGAAATCGCTGGTCAACTTTTAACCCTTATAACTTCCTAACAAAAAAATTTGTTTCCAAAATTGTGCTGATGTAAAGTAGACAAGTGTAAAATGTTTTTTATTAAATAATTTGTGTGACATATCTCTCTGATTTAAGGGCTTAAAAATGTTAATTTTGAAAATTGCAAAATTTTTTAATTTTTTGCCATATTTAATTTTTTTTCATAAACACAAGTCATATTGAAGAATTTTTACCACTAGCATGAAGTACATATATGTCATGAAAAAACAATCTCAGAATCAGCGGGATCCGTTGAAGCGTTCCAGAGTTATAGCTTCATAAAGTTACAGTGGTCAGAATTGTAAAAATTGGCCTGGTCATTAGGCTGCAAAATGGCTCTGTCAATAAGGGATTAAAGTGAGCTCCTTGCGCCAGGAACGTATTTCATGTTTTGTTATGGACAATCTGCCTTCGGGACTGGTGTTGGGGTTCCCCTGGTTGAAATTACATAATCCTATCATTGGACATGCGATCACATTCTCTGATCGCTATAGATTGCACTTTGCAGGGAGGCATATCGCATTACCTCATGCGTTATGGTACACTGTTTTTCCTCCTTTTTTGGCATTTCCCTGCTTAGAGTCAACATTCACTCCTTTTTATATTCATATATATAGATATTTATATCCTCTGAACCATTTCACCTTCCTCGTCAATCTAGGGGGTTGTTGCAGAGTCAAGTGTGCAACTTAATGTGCTCCAGGTCCTCTTTTTTGCTCTATGACCATCTGATTTCATCTTCATATATTGATTGTTGTGAACGTTTTTATTATATGTTTTTCAATAAAATTGAAATTTTATTAATTCCATATACTTTTTTATGATCTATTTGGGCTGGATGCTCTTGTATTTTTGTGAAATTTGATGATGTAGGGAGTCGCCCTGTTCCTATTTTGGAACTATGTTTATTCATGTCACCCATGGTTTTGGTTTAATTAATCTGTTCATTGAGCATGTGGTTCGATCGCATGGTGTGCCTGTCAGTGTGGTATCTAATAGAGGGGTGCAATTTGTGGCCAAATTCTGGAGGTCCTTTTGTAATAGGCTGGTATCAGCTTACCATCCCGAGACCAACGGTCAGACTGAAAGGACCAATCAGTCTTTGGAGCAGATATTGCGGTGTCTAACACGTCTAGACAGGATGATTGGTGGTCTGCAGTACTCATGGCAGAATTTGCTTTCAATAATCTTGTCAATCAGTCACTGGTACTTCCCCATTCTTCTGCAACTATGGGTTTCACCCTCACTCTGGTGAGTTTTCCCGGTCTGTGTTGGGGGAGATCTGGATGGAGGTTCAGAGAAACATTGGGGAGGCTTAGGGCAAGTATAGATTTTTTGCAGATAAACGACGTTCTGTGCAGCCGGCTTACCAGGTGGGGGATAAGGATAAGGTATGGTTATCCACCAAAAATATTAGATTGAGGATTCCCTCTGCTAAGTTGGGTCCCAAGTTTATTGGCTCTTATGAAATTTTAGAGATGGTTAATCCTGTGGCCTTTTGCCTGCGCTTGCCTCCGTCGTTGTGGATCCCCAATGAATTCCTGAAGGCGCTTCTGAAGCCGTAGGGGCCTCCCTCAGGTGAGTCTCCCTCGCACCCCCCGTCTGTTGTGGTGGATGGCCAGACCGAGTATGGGGTGGAATGGGTGGTGGATTCTCGTATGCTCCGCTGTTCACTTCAGTACTTGGTCCATGGGAAAGGTTACTGTCCTGAGGACCGGTCGTGGGTGCCGACGCGTTCGGTACATGTGGATCGGTTGGTCCAGGCCTTTCACGCTCGTATTCAAGGGAAGCCTGGGGGTCCTGTCATGATCCAGTCTGGGGTTTGTTTTCTGCTATCTTCTCTCTGGATTGGTCATGAGGGGGTTAATCCCCCCTGCCTCGTTTTGGAGCTGGCTGGGCTATTTCAGTCCTCTGCAGCCTGCTGGTCAGCGTCAGCTATAGTTCATGCTTCCAGACTAGAGCAGCTGACCTGTATACCCTAGTGATCCTTATATCTCTGACTTCCTGTATTTGTGTGTGACTCGTTCCCTATCCCTGACTTGGTTTGCTTCTGGTGGTTACCTTGCAGTGTATGACTCGGCTTGATCTCTGGATCCCGCCTCTTGTTTTCCGTCCCTGATACCGCGTTCCCCAACTGGTTTTGACTCACTGGCTTGTACCCTGACTACGTCTTACGTCTCACGTTTTGGATACCACGTTCCCGTTAGGTTCTGACTTCTGGCTTGTCTCTGACAACATGCATTGTTGTGACCTTTGGTACTTCTGCTCCTGACAGTCTCTGACTCGGCTTATTTAACCACTCTTTCATTACCTGTGACACCTGTGCTGCTGCTCAGTGTTGCTACGCTGTGTTTGTGCAACCTCTTTTCCCTCACCAGCACCCCCTGGTGGAGCTTGCACTATACTGAACTTCAGCAGCATTACAGTGGACAACCACTTTAAAAATAGGGATAATTTCCAAGATAGAGAAACCAGATGCCCAACCATGTGGCTTAAAAAACTACATAGACACTGGCCTTGGAAACATCTGTCTCGATCTCAGCTAAACTCCACTCCTATATCTGACAGTGTTGTGTTAGTTGGTATATTGAAAGATAATATCAGAAAATCTATTACATAAATGTGGATTAGATATAAAATCTCAGTCTTTCATGTCCAACGACTTGGGAATCACAGTGCATTGTATTAGTTTGTCGCTATTACTTTGATATGCAATAAGGTGTGCCCTTTTTTGAAGTTTGTCCTCCCTCTTTCCTTGTAGTCCAGCTCTGATGTACGCTCTGATGTCAGTGTCCCCTATGTCACAGGCTAGGCTTTATAGAAAACCATGATTTGTATTATACAGTAGATTCCAATACCAGCGTATTGCAGTATATTGATATATAGTGATCAAACAATTAAAAGAAACAAGGTTCTTATGAGGACTAAAAATATACATTTAAAAGTAATAAAAAAATTTTTTAAAATTTAAAAATTTAAATGAACCCCCTTTTCCCCTTCTAAAAATAAAGAATTAAAAAATAAATATATTTGTAAAAGTCCAATCTTTCAAAATATAAACTTGCTTAACCCTAAAGGTAAATGCAGAAAAGACAAAAAGAAAATTTAAATTGTCTTCGGTCACCAAACCTCTCCCAAAAATTCCAACACAATTGTTGTATGTACCCAAAAATGGTAACAATATAAACTACAACTCGCCATTAAAAAATGCAAGTCCTGTTACAGGTCTCTCAAGAGAAAAATAAGAAAGTTAAGGGCTTCATAAAATGACGAAGCAAACCAGATAAATGTCAGAATTTTTTTAGGCCTCTAGAAAACAAAACTATACAAGTTTGGGATCACCGTAATCGTCCAGACCACAAGAATCATGTTGCTATATCACTTTTACTACACAGTAAGCAATGTGAAAAACAAAACCCCCCAAAAAAGGTGGATTGCGTTTATTTTCAACATTGAACCTTTTTTGTGCTAAGACGGCATAAAAAAGGTTACATGTTGAAAATGTGCATCTTTCCCATGGTGGTACAAAAAAAATTGTGCCAAAATAATTGGCATTCAAAAAATTACTCAAGGATGGGACTGGAGTAGATTTTTGTGACATATTTTGCGACTTATTGAAAAATCATAAATGACATATCAGGTGAAAAGCTATGGATGCCCTAAACTGTGCCCAGATTAGAGAACACATATAATATACTTTAAAAATATGCAAATGGAAAGATGAATATAGCGATTAAAAAAATCAAGTGTCAAAAAGTAGGGGGGCGTGGCCTAGACTGCACAGGAAGATGGACGTGTAGTCTGTCAGCTCCAGTGAATCCTCTTCTAAATCAACCCATATCTACCTTCAAGGCGCATTTTGGATCCTTACATTTTGGAGATTTATCAATCTAGTCACACAGACCAACTTTAGGACAAAAATAGATTTTTTATTTGTGAATTTCACGGAGTCTAATCCAGGCCAGCTTCATTCAGGACAGGCCGTACCTGAGCTCTCATCTCCCTGCCGCGCTTGTTTCCTGTCAGAACTGCGGTTACCCGGTGGTCCTGTGGGCGGAGGGTCAGAGACAGTGGATACCCTGACGGTTGAAGAAATTCTCCTCACCACCGGGGATTCATCACCGGAGACTCCGGTAAGAACCGCTATTACATCTGTGTGCGCAGGCGTATAAACACCCGTTTCTGACTGGAATTTCTGGGGCTCCTTGGAAACGAGCGCATAGCTTGGGAATCAATGTTCTGTTCCGCTGCTTTCCGTGGATAGCGGCCATCTCCAGAGTCCCTCTCGGCTATAGAAACAGCTATTAAGGCTGAAGCTCCCTTTACAAGCTCCATTCACAGACTGCGAGTTTGATGAATCTGCAATTGCGGATCCGCTGCCATCTTTACTAGCGCTCTGCACAGGCACGTCCCTTCATCTCAACTCCTGGTTATCCTAAACTCCGACGAGCTCCCTGTGAATCATATTTTTCTGCCAGTATTTGCGGTTTCAGCAGTGTCCCTCTATTTCAGCTCCCAGTTGCCGGGTACAGTAACTGATAACTTTACCCCTTAATAAAATATAGAGTTTTGAGGCAGTGCCAGGTTTCCTTATCTTTGGGATCCACACGACAGTCATTTTGGATTATCTCCTCCAAAAGTACACCCTCTTGATATTACTTAAATACAGCAAGGATAGGAGTAAAAGAGAGAGAAGTAAGAGAAGAGGAAGAAAAGAATTACAGCAAGAGAAATAAAAAGAGGGGGCAGACAGGATAAGGATTAGGAGAATATTACTAAAAGAAGAAGAAGAAGGAGGTGAGAGGAGGGAGAAAGAGAATAATAAATGCGAACAGTATTTTCTGACTCGATATACGCATACCTCTCGTCTACCCCTGAGTGTTCTTCCCTGATATCTGGGAAAACTACTTTTTTTTTCTCTCTCTTATAAGCCCTCACTAAACCCAGGCATCAGCTTTATTTCCTCACGTCTCCATCTTTACAAGTGTTCAATAAAATGAGCCAGAACAAGAATATTAAACCAAAACAAAAAAATGCCCCCTCAGCTTCCTCCATCCCCATAAGGGTCTCCAGAGAGTCTGATCTTAAACGTCATCCATCCCTGGACTCTATCAAAGGGTTAAGCCCTATTAAATCCAAATCTCCCCATAGGACCATAGGTGAAATGGATACCTCTGTCTCCTCAAAATGGAGAAATCCTGGAGAGTGGGGAGGAAAAACCTCTTCTCAAAATGACCATAAGGGCGATATTTCAGAGGACTCCCTTTCTTCCTCCTCGCCAAATTTAAGTCCAAAAAAGTCAAAACCTAAATTAGATAATTCTGAAAGTACTCCTCCTGGTACTGCAGGTTTTGAATCTATTGAAGTCTATATGACTACCCTTGCCGATAAAATTAACAACAACCTCAAATTAACTCTTGACTCCCAAATGAAAGTTTTCAGGGACACTTTTGAGTCATTTAACAAAAAACTTGACATCCACGAGTCAAGAATAGTCTCCGTTGAAGGGAAAACTGATGACATCCTACAGGAAAACCTAAAGTTCAAGTCCGAAATCCATCAACTGAAAACAAAGCTAGCCGACTTGGAAGATCGAAATAGACGAAATAATATTAAAATCAGAGGTATTCCTGAATCTGTCTCCCCCAACAACCTGGCGGAATACACTAAGAAAGTCTTTAGAAAAATAATACCATGTTTGACTGACCAAGATTTAATTATTGATCGGATCCACAGACTGCCTAAACCTCCTCACTAGAGTTGAGCATTCCGATACCGCAAGTATCGGGTATCGGCCGATATTCGCTGTATCGGAATTCCGATACTTAGTTCCGATATTTTTCATATATCGTATACCGGAATCGGAAGTTCCCATAATTCTTTGAGAGGCAATGTGATTTTAGTCAGCCAATGAGGAATCCTAAGAAGTGTGGGCACATCCTGTACTGCTGCGGTCATGTTAACTAATGGCATGGCTGTGATTGGATGCTGAAATGATGTCAGAATGCACTATAAAAGGCGCCGCCGCCATTTTAGCGTCACTGTGCTGTGAATTCAGTAAGGGACAGAACGCTGCTCTGCTGACTCTGAGGGACAGTTAGAGATTGCGATTTTGTGTACTGTGCTCTAGGCAGGCTAGTTTACCAACCGCTGTGTAAAGCTTCCTTTTGCCAGTGTTGTTTTAACAGCTCTGTGCAAGGTGTGTGTGTGAGAGTGCAGGTGACGCTGCAGTTTGCTCTGCATCCAACGCTGTTTGTAGGCATCTGCACGTGTCACTCACAGACTCTTTTTTTTTTCTTTAGTGTAATTCTTGCTGCTCCATTCAATTGAAATTATAGTGTGACGCGCTTCCATCCGTATCCAATACATTGGTTGCAAACACTATAGAATTACAGAAAGGAGCCTTTCAGAGATAGTGAACAGTTGTGTTCAGTGTTCACTCTAGTCTGTGAGGTTTTTTTTTTTTGAGTGCAGATCACGCTCCAGTTAGTTCTTCAACCACTGCTGGTTGTAGTCTGCTGAACGTGTGTCACTGCCTCATCCTTGTCATTTTTCTCAAATTGGTGCTGCTCCATACCATTTCAAACAACTCAAATCTATTAGTGTGACGCGCTTCCATCCGTATCCAATACATTGGTTGCAAGCACTATAGAATTACAGAAAGGAGCTTTTCAGAGATAGTGAACAGTTGTGTTCAGTGTTCACTCTAGTCTGTGATTTTTTTTTTTTTGAGTGCAGATCACGCTCCAGTTAGTTCTTCAACCACTGCTGGTTGTAGTCTGCTGAACGTGTGTCACTGCCTCATCCTTGTCATTTTTCTCAAATTGGTGCTGATCCATACCATTTCAAATAACTCAAATCTATTAGTGTGACGCGCTTCCATACGTATCCAATACATTGGTTGCAAACACTATAGAATTACAGAAAGGAGCCTTTCAGAGATAGTGAACAGTTGTGTTCAGTGTTCACTCTAGTCTGTGAGGTTTTTTTTTTTTGAGTGCAGATCATGCTCCAGTTAGTTCTTCAACCACTGCTGGTTGTAGTCTGCTGAACGTGTGTCACTGCCTCAACCTTGTCATTTTTCTCTAATTGGTGCTGCTCCATACCATTTCAAATAACTCAAATCTATTAGTGTGACGCGCTTCCATCCGTATCCAATACATTGGTTGCAAACACTATAGAATTACAGAAAGGAGCCTTTCAGAGATAGTGAACAGTTGTGTTCAGTGTTCACTCTAGTCTGTGAGTTTTGTTTTTTTTGAGTGCAGATCACGCTCCAGTTAGTTCTTCAACCACTGCTGGTTGTAGTCTGCTGAACGTGTGTCACTGCCTCATCCTTGTCATTTTTCTCAAATTGGTGCTGCTCCATACCATTTCAAATAACTCAAATCTATTAGTGTGACGCGCTTCCATCCGTATCCAATACATTGGTTGCAAACACTATAGAATTACAGAAAGGAGCCTTTTAGAGATAGTGAACAGTTGTGTGCAGTGTTCACTGCAGTCTCTGCGTAATAACCACACTTAGGCCTTATAACTTTTCTGACTTTCTTTATCAATCTACCAAGATGAAGAAGGCAGGGAGTAAGGCACGTGGTCGTGGCCGTGGAGTTTCAGCAGGGAGAGGACATGGGGATTCTGTGGCTGCTGCCGCCCCCAGTGACACAGCATCCACCAGTTTTCCCCGTGAGCGTTCCTTTATGTGCAGTTTTGTAGGAGCTCGGCGTACCCCCTGCTGCGGGAAGAACAAATTGAAGCCGTTGTTGGTTGGATGGCAGCCAATGCATCGACTTCAATTGCTTCCACCTCCAATCAGGACCACAACACTGTTGATCAACCATCTGTCTGTTCACCGCCTGTCAAATTGCCCAGGCAGTCAGAGAGTTCTGAACTGGAGCCAGCTGAGTCTCTGCTTCTGTTCTCAGAATCTGTTGGCTTGCAAACAGGGGCCCAGCCAAGCAGCATTCTGGAATTTGAAGAAGAGGGAGTATGCAGTGATGTGCAACAGCTGTGTCTCTCTGAATCTGAAGAGGCGGGTGAGCCAGTGCCGATGGTCAGCACACCGCAGAACACATCTGATGATGATGAGACTCAGTTGCCAGTTTCTGTTGAGCATGGTGCTGTCCAGATCACCCAACAGCAGCAGGTGTTGGAAGAGGGTAGTGGAGATGATGAGGTCCAAGACCCAACATGGCGTGAGGAACAGGAAGGTGGTGGGAGCAGCTCTGAGGAAGAGATTGGCCCAACGGTACAAACAGGAGGGAGAGGTAGGCTGCAGACTCGGTTGCCTGTAGCCTCCAGTTTGGCATCTGTTGGGAGCAGTTCTCTTCCAAAAGTCAAAACGGGCGCTCCCAGGACTTGCACTGCGTGGTCCTTTTTTGACACACTTGCAGATGATATTTGCTATGTCAAATGCAAGCTGTGTAATCAAAAAGTAAAAAGAGGTAAAAGTGTCAGTAACCTTAATACCACAAATATGTGGAAACATGTGCGGTCAAAGCACGTGGTTGAGTTACAAAGACACACTGGAGATGTAGGCCAACCTACAGCAGCACCTACATCTTCAGCTCGTGTTGGAGCCTCTTCCTCCAGCTCACACACAGCTGGTTCGGCTTCCTCACACGATCGCCATGGAAGAACCTCGGTCACTGTTGTCCAGAGACAAAGTGTTATTCCACCCACAGCTGCAAGTTCCCTGTCATCCTCACACTCCCAGGCCACAAAACAGCCATCGGTAGCACAGGCATGGGATAAAAGATGGCCATACTCGGCAAACCATCCACGAGCACAGGCTCTGAATGCTGGCATTGCAAAACTCCTGTCCCTTGAAATGCTGTCATTCAGGCTGGTGGAGACTGACAGTTTCCGGAACTTAATGGCATTGGCAGTCCCACAATACAATGTGCCAAGCCGATTTTATTTCAGCAGGCAAGCCGTCCCTGCTCTGCAAAAGCATGTTGAGGGAAAAATTAAACATGCGCTACTAAACGCCGTCAGTAGCAAGGTCCACCTGACCACTGATGCGTGGAATAGTACCCATGGCCAGGGACGATACCTTTCCCTCACTGCCCATTGGGTCAATGTTGTGGAGCCGGGTACAGATGTTGCGAGTGGCGCTGTACGTGTTCTGCCAACTCCAAGGATTGCTGGAATCCAGTCTGTACACATTGACTCCTCCTCCTACTCCAGTTCCTCAGAATCATCACTGCAGGAGCCGTCACGGTCTACCTCCACATGGACCCGTGAACGCTTACCTGTTGCGACCGATATGAGCACAGCCGTGGCCAAACGTCAACAGGCCATCCTGAAATTAATTTCCATGGGGAATCGAAGCCACACAGCGCAGGAGGTCTGGAATGCCATCAAGCAGGAGAGCGATGTGTGGTTTTTGCCAGCGAATCTCCAGTCAGGCTTGGTAGTGTGTGACAATGGCCGAAATCTGGTGGCAGCTCTGGCCCTTGGCAACCTCACTCACATACCATGTCTGGCACATGTGCTCAACTTGGTCGTGCAGAGTTTTTTGAGGGACTATCCGGATCTTGATGCACTGCTGCACAAGGTCCGCCTAGAGTGCGCTCACTTGCGACGTTCCAGCATGGCCAGATCGCGCATTGCAGCTCTGCAACGCAGATTGCGCCTTCCTGAACATCGCATCATATGTGACGTACCCACCAGGTGGAATTCCACGTTACATATGTTGGAGCGGTTGTGTGAGCAGCAGACAGCAGTAATGGAGTATCAGCTGCAACAGGCGCAATCAACACGCAATTTGCGCCGTTCACACTTCACCACTACTGAGTGGGCCTCTATGAAGGACATCTGCCACGTTTTGCGTGCGTTTGATGAGTCAACGCGGATGGCGAGTGCAGATGATGCACTAGTCAGCCTGACTGTCCCCCTTATCTGCCTGCTTCAAAAAACACTGCAAGCACTAAGGGATGAGGTTTTGGAAGAGGTGGAGGATGAGGAGACACAAATTCCATCACCTTTTGGACAGTCAGCGCAACGTGGTTCCTCCAAAGGGCTTTGCAGGGCTCACTTTGTGAGGAGGATGAGGAGGAGTCAATGGAGGAGGAAGAAATCGCTACAGAGGGAGGTACACAACGCTCTAGTCAGTATGTAGAGCGAGGGTGGGGTGATGCAGAGCAGGTACAGATGACGCCTCTTACAGAGGACAGCGTTTCTTGGCCAGTTGGGAGTCTGCAGCACATGGTTGATTTCATGCTGCAGTGCCTGAGAAACGACCGCTGCATCGCCCACATTCTCACCACGTCTGATTATTGGGTGTACACCCTCCTAGACCCTCGCTACCGGGACAACTTACAAAGCCTCATCACACCGTTGAACCGGGAGCGTAAAATGCGGGAGTACAAAGACACACTGGTGCAATCCATAATGTTCTCCATTCCAGCCGAGAACGCTGCTGCTACTGCTTTACAAAGCAGCTCTGTGCGTGGAGGCAATGGAGACAGCTCTGCAACAAGAGGGAGCACAAGCAGCGCCTCTACACAGGAGGCAAGACCAGTATGTTCCAAATGTGGCGAAGTTTTGTGTCAGCGCCACCATCCGAGACGCCTCCAGTCACCAGGAGGCAACGTTTCCGTAAGATGGTGACAGACTACTTGTCTTGCCCTCTCAGTGTACTCCCAGATGGCTCTTCCCCTTTCAAGTTTTGGGTCTCTAAGCTGGATACATGGCCAGAGCTTAGCCAGTATGCATTGGAGGTGCTGGCTTGCCCTGCTGCCAGTGTATTATAGGAGCGCGTCTTTAGTGCTGCAGGTGGTGTACTAACAGACCGTCGCATGCGACTATCCTCCGATAATGTAGACCGGCTTACTTTTCTGAAAATGAACAAGGCATGGATCTCGCCAGAATTTGCCTGTCCGTTTTCCGATTAAATAACTGGTTGGCAACGTTATCAATTTCTCCTGTTATGTTCATCTATCTACCACCTGAACTCTACTCCCTGGGATACAACACTGCCAGTCTGAGGGGAATGATCAGTTAACAACCAAAATGTTATCCCCAACAGATAGTAGCGCAACGACTCCAGTGCCCACTTGATCGACAGGCACTCTCTCTCTCTACAATGCTGTATCTGGTTTCAGCTGGAGTTAGCTTTCGACTCTGGAAAGTAATGTGATGCTTCTCCCCGTTAACCTCCTGAGACAAAACGGCCCCCACACCTACCTCTGACGCATCAGTCTGGACAATGAATTCTCTTTTGAAGTCGGGTGTGATCAAAAATGGTGACACACACACAGTGACCCTTTTAGTTTTACAAACGCTTCTTCAAGCTGATCATTCCATCGCACCATTACTAAATTCCTGCCTTTTAGGCACAGTAAAGATGTATATCTTTGTACCGTGTTAGCCAGTAGATAGAAAAATATTTAGAGTTGAGAGTCCTCAGTGGTTGATACCTTTTAATGGCTAACTGAAAAGATGGTAACAAATTGCAAGCTTTCGAGACTACTCAGGTCTCTTCATCAGGCATAGACTAATACAACATCTGAAGAATCACATATTTAAACACAAAATAGCACAGAAAAAATGCAATAGGTAAGACAAGTGACGTGAAGCAGAATAGTCATTATGGCAGAGGGATGAGCATAAATATTGGAACAGTTCATAGATAAGGAGTGTGAAAGTTTTATTACCCTCTGATTGGGGTCTGGTAATGTTTTGTGATGTTTTCACAGGGTATTTGGAGTAAATTCCTTAATTGATGTAATAGGCCATAAAGCCATGTGATAGGTTCATTCCAGCATTAAGAGTGTCAAAGGTCACCATCAATTTGTATTCGCAAATTCTTCTTTGTCTCAGAGATGTGAAATTGCCTCTGAGTACAAGTATTTTCATATCTAACAAGCTATGATCAGGGGAGCAAAAATGTTTTGCCACAGGTAGATCCATTCTTTTTTCTCTTATTGTGTGGCGATGAGAATTCATCCTTGTTCTCAGTTTTTGCCCGGTCTCCCCCACATACAGACCCCCAGTTGGACATTTAGTACATATAATTAGGTACACCACATTAGATGTGATGCAGCTGAAAGTACCTGGTATCTTGTAGTCCCGATGGGAGTTGGGGATCTTTATCTTGTCCGTGGTCTTTATAAATGGACAAGTTTTGCATTTCTTCTTGTTGCAAGGAGAGGTTCCTGCAGCTGTTGGGGAGGACAGGGAACTTCTGACAATGATGCTTCTTAGATTTGGGGGCTGCCTAAAACACAGTAGAGGGGGATCTGGAAATATGGATTGTAATCGGGCATCTTTTTGTAGTAAAGGTTGTAGTTTCCGTGCAGCTCCCCTTAGCACCTCCAGATTTGGATTGTAGGTGACCACTAGAGGCACCCGGTTATTTTCTTCTTTAGTTTTGTAATGTAGCAGGTGATTCTTCAGATGTTGTATTAGTCTATGCCTGATGAAGAGACCTGAGTAGTCTCGAAAGCTTGCAATTTGTTACCATCTTTTCAGTTAGCCATTAAAAGGTATCAACCACTGAGGACTCTCAACTCTAAATATTTTTTGCCTTTTAGGCAGTCATTTAACGGCGCCGACAGTGTTGCAAAATTGTGAATAAACCGCCGGTAGTATCACACTAACCCCAAAAACCCTTTCACTTGTTTAGTGGTGAGGGGACCGGGCCAGTTTTGGATTGCCTCCACTTTGTTTATTTGGCCTTTGATAACTCCTCTCACAATCACATACCCCAGGTAGCGATCTTCCTCCAACCCTATGGAACACTTCTTTGGGTTGGCAGTTAGCTCTGCTTGTCTCAGCGAATCTATCACCGCCTGTACCTTGGCTAAGTGACTTTCCCAGTCTGTACTGTACACCACAATATCGTCCAGATTGGCCGCGGCATATCGGCGATGAGGACGAAGAACAATGTCCATTAACCTCTGGAATGTTGCTGGAGCGCCATGCAACCCGAAGTGTAGGACTATATACTGGAACAGTCCCTCGGGTGTTAAAAAAGCCGTTTTCTGTCTCGCTGCTTTTGTTAGTGGCACCTGCCAATACCCTTTTGTGAGGTCAATGAGTGAAAAATAACGTGCCTGCCCAAACCACTCTATTAACTCATCGATCCGGGGCATGGGGTAGGCGTCAAAGTTAGAAATTTCATTCAGTTTTCTTAAGTCATTACAGAACCTTAGTGTCCCATCTGGCTTTGGTATTAGGACTATTGGGCTGGCCCACTCACTCTGGGACTCTTCAATGACCCCTAACTGCAGCATCTTCTTGACCTCTTCCAAGATGGCTTGTCGCCGGGCCTCAGGCACCCGATATGGCTTTAATCGTACTTTGCCCTGCGGCTCAGTGACAATGTCATGTTGTATTAGGGAGGTACGACCAGGAAGTTCAAAAAAAACATCTGTATTTCGGCTAACAAACTCTCTGACTTCCTGAACTTGTCTGTGCGACAAAGTGTCTGATTTTTTGAAGGCGGAGAGGACTTCTCTTGCCTTCTCCTGAGGCAAGGAAGCCATCTGTACTGGAAATGCAGGCCGTGGACAATCCTGACCAGCGTCTCTGTCTTTCCATGGTTTGAGCAGATTCACATGGTATACGTGTTCTGGCTTTCTCCGCCCTGGTTGGTGTATTTTATAGTTTACTGGTCCCACCTTCTCTATAATGTCGTAGGGTCCCTGCCACCTTGAAAGGAACTTACTATCCACTGTAGGCACAAGTACCAACACCCGATCCCCAGGGTTAAAGGACCTTACCCGTGCCTCCCGGTTATAGACCTGCCTCTGTGACCTTTGTGCTGATTCCATATGTTCTCGGACTAATGGTAGGACTGTCTCCAATCTCTCTTGCATTTTGGCCACATGTTCTATCACACTTTTGTGGGGAGTTGTATGGTTTTCCCAGGCCTCTTTAGCTATATCGAGTAAGCCACGGGGATGTCTGCCATATAATAGTTCAAAGGGCGAGAAGCCCGTAGATGCCTGGGGCACCTCCCGCACTGCAAACATCAGGTATGGCAACAAGAGATCACAGTCCTTAGCATCTTTAGAGCCTTTTTTTTTCAACATATTGTTCAGGGTTTTATTATTATTATTATTATTATTATTAATATTTATTTCTATAGCACCATTGATTCCATGGTGCTGTACATGAGAAGGGGTTACATACAAATTACAGGTATCACTTACAGTAAACAAACTAACAATGACAGACTGATACAGAGGGGAGAGGACCCTACCCTTTCGGGCTTACATTCTACAGGATTGTGAGGCAGGAGACAGTAGGTCGGGGGGTTGCAGCAGTTCCGGTGTTGGTTGAGGCAATAACTCCGGTAGTGGTGAGGAGGCAGCAGGGTCATTGCAGGCTGTAGGCTTTCCTGAAGAGATGGGTTTTCAGGTTCCATCTGAAGGATCTGAATGAGTTTGATAGTCGGATGTGTTGGGGCAAAGAATTCCAGAGGATGGGGGATATTCGGGAGAAGTCTTGGAGGCGGTTGGGTGAGGAGCGAATAAGTGTGGAGGAGAGAAGGATGTCTTGGGAGGATCGGAGATTACGTGAGGGAAGATATCGGGAGATTAGTTCAGAGATATATGGAGGAGACAGATTATAGATGGCCTTGTAGGTCAGTATTAGTAATTTGAACTGGATACGCTGAGGGAATGGGAGCCAGTGAAGAGATTTGCAGAGGGGAGAAGCGGAGGAGTAGCGAGGAGAGAGGTGAATTAGTCGTGCAGCAGAGTTAAGGATGGACTGGAGAGGTGCGAGGGTGTTAGCAGGGAGGCCAGAGAAGAGGGTGTTGCAGTAGTCGAGGCGGGAGATGATGAGGGCGTGCACAATCATTTTAGTAGATTGAGGGTTGAGGAAAGGACGGATTCTTGAAATATTTTTGAGCTGAAGGCGACAGGAGGTAGAAAGAGCTTGGATGTGCGGTTTGAAGGACAGGGCAGAGTCAAGGGTTACTCCGAGGCAGCGGACTTCTGGTACGGGGGAAAGCGTGATGTCGTTAATTGTGGTAGATAGGTCAGGTAAGGAAGATCTGTGGGATGGGGGAAAGATTATGAGTTCAGATTTGTCCACATTGAGTTTGAGGAAGCGGGAGGAGAAGAAGGAGGATATGGCTGATAGACACTCCGGGATTCTGGATAGCAGAGAAGTGATGTCTGGGCCAGAGAGGTAGATCTGAGTGTCATCAGCGTAAAGGTGGTACTGGAATCCGTGGGACTTTATGAGTTGCCCCAGGCCAAGTGTATAGATTGAGAAGAGTAGGGGTCCTAGAACAGAGCCTTGGGGAACTCCAACAGAGAGAGGGTGGGACGAGGAGGTAGTGTGGGAGTGGGAGACGCTGAATGTGCGGTTGGAAAGGTATGAGGAGATCCAAGATAGGGCGAGGTCTTTGACGCCAAAGGAGGAAAGAATCTGTAGTAGAAGGCAGTGGTCAACTGTGTCAAAAGCAGAGGACAGGTCAAGAAGCAGGAGTATAGAGTATTGTCCGTTTGCTTTGGCTGTAAGTAGGTCATTAGTAATTTTGGTCAGGGCTGTCTCAGTGGAGTGATGGGGGCGGAAACCAGATTGTAGAGTGTCAAAGAGCAAGTTAGAAGAGAAGTGGTAGGAAAGCTCAGCGTGGACATGCAGCTCCAGGAGTTTGGAAGCGAATGGGAGCAGCGATATTGGGCGATAGCTGGACATAGCGGTTGGGTCGAGGGTTGGCTTTTTAAGGATAGGCGTGATTGTGGCATGCTTGAAAGCAGAAGGGAAGGTACCGGAAGTTAGTGATAGGTTGAAGAGGTGGGTTAGGGATGGAATAATAGTGGTGGTGAGGTTGGGGAGGAGGTGGGTTGGGATGGGGTCAAGTGCACAGGTTGTGAGGTGCGATTTGGAGAGAAGACAATTAAGCTCCCCTTCAGTTATATTGGAGAGGGAGGTTATGGGGTTAGGGCATTGGTCTGGTATACAAAGTGGTTGAGGTGGTTGGACAATGAAGACTTGCCTTGTTTGGTCGATCTTATTTTTGAAGTGTGTGGCAAAGTCCTCAGCAGAGATGAGGGAGGTAGGAGGGGGCAGTGGTGGGCGGAGGAGGGAGTTAAAAGTTTTGAATAACTGTTTGGGGTTGTAGGATAGGGAAGATACGAGGGTTGTGAAGTAGGCCTGTTTAGCAGAGGTGAGGGCAGATTTGAAAGAGAGTGTTGCTTGTTTGAATGCAGTGAAGTCGTTTTATTGAACCTTTCTACTAAACCGTCTGTTTGGGGATGATAGACCGATGTGCGCAACTGTTTAACACGTGGCAGAGTTCCTTCATGATTTTTGACATAAAGGGGGTCCCCTGATCTGTTAAGATTTCTTGAGGGATTCCCACCCGAGAGAACATACCCATGAGTTATTTTGTGATCAGTTTTGACGAGGTGTGTCGCAGGGGAATAGCCTCAGGATACCTGTTAGCGTAATCTATAACTACGAGGATGTGTTGATGACCCCTTGCTGATTTATTAACCATCCACACCAGATCCATTGGCTATTCTCTCAAACGGTACCTCTATAATTTGTAATGGCACCAAGGGACTCTGAAAATGAGGCTGCGGACTGGTTACCTAGCACACGGGACAAGAGTAACAATACCGTTTAACTTATTCATAGACCGATAGCCAGTAAAACCGTTGTAGAATTCTGTCTAGGGTTTTCTTTGGTCCCAAATGTCCCCCTAGTACATGCGCATGCGCTAAGTCCATTACCAACCTCCGATATGACTGCGGTACCAGCAATTGCTCGATAATTTCCCCATGTATTTTTTAAACCCCATACAGCAAATCTTGGTTCAGCTCAAATCGGGTAAATACTTTAGCTGTCCTGGGGTGTTGGGGTTCCCCATTGACAACCAGTACATTTTCCCTGGCTCGAGTCAACGTAGGGTCCCGTATTTGCGCGTACCAAAATTGTCACCTGCCACATTTAAGTATGACAATTCTAGTCCCGGTGGCAAATCTTCCATCTCCCCACCTAACACTTCTATAGGATAGGGGTTTTCCTCCTCCACCGAAGGCTAAGGTACTCCTACCGCCAGTACATCTTCCTCTGGGCCACCAGGTTCATGCCCGATTTCTGGAGAATGCAACCTGTTTGCCACTGGTGCCGACGACTGTTCTGTGGGAGGGGTAATTACAGGCCAAAGCACATAAAATAACGGAAAATCTCTCCCCATTATTAATGCTAATTAACCACCACCCCCACCTCGTGTCACCTCCTCCCCGCTGGCGTGTTTATCATCACCAGGGTGGTAGGATAATGTTTGAAGTCACCATGTATACACAACACACCCATTTTCCCAGCAGTATACTCGCTGATTTTGACGTGGCTGGCTCGTATTAGGGTCACTCACGAGACTCCCTGAGTCTACTAGAGCCACAGCAGGGTTACCCTCCACCTACACTTTACACAAATGGTTCATATTGGGTCCCTCTGCTTTGACCACTGCACACATGTGTTCTGCATAGTGAGACTGATAGTATTTAAAGTTGTTGTCCATGGGCTCTGTCAGGTGGGGGCAAACAGCTCTCACATGTCCTGGTTGTTGGCACCGCCAACAGATTATGGGGCCCATTTTGTTCCCCGACCCGTCCTGGGCGGCCCTCCGAGTCTCTGCTCGCCGAGCTGTGGGTGAAGGTTTGTGGAATTTACTTGGTACCTTCCGGGTAGTCTCTCCCTGTATCTCCTTGGTAGCCCCATATCTTTCAATGAGGTCTACCATTTGGAGACCATCAGTAGGGGCTGCCTGTCCAAGCCATGTTTGAAGGGTGTGTGGCAAATTTCTCAAGAATTTATCAGTCACTATACGATCCAGCATAGCGCGGGGTGACAACACCTCTGGCTGCAACCACTTTTCTATCAGGTGTATCAAGTCATAATACTGTGACCGAGCTGGCTCGGAAGGAGAAAAGTTCCACTGGTGTACCCGCTGTGCCCGGACCAAAACATTTACCCCAAGACGTGCAAGTATCTCACCCTTGACGCTCTCATAGTCCTCCTGTTGCTCGGGGGGTAGGTCCCTAGATGCTTTTGCGGGTCCTGAATTAAAAAAACGGAGCCACGATCTCGGCCCACTGGTACCGGGGCAGTCTCTCCCTTTTAGCCACGCCTTCCAACATCTCCAGGTACACCTCAACGTCATCTGATTGCTCCATCTTTCGGATCGCTGTACGCACCGCTTTCCAGACATCCTGCCATCCCCGGGCAGCTCCTGCTGTCTGCGGCGCTGTGATGTGCTGCATCACTAGACTATTGGTTTCCTGTTGCTGTTGATTAAATATCTGCTGCTGCTCCATAGCCTGCTGCTGTATAGCCTGCTGCTGCTGCATAGCCTGCTGTTGCTGCCGCATGGCCTCCTCCAGCATTTTTACTGTGTTCTCCATCTTGGGACAGTTATCCACCGGGTTTTGCGTCACTTTCTTTACCTAGGATATTTACTGTCATGCAGGAAAAAACAGCCTGACCTCACTGCGTTGCCCGCATTGAAGCCACCAATTGTAGGGATCCGCTCTGGTAGGCAGGGCTGGGCCGCAGTAATGAGGCAAACACACCGCCTTTTACTTCAAATTTCAGTGGTTTTAATCATGAGTTCAAGAAAAAGTCCAGATAACAAAATAAAAACAGAACATAAATCACCACAGTTTGGAGAACCACTGGTGCCAGACTCACCCTTGCTTGGGACGGGCTTAACTAAGCGGCTGCAGGTCAGCAGAGACCGCCAGGTCCCATTCCGGGTGGTCTGGTACTCGCTTCCTGGTGCACACTGGCACACAGTAACAAAACAATCTTCCAGGCTGACTCCAGCCAAAATCCTTCCTTCCACACACCAACTACAACAGATCCTTGTTTTATAGGCCTACTCCACACCCTCAGGTGAGGTACACATCAGATGACCAGATCACGTGACTATGACCTTATCACAGGTCCTTGTGATCATGGAAAATCCGGAGCAAACTTCAGTCTGCTAGAAGAAATATATCTCACATCCAGCAAGATCCCCTTTGGTGTACCACAGCGGCAAGAAGTCTCCTGTTCCCTACACATGCACAGAAAAACCCATGTCGAACATGCTCCAAATAGGGAAGAGCCGTCACCCTGATTGTTATGCTTAAAACAGGAAAGATTTAAGTTTTCAAGGGCTAAAATGAAAATTTTTTATAAGAAATATGGACAAATATTAATTTGTCATCACAGCGCATATCTGCACATGGCTAGTAGAAATGGTAACAAAAAATAAAACATAGTGTTTACTTTTTTAAATTAATGCATAAAAGTACATTTCATACTTATCAATTAATGCTTCTTAAGGAACGTTATCTGTACCTGTAAGATAATGCAGTCAATGGATGTACGAATCATAAACATCATCATCATCATCATCCTCACGAGTTTTATTAATGACAGACATAATAAAATACACAGAGTGAGGACAACTGTAACTTCACACACCATATATGAAATGGCCATCATGTAAACCTGGTAATAATGCGCAATAATAAATAATTACACCAAGAAAGTGCATCATGCATACAAACAATAGGTAGTTAGACCTGCAAGTGCTGTTGAAACAACCACAACAGATTTAAATTAATAATGCTATATAGCTATCACAGTGCATAGTTACTCATGGACAATGTCGATCTAATACTGTAACTCAATAAAGGCAGCGTCACCCATCATGCTTGTTTGTCTTGTAGATTGTTGAAGAGGGTTTTTTTTTTTTTTTTTCTTTTTTTTTTTTGAAAGTTCCTTTTTATTTAGATTTTCAAAAAAAAAGGTGCTATGTACGGCTTCCACCGGCGGAGGTACCTCAGAATCTTTGTGCGCTTCTCCGGCGCACGCAAGCCTTTGACATTCCAGGAGATGATCTTCATGTTGAATGGGCGGCAGAAAAATTAAGAGTGTGCTGGAGGAGACAGTGTACCCTCTTATGGCCGTCGTTGGCACCAATCTGCGAGGAAAGGAGGAAGCAGCACCACAATATCAAATACCTAATCAAGATATATTGACAATTCCAGGATTAATTATTGGAGAGAGGTCCCTTGCTACCCTTTTCTAGTAACTCTTGTTTACCAATAAACCGCTGTAAGTGGTCGTAGTCTCTCCACCACTACCTGTGTTTATGTGACTTCCTTTTTTCTAACCTGTGAGGAGATTACCCCCATCCTCCCAGGCTATTCAGTGTACCCCCCATGTGTCCAAAGCATGAAACCCCAATAGCCTGCTTCACTTATTGTCCCTCCATATGTAATGTTTAACTCATTTGTCCCACGTTTATCAAGACCCCCACTCTCATGAGAGATCTTCAACATCTAATATCAATTAACCAATTTAACCATCTAAAATTGCAGCAAAACTATCATGCTTTAGCATAGGTATGAAGGAACTCCAATAGAAACGGCTCAAACAGCAAATATATCTCATATGTCATTTAACGTGGAGAGAATCTCTTTCATCTTTCCTGATCTCCTTCATGAACTGCCATCTTGTCGTCGTCTGCGTGGAGAGAACCTGGAACTGCGTCGCTGTACTTCCCTATCACTTTGTTGATTTCGTTCCAAGGCTGCTTCGGCTTGTTCTGGTGTGTCATTAATGACATATGTCCCGTCAGATCTTTGGAACCGCTAACGCGCTGGGAACAGTAGTTGAAAGCGAACATCTCGCTCAAACAACGTTGTGCAAATTAAACTGAACGCCCTCCTCTTCTTGGACACCGATACTGAGAAGTCATCAAAGAGCAGAATCTCATAGCCATGGAGTAGCACTGGGCGCCTCGCTTCTCTGAATGGCCGTAACAATGAAACTTTGTCGTTATAATGTAACAGCTTAATTATTACTTGCCGTGGTCTGTACATCGTTGGTTTCGATGCCTCCCCTCGCCTGTTGTTGTTTTGCGGCGGTCCCACACGATGTGCACGTTACACACGACAGTAGTAGTTAAGTCACAATATTTTCGGTAGATCATTCTCACAGATGGATTGTAAGTCTGCTGATTTAAACGATTCAGGCAGTCCGACGAGACGTAAATTGCTTTGTCTCGAGCGATTTTCCAAGTCCTCTGTTTTGTCTATCAAATTTTGTAACTTCTGCTCAAGGTTCTGTTCTCTGTCTTGGCCAAGTTGCTTCTCCTGTTGTAGCAGCGCCACATCCTGTTGCAGCTTGGTAATTGCAATGGTATTCAGGTGTACAGACTTTTGTATGGAAGACAATGACGATTGCAATGCCGACTCCAGCAGCTTCTGAATGTCTGGTAAGAGAAGGGCTTTGACCTCTCTTCAGCCATTTTCTGCGAATCAAATTCCTGAGGAACTCTCAGGTCACATGGTGCTTCTGATAATAGCTCTTGCTGCATGTCTATGGCAGCACTCAGCATCGTGCCTCTTTCCTCTTTGTCTCCTCCATGCGCCATCTTGTCCTTCTGCTTCAGTTGGATAGGTAAACCGTTCGGGGTCTGTTGTGAACTCCGTAGCAAGTAGCGCTCCATAAATTATGTCCCCACGAATGTAAAAGGTGTCAGTGTTCCCGGGGGTGGTTTTACTGCTCTCCTATGGGCCCGATATGCTTGGATACCTGGGAGGAATTCAGGAGCATCTCCAAACTCCCTCCTCACATGTCAGCGCAGGAAACAGAAGAGGGAACGTGCTTGTTTTGTTGCTCATAGGTGGAGTTTTATACAGTAAATGATTACTGCTGTCATATTTTTGGCGTCCCTAGGGCAGAATAAGGCTGCGTAACGTCACATTTTAGAGAGAGTCATATAATAGACACACGCTACCCTACCCGTGACACAAGGAAGGTAGTGTTGCCGGATAAAGCCTTGCGCAACCAGACATGCCCCTGGAAAATGACTGCTGCTGCAGGCTAAACTCAACACGGACAAATACTGTTGTAATTTAAAACTTTTGTGACAGCAAGAACGCAAGGATTAAAAATTCATACTTTTACAGATTACAAGTACAGGAATCTCTGTCCAAAATAAGAATATGATGAAGAAGATGAAGATGAAGTAGAATATGAAGAAGAATAATAGTTGAATAAGAACAATATGAGTAATGTTAACAAAAAGATGAATAGCAAGAAGTTTAAGAAGAAGATAAAGAAGGTGAAGATGAAGAATAATTTGATGAAAAAGATGATGCTGCTGAAGATTATGAAGGAGAAAGTGTGTCAAAAGTTAAAAAGGTGAAGAGCATGGAAGTTGTGAAACATACATATTTGCCAAAATAGAAAAAACGTTAACAACATTGTCAATTTCTTCGTCAATCCGAACATCTTTAAAAAAAAATATATTAATGCTATTCCATTTGATTGGGTTAAACATCTATGCCTTTAATGTCTCCTCAACCTCCCCCAATACATTCTACATTACTCTTTGTTGTTTTCCTTCATGTACAATTAACCAACAAGGCAAGAATGGGCTTTTTTTAATTCCGATATTTTGTTCCCATAGACTTACATTGGATTTCCGGTATCGGTATCGGGTATCGCCGATATTTTTGGGGTATCGGCGATACCATTCCGATTCCGATACTTTTGGATATTGGAAAGTATCGCTCAACTCTACTCCTCACATCTCCAAAGATCTCCCAAGAGATACAATACTAAGGATCCATTTTTTTCCATGTCATGGATCTACTCCAGTCAAAAGTCAGGGAAAAGGGAGGCTTTCCGGATCCATACTCCCACCTGAAATTTTACGCCGACCTTTCAAAAGCGACTATAGAAGGAAGAAAATCATTTTCAGCAATTACCATCCCATTGAGAGATAACGACATTCAGTACAAGTGGGGCTTCCCCTTAAAACTCCTCGTTCATTATAGAGGAAAGACTATCGTCTTACTCTCTCCAGATGAAGGCATAGATTTTTTAAAGTCTGTAAACATTCAGCCTCGGATTAAATCCTCATCTGCTGCTGAAGCTAGAACTGCTACTTGATTTGTTTCGCCAGTTGAAGTTTTTTTCTCATCAACTTATGTTTGACCTTGCTTTGGCCTTCTTTTACAGGTCCTAGACACTCTGCGCTCTCCATAGCTGTTATGCTTTGTCTCCATTCTCTACCCTCATCTTTCGCGAGGATGTTCACTGGTGTGGTCTTTCACGAACTTTCCCCCAAAGAAAAAGTAGAGTCCGCTGAAGCGGTCTCCTTGGGGACCTTTTTTTTTAAAGTTATTTTTTTAGGGTTTTTTGTTATTTTGTTTAAAAAAAAAGTTTTACAGTTCATTTTGGCACATAAAAGCTTATAAAACTTTGCCCATTTTTAGGTTTCCTCTGTGACCCAAAAATTTAAAAATGATATAAATTGGGGACTACAACGTCAGGGGGCTAAAAGCCCCAGGAAAAGATTCCAATTGGCTAAAATTTAAATTTCCACTCTGATTGGTGCCCCAAAAAACCAAATTTAAATCTAACTTCACCCTCCTTTTTAGTAAAATTTTTCCCCGCTTTGAGCCCCTGGATCCAAAAAATAGCAGGTGCTTCACGTTAATAAAAAACTCCCTCCATTGAAAACAAAATGAAGCAAAACGAAAAAGGGGCAGTTCCATATCTAAAATTTTTAAATTTAAAAACTCTGAATACTTTATGAACGTTTAAAAGCCCCTCAAAAGGACAAAAACAAATTTCTAAACAAAGGTAAAAAAAATTAATTTTGGTTAAGAAAGGTTTTTTGATTCTTTCCGCGATTTAATAGGTCCCCAATAGCCAATTAGACTTTTACGGGTCAAAACACAAAATGGAGTTCTAACAAATGGGGTATGCAATGACCTTCGATACCTTTCGTTTCCCAAAATTTGCATCTTAAATTCACCACTTTTTCCACCCCCCCCGCTCAGCATCCGGGGGAGACTGACCGACGGATAAATTTTTTTTTTCCCCCAATTTTCCCCAGTGGAAATTTAACCAAAAAAATCTCTGATCATGCTCCCGTATTGCGGTCCGGAGGCCCACCACCCAAAAACAAATTTTTAGGAAAGTAATTCCTTAATTTTTTTAATGAAAACGGTTCAGACCTTTCGAGTCCCTACTCCTGTTTTGGAACGCCCATAAGGCTGCCTGAGGGGTCTGCCCCTCCAAAATCCCAAAGTTAAAAAATCAAACAGAGCAAAATATTTAAACCCACAAAGTCTCATCAAAAATAAAAAATTTCTTCAGCAATAACCCCCTCCTTGCCCAAATTTCAGTTTTGGGGCTTTTTAAGCCAGACAGGAACTCAAGGGATTTATTTTTCCTTTTTTTTATTCGGCCTTTAAAACCTCCAAATTTAATTTTATTCAAATCTCAACCCCCCTTCTCGGGAATGTCCCTAACTCAAAAAACTAGGGTAAAAATAGGGTAACTCAATTTCTTCTTCTAAAGGGATTTTCCCCCTCTCACCCCCCAAAATCGCAAATCGTTCGCCCAGTTTTTCGGGAAACTTTAAAACCCAAACCAAAACTCCCCCAATCCCCTTCCAAAAAAGCAGGATATACATTTTCCTTTTAAAAAAACCCCC
>JARQOD010000005.1:77594269-77694404 GCA_033576555.1 Oophaga sylvatica
TTGCAAAAAGTATTGAGTCTCAGAGCTTCACAGTTGCACATTATAATTACCATACAAAGCTTTGTGGTTGCACTTCAGAGCCGAAAAAGAGAGCTTGGCAGTTACCCTTCATGACTGAGAAACAGAGCTTGGTGGCATTAACATTGAGACTGAGAACAGTGCCTTTATATAAAAACTTTGTGGCACTAGAAAAGAGCTTGGGGTTACCCTTCAGGACTGAGAAACAGAGCTTGGTGGTTACACTTCAGGACTAGAAAAGAGCTTGGTGGTTACACTTGGACTGAGAAATCAGAGCTTGGTGATTACACTTCAGGACTGAGAAACAGAGCTTGGTGGTTACCACTTCAGGACCTAGAAACAGAGCGTGGTGGGTACACTTCAGGACTGAGAAACAGAGCTTGGTGTTACACTTCAGGACTAGAAACAGCTTGGTGGTTACACTTCAGGACCTAGAAACAGAGCTGGTGGGTACACTTCAGGACTGAGAAACAGAGCTTGGTGGTTACACTTCAGGATCTAGAAACAGCTTGGTGGGTACACTTCAGGACCTAGAAACAGAGCTTGGTGGGTACACTTCAGGACTGAGAAACAGAGCTTGGTGGTACACTTCAGGATCTAGAAACAGAATTGGTGGGTACACTTCAGGACCTAGAAACAGAGCTTGGTGGGTACACTTCAGGACTGAGAAACAGAGCTTGGTGGTTACACTTCAGGACCTAGAAACAGAGATTGGTGGGTACACTTCAGGACCTAGAAACAGAGATTGGTGGGTACACTTCAGGACCTAGAAACAGCTTGGTGGGTACACTTCAGGACCTAGAAACAGAGCTTGGTGGGTACACTTCAGGACTGAAAAAGGGAGCTTGGTGGTTACACTTCAGGACTGAGAAACAGAGCTTGGTGGGTACACTTCAGGACCTAGAAATAGAGCTTGGTGGGTACACTTCAGGACTGAGAAACAGAGCTTGGTGGTTACACTTCAGGACCTAGAAACAGAGCTTGGTGGGTACACTTCAGGACTGAGAAACAGAGCTTGGTGGTTACACTTCAGGACCTAGAAACAGAGATTGGTGGGTACACTTCAGGACCTAGAAACAGAGCTTGGTGGGTACACTTCAGGACTGAGAAACAGAGCTTGGTGGTTACACTTCAGGACCTAGAAACAGAGATTGGTGGGTACACTTCAGGACCTAGAAACAGAGCTTGGTGGGTACACTTCAGGACCTAGAAACAGAGCTTGGTGGGTACACTTCAGGACTGAAAAAGGGAGCTTGGTGGCTACACTTCAGGACTGAGAAACAGAGCTTGGTGGGTACACTTCAGGACTGAGAAACAGAGCTTGGTGGGTACACTTCAGGACTAAGAAACAGAGCTTGGTGGGTACACTTCAGGACCTAGAAATAGAGCTTGGTGGGTACACTTCAGGACTGAGAAACAGAGCTTGGTGGGTACACTTCAGGACTAAGAAACAGAGCTTGGTGGGTACACTTCAGGACCTAGAAACACAGCTTGGTGGTTATATTTCAGGACCCAGAAACACAGCTTGGTTGTTGTAGTTTAAAGCTGAGCTAATCAGGAGATTTTCCTTTCAGTACCATCTCTAAACTGATGACAACAAAATATTTACTTCTTCCCATGACAAATCATACTGCAGTACTACAAAACGCCAGTGATTGGTTATCAGATGTTCTCTCTGTATATGAAACTGAATCTTTCAAAACAAGAAAATCTTTAAATTCTCCTCTATACAAACTGAGAAAAATCATATTTTTATTTTACTTCTATGTGTAGTACTATGAAAACTCCTGGGCACATGCTTACCGTTTTGTGATATTGTTTGAATCAGATCTTTCTTTCACTTCTTTGAATCAAGTAACATGTACTGTATGGTCATACCACCAAAGCCTCCACACATCTGCAGAATCTACCTTTGTTACTAATACAATAATAAAAACTTAGATTTGTTGCTCTGGTTTATTCATTTATTCTCCATGAATGTAACTAATTACTACTGCCCTCACATCACTTTTTCCCTTCTCCAATCTTCCATGAATTCCATATCCAAGCTGATTTTTCAGTCCAACATCTACATGATGCCCTTTGTCAGTCACTGCACCAGTTGTCTTTCCACTATATAATATGAACTTATTCTTACCCGCATCACTGCCCTAGCTGACATCTTCCCACATCTCTGTCTACCAACGCATCCATGCTTTATTTTCTGACAATGAACTAAACTTAATATCCTCCATAGCACGAACTTCACTCTCAAATCTCCAAGGCATTTATCTCACTGGCGGGGTTCTAAGTATCTGACCTCCACCAATATGATATTGATGTCCTATCCTAAAAGTAAATCCTGAAAAAAACTCATTAATTATCCATTTCGGAAGCTAGCTCTTGCTGTCTTCTCCAACAAAATGTAGATGTGAAACTAACACAAAGCACAATTAACGTAATAACATGAAGGGTATTACACATTCACATGGGTTTTTATGTGTTTTGGTAAAAATATGTGCAAATTAATAAAGGTTTATTATGTCTTCCTGCAGTGGGGGGACATGTTTGCAGTGGAGAAAGCCCACTTGTCTGGACACCGCTCAATGAACCCTTGTCCGATCTATGACGACTTCACAGGAGAGATCTTCCTTTTCTTCATTGCTGTTCAGGGCAGGACCACAGAATCCTATCAGATCATCACAGGCCGAAATCTAGCAAGACTGTGCTATGTAACAAGCTCAGACCAAGGCAGGACATGGAGTGATGTTATAGATTTGACTCGGAAAGTCATTGGAGAATCACTGAAAGGTACCAAGTAAATTTATATATGAATGTCGACTTTAATATTAGAATTATGTTTGCTTTCTAGTGACTTTTAAAAAAGTGGTCACTTAGAATGTTCCAAATCACAGGAACATTACTTTTCCTTACATATCTCTTATGTAGAATACACTGAGCACACATATTACCCTAGTACCATTTAGAACAATAGCCCTGCACCCCAATAATGCCCTTGATAGCCCAGACAATAATTCATATTATGATAAAAATCAAATTTTCATGTTACCCTCATAAGTAAATGTATCTGACAAGTGCGGGGACAATGCCTCTTCACTAAGGAAAATCTGGCCATATATGCTGTAACCACGTTGACCTAAGCATGATTGACGTTCTCCTGCCTTCCTGCATCTTTTCTACTAACGTGTCTACCTTCAGGATTATTATAGTACTTGGGAATTTAAGCACAGAAGAGAAAACACAGCCAGTCAGGAGGATATTGATTAGTTCCACGGGTTGTGATTACTGCTGTCATGAAGGGACCACCACCTCCGGACGAGTCAGGTTCATATGCATATGGCGAGGGCTGCTTTAAAACGTGTTTGTTGCAATAGGCCCATACATTAGTTGGTATGTCAAGGACATTATTGGGGTGCCACATAGTGGTTCTAAACAGCACTAGGTAGGTTTTGAGGCTTCAGGGACCTGACAGCTTCCAATTAATTAGTTAAAAGTGTAGGTTTCTCTGATCAGGTGTGACACTTGCCATTCTGCTGATGATTACATGGACATGTAAAATACAGAACATGGCTCCTATTATACTTAAAATGTGGAAACAGATCAAGAAGTTTTTTCAGTTTATAAGTACAAAAATGGCTTGAATGAAATCCACTCTAAAATATATTGTGACACAAGACAGATTATGGGAAAAAGCCAAAGGATCATGAGATTGAAACATGCTACCATAATGATATTGCAGTAACAGCTACTCTTGATTTTCAATGAAAACATCTGATAATTTTCCAACTTGTAGTCTTTTCACTGATATTAATTTTAATAATAAGAACATTTGTTTTCTATACAGTCCTCACCTTTATGAAACAAATAAAATAAAGATAATTCCTGCAAAAAATCAATGGTAGTTTGGCTTTTAGGATAATAAAAATTGACTCCTTTTTTTCTTCCACTATTTTACGTACCTGCACTATGTCCCCATTTTGAGCTACAATAATCTTTTTCTACATATGGAAATTAATAATTGTCCTATAATAAAATCACGCAAGTGTTTTGTTTTTCTTTTTGATAGTATGTCTATCTTTTACAACCATTTTCTCGTTTCAGAGTGGGCTACCTTTGCTATAGGACCAGGACATGGTATCCAGCTAAAATCTGGCCGTCTGCTTTTACCTGCATACACCTATCATATAGATTGCAGAAACTGCTTTGGAAAGCTCTGCCAGACAACTCCACGAGCATTTGCTTTCCGTAGTGATGATCATGGGAAGACTTGGACATTTGGAGACCTAGTCCCAAATCTGCAGACTGTAGAATGCCAGTTGGTGTCAGTGGATGAGGAAGATGGCAGCAATGTCGTGTACTGCAATGCCAGAAGCGCTTTAGGATTCAGGGTTCAAGCTCTGAGTTCTGATAATGGTATTGTCTTCCAGCAAGGTCAGCTGGTGGAGAAGCTGGTGGAGACTCCTAGTGGATGCCATGGGAGTGTTATTGGTTTTCCTGCTCCAGTAAAGTTTTCCTCAACACATGCTGCTAAAAACACATTGATTCTGCAGCCTACAAATGCAATCAGTGCAGCTAAGACACCAAAAAAGGGAGCTAAGAGACTACATCAGTTACTTAAGAGAGGTGGACGGAATCCCGAAAGCTATCCATTAAATAGACACAGCAATATCTGTAAAGTAATGGTGCACAAACAGACAGATGAGAAGATAGCTGGCATAGGCACTAGGGTGCAACCATCGTTAAAAGACTTACAAGCACAAAAGGCTTTTTTTAAGACTGAACAACAATTCCAGCTGCCTACTTGGGTCCTGTACTCCCACCCAACAAGCCCTCAGAGTCGGGTGAATCTAGGTGTTTACCTGAGTCCATACCCTAAAGATTCTGACAGCTGGAACGGTCCATGGATTATCTATGAAGGACCCAGTGCCTACTCTGACCTAGCATATATAGAGCTACATCCTAGAGAACTTGGAGCAACAGAGTCTGCATCCTTAGTCTTTGGTTGTCTTTATGAAAATGGTGTGACTTCTCCCTATGAGCAGATATCATTCAGTATGTTCACACTATATGAAGTCATCCAGAACTTGCACTTTAACCCGACCCTTCTTCATCCATCTATGAAATGTGATGTTATAAGAGGAATTTGTGCAACTTCTTAAAAGACTATTTCAAGGGGAAATGTTACCTATAAAAGTGGCATGCATGTTCTAAGTCGGTGCTTCTCAAGGAAGTGCTTCTCTTAAAGGGACTTGGTCACAAGGTTTTTGCTACCTCATTTGAAAGCAACATGATTTAGGCAAAGAGACAATAAATCAAATGATGTATCACTTAGATTATTGGGTGCATCCATTCTGACACAATCAGAGCTTTTAGATTTAGCAATGCAGCAGAGCTGAGAAAGTTAACCCCACCCACAGCAGATTCTGCATGTACAATATCTATAAACAGTGAGCTGCTTATCACAAGAGGAATTGGAGTCAAATCAAGGCTCACATAACCAGCTAGTGATGGCAATATTAATCAAAAGGAGATTAAATATGTAGGGCAGAAGAGAAAGAGATGCAATAACAATGTGCACACCTCGAGTCAAGAATTGTATAAAAATATAACACACTTTATTAAAAAAATATATCTTAAAATCCAATTAAAACATGAAAAACACACAAACCCAATGAACAGATATCAATACACCACATAATATTACCAAAGTTGGGATAAACATGAGTAGACTTATATTGGATAGTAAGTATTACATCTCCTCAGAGTGGGCTTAACTCAGACAGCCAGAAGGGAGTCTGGAAACCAATGTATGTTCTGTGTAACAATATATAACCCAGCAATACAATAGACTGTAAAGTGCTACGTGGAATACAGCTCCCCACTGTAAGTAACAGCCTGAGAAAAAGCTATTATCAAGAGGCTGGCTGATAACAGCATGGAGCTGCACACTGCAGTAATGTCCCAGACAGAGGGGTGAGCAGTGAGGTACAGCTGCTATGACACCAGTCCCTGATAATGTCTACTTGCCTGCAGTCCCAGGTGAGGGAGCATGGTTTGACTTTTGAAATGCATTAGATTTGTGGTGACGTTTGACATTAGATATGTGGTGAGCACCCAACTGCTTCTCAGAAAATAAAAAATCTAATTTTTCCCACAAAAATGTTGTTTTTGCCGCAAATTTACCATTTTCACAATGGTAAAATGGGAAAATGCACCATTAAATTGTTGTGCGGTTTCTCCTGAATATGAAAATACCACATATGTGGTGGAAAACTACTTTTTGGGTGAACAGCAGGGCTTGGAAGGTAAGGAGCAACATTTGAATTTTGGAACGTAAAATCGGCTAGAATCAGTAGCGGACACCAGGTCTTGTTCGGAAAGCCCCTGATGTGCCTAAACAGTGCAAACCCTCCATAAGTGACCCCATTTTTGAAACAAGACCCCTCATGGAATTTATATAGATATGTGATGAACATCTTGAACCCCCAGGTGCTTCACAGAATTTTATAACATTGAGCCGAGAAAATTAAAAAATCACATTTTTCCCCAAAAAGGTTGTTTTATCCCCAAATTTAGCATTTTCACAAGGGTAAAAAGAGAAAATTCACCATACAATTTGTTGTACAATTTCTCCTGAATACGCCAATATCTCATATTTGATGGAAAACTACTATTTGGGTGCACAGGAGGGCTCAGAAAGGAAGGAGCACTATTCAACTTTTGGTAAACAAAATTGGCTGGAATCAGTAGCGGACGCCATGTCACATTTGTAGAGCCCTTGTTGTGTCTAAACAGTGGAA
Organism: Oophaga sylvatica; assembly: GCA_033576555.1. Classification (NCBI taxonomy): domain Eukaryota; kingdom Metazoa; phylum Chordata; class Amphibia; order Anura; family Dendrobatidae; genus Oophaga; species Oophaga sylvatica. The sequence goes on from JARQOD010000005.1 coordinate 77,601,088, forward strand.
ACCCACACAACTGACCTCATTTTGAAAACTATCAGGGGTTTAGTGAGGATTTTGTACCAACAGGTACTACACACAATGTTATAGCATTAGGTCGTCATATGGAAATATTTTCATGAAAATGTTGTTTTAGTCCCAATTATTTCACTTTTGCAAGAGATAACATGAATGAAAAATAGACCACTCAGTTTGTTACCCACTTTTTTTTGAGAGTTGAAAAACCCCACATGTGATCAAAAACCACTATTTGGACAAACGACTGGGCTTGGATCGGAAGAAGCACTATTTTAATTTTGGAGCACAAATTTGGCTAAAATACAGTTCTTGACATGCAAAAACAGCAGAAACCCCATAACAGACCCCATTTTCTAAACTGCACCCCCTAAAGAATTTATTTATGAGTGTAATGAATCTTTTGAGCCCACATTTCATTAGAGGATTTAGTTCAAAATGAGTGTGAAAAGATAAAATTTCATTTTTTTTTCACAAAAATGTAATTTTTAGGAAAAATTTTTAATACATAGTAGGGAAAATTGAGAAAATGGAGCCCCAAATTCATAGAGCTATTACTCCTGTGCTCAAACGTAATCCCATTAGTAAAGTTTGACTGAACGATTGGGCCCATAAGGGATGGGCACCCTGTGTCTTTTTAGGTTGTAAATTCAATGTCCCTACCATCACATTTTCCAGTAAATACAACTACAACCGTTCTGACAAAGGATGCCAGTGTTATTTCATTAGAGCTGGAGAAAATTATATTGAAATGAAAGGTAACATGTTTCAAAAAGGAGAAGTGTAAGGGTATGTTTCCACGATCAGGAAACATTCCGGATTAGCTGCGTGTTTGACACTGTGCGTTGGCGCAGCGTCAAACACGCAGCGTCCAGATGTTACAGCATAGTGGAGGGGATTTCAAGAAATCCCGTCTCCACTATGCGTAAAAATACGCAGGCGGAAGACCTGCGTTTCTGGACATGTGGCGCGTCTTTTCAGACCGCAGCATGTCCTAGCCCATTGCGGCGACGCTGCGTCGCCGCAACGGAAATAACACAGGGCTATGCAGCCCTGCGTTCTTTCCGGATGTGTTCCGGAGGTGTCCGGAACACATCCGGAAAGAGCGCGCGTCAAAAAGGGGGCGGGGCTTTGGGCGATGCGGAATTTCCGCTCCGTCCAAAGCGCTGTGGTTCCGGACCGTGGAACCACAGCCTAACAATGTAAAGCTGAGCAGGTTCACAGGATAAAAGAACATCCAGAGCTGCTGCTGCTCTTTCTTTTTTTTTTTTAAAGGGACTAGTTGTACAACATCTCTATAGCACAACCAATCACTATATGAGGGACTGATGTGCCATGTGATGTTGGCACAGTATAACCGGTCCTTGCGCGGCAAAGTAGAAACAGCCATGTGCACAAAACAGCCAATCATTTTACAGAATATATAAAGAGGCAGTATATCACAGTACATGTGAACAGTTTTATCAGGTATAACGGGTTTTATAATACCTGAATAAAAGAATAAAAAATAGCAAAAAACTGACTGCCACTTCCAAATCAGAAAACTGGTGTTCACAGGTGCGAACTAGAAGCAGCCACCTCCCTACACAACAAGCAAATAAAGTTGCACTCTGTAGTGCTAAAGCGTGTATACAGTGGGTGCGGAAAGTATTCAGAGTCCTATACATTTTCACTCTTTGTTTCATTGCAGCCATTTATTAAATTCAAAAAAGTAAAATTTTTTCTCATTAATGTACACTCTGCACCCCATCATACAACAAAAATGTAGAAATTTTTGCAAATTTATTAAAAAAGAAAAATTTAAATATCACATGGTCATAAGTATTCAGACCCTTTGCTCAGCATTGAGTAGAAGTTAACCCTTTCCTTTTGAGCTAGTACAGCCATGAGTCTTCTTGGGAATGATGCAACAAGTTTTTCACACCTGGATTTGAGGATCCTCTGCCATTCTTCCTTGCAGATCCTCTCCAGTTCTGTCAGGTTGGATGGTGAACGTTGGTGGACAGCCATTTTCAGGTCTCTCCAGAGATGCTCAGTTGGGTTTAGGTCAGGGCTCTGGCTGGGTCAGTCAAGAATGGTCACAGAGTTGTTCTGAAGCCACTCCTTTGTTATTTTAGCTGTGTGCTTGGAGTCATTGTCTTGTTGGAAGGTGAACTTTCGGCCAAGTCTGAGGTCCAGAGCACTCTGGAAGAGGTTTTAATCCAGGATATCTCTGTACTTGGCCACATTCATGTTTCCTTCAATTCCAACCAGTCATCCTGTCCCCGCAGCTGAAAAACACCCCCATAGCATGATGCTACCACCACGTTTCACTGTTGGGATTGTATTGGGCAGGTGAAGAGCAGTGCCTGGTTTTCTTCACACATAACCGCTTAGAATTATCACCAAAAGGTTCAATCTTTGTCTCATCAGACCAGAGAATCTTATTTCTCATAGTCTGGGAGTCCTTCATGTGTTTTTTAGCAAACTCTATGCGGGCTTTCATATGTCTTGCACTGAGGAGAGGCTTCTGTCAGGTCACTCTGCCATAATGGCCCGACTGGTGGAGGGCTGCAGTGATAGTTGACCTTGTGGAACTTTCTATCATCTCCCTACTGCATCTGTGGAGCTCAGCCACAGTGATCTTGGAGTTCTTCTTTACCTCTCTCACCAAGGCTCTTCTCCCACAATTGCTCAGATTGGCTGGACGGCCAGGTCTAGGAAGACTTCTGGTGGTCCCAAACTTCTTCCATTTAAGGATTATGGAGGCCACTGTGCTCTTAGGAACCTTGAGTACTGCAGAAATTCTTTTGTAACCTTGGCCAGATCTTTTCCTTGCCACAGTTCTGTGTTGTGAATGTGTTAGAAATGAGTTCTGAGCAGAAGCTCCCTCTGGTGGTTGCAGACAGTGCTGAACCATTTAGTGAAGATTGGCAATCAGGAGTTACAGACTGGTCCTATATAAGGGAGGTTCCCTCCCATCAGGGTTGCCGGTGATCAATTGTTCTTGTCTCAACTGTGGTTCCTGGTTCACTTGGAAGCTTGCTGAATCTTGCCTCTTCTGCTGCTCTCAGATAAGACATTTTCTGTTTTTATTTTTGTGCTTGCTTTTTGCATTTTTTCCTGCACTTTTGTGGAGGTCAGCCAGGTCCCCTCCGGGGCTTGTGCTCCTCTCAGTTTGTCTGAGCCACTGTTGTTTGTTCATTTGCCTTTTCCAGTTTTTTCAGTGGCTGCGGCTTAGTTTTGTTACACCAGAGAACTAATTTAGGTGGTAGAGGTCGTGTGATCTCAGGTGTTTTTGCAATTAGTAGAGTTGGTACTTTTTAGGTTTTTTTGGGATTGCAGTAAGTGTCCTTCCTATCCTTTTCTGTCTAGGAAGATTGGGCCCCAACGTTTGCTCTTACTATTTTCTGTCTGTGTCTGTATTTCCTCTTGTCTAACCGCCATTACATGTTTGGGGGCTTCCTATGTTCTTTGGGGATCTGCTCCGGGGCAGATAGCTTTTCCTCTTTCTATCTTTAGGTGTAGTTAACCTCTCAGGCTGTGACGAGGCGTCTAGGACCAACGTAGGTACGCTCCACGGCTGCCTTTAGTTGTGGTGGTTAGTCAGGGTACTGCAATCCAGTAGATTCCAACCTTTCTGGTGTATTGCCGTTTTTTGCTTGCTCTCCTCAGCTACCAAATCATAACAGTTCTGTCTCTGAGCTCCTTGGCCACTTCCTTTGACCTCATAATTCTCATTTGGTCTGACATGCACTGTGAGCTGTGAGGTCTTATATAGACAGGTGTGTGCCTTTACAAATCAAGTCCTATCAGTTTAATTTAACACAGCTGGACTCCAATGAGGGAGTAGAACCATCTCAAGGAGGATCACAAGGAAATGGACAGCATCTGACTTAAATATGAGTGTCTGAGTAAAGGGTCTGAATACTTATGACCATGTAATATTTCAATTTTTCTTTTTTAATAAATTTGCAAAAATTTCTGTTATTTTTCAGTCAAGATGGGGTGCAGAGTGTACATTAATGAGAAAAAAATGAACTTTTTTGAATTTACCAAATGGCTGCAATGAAACAAAGAGTGAAAAATTTAAAGGGGTCTGAATACTTTCCGTACCCACTGTATATGCACAACACACATACAATGCTATGCTCTGGGCTAGGGGGGGTCACTCTCAATTATGGTGTTATAATGGCATCATGGATAGTGTTGAGTGATACGATACTGCAAATATCGGATATCGGCCGATATTAGCTGTATCGGCCTTTCGATTCCGAATACCGATATTTTCGTCATATCGAATACCGGAATCGGGATTGTCACTGTCATTGTCAGTGTCCGTCGGTCGGGTCTGTCACTGTCAGTGTCCGTCGGTCGGGTCTGTCAGGAGTCAGCGGCACTTACCTGGCAGAAGATCTCCGGCGGTCACGGCCTGGACTGCTTCATGGCCGCCATCCTCTTCTCCCCGGCGGTCACATGCAGTTTCTCGCGATAACTGCAGTGACTGCTGGGTAATCCCGGCCGTAAAGCAGTCAGTCCGATGACGTCACCGCCGGGGAAGCAGGTAATCAGCTGTGCTGCGCCGGGATGACAGGCTCAGCCTGTCATTCTGATGTAGCAGAGCTGGATCGTCGTGGGACACTCGTTACTATGGACTGCGTCGGACAGGTGGTATACTGCTGGTTTTTTTTTTCATTTTTTTACAGGAGATCGATGGCGTCGCAAGATGAGACTGTAATAAAAGAAATGAAAACTGTGTTGTGTTTTTTATTAAATTAAAAAAAATTTTTATGAACATTCACCCGTCCGGGTACATCAACAATTTAACTATTTACATATTTAACTATTTACATACAGGGACCCTGTCCGGGTTATTTATAATTCTTTGGCAGGGGTGTTCCAGGTACCACCTGGTACTCTTCTGATGCTTGCCAAACATCCGAGACACCAAGGACCACCAGGACCTGATGACGTCGTGTGGCCTGTACAGTCAAGTCGTGACCCGCTATCTGGGTCTGTGTGGCCACCTCTTTCATCTCCCTCCGGGTCTGGAACCCTATGTCCCAGACTGAACGAACCCCAGGGGGCCTAACAGGCGCCGGGTACGGGCCAGCTATACTTATCATGTCCATAGCTGGGGCTGCTGAGGAGACCACTGAGGGAGGCTGGGGAGATTTACGGCGTGGGCTGGGCACTTTTGCAGAGGCCTGGATGTGGGAGGCTGAAGGCTCCGAGGGTCTCACAGGTTCCTGACACTCTGGGGAGTAGGGGTCGCACCTGGTAACATTTAGGGCGTACCATCCATTGTAACCCCAGTGTCAGGTGTAAGTCACCAAGTCTCCTGGCAACAGGTCCCTCCCCGGGTGTCCTTCTGGGAGGTGAGCCTCCACGTCCCGCCGGTTCACAAAAACTTCTAAATAAAGTCCAGGCTCCTGGATGAAGCCCCAACCACCTTTCAATTTAAAGCTCCGTACTGCACCCTTACGCCGCGGCTCCCACAGGGTTCCTTTATCTTTTCTCATCCGGTCCTTATCTGCCCGGTCCTTCTCCAGCTGACGTTGGCGAAGCTTTTGGGTTTCTCGCTGCTCCCTTTGTCGCTCTGCTTCCCGCTCCCAACGTCTCCACTCTTCCTCCTGACGCCGGTTGAAATTCTCCTCCACCAGCAGCTCCATGTCTCCCCCATCAAACTGCAGCTTACAGTGTCCGGTTTGCGGCAGCTCTCCTGGCGCCCCCCAGTCCTGGCGGCGCTCACCTGCGGAGGAAGCAGCCGGCTCTGGAACAGATGACAGTCGGGGCTCCGGTACAGACTGGTAGACCTCTGGTGCCTGCGCGGCCTCCTCCATTAGGACGGGTGTCGCTTCTTCTGTCTCAGCGACGGGGGCAGACAGCGGGATCTGGGGTGCTGCCGGTGCAGAGGTTTTTGCAGGAACGGGTGCCTCCACTGCGACAACGTCAACCGGATCACATTGCAAGGGCTGGGATGCCCGCACGGACTCCTCTACTAGAACGGGTGCCTCACCTTCCGGTACAGACACTTCAGGTAAGAGGGATTGGCGCCGCTCCAAGTTTAGTTTTAGGGCACGCCAGCTGGCTTCCATCCTGGCGACCTCCTCCCGGTGCCGGGCCAGGTCTCTCAGGGTATCCTCCGCTTCTTGCAGCGTAGGAGGGTTTCCAGGCCGGGTGCCCAACGGTGGTTCCGTGGCGATCGGGTCACTTCCGTGGGGGGAGAGCTCTGACTGCTCCATCCCTTCACACTTCTGCTCGTGTCCATTAGCCATCTCTGCCAAGTCACATGTGTCATTAGCATCTGGAGAGGGCCCCTCTTTTGTAGTGAGGCGGGACCTTCGTGTTAGTTTCCGCACACTGAGGAGGATGAGGAGGCGGAACTCAAGAGCTGTGGGGCACGATCTTACATTGCAGTACCATTTAGAGTGGTCGGCCACTGAGTGAGTGTACACCCACGAAGAGCACGCCCTTCTTCTTCACCAGTGCCTCGTCGTGACGCAGATATGGCGGAAAAATGGCAAATACATTCTCTGATGATTTTAGCAATTCTCAAGCACAAAACCAGTTCAATTCAGGCACACAGGACTCGCTTATAGCGAGCTACAGAATCCTGTTCGTGACGCCCAAGTTGAGTCGCACAGAGCAAGAGGTTTTGGGGTACTCGGCACCGAGCCCGTCAACTTCTATGGGGTATGTCACGGCTTTACCCGGCAATTGAATCAGAGTCTATTTTACTATGTAGAAGTGTATAAACTATAAATATATGTATATATATATGTCACAATGACATGTATATATATATATATATATATATATGTATTCTATGTGTGTATATTTTGTGTTTACAACGAAAGAAAGGTTTTTTTTGGTTGCGATTTTTTGTTCCCATAGACTTACATTGGACTTCCGGTATCGGAATCGGATATTTAGTGATATCGGCGATACCATTTCGATACGATATTTTTAGATATCGAGCAGTATCGCTCAACACTAATCATGGAATGTCCTGAGGGTATGAAATCTCTGCAGACTGTGACATCCGTGCCATTTGTTGAGTTGATGCTTTTGCTGACACTTCACTTTGGTTGTGGAAGAGCGAACTAGTTTGTGTTACACATCTGGTGATTACTTCCATTGCTAGTTTTTGATCTTTCATCAGGGCACAATAACACCGGTGCCACTGGAAAGCTTAGTTCTCCAAAATTCCATTAGCCAGCCTTGGGTAGCTAAGTCATGAGTGCCCGGGAGCTGCTTCAGCTGATTGCTGACAATGAGGCATCGCTGCGCCGACCAGAAAATCAAGGTAAGTGAAATATTTAAGTGAGTTAGATATTATTCCCACCATATAGGGCTTTCTTGGAAGTAGATATCCCTGATGCATGATGTGCCAAATTGTACCTCATCATGGTGGTAACATTTTATTCGATATAACTTGTGTTTGTTTATGAAAAAAATGGCAATTTGGCAAAAATTTTGAAAAGTTGCAATTTTTAAACTTTCAATTTTTATGCCCTTAAATCAGAAAGTTATATCACACAAAATAGTTAATAAATAACATTTCCCACATGTCTACTTTACATCAGCACAATTTTGGAAACATACCGTCATTTTTTTATTAGTAAGTTATTAGGGTTCATTTTTTTCAACAAAATTTACAAAACCATTTTTTTAGGGCCACCTCACATTTCAAGTGACTTTGAGGGGTCTATATGACAGAAAATACCAAACGTAACACAATTCAAAAACATCACCCGTAAAAGTGCTCAATACCACATTCAAGAAGTTGATTTACCCTTCAAGTGATTCACAGGAATTTTTGAAGTGTGGAAGAAAAAAAATAAACTTTTTTTTAAGAAAAATTTCAATTTAGACCCAATTTTTTTTATTTTCACTAGGGTAACAGGAAAAAAAGGACCCCAAATTTGTTGTGCAAATTCTCTTCAGCATACCGATACCTAATATGTGGGGAAAAACCTCTTTCGGCACATGGCCGGGTTCAGAATGGAAGGAGCCCAATTTGGTTTTTTGAATGCAAAATTTGCAAGAATAATTAGTAGATGCCATGTCACGTTTTGAGAGCCCTTGATGTGTCTAAACAATGTAAACCCCCCATTGTGGAAACTAGACCCCTCAGGGAACTTATCTAGATGTGTGATGAGGACTTTTAACTCCCAGGTGTTTCACAGAAATTTATAACAGTCAGCTGTGAAACTTTAAAAAAAATCACATTTTTCATACAAAAATGTTAATTAGTCCCACATTTTTCATTTTCACAAGGGTAACAGGAGAAATTGCACCATACAATGTGTTGTGCAATTTACAATGACTACACAGATACACCATATGTGGGGGAAAACTAATGTTTGGGTGGATGGCAGGGTTCAGAAGGGAAAGAGCGCCATTTCACTTATTGAAAGCAAAATTTGTTGGAATCATTAGCAGACCCCATGTCACATTTGGAGAGCCCATGATGTGCCTAAAGAGTGGAAACCCCCCATAAGTGATAGCATTTTTTAAACTATATACCCAAAAGAAAAAAATAATTACATTTTTAATACAAAAAAAATTTTAGCCTCAGATTTTAATTTTTATGAGGAGAAATGGGTAAAAAATGGCACGTAATGTCCCACAATTTCTGCTGAATTTAGAAATACCCCATATGTGGCTGTACAGTACTGCTTAGCCATATGGAGAGACTCGGTAGGGACAGGGCGCTATTTGCTTCTGTGACCTTCAGCTATTGGGTTTCAAAGCTGGACACCTGCCTCTATTCTTGATAACCTGCCTTGCTAACGCTGACAGCTGAGCGTTGCAGCCTGCATCTGTCAGTTTTGCCTGGCTGGTTATGAAAAATACAGGGGAACTCACATCATTTTTTAATTTATTTATAGCGCCATCACTGGCTGATGAATATTCCCATCAGCTGCCTGCTCTCGCTGTTATTAGTGGCAGCAGGTATAGGTTGATGGTGGCAGTAGTCCCATCAGCCACTGCCTGCTCTCGCTGTTATTAGTGGCAGCAGCTATAGGTTGATGGGGGCAGTAGTTCCATCAGCCACCTGCTCTCGCTGTTATTAGTGGCAGCAGCTATAGGTTGATGGGGGCAGTAGTTCCATCAGCCGCCTGCTCTCGCTGTTATTAGTGGCAGCAGCTATAGGTTGATGGGGCAGTAGTCCCATCAGCCACTGCCTGCTCTCACTGTTAACAGTTGAATACAACTCTCAACATTTTCCCTTGTTGGTGCTGATCAAAGCGCGATCAGGCGATATTGATGTGAGCTGTCTTCAGCACTCGGCGCAGGGGAACAGCGCGAACAGTATTGCCGATTCCAAGGTGCCATTATGTGTGATACTGATGCGGCACATGGTTGCCACAGGTATTAAACACACAGACACTGATATCTCTGGGACTGTTTTTTCCAGTACTGGAAATATCAGTACAGGACATGTGAAAGAGCCATAAAGTGGAGAAAAAGTGTGACACCATTGTTCTCAGCAACTGTCTGGGAGTCATAGATGCTTCCTGGGTCTTCCCATGCTGTTCTCCTTCCATTTTTCCATCCATTTGAACATTTTCACTGCCCCAGACCTCTTTGTAGGGTCTGCCATAAAAAAGTCCTGATTTCCCATTGACTCCCATTATACTCGTTACTCGAAATGAGCATGCCAGTATTAGGAATTGCTCAGTACAAGAAACAAACATCCGAGCATTTTAGTTGCTCGCTCCTCTCTAGTGCTGATCCATAGACAATGGAAACCCTAAAAATTCCCAAGCTAATTCAATTACAAACATAGCAATAGGGCAATGGTATTTACCAGCCAAGGTCACAAAGGAAAATGCACAAACAGGATGCAGCACTCTTTTTTTTAACCATGAACTAATTATTAATTTTATAAAGTCATACTTTACAACAATTTTAGCCTTCAATCATTGTACATCATTACAATATCTTTCTCAATCATTTGACAGTTAAACATAATATTAATTTTAATGTAACTAAATATTATGGGAAAAAGAAGTGGGAAGGGAAGGGGTGACGACATCAGATTATTATACCGTATATTACCATTAATAGTACTATTACATCTCTATGACCACAGTGTTTAGTCTGAATGATAGCCAACTAACCCATTTCCTGAGATATGATATTGTATTATTGGTGGATGAAGCAATTATTTTCTCTGATAGACAATTGTCATTTACCAGTGCTATGATTTCAGCTAATAACGGACATTTGGGGGGTTTTCAATATCCTGTAATCTTAATTTTAGAAGCTATGAGGATGTGCGCAATTTCTGTCCAGAACTCGTACGGAATTAAATCCAGGTTAATGGCCAGAAGCGTCTGCTCTTTCCCAATTTTCATTGGGATGCCGCTAATTTGAGACACTAGATGAGAGTTTGTGTCCCAGAGCTGCTTTACTTTATGGCACTTCCACCAGACATGTAACATATCTGCGTTGGGGTCTCCGCACCTCCAGCACACATCTTGGGAGTTGCAGTACATCTTGAACAATCTGTATGGTGTGAAGTATCACCTGTACAGCAGCTTTCTGGCGTTCTCCAGGTGGTTGGTGCACTTAGAGTGTGTCCCTATCATTGAGAAGGATGTCCGCCATTGCCCCGGAGTGATCCCTCATTGTAAGTCCCTCTCCCATTTGTAACATAGTAACATAGTTAGCAAGGTCGAAAAAAGCCATTTGTCCATCCAGTTCAGCCTATATTCCATCAGAATAAATCCCCAGATCTACGTCCTTCTAAAGAACCTAATAACTGTAAGATATAATATTGTTACACTCCAGGAAGACATCCAGGCCTCTCTTAAACCCCTCGACTGAGTTCACCATCACCACCTCCTCAGGCAAGGAATTCCAGATACTCACTGCCCTAACAGTAAAGAATCCTCTTCTATGTTGGTGGAAAAACCTTCTCTCCTCCAGATGCAGAGAATGCCCCCTTGTGACTGTCACCTTCCTTGGTATAAGCAGATCCTCAGACAGATATTTGTATTGTCCTCTTATATACTTATACATGGTTATAAGATCGCCCCTTAGTCATCTTTTTTCTAGACTAAATAATCCTAATTTTGCTAATCTCTCTGGGTATTGTAGTTCCCCCATCCCCTTTATTAATTTTCTTGCCCTCCTTTGTACTCGTTCTAGTTCCATTATATCCTTCCTGAGAACCGGTGCCCAAAACTGTGCACAGTACTCCATGTGCTGTCTATCCAGGGATTTGTACAGAGGCAGTATAATGCTCTCATCATGTGTATCCAAACCTCTTTTAATGCACCTCATGATCCTGTTTGCCTTGGCAGCTGCTGCTTGGCACTGGCTGCTCCAGGTAAGTTTATCATTAACTAGGATCCCCAAGTCCTTCTCCATGTCAGATTTACCCAGTGGTTTCCCATTCAGTGTGTAATGGTGATATTGATTCCTTCTACCCATGTGTATAACCTTACATTTATCATTGTTAAACCGCATCTGCCACCTTTCAGCCCAAGTTTCCAACTTATCCAGATCCATCTGTAGCAGAATACTATCTTCCCTTGTATTGACTGCTTTACATAGTTTTGTATCATCTGCAAATATCGATATTTTACTGTGTAGACCTTCTACCAGATCGTTAATAAATATGGTGAAGAGAATAGGTCCCAACACCGACCCCTGCGTTACCCCACTGGTCATAGCGGCCCAGTTAGAGAATATATCACTTATAACCACCCTCTGCTTTCTAGCACTAAGCCAGTTACTTACCCATTTACACACATTTTCCCCCAGACCCAGCATTCCCATTTTGTGTACCAACCTCTTGTGTGACACGGTAGCAAATGCTTTGGAAAAATCAATGTCAATGTCCAATGACTCACCCTGGTCCAGTCTATCGCTTACCTCTTCATAAAAACTGATTATATTGGTTTGACAGGAGCGATTCCTCATAAACCCATGCTGATATGGAGTTTATGAGGAAGATACGTGTCTAGAGAGGAGAACATCTCTTCCAGTATATGATTGTAGCTTACGGACAGCGCTGTCATCTGCCGCGCTGGGGTGAGGAGCATTGTATATAGTTTGGTAGGTTGTGAGAAAATTATGTCTTTCTTTTCCCTGTAGAAAATATCTTATTTGTAGATATTTATAATGATCTTTATGTGGAAGGAGGTATTTCTCTCTGATCATAGAGAAGGATAACAATATTCCTTTCTCGTACATGTCCCCAATCAGTAGGATTCCAAGGGATTTCCAATTTTGAATCTGGAGGTCCGGAATACACCCCTCCAAAGTCTCTATGGGGACTTTAGAGAGCGCCAATTTAATAGTATGCAGTTTATTTATCAGTATGTTCCACACTCCCACCGTCGCTTCCATCGTTGATGGCAGACACAATTTCCTATCATCGCCGGGGTTAGGCCCGGTAATGATATATTAATTAAAAAAATGCAACATTTTGGGACTTTATGAGATGTTTCTCGATTTCTATCCAATGTCTCTTATCCTTATCATTCCACATCAACCTTAATTGTTTGAATATGGCTGCCCTATAATATCTCACCACTGAGGGGCCGCCCAGTCCTCCTTCTTATATTGGGATATATAATATGTCTGCCTTGACTCTCTACTGTTCTTCCTGTATATACTTTAATATGATGGTTTGTAATTCTTTGAGTATTTTCATGGGGACTGTGATAGAGAGGTTGCGGAATACGTACAATATCTGGGGGATTATGAACATTTTTACGGACTCTATTCTTCCTAGCTAATCGCATTCCAAGCTATGTTATATTTTCATTGACCCATTTAAAGGAGTACTTAGCTTTAAGGTTAACGGGATGTGGTACGGAGGGAGCGTGTTAGATTTTAAATTTGGCATTTGGGGATATTTAATTTATAATATGATACTCAGGTGAATGAGTCTATCACTTCCATTACTTTACTGAGCGACTCTTCAGGATTGATAAGGGATAAAATAACGTCTCCAGCAAACTAACCGATTTTGTGCTCTGCGTTACCAATTTTAATACTGGTTATTCCAGGATGTGATCTGATTTTTTCTGATAGGGGTTCGATGTTTAGTGCGAATATTAGGGGAGAGAGTGGGCACCCCTGTCTCGTGCCATTAGTGATATTAAATATCATTCCTGAGATGAGAACTGACGCTGACGGGTTAGAGTATAGAGGGGTGATCGCTCGGAGTATATTACCGTTGCTTCAAACAAAAACCCCCAATGCACCCGATCAAACACCTTTTCAGCAGCCAAAGAAAGGAGCACAGAGGGGGTCTGCCGCCCCCTGGCTATTTGGATGATATCGATCATCCTCCTCGTGCCATCCAGGGTCTGTCAAGATTTAAAAAAAAAACACTTGATCTTTATGCTCTAAGGCTGGGATTATTTCTGAGATCCTATTAGGATATTGGAGTAAATTTTAAGGACCGTGTTCAATAATGAGATCGGCCTAAAAGTGACCGTACGATCAGGGGTTTTCCCTGGTTTTGGGAGGGGTATAATTATTGTCTTAATCATCTCTTTCGGAATTTTCCTGGTTTGCATAGTTTTGAAAAATTGATGTCATGTGAGGGGTTAGTATATCTTGAAATATTTTGAAATATTAGCTCATTAGTCCGTCAGGGCCGGGAGACTTGTTGCTTTTCATTTCTCTAATTGTTTGCTGTATTTCTGTTTGGGATATTGGTTGGTTTAATATATGTAATGTGTCCTCTTGTATTTTAGGGAGTTGTACGCTCTCCAAGAATTGGTTTATCAGTTGGTGGGTGGCTTGTGGTATTGTGATGCTTTCCTGTAAGTTGTAGAGGGAAGAGTAGTAGTTTGAGAAGGTTATTGGAGTGCTCCTTAGGGTTATATATTATGTTTTTTGGTCGCTCTGTATGTGGGGTAACCTTTGTTTGGTCATTTTGGCTTTGAGTTTGTTGGCTAATATTTTGCCCGCTTTGTTTCTCTGCCAGTAATATTTGGCTTTGCTTTTCCGTAGGTTATGCTCATATTTGTGTTGGAGCAGTTGATATAGTTCATACCTTAGTTTCTGTCATTTTTGGAGAGTTGTATTAGTGGAGCTATGTTTGTGCATCTCTTCTAGTGCAGATATGTTTTGATTAATTTCCTTTATTTGGTGTAGTCTCACTTTTTGCTTTGGGACGCTATTTGGAGCAGTTTACCCCAGATGTAGGCCTTGTGAGCACACCATACTGTTGGTGAGGACACATCAGGTATCAAATATCCTGATAATACCTCCTGTAATTGGGGCCTAATTTTATGGGATGTGATTAAATAATTATTTACCCTCCATGGGGAATATGTCGGGTAGTTGTATCCCTCTTTAATTTTTCAGGAGATGGGGGCGTGATCTGACCAGGTGATGTTCCCTATCATGGTCGTTTGGATATCTTGTAATAACCATTTATCTGTGACCATTAGATCAACTCTGGAGTAGCCTCTATGTGAGTGTGAATAGAAGGTGTAATCCCGCTCGGAGGCGTGCAGAACCCACCAGACAGCATAAAGTTCTTCCACTAGGAGAGTCTGAGAGAGTGATCGGGGATTTTCTTTTTCTTTAGAGGGTCTACAGATTTGTCAATGTTGGGACAAGGGATGATATTAAAGTCCTCGCAGACTAAAAGGGCGCTTTTTTAAACTTTGCTGCTACCACCAGGGTGTATTTAAGGCCAGGGTCAGACTGGCAAGAAACTCGCACGAGTCTCGTGCAAATCTCTTGCATCAACACCCAGCACTGCCGTCGGCACTCAGACCGGAGTGTGCAGCTGCATAGAAATACATTCAGCCGCATACTCCGGTCTGAGTGCCGGGTGTTGATGCGAGAGACTCGTTTGAGTTTCTCGCATCACACACGCAAGAGTGACACCGGCCTTAGAGCGGTGATCTCCTTACCTGTCTCATTGTGAGCATCCACTAAGTGGTTGTGGGCTGTGGTGAACTCCTCTAGCTTCTCCTCAATATGGGCTGTTCTGTGCCTTATGTGCCCAATGTCTTTCTGTAGTGCAGTGAAGACTGAGGTGATATCACTGTGTACAGTCATGGCCAAAAGTTTTGAGAATGACACAAATATTATATTTTCACATGATCTGCTGCCCTCTGGTTTTTATGTGTGTTTGACAGATGTTTTTATCACAGACAGAAATATAATTGCAAACATATGAGTAACAAAAGCTTATATTGACAGTTAGAATGAGTTAATGCAGCAAGTCAATATTTGCAGTGTTGACCCTTCTTCTTCAGGACCTCTGCAATTCTCCCTGGCATGCTCTCAATCAACTTCTGGACCAAATCCTGACTGATAGCAGTTCATTCTTGCACAATCAATGCTTTCATTTTGTCAGAATTTTTAGGTTTTTGTTTGTCCACCCGTCTCTTGATGATTGACCACAAGTTCTCAATGGGATTAAGATCTGGGGAGTTTCCAGGCCATGGACCCAAAATCTCTATGTTTTGTTCCCTGAGCCATTTAGTTATCACATTTGCTTTATGGCAAGGTGCTCCATCATGCTGGAAAAGGCATTGTTGATCGCCAAACTGCTCTTGGAGGGTTGGGAGAAGTTGCTCTTGGAGGACATTCTGGTACCATTCTTTATTCATGGCTGTGTTTTTAGGCAAGACTGTGAGAGAGCCAATTCCCTTGGCTGAGAAGCAACCCCACACATGAATGGTTTCAGGATGCTTAACAGTTGGCATGAGACAAGACTGGTGGTAGCGCTCACCTTGTCTTCTCCAAATGAGGCGTTTTCCTGATGTCCCAAACAATCGAAAAGGGGATTCATCAGAGAAAATAACTTTACCCCAGTCCTCAGCAGTCCACTGCCTGTACCTTTTGCAGAATATCAGTCTGTCCATGATGTTTTTTCTGGAGAGAAGTGCCTTCTTTGCTGCCCTCCTTGAGACCAGGCCTTGCTTCAAGAGTCTCCGCCTCACAGTGCGTGCAGATGCACTCACACCTGCCTGCTGCCATTCCTGAGCAAGCTCTGCACTGCTGGTAGCCCGATCCCGCAGCTGAAACACTTTTAAGAGACGGTCCTGGCGCTTGCTGGTCTTTCTTGGGCGCCCTGAAGCCTTTTTGGCAACAATGGAACCTCAATCCTTGAAGTTCTTGATGATGCGATAGATTGTTGACTGAGGTGCAATCTTTCTAGCTGCGATACTCTTCCCTGTTAGGCCATTTTTGTGTATTGCAATGATGACTGCACGTGTTTCTTTAGAGATAACCATGGTTAACAGAAGAGAAACAATGATGCCAAGCACCAGCCTCCTTTTAAAGTGTCCAGTGGTGTCATTCTTACTTAATCATGACAGATTGATCTCCAGCCATGTCCTCATCCACACCCACACCTGTGTTAATGGAGCAATCACTGAAAAGAGGTTAGCTGGTCCTTTTAAGGCAGGGCTGCAATGATGTTGAAATGTGTTTTGGGGGATAAAGTTCATTTTCTAGCCAAATATTGACTTTGCAAGTAATTGCTGTTAAGCTGATCACTCTTTATAACATTCTGGAGTTATGCAAATTGCCATTAGAAAAAGTGAAGCAGTAGACTTTGTAAAAATTAATATTTGTGTCATTCTCAAAACTTTGGCCATGACTGTATAGCCTGCTTCAGGGACTTTAGTGTGTCCTCTGTGATGGGAGTGGAGCTGTGTCCTGTGTCAAGTGCATATACTTGCGGTTTGGTGCCTGATGCTTTCTCCAGGCTCCTGGATGGTGATCTGCCCAGCTCCTCCTATGAGCGCCCATGACCCCCCAAAGCGCTCCACAGTGCCAGCAGCTGCATGGCAAGTACCATGGCGGCCATCTTGCTTTTTCCTGGGCGCCGACCAAAAACCTCGATCCTGCCCGGATCTGCTCCCCTGCTCCTGGTACTGCACCCCATTGCCGACCAGTGTGCCTGAGGCTTCGGTGAGCACTTTATATGGATTTCCCCCCATTATTTGCTGCTTTGAGCCGCTGGTGGTCTTTGTGACCACAGAGCTAGCGCTTCCTGCGACTGCTCAGCTCCTCATCCAGACAACCAGCAGACATGCTTACTAAAGAAGGTAACACAGGTGCATAATACGGGTTAAACAACCACTCTCAGCCTACCAATCCATGGTCTAGTACTAGGATTGCACACAGATGAAGCTTGCAATAGGGCACAAATCATACACATGTATAGCACAGTGCCCAGCCCAGGGCCATGTGGGGCTCATTATAGTAAATGGAGGGCTATGTGGGTCCCATTATATTATATGGAAGGCTATGTGGGGTCATTATACTGTTTGGAGGGCTATGTGGGGGCCATCATATTGTGTGAAGGGCTGTGTTGAGGTTACAGTTGAACATCATACTTCATTGGTGTCACCATACTTTTCTGGGTGGCTACAGTAGGGTCATCATACTGTGCATCTGGAGGGTGCTGTGGAGGAATACACTATGTGGGTATCATATTGTGTTTATTGGCATCATACTTCATGGGGGCAATGAAAGCAGAATCTAGGGCTTCAATACTAGGAAAGTTACTCAGTAAAGGCTGAATAATTATGAAATATGCTCTTATGAGCCCCACCTAACATTATTTTTTTTGGGGGGGAATAAGAACTTCTGCTATGGGACCCCATGATTTCTATGTACGCTCCTGCTACAAGGTTTGGAAAGTTTTAGCAGAAGTATGTGTTATTATTGTGTTTGGCAGCAGCTGAGGTTTGGAATGAGTTTTTAAAGGCGTTGTCCAGCCTTGGGATACAATGCTGTAGTTACTGTAGTTTTGTACTGCATGCTGTCAGGATTCCCTGGTGCTGACGCAGCGAGCAGTCATGTGACCGCAAAATTGTGATTTATATACTTCCAACCACATTCCGATTAGATGTATCCAGTCTCGCTCACTACACTTGCAGTGAGCAGATTTACGCACGCCTATCCACATGTGAACGCCACTCCCAGTATCGAGATTGCCGAAGAGTGACTGCAGACTTGTATCCTTAACTGGACAACCTATTTAACCCCTTCACGACTTTGGACGTACCCAGTACATCATGGTTGGGAAGTAGTTCCAGACCTTGGACATACTGGGTACGTCCAGGCAATTTTACGCACAGGAGCTGTGTCTGCAATCGCTGCCGGGTGATCAGTTTTATATTACAGCTGACACCCGGCTTTCAATGTCAGTAGTGTTGCTCACACCGCTCCTGGAAGTTTAACCCCATAAATGCTGCAATAGACATCGATCGAAGCATTTAGAAGGCAGGCAAAGGGAGTGGGCTCCCTCTGCTCTCCGATCAGTGGACCCGCAACGTCATTGCGAGGGCCCGATCGTTGCCATGGTGACCCGATGTCATCATTACGACATCCATGTCACCAGGCTAAGAAGCTTGTGTCAGTGCAGAACTGACAGTTATAAACCATTGTAAAAAAAAAAAAAAAAAAAATTGTAAAAATATTAAAAAAATAATTATTTTTCTATAAAAGTTTTAATTGTGTAAAAGCGTCAAAACAAAAAAAGATATACATTTGGTATGGCTGTAATAATACTGACCCGAAGAATAATGCTGCCTTATTAAATTTACCACACTCGGAACGGCATAGAAAAAAACAAAAACAATTAATGGATTGCTCTTTTTTCTTCATTCTGCCTCCCAAAAAAATCAGAAAGTGATCAAAAACCCTTATGTGCCCGAACACTGGAAACATTATAAACAACTCGTCTCGCAAAAAACAAGCCCTCACATGACTGTGTCAGCTGAAATATGGAAAAGTTATAGCTCACAGAATACGGCAATGCAGTTTTTGCAATAAAATTGATTTTTAGTGTGTGACAGCAGCCAGACATAAAAACCCGATATAAATCTATTATCACTGTAATCGCACCGACCTGAAGAGTAAAGTCATCAAATCACCTATGACGCACAAGGAACGGCGTAACATCCATCCTGTGCTCTACGCTGAGCGCTTACACCGGGGTTTCCATCTAAATCTCTGAGTCAGACGGAACCCCCGATGGAAGATTCCCTATAATGAGGCAGATGGAGGCACTGTGGACGCCTTCTGGCTTATGAACCAAGGGTATCCATCTTTTTCGGCATGTATAAAAGCGCGGCCAAGGTCAGATCCCCCGCTTTGATGAGGGCTCCGGCGGTGAGCCCGCATCAAAGTCGGGATATGTCAGCTGTTTTGAACAGCTGACATGTGCCCACACTAGGCGCAGGTGAAATCGCGATTCACCCGTCTCTATTAACTAGTTAAATATCGCTGTCAAACGCTGACAGCGTGTTTTAACCAGCGCTTCCAGCCATCGGGCCGGAAATAAGCGTCATTGCCTACCCCGCCACGTGATCGGGGGTCAGCGATGCGTTGCCATAACAACCTGAGGTCTTAGAGACCTCTATGGTTGTTGATAAGGAATTGCTATGAGTGCCACCTGGTGGTCGGCGCTCATAGCAATGCTGTAATTCTGCTACATACAGGAGATCTGCTCAGTCATCACCTATATGTAGCAGAGTCGATCAAGTAGTGCAGGCTATTGAGGAATGCTAAAATTAAAAAAAATATATAGAAGTTTAAATCACCCCCCCTTTCGCCCAATTCAAAATAAAATTTTAAAAAAATGCAGCGTTCAGAATCGCCCGATCAATAAAAAAAAAAAAAGGGACGCTAGTAGCGGGAAAAGCAGAGTAGCGGGAAAAAAATCTAAATGCCAGAATTACGATTAGTTGGTCGCGCGACATTGCGTTAAAATGCAGTAATGGGTGATCAAAAGATCGTATGTGCACATAAATGGTATCCATAAAAACGTCAGCTCGGCACGCAAAAAATAAGCCCTCACCCAACACCAGATCACAAAAAGACGGATTTTGGTAAGACCTTACCTGTAAAATCCTTTTCAGCGAAGGAAGGAAGGGAGACACATTCATTACCAGTGGGTAGGCGGAGCCCACACAGGATAGAACACCTCAGATTAAAAAGAGTGTTGACCGGCCCCTCCAGCTTGGGCTCCTCCTACTCCAGCTCTCCAGTCCGTACACAAGCTAAGGAAGAGCAAATATCACCAGCGTAGCAACATAACCCCTTCTGAAGGACTTCAGAGAAAAAACAAGAAGACAGGTTATGCATATAACCGAAAAAACCACACAGTCCCAGGTACTACTCACTGAACCTGACCATTGCGATGAGCTGGCAATGCTGGAAAAGAGCCTTAGTGCGCCGACCTCAGCCCAGATAATAGCTATCAGAGAAGGGTCACGCCGCATCTGAAAACACGACAACACACTTCTGCCATGGGAGGGATCTGTGTCTCCCTTCCTTCCTTCGCTGAAAATGATTTTACAGGTAAGGTCTTACCAAAATCCGTCTTTCAGCAGCAGATGGAAGGAAGGGAGACACATTCATTACCAGTGGGACGTCCCAAAGCAGTCCAGAAATTAAGGGTGGGCAAAAAACCAACAGAGGCAGATTCCCAACA
Source organism: Oophaga sylvatica (assembly GCA_033576555.1). Taxonomy (NCBI): domain Eukaryota; kingdom Metazoa; phylum Chordata; class Amphibia; order Anura; family Dendrobatidae; genus Oophaga; species Oophaga sylvatica. The sequence continues at coordinate 77,621,531 of JARQOD010000005.1, forward strand.
ACTTAAATAAATGCGCAACTAGCGCTAAAACAAGTTCACAAGAACTTTAAACTACAGCTGCCTGCAGGACCCTACGTCCTAAGGCCGCATCAGCGGAAGCACTGACGTCCACCTTATAAAATTTTGTAAATGTGTGGACGGAACGCCAGGTCGCCGCCCGGCAGAACTGAGCTGCCGAGGCTCCTTGATGAAAAGCCCACGATGAACCCACAGCCCTTGTGGAGTGAGCTCGAATCTTAATCGGGCAAGGTTCGCCCTTAAGTCGGTAAGCCTCTAAAATGGCCGACCGAATCCAACGAGCTATAGAGTCCTTGGAAGCTCGTTGCCCACGTCGACGACCTGCTGGAATCACAAACAGAGAATCCGACTTCCGAAAACTTTGAGTAATAGACAAATAGAACTTCAAAGCCCGCACCAAATCCAATGTGTGCAAGGCCCGTTCCTTCGCATTCCTTGGCTCCGGACAAAGCGAGGGCAACACAATATCCTGGTTAACATGAAATTGTGACACCACTTTAGGTAGAAAGTCGCCCCGTGTGCGAAGCACTACGCGATCTGGGTGAAACTCCAGAAAAGGAGGCGAGCAAGAAAGCGCCGCCAACTCAGAAACCCTTCTCAAAGAAGTGACCGCTACTAGGAAGGCAACCTTCCAAGAGAGCAAGGAAAGGCTAACAGAGTCCATAGGCTCAAAAGGCCCATGTTGAAGAGCCTCCAAGACAAGATTGAGCCGCCAAGGAGACACAAGCGCCTTCCGCGGCGGAAACTGACGGGTTACCCCGCGAAAAAAGGAACGTACGTCCCTACGCGAGGCGATAGCCTTCCGAAACAGCAAGGACAGAGCAGAAACCTGCCCCTTCAGAGTGCTAACTGCCAAACCCTTGTCCAGCCCGTATTGTAAAAAGGCCAACAAATTGGGAATGGAAAAAATCCTCGGGTTCCTAGAAGAACCCGAACACCACGAAAAGAAGGCTTCCCAAGTCTTGTGATAAATCCTAGTAGTAGCCGGACCTCTGGCAGCTCGCAGAGTGGCAATGACTTCGGCTGAAAAACCTTGACGGGTCAAGATTTCGGTCTCAAGAGCCACGCCGTCAAACGCAGAGACTTCAGGTCCGGGTGACGAACGGGCCCTTGGGTTAACAGGTCCGGGCGAAGAGGGAGTGGAAGTGGAGGCGCTGCCAGAAGCGACACCAGTGTCGAGAACCATGTCCTCCTTGGCCAATTTGGGGCTATCAACATAGCCGGGACTCTCTCCAGTCTGATCCGACGCAACACCAGAGGAAGTAAGGATATCGGCGGGAACACATAGATTAGCTCGAATTGGTCCCAAGGAGCCACCAGAGCATCCACCGCCACAGCGTTCGGGTCCTTGTACCTGGACATGAACGTCGGTAACTTGGCATTGAACCTGGATGCCATCAAATCCACTTGGGGAGTTCCCCAACGGGAGCACAGCAGTGCAAAAATTTCCGGATGAAGACTCCATTCTCCGGGATCCATCTTTTCGCGACTGAGGAAGTCCGCTGTGATATTCTTAACTCCTGGAATGTGAATCGCAGAGATGGCTGGCACCCTGGCCTCGGCCCATACCAGGATTCGAGACACTTCCATCATGAGCCTGAAGCTCCTCGTCCCACCTTGATGGTTGATATACGCGACCGCCGTCGCGTTGTCTGTCTGCACTCGGACTGGTAGACCGCTTAAAGGGACCGTCCAGTGTTGGAGGCAAAGGAAAATTGCCCTCAATTCCAGGATGTTGATCGGCAGGACAGACTCTTCCAACGACCATACTCCCTGAATCCAGAGATCGTTCCAGACACCCCCCAGCCCATCAGGCTGGCATCGGTGGTTATGATCGACCACCTCGGAGGAAGGAAGGACTTCCCCAGGGATAACGCTTCCGGACGTAACCACCATCCTAGAGACTCTCGCACCCTGTGGGAGATGATGACACTGCAATCCAGTGAAAACTGCAATCGATCCCAACGGTTCAAGATGAGCATTTGGAGAGCCCTGGAATGAAATTGGGCAAACGGAATTGCTTCCATTGACGCCACCATCAAACCCAGAAGGCGCATACACCTTCGAAGGGACATTGCTGTCGAAGACTTCATAACCTGTACATGACGAAGAAGACTCGCTTGCTTGTCTGGAGGCAGAGACACCACTGCTCGTACCGTGTCGAAATGCATTCCCAAAAACAGGATTGACTGCGACGGTTCCAGAGACGACTTCTCCCAATTGACCAGCCACCCGAAGTCCTCCAGGAGCGGAAGGGATAGATTGCGAGCCGTCACCGCCTCCTCCTTTGAGGACGCCACAATCAAAAGGTCGTCCAGATAGGGAAGAATCGTAACCCCCTGTCTTCGCAGAATCGCCATGAGAGGAGCCAGAATTTTCGTAAAAACTCTGGGTGCTGAGGCCAACCCGAATGGCAGGGCCACAAACTGGTAATGGTCCTGACCTATGGCAAAACGAAGGAAGCGTTGGTGGGCCCTTCCGATGGGAACATGCAAATAAGCGTCGCGAATGTCGATTGACACCAAAAAATCGTTCTGCGACAAGGCCGCCACAACGGAGCGAAGTGACTCCATGCGGAATTTCCGGGTGCGGACATGCCGATTCAATCTTTTGAGATCCAGAATGGGGCGAAATTTGTCCTCCTTTTTGGGGACCACAAAGAGGTTGGAATAAAACCCTCTTCCCCGGTCCTCCGGCGGAACTGGTACCACCACACCCTTCTGCAGAAGGGAATCGACCTCCCGCAGTAGAGCGGCAAATAGCTCGGGCTCTGACGAAATGCGGGATTGGCAAAAACTGTCTGGGGGTCGAGAAAGAAACTCTATGAAGTAGCCTGCCGACACAACCCGCGTCACCCAGGCGTCCGACACGCGGGAAGCCCAAGTCGGTTCGAATTGGAGCAGGCGACCTCCCACTCGAGAGCCCTCGAGTGAGACCCTGGCGTCAGTCCGCCTTAGCGGGCTTTTTGTCAGCTTCCCGCTTGTCTTGGCGGAAGCTCTGTTTCCAGGGAGTGCGGGATTTCTGAGCGTTCTTTTTTCCTGAAAAAGAGGACGACCCGATCCCCAAGAGGGCTGACCGAACCGTCCCCTGGACCGAAAGGACCGCCGACTACTACCGGCACTATGCCTGCCAGACGCAGAAGTCACAGCTCTTTGCTGCGGTAAAGCCGTTTCTTTTGCCTTTGCCTTGGCAATCAGCTCCGTGAGGTCAGATCCAAATAGCTGACCACTCTTGTAAGCTAAAGATAGCAAACCTTGCTTGGAAACCGCGTCTCCGGTCCATTGTCTAAGCCACAGTGCTCTCCTGACTGTGATCGCCGAGGATTGCGCCCTGGACAGCAGTGAGGCAGTATCCAAACCTGCATCACTGCCATATCGGGCTGCATCCTCCAATGACTTGAAAAGCCCCTCTACCTCGGATAGCGGGGATCCATCTTGCCACGCCGTCCGTAGACGGTCTAACCAGCTCAGGGAAGCTTTACAAGCACACATAGATCCTAGCACTGCTCTGAGTCCATGACCCGTGGCCTCGTAGATGGATTTCGCTGCCATCTCCGTTTTTCTGTCCAGCGGATCCTGCAGACTCGCCTTCCCTTTAACAGGAAGTAATGAGGATTTGCTAAGCTGGGATAAAGGGACATCCACTTCAGGAGAAGGAATCCAATTATCAATCAACTCCGTCGTACATGGATACAGCGTCTCAAAAAACCGTGTCCCCTGAAAACGTTTATCTGGACACAGGCGTTCCTTCTCCACTGCCCCATTAAGCTCATCCAGAGATGGTAAGGCTGATCGCGACCTATGCGACTCCTGAAACATCCGGGCCGACTTACCAGGACGTCTAGTTACCTCCTCCGGTAACTGTAACGCCTCCCTCATGGCTCCAATAAAAGCCTCTGTACGGCTCAAAAGAGAGGCAGAGTGTCCCTGCCGATCCTCCTTATCCGAATCGGACATCTGATCCGAGCTTGAAGGGGAACCCTCCATGCCCGAGATCTCCGAGTCGCTACGCGGGGAAGATGGCACCGGCCTGTGTCGCTTCCTACCATGAGAGGATCTAGCTGACACCCAATAACCTAGAAGGTCAGAAAGGCCATTAATAGAACGAGCGAGGGCCTCCATTTTGACATCACTGACACCTCCGACCGATGCGCTTGACGCCGTCGAGGTCTGCGTGTCAGATACGCGAGACTGATCCTGTAGCGGATCTGGGAGACGGTCCGCACCTCCTGGACCCTGATCTGAAATGCCCTCACACAGTATATGGCAGGTTAAAACCTGTCAGCAACTAGAACAGTGTGGTTTCTCAAAGGCAAAACGAACGCTGAAGGGTTAAAGCTCTTAAAGAGAGAGCTACCCCAGCTGTCTCCCAATAAAGGGTTAACCGCCAAAGAAGGGGTTAATGTCGCAGACTCCCCACAACCCTTGTTTAATGAAAAGGGTGTGTGAGCCCCAGGTGCCTCTTATGAGGTAACAGCTGCAGGACAGTGCCTCAAAGGTATGCCACACTAAACAAGAACGCCAACGAGATCGCTAACATATTGCGCTGAATTGTACATCGCAATGACCGCCAAAGTCGCTAAGGAGATCGCTAACCACTTATGCGTCGTCAATGAGATGCCCACTGTGGCAGCTACTAGCGATATTAAAAACGATCACAAAAACGATCGCAAAATTATGCGTCGCTATCGTGATCGTAGTGGGAGCGTTCCGTGTGACAGTACCTTGCCCTGCGCTGTGGGGGTGTGGGGGTCAAGCTTCTGCCCTGACAGGTAGAAGCGACTCACCCAGCTGGCCGCGGTGTAGTGTCCTTGTTCCTTTCGGTCGGTCGAGGAGAGCGGAGAGTGAGGAGCCCGAGGAGGCCGTCAGTAATGGCCGCCGCGCTAGAGGAGAGAAGCCGTAAGAGAAAAGGCAGGGTAAAGCGCGCGCTCAGAGCGCTTCCTGCCCGCGAAAAAATGGGAAAGCGCAAAGCCACGCCCCCCGCCGGTTTAAAAAAAAGCGCGCGACTCTCTCCGCTCCCATGTCCTGCAGGCATCCACCTGCGGACAAAAGTACACAATCACCACACTGAATACATGTAGCAGCGGCTGCCGCAGCGGCCGCTGAAGCACTCAAACACATTAAAATGTTGAGTACTCACCCAGCTGAGCGCCACAGGGACCCCCAGAGATTTGTGGCGCTGTGCCCTTAGCTTCCCCCCAGGGCGGGGAACGCAGTGACCCCAGAAGCGCGGTTTGCGTCCCCGCCAGGGAAGCAATCCTCATCCCCCAGGGCCGGTAGGGTTCTGCAGGGACCACCTTACAGGGTAATACAGATCCACCAAGGGAGAGGTGGGGGTCCAGCAGCGCTGAGACCCCTGAGACCTCTAGACCACTGGCGGTCCAAGTCTCTGTCCGATTAAAATAAAAAAAATTTCTGAGGAGCTGCTCCAGCAGCGACTATCCTCTGTGACCTCAAATTTTAGACTGGAGAGCTGGAGTAGGAGGAGCCCGAGCTGGAGGGGCCGGTCAACACTCTTTTTAATCTGAGGTGTTCTATCCTGTGTGGGCTCCGCCTACCCACTGGTAATGAATTTGTCTCCCTTTCTTTCATCTGCTGCTGAAAATGGAGACGCTAGGGGTATCGGAAACTGACGCAATTTTTTTTTTTTCGAAAACTTTGGAATTTTTTTTCACCACTTAGATAAAAGAGAACCTAGACATGTTTTGTGTCTATGAACTCGTAATGACCTGGAGAATCATAATGGCAGGTCAGTTTTAGCATTTAGTGAACCTAGCAAAAAAGCCAAACAAAAAACAAGTGTGCGATTGCACTTTTTTGCAATTTCACCGCACTTGGAATTTTTTTCCCGTTTTTGAGTACATGATATGGTAAAACCAATGGTGTCATTGAAAAGTACAACTCGTCCCGCAAAAAACAAGCCCTCACATGGTCATACTGACGGAAAAATAAAAAAGTTACGGCTCTGGGAAGAAGGGGAGCGAAAAACAAAAATGCAAAACCGAAAAAAGCTCCGGTCATTAAGGGGTTATTAACCAGTAAACGTTAGCCAGCTGTGAGCTGATATTAATGGCCTATGAAGCTCCAGATTTATTACCCCTATAAACAGGTGTAGATGGGAAAACTTGTAAAATCGGCAGTGTATGAAATACTTATTTTCACCACTCGAAGATTATTAGTTAAACTAGCTTGAAATGATATAGGATTACTGTATGTAAAAGCTGATGTTAAAAACGCACTGCACGAGGATGATAGATGAGAAAAAAAAAACAACACTCACTTTTCTGGCTGAGAATCTCAGCTACTTTACATACGCAGATGCGAGCGTACACTAACCCTAACAATTCAGACCCAAAGGATTGAAAACTGGTAAGGCCTCTTTCACACTTCAGTCGTGTGACGTCAGTCAAAATCCGTCAAAGCGTCAAAAAAACGGATCAGCTTTTTTTTTTTTGGCGGATCTGTTTTTTTGTCATTGAGATGCATTAGTGATGGATTTTGACAGATGTGCGTCCGTTTGATCCGTCAAATGACGGATCCGTCATAATTTTGTTGTCCGTAAGTTTTTGAAAATGTCCACTGGGACGTTTTTTGTAATGGACGCCTACGGGTGGCGGATCAGTCTTCATCCGCTTTTGGCGGAATCCGTTCTATTCTGGAGTGTCTCTGTCTATGTTCAGCCTGCATTTCTCGGGTTCAAAAGTTCATAACGGATCCGTCTAAAAACTGATCCGCTGCATCAGTTTTTGCAAATTTACAACAGATCTGTTTTTTGCACCCTTTGGCGGATTTCAACTGACGTCGAACGACTGAAGTGTGAAACAAGCCTAAGCTTTCATCCCATGTAAACAGCAGACCGCCCAGTAGTAATCTGGAAACATTCAGCCACAATGATACAAAATTGTATTTATTTGTAAATGAAACCAAAAATTACCAAATTTATATATTTTAACTGACATGGGGGTAATAACAGAATTCTGTTTTATTCATCACAGTATTTTAACACTCATGAAAAAAATGGCGTCACTTGTATGAAAATGCCTGGAAACGAGCGATCTGTATTTCTGACTAAAATGAAAAATAATACATTTGGAAACATTTGTATGACTGTGAATTGTTATAAGATATCTAAACAGCTCAACCAAAATATGCACTGACAGAAGCGTGGAATCGGTGGTCATACAAAACTTCTGCGACTCACTCTCCAGAGCTGAAATTTCCCATCCTATGTCCATCATAGTCATTATGTGACATATAGAAAAGAGCAGGAAATATTAACTTTCAGGATCTAAAGTAATTTAGTTATGTACTCATACTGCAAATCTGACCAACAACTTACAAGATCTGCAGAAAATTGCAGATGTGCTGCTCTGCCTGTAAATTTTCAATGACAGTTGCAGAGACGCCATTCACATGCTTGGGATACTGTCGCCATCACCATCATAGACAGCACCACTCTTACACTGCAGATCATCCGCACTTAAGTGAATGCAGCTACAGTGTAATACCACACAGGCCACGGACATGAGAAACGCTTTGTCTGGAAACAATCACCCCCATAAATCCTTTCACAATGCCAGATAAAAATGTTTCCAAGAGCCCATAATCTACTATATTATCAAACTAACTGCAAACATGGCCTAATAAATGACTAGTAGTGATGAGCGCACGTGCTCGGATAAAGTGTTATCTGAGCATGCTCGGGTGCTAACAGAGCATCTTCCGTGTGCTCGAGGACCATGATCTAGTCGCCACGGCTGCAGGTCTCGTGGCTGTTCTACAACTGCAACACATGCAAGGATTGTCAGTTTATTAGGCAATCTCTGCATGTGTTGCGGCTGTCGAACAGCCAGGAGACCTGCAGCCGTGGCGACTAGATCATGGTCCTCGAGCACGCGGAAGATGCTCTGTTAGCACCCGAGCATGCTCGGATAACACCTTATCCGATCACACTCGCTCATCACTAATGACTAGTTGGGAAAAAAGCGAGTACACAGTGGGGCAAAAAGCGAGTACACATCATTGTTCAATAAATTGTCAACTGCACTGGAAGGTGTAGAAACCAAGGTTAGATCATTTTTTAGAGCTCATCTAGTCGCTCATACACAGGATCACTGCATGAATAACAAATTAGCAACTGTGGATTCCTAGTACAGGACATACAAATCTAAATCTTTGTAATATCCAAAAGAGACCAAAGCCCTCAGCAGAAGCTCCAGAGAACAAAGGATTTATAAGCGAGATGTTTAAATTTATAATTTGGCCTCAAAGCTGAGTGCCAGCTAACAAGTTTTTCTGTGTCGCCATGTGGTGGTGGGCAATACCTCCAAGTGAGAACAGAACCGTACAATGGCGCTCAATGGCGTATGTCTTTTTTTTTGTTTGTTCTGAAACAGAAAAAAATAACTAATGGGGCTAACTCATCCCAGAAAACTATGGGATTGTGAACGGCGCTGCCTGAGCTTAATATTACTAGTCTTGAATCAGTCACAATATTGGTTACAGAACGTGCTATGTGCACTTGAATGATGATTACAATTAGGCCAATTTCAGAAAAGCACAAATCGCCGTATTACTGGCTCGATAACAAGTCCAATGACCCAAAAGCAACATCTTTATACAGGTCCTTCTCAAAAAATTAGCATATAGTGCTAAATTTCATTATTTTCCATAATGTAATGATTACAATTAAACTTTCATATATTTTAGATTCATTACACACCAACTGAAATTTGTCAGGTCTTTTATTGTTTTAATACTGATGATTTTGGCATACAACTCCTGATAACCCAAAAAACCTGTCTCAAAAAATTAGCATATCAAGAAAAGGTTCTCTAAACGACCTATTACCCTAATCTTCTGAATCAACTAATTAACTCTAAACACATGCAAAAGATTCCTGAGGCTTTTAAAAACTCCCTGCCTGGTTCATTACTCAAAACCCCCATCATGGGTAAGACTAGCGACCTGACTGATGTCAAGAAGGCCATCATTGACACCCTCAAGCAAGAGGGTAAGACCCAGAAAGAAATTTCTCAACAAATAGGCTGTTCCCAGAGTGCTGTATGAAGGCACCTCAATGGGAAGTCTGTTGGAAGGAAACAATGTGGCAGAAAACGCTGTACAACGAGAAGAGGTGACCGGACCCTGAGGAAGATTGTGGAGAAGGACCGATTCCAGACCTTGGGGGACCTGAGGAAGCAGTGGACTGAGTCTGGTGTAGAAACATCCAGAGCCACCGTGCACAGGCGTGTGCAGGAAATGGGCTACAGGTGCCGCATTCCCAGGTAAAGCCACTTTTGAACCATAAACAGCGGCAGAAGCGCCTGACCTGGGCTACAGAGAAGCAGCACTGGACTGTTGCTAAGTGATCCCAAGTACTTTTTTCTGATGAAAGCAAATTTTGCATGTCATTCGGAAATCAAGGTGCCAGAGTCTGGAGGAAGACTGGGGAGAAGTAAATGCCAAAATGCCTGAAGTCCAGTGTCAAGTACCCACAGTCAGTGATGGTGTGGGGTGCCATGTCAGCTGCTGGTGTTGGTCCACTGTGTTTCATCAAGGGCAGGGTCAATGCAGCTAGCTATCAGGAGATTTTGGAGCACTTCATGCTTCCATCGGCTGAAATGCTTTATGGAGATGAAGATTTCATTTTTCAGCACGACCTGGCACCTGCTCACAGTGCCAAAACCAATGGTAAATGGTTTACTGACCATGGTATTACTGTGCTCAATTTTGGCCTGCCAACTCTCCTGACCTGAACCCCATAGAGAATCTGTGGGATATTGTGAAGAGAAAGTTGGGAGACGCAAGACCCAACACTCTGGATGAGCTTAAGGCCGCTATCGAAGCATCCTGGGCCTCCATAACACCTCAGCAGTGTCACAGGCTGATTGCCTCCATGCCACGCCGCATTGAAGCAGTCATTTCTGCAAAAGGATTCCCGACCAAGTATTGAGTGCATAACTGAACTTTATTATTTGATGGTTTTTTTTGTTTGCTTTTAAAAAACACTTTTATTTTATTGGACGGTTGAAATATGTTAATTTTTTGAGACAGGTTTTTTGGGTTATCAGGAGTTGTATGCCAAAATCATCAGTATTAAAACAATAAAAGACCTGACAAATTTCAGTTGGTATGTAATGAATCTAAAATATATGAAAGTTTAATTGTAATCATTACATTATGGAAAATAATGAAATTTAGCACTATATGCTAATTTTTTGAGAAGGACCTGTAGAGCTCTGAGGCCGTCACAGTTCATTACACCCACATTCGAGCTGGGAAAGGTAAGGAGCTAACTTTGAGAAATGTGAATAGGAAAACATTTTTAATCCAGTACAGTCCAAACATTGACAGTTCAGCAAGAGGTAATCAGCTTTATATAAAACCACACTGCCAAATGTTATAGACATATTGAACTAAATAAATTTCAAGGTTTTCTATTCACTTGCAAAAAACAGGTTTTTGTGAGTGCATCCCACTAGGTTTCGCTGCACAGCAAAGGAAAAAAAGGATAAGGAATGTCTCATTTCAAGTGTGATGACTATATAACGACTTTAGGGATGCATAGAGTTGTGCAACTTCAGTAGTGGGGCGTATATTAACATGGTTGCCTCCCTCCAGACCTTATCATTGCCATTTAAAAGGAATCTGTCACCAGGTTTTTCCTCCCTCATCTGAAACCAGCATGATGTACAGACAGAGACCCTGATTCCAGAGAAATGTAACTTTGTTTACTGGGTACAGCAGTGGTGATACAATCAGTTTTTTAAATGTAGCAGAGTTCAGAAAGCTGCCCTAATCCACGCCATAGATTTATGACTATACTGTATAGTGACAGTAAGCTGACAATCAGTGATGGGAGCGGAGCAGGACTAGGGCTCACATGGGTCGTCAGTTGATAATCTCCTACTGATAAAATATTCATTGTATTGAAACAACAGAACACAGCTTAATAAGTGACACAACACCGAAGTCAGTGTCTCAGCCCCTACCTCATGCTGCCCTCTGATTACATAGCACAAACCTGCTGACAGATTCCCTTTAAGCTTCTCTTTGTCCATTTGGTTGTATTTGGTATTGCAGCTCTGCCAAATTCGACTAACTCCTCCTCAGTTTTTGTAACTTACAAATTACATACGCTCTCAATAGAGAGACACATTTTTACAAAGGAGTGTTAGAATGTAATGCATGTCCCTGTATAGATGTAGCCTAATGGTAGAACAGTTTGTCATTTTATTTTGGTTTTCAGGTATTTTTTTTTAACCATAAAGTTTGCATTTTTTCCAACAATGTCAGATTACAGATATTTTACTGTATGAATGTATCCTCTATCGTTGTGATATATTATTATTGACAACACCCAATGTGTTTTCAAATAAAAATAAAAATAGGTATGGTGTAAATATTTTACATAAAACACCCATTTTCTCCTGCCCCTATCAACCAAGAAAACAAGGGCCATGGGTGGGACAGTTAGTGCAATCTGAGGCTGCCTCCAGCATTACTGGCATGTGACAGCGCTCAGAGACAAAAGGACAATCCACAATTGGTCAGTTTGAGAATCCACATATCAAATATGTAAAACCAGGTCTTATATGAAACATAACATGCTCGGATGTCGTTACAAAGCAAAAAGAGGGAAAAAAAAATAAGATGCAATAAATAAGAGTCACTGATGAAATTAACATGACGTTCCAAAAGAACTTATCAATTATGCAACATTAAAGTAAAAAAAAAAAAATAAAGTACAAAATTGGCTGAGACCTTCCAAAAATAAGAAAATAGTTGGGAGCTGCTGACATCAGAAGAGGCAGATTTTTCCAGTAGAGTTCCTTCATAACCATAGGACAGGAGGCCTCTCCGAACCACTGTACGTCACTGATATTTGCCATTCCCAAAAATATGGAATAAGGATCAGACAAAACCAAAAATGGCAGGAAAAAAAAAAAGTCTTATGAGGAGTGACAAAGTAAAAAAAGGTGAACAGGGAGGATGAATATAGATATATGAAGTTTGTCAATTTCTTTCTTGCACAAACACAGTCTCTTGAGGACACAAGCCGGCATCTTGTAATGTGATATCATAGTCCAAGTGTGATAACTTCCGTCGTGGAAAGTTTGTTAGGAGCTCAAACCTCTCATTTGGATATCCTTTCTGCTGTACATGCTTAACCAGAGCCTGCGAGACAAGATGGGAGACAAGCGCAAGTGAAAAGACACGAAGGATCACCAAAACATCGGTCTATGCAGCCTAAATAGTCACATCCCGAAGAGGTAGAGACCGAAGAGACATTTCAATCATTAGCCACCAAATCAACCAGGCTTATAGGATCCCAGTGGCTCCAATTTTATCGAAAGCAAAATAAAATATATATATATATATATATATATATATATATATATATAATATAGTATTATTATACATGAGCTTGTGACCTCAAAACAAGAGGCACCATGAGACATTATGAGAACGATCCATGGGCACAACACCTACTAATTTTGCACAGTCTGGCACAAATCAGCAGACATGACATTCAGTGGCATAGTATGGGCAGGCAACACTCGGGGCAAGACGAGAATTTTGCACCCATGTAGTGTTGGCACTCAAGTCCCTTCCTCCAGTCTAATAATGAACCCCTTTTTCTCCCAAGCACAGGGATTGTACTTTGAGGAAAGTACTGCTATAATTACAGTTTGCCCTTCATTATTTTCTACCTTCTGTTGAATGCTGACATACAATTAAAAAAAAGTTATACATTGCTGTGTGTCCTAACTCAGTCTGAAGTGAGCGGATAGACGGGGAGTTGTGGGAAAGAGCAGACTGAGATGAGTGATTTTTTTGTTTTAAGCTGCAGAGCTCCCCAAAGGCAGTGACTGAAGATAAAACTTATTTCATCATGCTAAGATCAGTGATTTTGGTCACTGCTTATGCCGAGCACAGCAGCTGATGACACGCTTCTCTTGACTGCTGAGATGTGTATAGGAACCTGCAGCACCGACCGATAAGTCAAAACAGTGCTTAACTGCTGCAGTTGTTTGAATAGGGTAAAATTTTGCTCCCCCAAAGTATTTGACACCCGGGGCAACTGCCTGTGTTTTACCCCCCCGGGCTACAGGTGACATCACCAGTCTTGCTCATATCATACATACCATCAACTTGGCCTTTTCTGGTAGCGAGATCTGCTCCCTTTTACCATCTGGGTATCGCAGCATGAGTTTCGCTTTGGGACCTGGAAGATAAACAAAAAAAAAAAAAAACACCGAAAATAAATGACCAAAATAAATTTTTCTGTAGATATGGAGAGCAGTAATTAGTAATCATCTCTAATCCATTACTGGAAAGACACAGCCTCATCTGTGCATGAGTATGGATAATAAGCCCATGTTGGGCAGTTACTAGTGATGGGCGAGTAGCATCGTTGCTCGGGTGGTCTCCGCGTATTTTGGCGAGCTTGGAGATTTAGTTTTCGTTGTCTCGGCTGAATGATTTGCGGCTGCTGGACAGCCTGAATACATGTGGGAATTCCCTAACAAACAGGCAATCCTCACATGTATTCAGGCTGTCTAGCAGTCGCAAATCATAAAACTGAGACGAGGAACACTAAACCTCCGAGCTTGCCAAAATACTCGGCGACCACCCGAGCAACGAGTATATCCGCTCATAACTAGCAGTTACCCTTGTGTAGCTGGGAACTACAGCACTAACATTATGCCTGCTCACCATCAGTGTAAAGCCCAATTCACACTGCATTTGGGTAAATCTATTTAATATATATATATATATATATATATATATATATTATATATATATATATATATGATACAGACATGTATCTCTCAGGAATAGATTGGTGAACATCACCCATAGATTAAGATGGTATAAAAAAATCCAAAATGATAATTGTACATTGAGCAGAATGTGTTTTTTCAGCAGCAGATGAAGGAAGGGAGACACACTAGTCATTACTAGTGGGTAGGCGGAGCCCACATAGGATAGAAACACCTCAGATTAAAAAAGTGTTGACCGGCCCCTCCAGCTCTCCAGTCTAAAATTTGAGGTCACAGAAAATTTTTTTATTTTAGTCGGACAGAGACTTGGACCGCCAGTGGTCTAGAGGTCTCAGCGCTGCTGGACCCCCACCTCTCCCTTGGCGGATCTGTATTACCCTGTAAGGTGGTCCCTGCAGAACCCTGCCGGCCCTGGGGGATGAGGATTGCTTCCCTGGCGGGGACGCAAACCGCGCTTCTGGGGTCACTGCGTTCCCCGCCCTGGGGGGAAGCTACGGGCACAGCGCCACAAATCCCTGGGGGTCCCTGTGGCGCTCAGCTGGGTGAGTACTCCACATTTTAATGTGTTTGAGTGCTTCAGCGGCCGCAGCGGCAGCCGCTGCTACATGTATTCATGTGTGGTGATTGTGTACTTTTGTCCGCATGGTGGATGCCTGCAGGACATGGGAGCGGGAGCGGAGTGAGTCGCGCGCTTTTTTTTTTAAACCGGCGGGGGGCGTGGCTTCGCGCTTTCCATTTTTTCACGGGCAGGAAGCGCTCTGAGCGCGCGCTTTACCCTGCCTTTTTCTCTTCCGGCTTCTCTCCTCTAGCGCGGCGGCCATTACTGAAGGCCTCCTCGGGCTCCTCACTCTCCGCTCTCCCCGACCGACCGAAAGGAAGACACTACACCGCGGCCAGCTGGGTGAGTCGCTTCTACCTGTCAGGGCAGAAGCTTGACCCCCTCACACCCACAGCGCAGGAGGTACTGTCACACGGAACGCTCCCGCTACGATCACAATAGCGACGCTTAATTTTGCGATCGTTTTTTGTGATCGTTTTAATGTCGCTAGTAGCTTCCACGGTGGGCGATCTCATTGACGACGCATAAGTGGTTAGCGATCTCCTTAGCGACTTTGGCGGTCATTGCGATGTACAATTCAGCGCAATATGTTAGCGATCTCGTTGGCGTTCTTGTTTAGTGTGGCATACCTTTGAAACACTGTCCTGCAGCTTTTACCTCATAAGAGGCACCTGGGGCTCGCACACCCTTTTCATTACACAAGGGTTGTGGGGAGTCTGCGACATTAACCCCTTCTTTGGCGGTTAACGCTTTATTGGGAGACAGCTGGGGTAGCTCTCTCTTTAAGAGCTTTAACCCTTCAGCGTTCGTTTTGCCTTTGAAAACCACACTGTTCTAGTTGCTGACAGGTTTTTGACCTGCCATATACTGTGTGAGGGCATGTCGGATCAGGGTCCAGGAGGTGCGGACCGTCTCCCAGATCCGCTACAGGATCAGTCTCGCGTATCTGACACGCAGACCTCGACGGCGTCAAGCGCAGCGGTCGGAGGTGTCAGTGATGACAAAATGGAGGCCCTCGCTCGTTCTATTAATGGCCTTTCTGACCTTCTAGGTTATTGGGTGTCAGCTAGATCCTCTCATGGTAGGAAGCGACACAGGCCGGTGCCTTCTTCCCCGCATAGCGACTCGGAGATCTCTGGTATGGAGGGTTCCCCTTCAAGCTCGGATGGGGAGATGTCCAAATCGGATAAGGAGGATCGGCAGGGACACTCTGCCTCTCTTTTGAGCCGTACAGAGGCTTTTATTGGAGCCATGAGGGAGGCGTTACAGTTACCGGAGGAGGTAACTAGACGTCCTGGTAAGTCGGCCCGGATGTTTCAGGAGTCGCATAGGTCGCGATCAGCCTTACCATCTCTGGACGAGCTTAATGGGGCAGTGGAGAAGGAATGCCTGTGTCCAGATAAACGTTTTCA
The DNA here is from genome assembly GCA_033576555.1 of Oophaga sylvatica. Classification (NCBI taxonomy): domain Eukaryota; kingdom Metazoa; phylum Chordata; class Amphibia; order Anura; family Dendrobatidae; genus Oophaga; species Oophaga sylvatica. Next base: position 77,637,309 of record JARQOD010000005.1, read on the forward strand.
GGGGACACGGTTTTTTGAGACGCTATATCCGTGTACGACGGAGTTGATTGATAATTGGATTCCTTCTCCTGAAGTGGATGTCCCTTTATCCCAGCTTAGCAAATCCTCATTGCTTCCTGTTAAAGGGAAGGCAAGTCTGCAGGATCCACTGGACAGAAAAACGGAGATGGCAGCGAAATCCATCTACGAGGCCGCGGGTCATGGATTCAGAGCAGTGCTAGGATCCATGTGTGCTTGTAAAGCTTCCCTGAGCTGGTTAGACCGTCTACGGACGGCGTGGCAAGATGGATCCCCACTATCCGAGGTAGAGGGGCTTTTCAAGTCATTGGAGGATGCAGCACGATATGGCAGTGATGCAGGTTTGGATACTGCCTCACTGCTGTCCAGGGCACAATCCTCGGCGATCACAGTCAGGAGAGCTCTGTGGCTTAGACAGTGGACCGGAGACGCGGTTTCCAAGCAAGGTTTGCTTTCTTTAGCTTACAAGGGTGGTCAGCTATTTGGATCTGACCTCACGGAGCTGATTGCCAAGGCAAAGGCAAAAGAAACGGCTTTACCGCAGCGAAGAGCTGTGTCTTCTGCGGCTGGCAGGCATAGTGCCGGTACTAGTCGGCGGTCCTTTCGGTCCAGGGGACGGTTCGGTCAGCCCTCTTGGGGATCGGGGCGTCCCTCTTTTTCAGGAAAAAAGAACGCTCAGAAATCCCGCACTCCCTGGAAACAGAACTTCCGCCAAGACAAGCGGGAAGCTGACAAAAAGCCCGCTAAAGCGGACTGACGCCAGGGCCTCACTCGAGGGCTCTCGAGTGGGAGGTCGCCTGCTCCAATTCGAACCGATTTGGGCTTCCCGCGTGTCGGACGCCTGGGTGACGCGGGTTGTGTCGGCAGGCTACTTCATAGAGTTTCTTTCTCGACCCCCAGACAGTTTTTGCCAATCCCGCATTCCGTCAGAGCCCGAGCTATTTGCCGCTCTACTGCGGGAGGTCGATTCCCTTCTACAGAAGGGTGTGGTGGTACCAGTTCCACCGGAGGACCGGGGAAGAGGATTTTATTCCAAAATCTTTGTGGTCCCCAAAAAGGAGGACAAATTTCGCCCCATTCTAGATCTCAAAAGATTGAATCGGCATGTCCGCTCCCGGAAATTAAAGAAAGGAGTCACTTCGCTCCGTTGTGGCGGCCTTGTCGCAGAACGATTTTTTGGTGTCAATCGACATTCGCGACGCTTATTTGCATGTCCCCATCGGAAGGGCCCACCAACGCTTCCTTCGTTTTGCCATAGGCCAGGACCATTACCAGTTTGTGGCCCTGCCATTCGGGTTGGCCTCAGCACCCAGAGTTTTTACAAAAATTCTGGCTCCTCTCATGGCGATTCTGCGAAGACAGGGGGTTACCATTCTTCCCTATCTGGACGACCTTTTGATTGTGGCGTCCTCAAAGGAGGCGGTGACGGCTCGCAATCTATCCCTTCAGCTCCTGGAGGACTTCGGGTGGCTGGTCAATTGGGAGAACTCGTCTCTGGAACCGTCGCAGTCAATCCTGTTTTTGGGAATGCATTTCGACACGGTACGAGCAGTGGTGTCTCTGCCTCCAGACAAGCAAGCGAGTCTTCTTCGTCATGTACAGGTTATGAAGTCTGCGACAGCAATGTCCCTTCGAAGGTGTATGCGCCTTCTGGGTTTGATGGTGGCGTCAATGGAAGCAATTCCGTTTGCCCAATTTCATTCCAGGGCTCTCCAAATGTTCATCTTGAACCGTTGGGATCGATCGCAGTTTTCACTGGATTGCAGTATCATCTCCCACAGGGTGAGACAGCCTCTAGCATGGTGGTTACATCCGGAAGCGTTATCCCTGGGGAAGTCCTTCCTTCCTCCGAGGTGGTCGATCATAACCACCGATGCCAGCCTGACGGGCTGGGGGGGTGTCTGGAACGATCTCTGGATTCAGGGAGTATGGTCGTTGGAAGAGTCTGTCCTGCAGATCAACATCCTGGAATTGAGGGCAATTTTCCTTTGCCTCCAACACTGGACGGTCCCTTTAAGCGGTCTACCAGTCCGAGTGCAGACAGACAACGCGACGGCGGTCGCGTATATCAACCATCAAGGTGGGACGAGGAGCTTCAGGCTCATGATGGAAGTGTCTCGAATTCTGGTATGGGCCGAGGCCAGAGTGCCAGCCATCTCTGCGATTCACATTCCAGGAGTTCAGAATATCACAGCGGACTTCCTCAGTCGCGAAAAGATGGATCCCGGAGAATGGAGTGTTCATCCGGAAATTTTTGCACTACTGTGCTCCCGTTGGGGAACTCCCCAAGTGGATTTGATGGCATCCAGGTTCAATGCCAAGTTACCGACGTTCATGTCCAGGTACAAGGACCCGAACGCTGTGGCGGTGGATGCTCTGGTGGCTCCTTGGGACCAATTCGAGCTAATCTATGTGTTCCCGCCGATATCCTTACTTCCTCTGGTGTTGCGTCGGATCAGACTGGAGAGTGTCCCGGCTATGTTGATAGCCCCAGATTGGCCAAGGAGGACGTGGTTCTCGACGCTGGTGTCGCTTTTGGCAGCGCCTCCACTTCCACTCCCTCTTCGCCCGGACCTGTTAACCCAAGGGCCCGTTCGTCACCCGGACCTGAAGTCTCTGCGTTTGACGGCGTGGCTCTTGAGACCGAAATCTTGACCCGTCAAGGTTTTTTAACCGAAGTCATTGCCGCTCTGCGAGCTGCCAGAGGTCCGGCTACTACTAGGATTTATCACAAGACTTGGGAAGCCTTCTTTTCGTGGTGTTCAGGTTCTTCTAGGAACCCGAGGATTTTTTCCATTCCCAATTTGTTGGCCTTTTTGCAGTACGGGCTGGACAAGGGTTTGGCAGTTAGCACTCTGAAAGGACAGGTTTCTGCTTTGTCCTTGCTGTTTCGGAAGACTACCGCCTCGCGTAGGGACGTACGTTCCTTTTTTCGCGGGGTAACCCGTCAATTTCCGCCGCGGAAGGCGCCTGTGTCTCCTTGGCGGCTCAATCTTGTCTTGGAGGCTCTTCAACATGGGCCTTTTGAGCCTATGGACTCTGTTAATCTTTCCTTTCTCTCTTGGAAGGTTGCCTTCCTAGTGGCGGTCACTTCTTTGAGAAGGGTTTCTGAGTTGGCGGCTCTTTCTTGCTCGCCTCTTTTTCTGGAGTTTCACCCAGATCGCGTAGTGCTTCGCACACGGGGCGACTTTCTACCTAAAGTGGTGTCACAGTTTCATGTTAACCAGGATATTGTGTTGCCCTCGCTTTGTCCGGAGCCAAGGAATGTGAAGGAACGGGCCTTGCACACATTGGATTTGGTGCGGGCTTTGAAGTTCTATTTGTCTATTACTCAAAGTTTTCGGAAGTCGGATTCTCTGTTTGTGATTCCAGCAGGTCGTCGACGTGGTCAACGAGCTTTCAAGGATTCTATAGCTCGTTGGATTCAGTCGGCCATTTTAGAGGCTTACCGACTTAAGGGCGAACCTTGCCCGATTAAGATTCGAGCTCACTCCACAAGGGCTGTGGGTTCATCGTGGGCTTTTCATCAAGGAGCCTCGGCAGCTCAGCTCTGCCGGGCGGCGACCTGGCGCTCCGTCCACACATTTACGAAATTTTATAAGGTGGACGTCAGTGCTTCCGCTGATGCGGCCTTAGGACGTAGGGTCCTGCAGGCGGCTGTAGTTTAAAGTTCTTGTGAACTTGTAGTTAGCGCTAGTTGCGCATTTATTTAGGTTGTTGGGTATCTGCCTCTTTTGGTTTTTTTGCCCACCCTTATTTTTGGACTGCTTTGGGACGTCCCACTAGTAATGACTAGTGTGTCTCCCTTCCTTCATCTGCTGCTGAAAGACGGATTTTGGTAAGAACTTACCTGTAAAATCCTTTTCAGCGAAGAAAGAAGGGAGACACACATCCCTCCCATGGCAGAAGTGTGTTGTTGTGTTTTCAGATGCGGCGTGACCCTTCTCTGATAGCGATTATCTGGGCTGAGGTCGGCGCGCTAAGGCTCTGTTCTAGCATTGCCAGCTCATCGCAATGGTCAGGTTCAGTGAGTAGTACCTGAGACTGTGTGGTTTTTTCTGTTATGCATAACCTGTCTCCTTGTTTTTCTCTCTGAAGTCCTTCAGAAGGGGTTATGTTGCTCCGCTGGTGATATTTGCTCTTCCTTAGCTTGGGTACGACTGGAGAGCTGGAGTAGGAGGAGCCCTATAAGCTGGAGGGGCCGGTCAACACTTTTTTAATCTGAGGTGTTTCTATCCTATGTGGGCTCCGCCTACCCACTAGTAATGACTAGTGTGTCTCCCTTCCTTCTTCGCTGAAAAGGATTTTACAGGTAAGTTCTTACCAAAATCCATCTTTTTACCTCATATTAGAGTCCATGTACTGGTGGGTGCTAAAGGGACAGCAATCTGTCTAGACCACAGTAGACTATGGACATGTTTGACAAGTGCAGGGCCACAGAGATCATATACATTGAAATACATTGTCTGCCAGCGACATATTTCCATTTTAACAAAATTTTACAGGGAGGGCGAGGCATGCAAACAGCAATGTAATTCAATTAATCACGCAGTGTTACCCATGGAAACTAGAAAACAATACTAAATTTCTGCAGGCATGCATAATATGGTGAAGTACAAACCGTTACTTGTATCCGGACAGTCTTCAGAAAATTCATCATTTGCAAAATTGTCTTTTATATCTTGGGATTCTGTGGGAGGATTTTCAGGTAGTAACTGGTGGTTCGAAGAATCGTCTTCTCCTATAACTGGCTCCACAGGACATAAATCATCTTTCCTGTGATTGATTGTTTTAGTTGTGGCCTTCCTAGATTTACTGCTGGATGTTCCCTGTTCTGGCACTGACTCGGGCAGCCGCTCCTCATCCTCATCCTCATGATCTGATCCACAGACTGAGATGAACTCTTCACTGCCAGAATACAGCTCTGTGTCAGACTCCTCTTCATAGCGAGCGGCTTGTTTACTTGCAGAAGAGTCAAAATGGGTTTCTTGCAGGGAGGCACGTATTGCCGCTTCAAGCTGACTGTCCTCACTTGCATCGATGAGGCTCTCCTGGAGGACAGTAAGACCACTAATGCAAATTAGAAGAGTACGATTAAAGAAACAAGGCCCATAGTACTCCAATACAATATACATAGAAGGTGTCAAAGACTTCAGCGTTTTAGAGAAAAAAAAAAACAGCTAATTGTAGTCTAGCCCCTAATCATCGACTGGGCAAGACGCATCTATATAAAAATGTGCAGCATGACTATTCGCTGTGACTCACAGAGCGGTCTCAAAAGAGCCTACCCCTCTATAACATCCATAAATCTAGCGAAAAAAAAAAAAAGAATCTAGTATAAAAAGAACAGAAGCGGCTTTATACTTACAGAACGCAACCGTTTCTTTGGAGGGCTGCTGGAAAGTCCATCAAGCTGACCGTGCTCTGCCAGAAATCCCATAACTTGCTCCAAAAATGAATTAACATCTAACTTGTGCCATTCAACCATCTTTTGGCCTTTGGGAAAGAGGGGTGACAAACAAATCAACAAAGAGTCAGACAGCTTAAAAGGAATCGAGAAAAAGAGCAAGCTCAACTTAAGTGTCAGTCACCTGTACGAGGGTCCAATATGGAGACATATGGGAAGTCGGATAACTTGTAAAACTGTATGTATCTCTGCCCCTCTTCACTGTCATGGTAAACCTGTGAAAACAGAACATTTGCAGGGATGACTTGTTGGTAATAGGGCTGACAAACTGGATTACTTGAAAGGCTCATTAATAGCTTTCTGTATAGACTGTAAGAAAGGCATGAAATCCTATTTAAAAAAAAAGAAAACAAAACAAAAAAACCACATACAACATGGTTACTACTGGTTGCATTTCATGCAGTCAACAAATGCTCTGAGATCCATGTATTTATTTAAGACATTAATATGATATTGATGGGGGTCCGACACCTGACACCCTGGTCAACTGTTAAATTAGCTAAACTTCATATATAATAAATCTGCTTTCAGGTCATTAGTTTGGGTAACCCAGTGTGTAACTCAAGAATCCAGATGGCTTCCCAGGCCATATGTTTTCTACACTAGTCACCAACTTGTATGGGGACTTTAACCTGTTCAATGTCTATTATTTTGCAACTAACCAAGTTGCCATGATCGTTTTAGGAGATGTTCACAAGTTGCATTTTTGCAGCGTTTTTTTTTCTCTAGCTTATTTTATGCTAATTTTCTGCTGCGGTTCACAGTACCAGTAAAGTAAATGAGATTTCAGAAATGTCATGCACACAGATTGTTTTTTTTTCCCTGACTGTTTTGTCAGAAGCGCTTGGTTTTTGCAAAACGCAGCATGTCACTTCTTTCAGTGTTTTTCACCCATTAACAGCAAAGGATAGCGCAAAAACTAAGCAAGAAAAAAAAAAATCAGGTTTTGCTGTGTTTTTAGTGTCAAAACCTGATTAAGTGGAATCAGATTTTTTTTCTATGCATAAAGCTGGCTGGAATGTTAGAAGTTAACTCCTCTCCTGGAATGTAACTACTTGTAGTTGCCAGTTGTACACCATAAAAGACAAAAGCTCTCAATGAAAGCAGAAGTCAATAGCAAACTTGCTTATTTTCATGCTGTCTAAATGAAATTTAGGAACTTCAGAATAGCCCTTTAAAAGTAAAGTGAGGTCTATTTGGAAAGACAACTAACAGGATAATTAATGCGCACCTGTGCAAGCTGCTCTTTTGGGTGTATAAATGATGATTAGCGAACGTGCTCAGATAATGTCTTATCAGAGCACGCTCAGGTGGTAATTGAGTGTCTTTGGCGTAGTTGAAAAATATGTTCGAGACCCTACGGCTGCATGTCTCGTGGCTGTTAGACAGGTATTGCCTATTTGAGATTTAAATCTGATGGTACTAAACATCTTTGTTAGGGTATGTGCACACGTTGCGGATTCCTGTGCGGATCCGCAGTGGATTTTGGCCCTGCGGATCCACAGCAGTTTTCCAAGGGATGTACAGTTCCATGTTATCCTATGGAAAACAAAAAACGCTGTGCAAATGCTGCAGAAAATTCCGCGCGGAAACGCAGCGGTTTATTTTCTGCAGCATGTCAATTCTTTGTGCGGATTCCGCAGAGTTTTTACACCTATTCCATTATAGGAATCCACAGGTGTAAAAAGACAGGGCAAATCCGGTCATTTTACCTGCGGATTCTGCGCAGAAAAATCCGCACAAGAATCCGCAACGTGTGTACATACCCTTAAACTAATGTCGCCATTTTATAGTGCACGCTAAACAATTTCTGCTACAAAAGTCTGCTTATATCTGCAGATTTCCGCATTGCCTCCATCTAAGGGCTGTTTCACACGTCCTGATATTTCCGGTAACGGAGAAGTGTCCGTGTGCCCGTGTGTCTACTATGTGCGGCACACGGCATCAGTACCACACAGACGGTCATCGGGGAAGTAGCGCTAGAGTAAGCGCTGTCTCCCTGCAGCTGGTGCTGAAGCCGGCATTCATCATTCTTCCTGCTCCGCCTGCGAGCAGAGGAGAACGATGATCGGTATATTAATACAGTGCTCTTCGTTCTCCTCTGCCAGCAGGCAGAGCAGGGGGAATTACAGTCGGCTTCAGCACCAGCTGCAGGGGGACAGCGGCTTACAGTAGCCGCTACTTCCCCGACGGCCGTCCGTGCACACGGAGTACTGTGTGAACAGTTCTCCGTGTGCGGGACGTTTTCTGGTCCGTGAGTCCGTGTCAAAACGGACATGTCTACGTGTTTGGCACACGGACACACGGTCCGTGTGAAAACACGCACATGTGCATAGACACATAGATTATGTGCCTACGTGTCTCCGGTACGTGTAAAAACTGTCAAATACGTACCGGAAACACGGACGTGTGAAACCGGCCTAAGATAGTAAGTCCTCCCTCAGTGGATGTTCAACTGTGCATAGATATACAGAAGGAGAATACATTTACTTATAGTTTTCTTTTTTTGCCACGGCTTTTATTAATATACCATAAATACATTTTAAAGTAAATGCTAAGAGATATAAGACCAAAGGAACCATTTTTTTTAAATACTAAACCACTGTTGATCTTTTATGCCTGTAAATCTCCACTACAGCCTAGTAGAGGGAACCTACCTGCCAAAATATAAAATGTTCCTTTATTAACGACTTCACAGAATCATTGCTCCAAATGTCGCGGTTTAAGCACTGACAAGCAAAATCCTGCACATTCTGGATATTGATCATCAGCCACTTGTTCTTCAGTTGCCCACACTCCTTCGCCTGTATATATAAAAAAAAAAAAAAAAACCCTTTATTATTATAAACTGACTCCAGATTAATCCAGAAATACCGTGATAAGAACTCAGCTGCCACACCAATTCAGCATGCTTGCCTTATGACTCCTTCAATATTTAATGGGAAAGTGTCATTTGGCAGTTTAACATTTAGGAATAAATGGATTTTATGATCAGATAAAAGTTTGGGAGCTACAGCTATTTATTTTTACAATTTTTTTTTTTTTGGGGGGTGAGTATTTAAAAAAAATATGTATACATTACATCTCTTAGGCTAGTTTCACACTGGCGTTCAGCAGGGCTGCATACTTGATCCATCAAGCCCCGCCCACTGCCGCACCTCTTCCTTTCAGCGTCGCTTACCTCTGCATGCGTCCTGCGTACCCTATCTTTAACATTGGGTACGCAGGCCATGCGGATATATGCGGATGCTTCCGCATGCGTCGTTTTGACGCTGCGCCATCTGCAACAAAATGCAACATGTTTCATTCGACGCAGGTCGCCGCAGCGTCAAAACAACGCATGCACATATATCCGCATGGTCTGCGTACCCAATGTTTAAGATAGGGTACGCAGGACGCATGCAGAGGTAGGCGGCACTGAAAGGAAGAGGTGCGGCAGTGGGCAGGGCTTGACGGAGGAAGTACGCAGCCCTCCGCACGCTAGTGTGAAACTAGCCTTAATGAGAGTTGGGATCTGAATCCTGAACTCTAAAAAGAGCTGTCCCAGAGTGGCGCATAGATAACATAAGAACAGGAAATCAATGTAAAATCACAGAAAGCCACTTTAAAAATTGTATACATTGGGCCTCATATTGCCCAACTATGCATGCAGGCCGAATACACTGCTCAAAAAAATAAAGGGAACACTTAAACAACACAATGTAACTCCAAGTCAATCACACTACTGAGAAATCAATCTGTCCAGTTATGAAGCAACACTGATTGTGAATGAATTTCTCCTGCTGTTGTGCAAATGGAATGGACAACATGTAGAAATGATCGGCAATTAGCAAGACACACCTATAAAGGAGAGGTTCTGCAGCTGGTGACCACAGACCATTTATGTGGTCACCAACGACACTCTTAGAAGCACCCTTGACAAAGCAGCGCCCCTCACCCTCAGAACTTCCAAACAGAATAAAACAGCCCTGGCTCACATAGCAAACTCAACTTCTCCAGCGATGTTCTAGGTGTGCTGAAAGCCTATGGAGAAAAACCCACACACCTGAAGACTTCATCCACTTCAAATTTATGTTAAGAACCTATAACGCTGCCCTTCACCTCGCCAAACAGACCTACTACACCACCCTGATCTACTCACTAGCCAACAACCCCAAGAAACTTTTTGACACTTTTCACTCCCTCTTCAGGCCAAAAGCACAAGCCCCTATCACAGACATTTGTTCTGATGACCTGGCCTCCCACTTTATAGAAAAGATAGTATCCGTCAGGAAATCTGCTCCCAACCACCAAGTGCTGTGACTCCCATCCCTCTCTGCATTTCCCCTGGCTCACTTTCCACATTTGACCCCATCACAGAAGTCTCCAGACTCCTCTCTTCCGACTACATGCACTACCGACCCCATTCCCTCACATCTCCTCCAGTCTCTCTCTCCAGTCGTCACAACTCACCCAACTACAATCTTTAATCTCTCCCTCTCTTCTGGCATTTTCCCATCCTCCTTCAAACACTCCATCGTTACTCCATTACTAAAGAAACCTGCTCTCAATCCATCCTGCACAAACCACTACAGACCAGTCTCCAATCTCCACTTCATCTCTAAACTTTTGGAGCGCCTAGTCTACTCCCGTCTCACCCGTTACCTCTCCACTCACTCCCTCCCAGACCCTTCACAGTCCGGCTTCCGCCTCCTACATTCGACTGAAACTGCATTAAAGTGACCAATGACCTTCTGACAGCAAAACGTAACGGTGACCACTCTCTGCTCATTCTTCTCGACCTTTCTGCAGCTTTCGATACTACTGACCACCGTACTACTCTCTAGGCTCCAGTCACTAGGCATTAAGGACACTGCTCTCTCCTGGTTCTCTTCCTATCTTTCTGACCGCTCCTTCAGTGTTTTGTTCTCTGGCTCTACGTCATCTTCTCTTCCTCTCGCTGTCGGGGTACCTCAGGGCTCAATCCTTGGCCCCCTTCTCCTCTCTCTACACAGCCCCAATTGAACAGACCATCAGCAGATTTGGATTTCAGTACTATCTTTATGCTGATGACACACAACTATACACGTCATCCCCCGACCTTACCCCCGCTGTACTACAGAACGCCAGTGACTGTCCGCAGTCTCCAACATCATGTCCGCTCTCTATCTAAAACTCAACCTCTCAAAAACTGAACTTCTGCTCCCGCCGTCTACTAACCTCCCTAAATCTGACATTTCCCTCTCCGTGGGTGGCACCATAATAACACTCCGGCAGCAGGCGCGCTGTCTGGGTGTTATGTTTGACACCAATCTCTCCTTCACCTCCCACATACAATCTCTTGCCGCTTACACCTAAAGAACATCTCTAGAATCTGCCCTTTTCTCACCATGGAAACAACAAAAACCCTCACTGTAGCCCTGATCCACTCCCACCTGGACTACTGTAACGCTCTATTAATTGGTCTCCCCCTCACTCGACTTTCCCCTCTCCAGTCCATCCTTAAAGCAGCAGCCAGGGTCATCCACCTGGCCAATCGGTACTCGGACGCGTCCGCTCTTCGCCAGTCGTTACACTGGCTGTCCATTCATTATAGGATCCAATTCAAAGTACTTGTTCGCACCCACAAAGCTCTCCACAGTGCAGCACCCCCCTACATCTCCTCCCTCATTTCTGTCTATCGGCCTAAACGACTGCTGCGCTCCGCAAACGACTTTCGACTAACCTCTGCACTGATCCGTACCTCCCACTCCCGACACCAAGACTTCTCCCGCAATGCGCCAATACTTTGGAATGCTCTACCCCAAGAAATTAGGACTATCCACAATTTGCATAGTTTCAGGCGCTTCCTCAAAACACATTTGTTCAGAGCAGCCTATCACGTTCACTAATCAAAGTCATTCTATGTGTAAGTGTGCTTGTGTAGTCCATTCACTATCTCCATCCATCCCTCAATCCTTCAAGATGGCTGGACCATCATTGTAAATACACCATTGTAAATACACACCTGTACTTTGTATCTCTCCCACCTCATTGTAGATTGTAAGCTCTCACGAGTATGGTCGTCTAATTTTGCTTTAATTATTGTATTGCTAAAGTTGTTACTTATGACTTGTGTTTTGAAACTGTTAAACTGTAAAGCGTTGCGGAATATGTTGGCGCTATATAAACAAAGATTGTTATTATTATTTCTCTGTTCTCATCCTTTTTGGCTGCTGTTTTGGTCACTTTTGCATTTTGTCATTGCTTTCATCCCTAGAGGTTCAGTACGAAGCGGAGTCTACAACCCATAGAAGTTGCTCAGGTCATGCAGCTCATCCAGGATGGCACATCAATGGAAGCTGTGGCAAGAAGGGTAGCTGTGTATGTCAGCACAGTGTTCAGAGCATGGAGCAGACACAAAGAGACGGGCTAGTAAGTCAGGAGACATGGATGGGGCTGTAGGAGCGCAACAACCCAGCAGCAGGACCACTACCACCTCCTCTGTGCAAGGAGGAACAAGAAGAGCAGTGACAGAGTCCTGCAAAATGACCTCAAGCAGATCACTAACATCCATGTGTCTGCTACGAGGGCCCAACATCCACAAGTGGATGTTGTGCTTACAGCCCAACACTTTGCAGGGTAATTGTCATTTGCCAGAGAACACAAAGATTGGCAGATTCGACGTAGGCGCAATGCTCTTCACGGATGAGAGCAGGTTCATACTGAGCACATGTGAAAGATGTGACAGAGACTGGAGATACCATGGGGAACATTCTGCTACCTGCAACATCCTCCAGCATGACCGGTTTGGTACTGGGTCAGTAATGGTGTGGGGAGGCATTTCTTTGGAGGGTCGCAGTCTTCCATGTGCTAGCCAAAGGAACCCCGACTGCCATTAGGTACTGGGATGAGATCCTCAGACCCACTGCGCGACCATATGCAAGTGCACTGGGCCCTGGGTTCCTTCTGATTAGTGATGAGCGAGAAGCATTGTTGCTCGGGTCTCCCCGAGCATGCTCGGGTGATCTCCGAGTATTTTGGCGTGCTCAGAGATTTAGTTTTCGTCATCAGCTGCAGGATTTGCGACTTGTAGACAGGCTTAATATATGTGGGAATTCCCTAACAAACAGTCATTCCACACATGTATTCAAGCCGTCTAGCAGTCGCAAATCATGCAGCTGAGGTGACGAAAACTAAATCTTCGAGAAGATCACCCGAGCATGCTCGGGGAAACCCAAGCAATGAGTATACTCGCTCATCACTACTTCTGTTACATGAAAATGCTAGGCCTCATGTGGATAGTGTGTGAGCAGTTCCAGCATGATGAAGGCATTGATGGTATGGACTGGAATGCCCGTTCCCCAGACCTGAACCCAATTGAGCACATCTGAGACATCAGGTCTCGTTCCATCCACCAAGGCCATGTTGCACTACAGACTGTCCAGGATTTAACCTATGCTTTAATCCAGGTCTGGGAGGAGATCCCTCAGGAGAACATCCTCAACTTCATCAGGAGCATGCCCAGGCATTGTAAAAAGGTCATACAGGCACATGGAGGCCACACTACTGATGTTGGATCAGCCTGTAATTTGATTTTCCACTTTAATTATCTTTCCAAATCCAAACATCCATGGATATTAATTTACATTATTTTTACGTTTTATTTTTCTCAACGCATTCCACTATGTAATGAATAAAGATTTGCAACTGGAATATTTCATTCAATGATCTCTAAGATGGGGAATTTTAGTGTTCCTTTTATTATTTTTTGAGCAGTGTATTTTGCTACTTTTTGTTCTTCACATGGACATAAGCAGCACTGACTCAGACCCTGTTTGTAGTCGTCTTTTCTGGGAATGCCATCATATACTCAGCACTTAGACAATGTATATTGGATCAATGTTGCACGCTGATCAATTTTATGCAACTGTGAGCTACTAAAGTCTCAGTCTGCAGGTAACAGGGTATTATGTAGGTTAAGTAAACCTAGCCAAGATCCTTTATATCAGAAGTGGCCAGAAGCATGGGATCTTATTATTGTCAGCTATAACAAATAGCGAGGCAGTAGTTGCTGCAGAGAACTTCATTATTCGACAGCGCTATACATCATGATTGTACACTGTAGCCAGATTATCATATACTGCAGAGAGCCAACAATCGATATATTACCGCCCTATCCTACCCTAGTGCATTAAAATTGGCGATAATGACCCCTCCGCTTCACACCACCAAGGAAGTTTTAATTAAAAGGAATATTTTTTTCCCATTTTCTGCAGTCTTAACCTGGGGTGCATCTTGTAGTCCAAACAAAACGGTACTTTCTGGGGAATTACTTGCAAGCTACTTTGGGACAATATTTATTTTATGACTAAAAAAAAAAAAAAAAAAAATGTGTGCGAGCCTCACTAAGCTAGAATCTACAACAGCTAAGTAGGAAAGTGCATACAATCAGGGATGAGATACCCAACTCACATTTTGTGCTTACAGGATGCAGAACATTGTGCTCTCCCGCACTGAAGTTAAGGGCTCTTCTCGGGATTTCTTCACTTACTACATTACTTCTCCTTTTAAGGGGTTCTGAAATCAGAAAAGTAACATGTGTAATAGCAGAACTGCCTATGCTATTATCATGTTTTTATTCTATTTCAGCACTCCTTAAAAGGTTCCCTACAACTTGGTCTCTCTCCCCCACTAAGGGGAACTTTCTGTTAAGTCATGGGTGCTGCTGCTCAAGCAAATTGACTGTTTTCCCTGGTTGCGCAGATTTCACTAGAATTCCCACGCTTGTGCAGCGTCGAGCGGGCAGCCACGCGTCATGGCTTCGCGATCGAAACTGCGCAAGCGCTGCCGGCTCCACGCTGCATAAACAAGGCTCCAAGTGCCACACTGTGCAAGCGCAGGATTCCAGTGACGAAGGCGCCACCAGGGAAATCAAGCAACTTGAGTGAGCGGAATCACCCGTGACTGAACTAAAAATGAAGCACATCCCTATGACTAAAGCGAGCAGGTACTATATAAAGTGCTTTTTGGACATTATTACACCGCTGTATTTAATGAAAAAAACATGTTAGTGGTGCATATTACATCACTAACAACACACAGGGGAGAGTTTAGATCAGGGGTCTCAAACTCGGCAGAGTAACGGGGCCGCACATAAAAAAAAATTTAAGCTGGGGGGCCGCATTCCATTTAAACTTAATACAGTACAAAATTATTGTTAAACAATTGTTTATTTGAACTACTATAACAATTCTCTCCCTCCGGACCTCCCCCTCTCTCTGTGGCCGTTCAAATAAGTTGTCAGCTGCGATGTACATTTTACCGTATATACTCGTGTATAAGCCGACCCCCCTAATTTTGCAAAAAAAAAAAACTGGGAAAACTTATTGACTCGCGAATAAGCCTAGGGTGGAAAATGCAGCAGCTACTAAATTTAAAAAATAAAAAGAGATACCAATAAAAGTAAAATTAATTGAGACATCAGTAGGTTAAATATTTTTGAATATCCATATTGAATCAGGAGCCCCATATAATGCTCCATACAGTTCATGGTGGCCCCATAAGATGCTCCATGCAAAATACGCCCCATATAATGCTGCACAAAGGTTAATAATGGCCACATAAGATGCTCCATAGAATAATATGCCCCATATAATGCTGCATAAAGGTTATGGCCCCATAAAATGCTCCATAGATTATGCCCCTATAAGATGCTCCATAGATTATGCCCCCATAAATGCTCTGATTATGCCCCATAGATGCCCATATATTTATGCCCCCATAAGATGCTCCATATATTTTATGCCCCCATAAGGTGCTCCATATATTTTATGCCCCCATAAGATGCTCCATATATTTTATGCCCCCATAAGATGCTCCATAGATTATGCCCCCATAAGATGCTCCATAGATTATGCCCCATAAGATGCTCCATAGATTTTATGCCCCCATAAGATGCTCCATAGATTTTATGCCCCCATAAGATGCTCTATAGATTTTACGCCCCCATAACATGCTCCATAGATTTTATGCCCCCACAAGATGCTCCATAGATTTTATGCCCCCATAAGATGCTCCATAGATTTTATGCCCCCACAAGATGCTCCATAGATTTTATGCCCCCATAAGATGCTCCATAGATTTTATGCCCCATAAGATGCTCCATATATTTTTTGCCCCCATAAAATGCTCCATAGATTATGCCCCCATAAGATGCTCCATAGATTTTATGCCCCCAGAAGATGCTCCATATATTTTATGCCCCAGAAGATGCTCCATATATTTTATGCCCCCATAAGATGCTCCATAGATTATGCCCCCATAAGATGCTCCACATAGTTTATGCCCCCATAAGATGCTCCATTTATTTTATGCCCCCATATGATGCTCCATAGATTAAGCCCCCATAAGATGCTCCATATATTTTATGCCTCCATAAGATGCTCTATTTATTTTATGCCCCCATATGATGCTCCATAGATTAAGCCCCCATAAGATGCTCCATATATTTTATGCCCCCATAAAATGCTCCATAGATTATGCCCCCATAAGATGCTCCATATATTTTATGCCCCCATAAGATGCTCCATATATTTTATGCCCACATAAGATGCTCCATATATTTTATGCCCCCATGTGGTGCAGATGTCCTGAGCAGGAGGGGACACCGGCGCGCTATGGGGGACAGGTGCCAGTGTCACCGCTGGCTCAGGGCCCCGGCAACTGCGATATTCACCTGTCCCCGGTCCACCGCAGTGCGCCGCTCCGTCGTCCGGCTCCTCTGTCAGTGACTGTTCAGGCAGAGGGCGCATCGCGCACTAACTGCGTCATCGAGCCCTCTGACCTGAACATCACAGCCAGAGGACGCAGAGGAGAAAGCGATGCGCAGCGATGGACCGGGGGACAGGTGAATATCGCATATTCTTACCCCCCCCCGGCAAGTCTCTGCAGCCCCCCTGCTTCTCCCGCGGTCTCCGGCAGCTATTCTTTGTTCAGCGGTCATGTGGTACCGCTCATTAAAGTCATGAATATGCGCATATTCATTTCTTCGTTCAGCGGTACCTTGTGACCGCTGAAGGAAGGAGCCTGAGATCGTGGGAGAGGCAGGGGGCTGCAGAGACGCGCCAGGGGTGAGCATTATCTGACTCCCCCGCGCCCACTCCCCTGCCGACCCCGACATGTGCTGAACCGCGGGCCGCAGATGCCTGCTTCAGGGGCCGCATGCGGCCCGTGTGTTTGAGACCCCTGGTTTAGATGCTTGAAATTACGTGACAGGTTCTATTTAAGTGTATTAAAAACATATTTATTATAATTACATACCGTATATACTCGTGTTTAAGCAGAGTTTTTCAGCACATTTTTTGGTGCTGAATACGCCCCCACCACCGACTTATACATAAGTCAACTGTCCCAGAGAGATGGTGGGGGAGGTGGAGCGGTGGAGCAACCAGTCACAGAGGCAAAAGCCGGCGGGGGAGGTGGAGCGGTGGATCAGCGGGTCACAGAGGCAAAAGCCGGCGGGGAGGAGGAGCGGTGGAGCAGCGGGTCTCAGAGGCAGGAGCCGGCGGGGGAGGAGGAGCAGCGGGTAACAGAGGCAGGAACCAGCACACATCCTACATACCTTCCTACGCGCTCTCGCTGCATCTCGTTCGTTCCGGTGCCAGCAGCACTTCCTGCAGAGCGATCACGTGGCCCCGCTCATTAAGGTAATGAATATTCGTGCCTCTACTCCCATAGGCGTGGAATGAATATTCATTACCTTAATGAGCGGGGACACGTCATCGCTCTGCAGAAAGTGCTGCTGGCGGCGGAACGTACGAGATGCTGCGAGGGCGCGCAGGAAGTTATGTAGGGTGTGTTTTGTCTTTTATGGGAACCAGGCATACAAGGATAGGGGATAAGAAGCCATGCAAAGTAATGAATATTCACGCCTCTCCACTCTAGGCGTGGAGTGAATATTCATTACCTTAATGAGCGGTACCACGTGATCGCTCGGCCTAAAAAGCTGTGGGCGCCTGAACGCCTTTTTATTTTATAGGAGCCATGCATACAAGGATAGGGGATAAGGAGCCATGCATACAAGGACAGGGATAGGGGAGCCATGCAGACAAGGATGGGAAATAAGGAGACATGCATACCCAGCTTATACTCGAGTCAATAAGTTTACCCAGTTTTTCGCGGCAAAATTAGGTGCCTCGGCTTATACTCGGGTCGACTAACTATGAAGTTATAACTCTGGAACGCTTCAACATATCAGTGATTCTGAGATTGTATTTTCATGACATTCTATTTCATAATAGTGGTAACATTTGTTCGACATAATTTTATGAAAAAAAGAGAATAAATGCAATTTAACAAAAAACTTTTTTTTTTTTTTTTTTTTACAAACCACCTCACATTTGACATAACTGAGGGGTCTATATGACAAAAAATACACAAAAGTGACACCATTCTAAAAACTGCACCCCTCGAGGTGCTCAAAACCACATTCAAGAAGTTTATTAACCTTTTGGGTTAACACAGGAATTAATGGAATAAGGAAGAAAAAAAGTGAATAACTTTTTCCCACAAAACTGTTACTTAAGCCTCAAAGTTTTCATTTTCACAACAACAGGAAAAAATGAACCATAAAATTAGTTGTGCGATTTCTACTGAGTATGCCGATACCCCACATATGGCGGAAAACTACTTTTTGTGTGCATGGCAGGGCTCAGAACGTTTTGAGAGCCCCTGATGTGCCTAAACAGTGAAAACCCCCCCACAAATGACCCCATTTTGAAAACTGCTCCTCTTAAAGAATTTATCTAGAAGTGTGATGAGCACTTTGAACCCTCAGGGGCTTTACAGAATTTTATGCTGAGCTGTAAAAATAAAAATCAAATTTTTCCCCAAAAATATTGTTTTAGCCCCATTTTTTTATTTTCACAAGGGTAACAGAAGAAAATGGATGCATAAATTTGTTGTATAATTCACCTCTCCCTCCCCCCCCACCCGAGTACACAGATACCCTATATTTGTTGGAAAACGACTGCTTGGGACACGGCAGGGCTGGAAAGGAAAGCTATTTTGGCTGGAATAGGTTGTGGATACCATGTCACATTTGAAGAGCCCCTGACACGTCAAAACAGCAGAAACCCCCAAAAGTGATCCCATTTTGTAAACTACACCTCTCAAGGAATTCATCTAGGGGAGTGGTGAGTATTTTTTAACACTCAGGTGATTCACAAACTTGTATAACACACTGGGCTGAGTAAATGAAAGATTACTATTTTTTCCACTTAAATGTTGCTTTGTCCCCAAGTTTGCAATTTTCAAAATGGATAATAGGAGAAAGCGAACAGTACAATTAGTTACGCAATATCTCCTGAGTACATCAATACCCCATAAGTGGTTAAAAACTACTTCTGAGAGACTGTGCAAAGATCAAAAGGGAAGGAGTGCCATATTACAGTGCAGATTATGCTGCACTGGTTTGAGGGTGCCATGTCACATTGGCAGAACCCCTGAGGTGCCAGAACAGCATAAACCCCCATGAGTGACCCCATTTTACAAACTACACCTCTAAGTGTATTCATCTAGGGGTGCAGTGATCATATTAACACCACAGGTGTGTCACAGAATTTTATGATTGGACAGTGAATTTAAGAATTACCTTTTTACAACAAAAAAATTTTTAGCCCCAGAGTTTACATTTTTCCCAAGGGGAAGTGGGTAAAAATGATGCAAAAATGTGTCACACAATTTCTGCTGATCATGGCAATACCCCATGTTGCTGTACAGTACTGCTTAGCCACACAGCGAGACTTGGGAGGGATGGAGTGCTATTTGACTACTGGAGAACAAATTATTGCAGAATAGTTCGCGGACTCCATATACAAAAGCCGCAGTGGATGTTGCTGAGTGAAAATTGCAAACTACCGTTGCAGTGCCCAGTACATTATGCCCAGCTCATGCTTCTGGAGACATGCACCTATAAACTAGGCGGGCTCTCATTGCTATAGAAATGCCAAACATGTGGTTTAAACACACTGTGGGGCTCAGAAGGGGGCATTTGGGAGTGCAGAATTTGCAGAAATTCTTTTGGGGGGTGAGCTATAGCGCTTTTACAGAGTCTTTGTACTGCCAGTAACATGGTAGCCCCCTATATTTCCGTTAATACATGATGGAACCAAGTGGCGACTTGCTTTTCTTGGATTGAGTTGAAGCTTTTATTGGGAATACTTTGGATCACATATATCCAGCACTCTACGCTGCCCTCTTACTTTGGTTGTTTCCATCTAAATATCTGAGTGACGTAATAGATGAAACTCCTGAGGGATCCGTTCACTATAATGAGGCAAAAGAATTACTCTGGACTCAGTCTGGCCTCTGTATCGTTGTCCTTTTCAGAGGTGCATAAAACTGTGGTGGACCGTGCTTTTATGTACGCCTAAAAATAGGGACACCGCTGGATCCTAGACCAGACAGTGTCCCCATCTGCTTCATTACAGGGAATGAAACAGAGTGAAAAATTTAAAGGGGTCTGAATACTTACCGTACCCACCGTAGTTAACAAACCAAGATCAAGGATAATACATGACATAACACATAAGAAGTTAATGTGCACACAAACACTTATTACTAAATATTTACCGTCTCAAAACTGCCTTTATGCATGAGGTCAATGGGTGGTCGAAAAAGGTCGGCCAATGTAGTCAATTTCTTATCAACTGCTCCTCCATTCCGCAACTCCTGTTCTTGTCGGACTGTGTAGACACAGGAAGAGCAAGAAACCATGATTTAGGTATTAAGTTATTAAAGAGGTTGCCCTATAATTATATATCCATTTTTCTGGTAGATAATGTAAAACTTAAAGCGAACCTATCAGCAGGATTGTGCACAGTAACCTATAGACACGGTGAGGTTGGTGTCGTCATATTGATTACAATCATACCTTGGTTGATGAAATCCATCTTGTGGTTGTTGTTTAATCTATATTTTCAGTTCTGAGTTAGTGATATGCTCGTGCTCCGGGGCAGCCTGTGGGGGGGTCTGCATGTGGTGCTCTGATTAGGTATTCATCTGTATGGCTTCTGACAGGTCACTGATCCCTCACGGACCTGCCTGCTATTTTACATACTGAATATACTATGGTTTGAAAAAAATAAATATTCATTCATTATGCAGCCGCTGGCGCTGTAGCAGGATACTATGTATAATACGCATGTATTCATTTTATTTAGGCATTTTGTTTTATTAAAGGAAAAAAAACAAAACAATAAAAAAAAAAAAAACACTCTTAATCATACTGACAAAAAAAAAAATGAAAAAAAAAATTAGGCTTCATCAAGATGCCGCCGGCACATTGGCATCTATCAGAATGCGATAGATGCTACTGCGCAGGTGCCATTGCCATTTTGATGGAGCCAAAAAAAAAAATTTTCTACAAAAATGGCACCATCACTTGCGCAGCAGTAGCAGCTATCGGAACGTAACAGATGATACTGCGCAAACGCGGCCACCGGCGCCATTTTGATTAACACAACTTTTTCTTCCAACAAAACGCCTTAATAAAATGAAAAATATTTAGAATTGAGAGTCCTCAGTGGTTGATACCTTTTAATGGCTAACTGAAAAGATGGTAACAAATTGCAAGCTTTCCAGACTACTCAGGTCTCTTCATCAGGCAAAGACTAATACAAAATCTGAAGAATCACATATTTATACACAACACAGCACAGAAATAATGCAATAGGTAAGACAAGTGACGTGAAGCAGAATAGTCATTATGGCAGAGGGATGAACATAAATATTGGAACAGTTCATAGATAAGGAGTGTGAAAGTTTTATTGCCCTCTGATTGGGGTCTGGTAATGTTTTGTGATGCTCTCACAGGGTCTTTGTAGTAAATTCCTTAATTGATGTAAAATGTTAATAAAATGAATACATGCGTATTATACATAGTATCCTGCTACAGTGCCAGCGGCTGCATAATGAATATATATATATTTTTTTCAAACAGTAGTATTTTCAGTATGTAAACTAGGGGCAGGTCAGTGAGGGATCAGTGACCTGTCAGAAGCCATGCACATAAATACCTAATCAGAGAACCACATGAAGACCCCTCAGGCCGCCCTGGAGCATGAGCATATCATTAACTCAAAATTAAAAATAAACATTAAACAACAACCATACGATGGATTTCATCACCCAAAGTATCATTGTAATCAGTATAGCGGCGCCGACCTGACACACTGCATTATATTGTGCACAATCCTGCTGACAGATTCCCTTTAAAAGGGGTTTTCCCACAAAGTAATTTTAATTAATAGATCTTAGAAGATTAATAAGTTGCACAATTTTATGTGTTAAAAATGTTCCTGTGCTGAGACAATCTTATAAATGTGCCCCTGCTGTGTACTATGTATTGGCTGTGTCTGACCGTGCAGGAATATGGTCTGATCATACCACAGAGTATAGAGTATGGGATCGCAGCTGATTCTGTGAGGTAAAACAGGATTTTTTGGTTGCTTACAATAAAATCTGTTTCTCGCAGCCTTCATTGGGGGGACACAGGAACCATGGGTGTATGCTGCTGCCACTAGGAGGCTGACACTGACTATGCACAAAAAAAGTCAGCTCCTCCTCTGCAGTATACATCCCACCCACTGGCACTAAGTTAATCAGTTAGTGAGAAAGCAGTAGGAGAATCCACAAGATAGAGAAAAAAACAACAACAGACAACTCAAACTAACAATAGAACACAGAACAAGGAGCTGATAAACATGGGAGGGTGTTGTGTCCCCCAATGAAGGCTCCGAGAAACAGATTTTACGGTAAGCAACCAAAAAATCCTGTTTTCTCTATCACTTCATTGGGGGACACAGGAACCATGGGGATGTCCCAAAGCAGTCCCTGGGTAGGGAACAGCAGAAACTCAGTTCAGGTCTGAGGACTCACCACTGCCGCCTGCAAGATCCTTCTGCCTAGGCTGGCGTCTGCCGAAGCATAGGTATGGACCCTATAAAATTTGGCGAACGTGAAGATGGAAGACCAAGTTGCCGTTTAGCAAACTTGTAGGGCAGAGGCCCTATGGTGCACCGCCCAGGAGGCGCTCTCTGCTCGGGTAGAGTGAGCCCTAATCCCAGGGGGAGCCACTCTGCTCATGCCCCGGTAGGCCTACAAAATTGCCGTTCTAATCCAGCGAGCAATCGCAGCCTTGGAGGCCGGCAGGCCTCTTCGCGCACCACCTGGAATGACGAAAAAAGTGTCCGTCTTCCTAAAGGAGGCGGTCCTAGCCAGATAGATCCTCACCGCCTTGATCAGGTCCAGCTTGTACAACGAACGCTCCAGAGGATGAGTCGGAGCAGAACAAAAGGGAGAACAATGTCCTCGTTTAGAAGAAAGGCGGACACCACCTTAGGAAGGAAAGAAGGCAGAGGCCGCTAAACCACCTTATCCTGGTGAAGAACCAAGAAAGGTGGGCGACACGAAAGAGCCGCCAACTCCGAAACACGCCTGATGGAGGTGATGGCCACCAGAAATGCCACCTTCTAAGACAGAAAGGACAGGAAAACCTCTCAGAGCGGTTCAAACGGAGAACTCATCAGAGCCTCCAGAACTAAATTGAGGTCCCAGGAGTCCACAGGTGTCTGATACGGAGGGGATGCATGTGCAACACCCTGAAGAAAGGTTCTGACATGAAAACGGGAGGATAAATTCTTCTAGAAGAGAATGGAAAGTGCTGACACCTGACCCTTTAGAGAACTAAGGGCAAGACCAGCATCAAGTCCCGCTTGGAGAAATGCCAAAACGGAAGGGAGAGAAAAGGACATAGGCGGGATGCAATTAGCCTCACAGGAGCGGAAATACGCTTTCCATGTCCGATAATAGACCCTGGAAGATGACGGCTTCCTAGCCTGGATCATGGTGTGAACCATCCGATCTGAAAAACTGGACGCTCTCAGGACAGCGGTTTCAACAGCCAAGACGTCAAATTGAGCGACCGAGATTTCTGGTGGCAGATCGGTCCTTGGGGTAGAAGATCCAGTCTGTCTGGGAGCCTCCAGCGGGCGTCCACGAGAAGGCTGACGATGTTTGCGAACCAAGACCTTCTGGGTCAATCCGTTGCGATCAGTATGATCGGCACCCCCTCCACCTTGATCTTCTTCAGCAGCCTGGGAAGAAGGGAGGAAACAGATAGGGGAGAATGAACTGCGACCAGGGAATGGCCAGAGCATCGGCGCCCACTGCAAGAGGATCGCGGATGTCGAACAGCATGCATAGAAAAATCAGGCGCTGAGACGGAACAAGGCAGGATTTTTTCCTGTTGTCATGCCACCTGAAACGGGACAGGGTGTCGAGAACGATGGACAGGCTTTCCTGGGCTTGAGAAAAAGACGGAGCCTTGATGAGGATGTCGTCGAGGTATGGTATGAGCACTAGGTCTCTGATCCTCAAAATGGCCATCAACGCTGCCATGATTTTCGTGAAAACCCTGGCAGTGGTTGCGAGTCCGAACGGCAGGGCGACAAACTGGAAATAGTCCTGCCGTACTGCAAAACACAGGTATCTCTGATGCCCTTGGAAAATAGGGACATGGAGATACGCGTCTTGAATGTCTATGGAGCACAGTAACTCCTGCGCCTCCATGGAAGCAATTACTGAACGAAGGGACTCCATCCTGAAGTGCCGCATGCGAACCCTTTTGTTCAGTAACTTGAGATCCAGAATGGGCCGAACCGCGCCATCTTTTTCGGCACCACAAACAGGTTTGAATAAAAACCAGTCAAACGTTCCCGTTCTGGGACCGGAACGATGACGCCGATCTGAGAAGGGAGGCGATGGATGCAAAGAAACCCAGAAGCAAAGAAGGATCTCTTGGGGGTCGGGATTCAAAGAATCGATCTAGTGACCGTGAAGCAAACTATTTTGTATCCTGAGGATACAACCTCCCTGACCCATGTATCCTCCACCGAGGCAAGCCAAACGTCTCTGAAAAAAAGGAGACGACAGCCCTGCCTGGGAGATAAGCTGGGGTCTCGATACAAGTCAAGATGAGGAAGATTTGCTAGCACGATGCCTAGTGGATCTGCCTTGGGTGTTACGGGAACGCCAGGAAGAGGTAATTTTAAAGGAAACCTTCTTTCTATCCCGGTGAGCCTGAGGCTTCTGCTGGTGTGAAAAATCCTCTGTCTCCGAGAAACTGCGAATAGGGCAAAAGGATCGAAACTGCCTCTTCAGCGGAGGTTGGCGAGGTTTGGACTGTGGAAGAAGGGAACTCGTGCCCCCAGTGGCGTCTAATAATTTGGTTCAACATTGAACAAAATAGACATGATCCCTGAAAAGGCAGGCTGGTAATGGACTTCTTTGACTATAAGTCCGCCTGCCAGGCCTTAAGCCAAATCGTCCGTCGGATAGCCACTATATTGCTGGATGCCTGAGCTGCGCAAGAAGTGGCATCCAGGGAGGAAGATACTAAGTACTTCCCCACATGAGAAATTTGGTTGGCGAGAACGGCCAGCTCCTCCGGTCGAGCTCCAGCTAGAATGCCCTGACGGAGCTATTTGGCCCATTTAGCTATGGACTTTGATACCCATGTGGAGGCAAAGGCAGGGCATAATGTAGAAGCGACAGCTTCAAAGGCTGATTTTGCAAAGGATTCTATAATCCTATCTTGTGGAATCCTTGAGGGATGCTCCATTAGTAAGCGGGAGGACCGTGCTGGTGGACAGTCTGGAAACTGGCAGGTCCATGGTCAGATAAGATGTCCAGTTGGCGGTGAGCTCAGGAGAAAAGGGATATAGAATGCCGCGTAGCTTTCCTCTTTGAAAGCGTCTGGTCGGGTTCTCCCTTTCCCTAGCAAGTACCTCCTCGAACTCTGTATGAGGAGCGAAGACCTTAGAAGGAGGTTTGGACCGTCTAAACGAAACCGCCTGATCTGCGGGTTCCGTAGAGGTGTCCTTGATGCTAAAGGTCTGATTAACCACCACAATGAGGCTCTGGACCATATCTCTCATGTTAGAGGCTTGGTCCGAGTCCAGGTCCGAATCGTCCTCTGATAGAGCATCCGAAAACTGACTCGGGAGAGGAGGATCAGGAGAAGGCAGACCGCTGGGAAGCACTGGGAGGCGAGATGGAGCGGGAAGAGGACCTAGAACAGTGCTCCTGTCTGGGTCTCTTGCGGCCTGTGTTAGAGCGCCCAGCCGGTGATTCCTGTGACCCCGTAGCAACTGCGGGAGCGGGAAGGAGAAACCTGTCAAGCACGGACACTAGGGTCTGCGACGGACTGTGACAGAGAGGAAGCCCACACTGGAATAGTGGCTTCGATCTCACCTGGGACAGAAGTGCACTCCTGGGCGGGGGGCACAGTGGGGTTGCTGCAGACCTGACAGAGGGGAAAGGACTGACCTGAAGGGAGCTTGCATTTGAATGAAGTGCCTGACAAGAGTAGAGGAGGAGGAAGAAGAGGTGGGAGGACGAGAACGCTCGCCTTTAGGATTAGGCATGATGAGCAGACCCACTAACTGTGCCAGAAAGTTAGGGGACAGGAGAAATGCAGAGGAGAGTGTCAGTCTGCAGAGCAGAGTTACTCATGATAAGTGCAGTGTCCTCTAGTCTGCGCCCAGGCTGTAGAAAGCTGCTGCGAAGCTGAGTAGAGGGGAAGCAGGTCCTGCACACAGGAAATGCTGTCCGGATCCAACAATGGCGACAGCAAGGAGGAAGCAGGGAACCAGCGTGTGAAGGAGCGCACTGTAACAAGGTCCCGCGCTCAGAAGCCGGAAAATGGGCGGGGCTAACCAGAGTCCGGGGGGAGCAAAATGGAGATCCCTGCAGAGTCAAGTGAGGTCGGGAGAAGTGTGCGGGGCTAACTGCCGAGGTGCAGGAAGAGGAAGAGAGCAACGGGCGGGAAAAAAACCCACCCAAAGGGCTGAGAGGACCGGGGTGGAGCCTAACGCTGCAACTAGGCCCAAGAGAAGCCGGGACCTAAATTGCAGCTGGTGGCTGCCGGAGCGTGGGAAAACGGCGCGAAGGGCCCTAAAACAGCGCAAAAGGTATCCAGGTGCCCACAATATGCCGGAAAATTAAAGGGAAAGACCCCTCATACCCGCTACTAAAAACAAGCTGCCCACAAAGCTTCAGAATTAAGGGGAAAAAACCCCCAATGCCCTTGGAATTTAAAGGGGAATCTCTTATCTTCTATCCTCGGGTCTTCCGTCGGCACTTGGGGGGGGGGGGGGGGAAGGAAGAGTACCTCCTCCAGGAAAGCCGAACGTCCGAAAATCCTGCGTTCATCCGCGTCTCCTCAGACCGACAGGCTGTGGTGGGCGAGTGCGTGGGAGGCAGGCCCGATGATCCAATCACCTAAAAACGCTTCTGCGTTAGGAGCTGGGGTCCTGCCGACTAGACGTATGAGGAAACGAGGTGGCAGTATACGCCGTACTCAGTCTCAGCATGGGAGTACAGTAGTGACTATTCACATTGTATCCCTCCAGGAACCTGAAAAGAAATGACACACATTGAGGTAGATAAGGGTCTAATGAAAGACCTATGTCCACCTCCTACTGACACTAAGGCCTCTTTCACACTTCAGTCGTGTGACGTCCGCCCAAGTGTGAAAATGGCGGATCCGTCAGAAAAGTGTAAAAACGGATGTAAAACGGATCAGTTTTCTGAGGGATCCGCCAAGAAGGGTGAAACGGATCAGTTTTCTGAGGGATCCGCCAAGAAGTTTTCACCCGGAAATGATGAAATTTTCTTTTCGGAAATGTAAGTCCGGACCGAGGGGGGGGGGGGGGAGGAGAAGGAGAGAGAGAGAGAGAGAGAGAGAGAGAGAGAGAGAGAGAGAGGTAGGGGGGAGAGAGAGAGAGAGGGGTAGGGGGAGAGAGAGAGGCAGGATTCCGTCAAAAATGGATGCCAGCGGATCCGCTGCCGACAGGCGGCCATTATACAAAATGGCGGATGCGGCAGATCCGCTGTAGTCCGCCATTTTGGCGGACCAAAAAAACGTTGCATTGGACGTTTTTCTGAAAAGACGGATGCCAATTTTTGGGCGGATCTGTCAAAAAACGGACCTAACGGACGACCATCCGTCAAAATCCGTCACTAATGCAAGTCAAAGGGAAAAAAAACGATCCCGCTAAAAAAAAAAAAAAAAATGGCGGATCCGGTTTTTTCACATTTTGACGGATTTTGACTGACGTCGCACGACTGAAGTGTGAAAGAGGCCTAAGCTAAAACGGATTATCTTAGTGCCAGTCAGTGGGGTGTATACTTCAGAGGAGGAGCTAACTTTTTTTGTGCATAGTGTAAGCCTCCTAGTGGCGGCAGCAGCATATACCCATGGTTCGTGTCCCCAATGAAGCGATAAACATTGTTTAACCCCTTCAGGCCCGGAAATGTTTTGCTTTACCCTCCCTCCTTCTTCCAAAGGCCATCACTTTTTTATTTTTCAGTCCACATGCCCATATGATGACTTCTTTTTGGCGGGACGACTTGTGCTCTTTAATGACACCATTCAGTTTACCATACAGTGTACTGGAAAATGAGTGAAATTGCAAAAAAAGTGAAATTCCACAATTGTGTTTGTTTTTTTTTTTTTACCATGTTCACAATATGATAAAAATGACCTGACGATACGATTCTATACGGCATTACAAGTATGCAGATACCAAACATGTATAGGTTCTTTTTTATTTAACCTTCGTCAGGCTGCATAATTTTACAACGTTAACAGGCTGCAGAGGTACAATTGTACCTTCATATATACCTCCACTGTGGGAAGACTTTCTCCTTTACTTGGTTTCAGAAACTAAAGTTCATTCAGCTACAAATGTTATGCTGATATCTATTGGCCAGTGTTGTTACTGCTCACTTATGTTGCTGTCAATTAAGTTGATTCAAACTGGGAGTGGTTTCTACTTCTCTTCCTGCCTCCCTCCTCTCAGAAGCCATTTTGCTGTTCATCTCATTGCTGTGAGCACACACATTTCTAGGCTTGTGAAGTCTTCAATTTCTTGGATACGAAGGTAGGAAAGTCTCACAGCATCTAACAGCCAGTTATACCTTCATTCGCCTTATGTGGGGACAGAACAGTCAGAAATTGTCTTTGAGCCTGGACTTGGCTTACATATATTTTGTATGAAACTTATCACTATAGGTATGATTTTTATACGAAAAATGGATAATAATTAGTATCTACATATTGTTTTACGATGTTTTACTTATATTCAGCACAAAATAAAGATGGTGGCTCTGTTACAATTTTCCTATTGGTCGAAAAAACAGTCGAAGATGGAATGAAAATTCTGAAACCGTATATGGTTTACATAATATATAAATGACATTTATAAATAATTATCACTAGAAATAATTTACTTTTTTATCTGCACTTTAGAATCAAGTTTCATTCTACTTGCCACGTGTTACTGAACTAAATTACGAAGCCAAAATTCATCTACCAAGTCATCATGAGTGATAGTGATGCTGGATCTAGTTTCCGCCATAATCCAAGAAAACGTGTTTGCAGGTTAGTATCATTTTGTGAAAAGCCAATAATGTAGTATTGTGTAGTATTTCGGAAAATTATTTATTTTTCATTTTTTCATATTTACAGATTTACGTCTGACTAAATAATGCGAATGCTAGAAGAATCTGATTCTGAGTATGAGGAAGAACCATATGTTGCATCTGATGATGAAATCTATGTACCACAAGTGGATGTTACTGAAGAAGATTCAGACATTGAACAAGAAATGGTCATAGAGCAGGAAAAAGAATACGACTCAGACGAAAGTGTTGAGGATGAGTCTGTGACTCAAAGTGCAGGCGACATTTGGACTGCTAAGGATAACACTCAATGGTGTAGTGATCCACTGCCAAATGCACAAACAAAATCTCGTAATGTCCTACGACAAAGAGGTGGCCCTGCAGCAATCAGCAACCTGTATACAGCAAAAGAGCTATTCAAGTCAATCATGACTCCCGAGATGTGTGACATCATATTACGAGAAACGAATCGAAAGGCCAAGAGAGTTTGTGATGCTTACAACAACAAACTGGTACAGCGTTTTCCTGATTCTTCTGAACGGCCACCACAAAAAACATTCAAGCAATTTACTGAAACTGAACTCCATGCATTTTTGGGCATACTGATTGCTGCTGGTGTGCACAGAGACAACAAAGAGAATATGGAGGAAATGTGGAATGTTGCTGCTCTGCCTCTTATACGTGCAGCCATGTCTCGTGACCGCTTCAAGATGATACTCAGATTTATCAGATTTGACAACGAAAATACACGTGCAGAACGTGTGCAAACAGATAAAGCTGCACCAATACGGGACATCTGGACAATGCTGAACAGAAATCTGGAGAGAGCCTACAAGCCATATAATTGTATCACCGTCGACGAGCAATTATTTCCATTTAGAGGCCATACTAAATTTACCCAGTATATACCTTCAAAACCAGCTAAATATGGCATAAAGATTTTCTGGGCTTGTGACTCGTCAAACGCCTACCCATTACAAGGTCAGCTCTACACTGGGAAACCAACTGATGGTCCTCGACAAGTAAACATTGGTAAACGAACAGTATTGGACCTAGTGAGCTCGTATAAAGGCTCTGGAAGAAATGTCACCAACGATAACTTCTTTACAACCATGGAACTAGCTAAGGTATTGAACTTCTGGAACATGACACTAGTTGGTACAGTGAGAAAAAACAAAAGGTTCCTACCTAGCAACATGCAGCCTGCCAAAGAAAGGCCTGTAAACTCGACAAATTTTGCCTACAATCATGATGCAACAGTCTGTTCATATGTACCAAAGAAGAACAAATCAGTCGTGCTTCTATCATCTATGCACATGACGGGAGAAGTTGAACAGACACAAGCAGCCAAGCCAGAGATAATAAAATACTACAACAAAACAAAAGACGGAGCTGATGTTATGGATAAAATGTTGGGAGAGTACACTGTGAAACGACGAACATTACGTTGGCCTCTGGCATTTTTCTACAATATGATTGACGTCACTGGGTTAGCATCCTACATCATCTACAGAGAACACAATCCAAGCTTCAGGACAAAGGATCAACGAAGAAAGTTCCTGAAAGATCTCGCAAATCAGCTGTGTATGCCTGCAATTGAAGATCGTAGTACAAACCGAATGATGATGAGAAACCATTTTCTTCGAGGTGCAGTAGAAATGGTGCTTGGACGATGCATTCTGGTAGCATCGCAAGCAGCAGCTGGCCCTCAAATACCTCATGGTAGTCGTGGACCCTCCCATGCTGTTGGTAGTTGCTATGTCTGTCGAGATCTGAGGCGAAAACAACGTAAGACTAGAAAGTCTTGTGTGGTTTGTGTGAAACCCATTTGCGATGAACACTCGGTAGCAAAGACAACGTGCATTACTTGCGAAGAAAATCAATAAAAAAAGTTTCCTACATTTTCTTTTATAATGTAAATGAACAGTTATTTTACTTATTTATAATAAAATAGCATTATCATTAAAAAAAATATTATTCTTTTTTCCTTGCATTATCTTCATTCAAAATATATGAGGGTACATTTGTACCTATGCAGCTTGTTATGGATGCAAAAATATCTCGACCCCTTATCTCGGAAGGGGGTGGAGATATTTTATTGAAATTTGGCCAATATATTCTGGACCAAAACTGCAGAGATGTCAGGAATTTTCAGCCCACTACGGCTTTTCGAAAAAAGTTATTGCAATTTTAAAACGGAATAGTTACAATTGTACCTACTCAGCCGGACGAAGGCTAAGTGAAGACAAAATTTGTAAGAATAAAAGTTTTTGCCTTTGTCTCCATTTTCCGAGCTTTCATTTTTCGTGACCTGGGCTGAATGAGGGCTTTTCTTGTGCCATGAGCTGATGTTTTTATTTATACCATATTGAGGTACATGTTTTGATTGCCTGTTAACGCACTTTATTGCAATGTTGCGGCAGCCAAAAAAACGAAATTCTGGCGTTTCGATTAATTTACCTTATATTTACCATATTGGACATTTCTGTTAGCAGCGATACCAAATATGTGCATTTTTTTTTACTTGTTTTATGTTCAATGGGGTGATTTGAACTTCTGTTTCTTTTATTTTTTTCATATTTTAAAAACTTTTTTTTTCCACTTTATTTAACCCCTTCCCGACCCATGACGCCGAAGTCATGAAAACCTGTGCCATCCCGACCCATGACGCCGACGTCATGCTATAAATCATGTTCCTGCGGGCCGGGAGACCGGGGTCACTGAAAGGTCACCCGACCCGCAGGCACAGGACCCTTAGTGCATCACCACAGGGGGGTTGGCTTAACCCCCACGTGGCCACGATCGCTCTGATTGGCTGTTAAAAGTGAAACAGCCAATCAGAGCGATTTGTAATATTTCACCAATGAAACTGGTGAAATATTACAATCCAGCCATGGCCGATGCTGCAATACCATCTGCCATGGCTGGACACCGAGCCCTGACCCCCCCACACCAAGTCACGGAGGTGATCGGCCGCCGCCATCGAAAGATGGCAGCGATCGGTCACCGCCGTCACTGTCTGCTCCCCTGCTCCTGCGATCCGCTGCCCCCACCTACCGATCCCCCCCCCTCACCTTCCGACGCCCCCTACTCACCTCTCCCGGTCCACCGATGTCCCTGGATCCGTCCCGGCGGCTGCCCGGGATTCTTCATGAGCGCCGCCATCTTGGAAAATGGCGGGCGCGTGCGCCCGCCGGCCGGCGCATGCGCAGTGCGCCCTCCATTGTATAAAAATTTATTTTGATCACTGTGATAAACTGTCACAGTGATCAAAATAAAAAAAAAAGGAAATGAACCCCCCGTCATAGGTAGGGACAAATAAAAGAATTTTCTTTTTTTTCCTAGCTGATTTTGCCGCTGACCCGCGGCGGATTTTGCCGGGGACCCGCGGCGGATTTTGCCGCTGACCCGCGGCGGATTTTGCCGCTGACCCGCGGCGGATTTTGCCGCTGACCCGCGGCGGATTTTGCCGCTGATCCACGGCGGATTTTGCCGCTGATCCGCGGCGGATTTTGCCGCTGATCCGCGGCTGATTATCTGCTGATTCATCTGCGCTAGCGGGTATAGCATAACGCGATCACGTTATGCTATACCGTTACGAGCCGGTCAACGCTACGTGTTGAACGGGCTGGTAAAACGCAATATGAACCCAGCCTTAGGGTTAGAACTAGGGTTAGGGTTAGCATTAGGGTTAAGGTTAGAATTACAGTTAGGGTTGGAATTTGGGTTAGGGTTGGAATTAGGGTTAGGCTTGTGGTTTGGTTTATGGTTAGAGTTGGGATTAGGGTTAGGGGTGTGTTGGGGTTAGGGTTATGATTAGGGTTTGTATTAGGGTTAGGTGTGTGTAGGGGTTAGGGTTGGGGTTAGGGGTGTGTTGGGGTTAGGGTTGGAGTTAGAATTGAGGGGTTTCCACTATTTAGGCACATCAGGGGGTCTTCATACGCGACATGGCGCCACCATTGATTCCTGCAAATTTTGCGTTCAAAAAGTCAAACAGTGCTCCCTTTATTCCAAGCCCCGACGTATGCCCAAACAGTGGTTTATCCCCACATATGGGGTATCAGCGTACTCGGGAAAAATTGCACAACAACTTTGGGGGTTCTAATTTCTCCTGTTAACATTGGGAAAAAAATTGGGGACTAAAAAATGATTTTTGTGGAAAAAAAATGATTTTATATTTTCACGGCTCTGCGTTATAAACTTCTGTGAAGGACTTGGAGATTCAAAGTGCTTATCACACATCTATAGGAGTTCCTTGGGGGATCTAGTTTCCAAAATGGGGTCACTTGTGGGGAGTTTCTACTGTTTAGGCACATCAGGGGCTCTGCAAACGTAACAAGATGCCCACAGACCATTCCATCAAGTCGGCATTTCAAAGCGTCACTACATCCCTTCCGAGCCCTGACGTGTGCCCCCCACATATGGGGTACTAGCGTACTCAGGACAAACTGGACAACAACTTTTGGGGTCCAATTTCTCCTGTAACCATTGTGAAAATAAAAAATAGTGGGCTAAAACACGGATTTTGGTAAAAACTTACCTGTAAAATCCTTTTCAGCGAAGGAAGGAAGAGAGACACAGTATTCATTACTGATGGGTAGGCGGAGCCCCAGATCAGGATGTCACCTCAGATCAAAAGAGTGCTGACTGGCTGGCCCCTCCAGCTCGGGCTCCTCCTACTCAGCTCCAGTCGTACCAAAGCTTTTAGGAAAAGAGCCAAGATCACCAGCGGAGCAACATAACCCCTTCTGAAGGAACTTCAGAGAAAAAACACAAGGATACAGGTTATGCATGCAAAGAAAGCCAAAAACCACAGAGTTCCAGGTACTACTCACGGAACCTGACTACTGCGATGAGCTGGCGATGCTGGAACAGAGCCTTAGCGCGCTGACCTCAGCCCAGATAATCGCTATCAGATAAGGGCCGCGCTGCATCTGAAAACATCAACACACTTCTGTCTTGGGAGGGTGCTGTGTCTCTCTTCCTTCCTTCGCTGAAAAGGATTTTACAGGTAAGTTTTTACCAAAATCCGTGTTTCAGCTGCAGATGGAAGGAAGAGAGCCACAGTATTCATTACTGATGGGACGTCCCAAAGCAGTTCAAAAATAAGGGTGGGAAAAACCAACAAAAGGCAGAAACCCAACAACCTTAACAACAAAGCGCAACCAGCGCTAAACACAAGTTCATCCAGAACTTTAAACTACAGCTGCCTGCAGGACCCTACGTCCGAGGGCTGCATCAGCGGAAGCACTGACGTCCACTTTATAAAACCTTGTAAACGTGTGGACAGAGCGCCAAGTTGCCGCTCGGCAGAGCTGCACTGCCGAGGCACCTTGATGAAAAGCCCACGATGAGGCCACAGCTCTCGTGGAATGGGCTCGAATCTTAATCGGGCAAGATTCACCCCGAAGGCGGTAAGCTTCCAAAATAGCTGACCGGATCCAACGAGCTATAGAATCCTTGGAAGCTCGTTGACCACGCCGACGACCTGCTGGAACCACAAACAGGGAGTCCGTCTTACGAAAACCTTGAGTAATAGATAGATAAAACTTCAAGGCCCGCACTAAATCCAATGTGTGTAAATCTCGCTCTTTCGCATTCTTCGGATCCGGACAGAGTGAAGGCAACACAATATCCTGGTTAACATGAAATTGTGACACCACTTTAGGCAAAAAATCACCCCGAGTGCGAAGCACTACACGATCCGGAAAAAACTCCAGAAAAGGAGGCGAACAAGAAAGAGCTGCCAACTCAGAAACTCTCCTCAAGGAAGTGACTGCAACAAGGAAAGCCACCTTCCAAGAAAGTAAAGAAAGGCTAGCAGAAACCATAGGCTCAAAAGGTTTATGCTGAAGAGCCTCCAAAACAAGGTTGAGCCGCCAAGGAGACACGGGTGCCTTCCGCGGCGGAAACTTACGAGATATACCTCGGAAAAAGGAGAGCACGTCTCTATTTGAAGCAATGGTTCTCCGGAACAATAAGGACAGAGCAGAAATCTGACCTTTCAGAGTGCTGACTGCCAAACCCTTGTCTAGCCCATGCTGCAGAAAAGCCAACAGGTTGGGAATGGAAAATTTTCTCGGGTTCCGAGAGGACCCCAAACACCACGAAAAGAAGGTTTCCCAAATTTTGTGGTAAATCCTAGTAGTAGCCGGACATCTTGCGGCACGAAGGGTAGCAATGACCTCGGCTGAGAAACCTCTACGGGTCAAGATTTCGGTCTCAAGAGCCACGCCGTCAAACGCAGGGACATCAAGTCCGGATGACAAACGGGCCCCTGAGTCAACAAGTCCGGTTGAAGAGGGAGTGGAAAAGGAGGTGCCGCCAACAGCGACATTATTGTCGAGAACCACACCCTTCTTGGCCAGTCTGGAGCTATCAAAATAGCTGGAATTCTCTCTAGTCTGATCCGACGCAGTACTAGAGGAAGTAAGGATATCGGCGGGAATACATAGATCAGCTCGAACTGATCCCACTGAGCCACTAGAGCATCCACCGCCAACGCCTTCGGGTCCTTGTACCTGGACATGAACGTCGGTAACTTGGCATTGGACCTGGATGCCATCAAATCCACTTGGGGGGTTCCCCAGCGAGAGCACAGTAGTGCAAAAACTTCCGGGTGGAGGCTCCATTCCCCGGGATCCATCCTTCTGCGACTGAGAAAGTCCGCTGTAATATTCTGAACCCCTGGAATGTGAATCGCCGAAATGGCTGGTACACTGGCCTCTGCCCAAATCAGAATTCGGGACACCTCTACCATGAGTCTAGCACTCCTTGTCCCACCTTGGTGATTGATATACGCGACAGCCGTCGCATTGTCTGTCTGCACTCGGACTGGCAGACCGCTCAAAGGGACCGTCCAATGTTGGAGGCAAAGGAAAATCGCCCTCAATTCCAGGATGTTGATCGGAAGAAAAGACTCTTCCGATGACCATACCCCCTGAATCCAGAGATTGTTCCAAACACCCCCCCAGCCCGTCAGGCTGGCATCGGTGGTTATGACTGACCACTTCGGAGGGAGGAAAGACTTCCCCAGGGAGAATGCCCCTGGACGTAACCACCATTCTAGAGAATCCCGCACCGCGCGAGAAATGGTGACACTGCAATCCAGCGATTGCGACTGGTTCCATCGACTCAAGATGAACCTTTGGAGAGTCCTGGAATGGAACTGGGCAAAAGGAATTGCCTCCATGGACGCCACCATCAGTCCCAGAAGACGCATACACTTCCGTAGGGACATTGCCGTTGAGGATTTCATAATCTGTACATGTCGAAGAAGACATGACTGTTTGTCTGGTGGTAGGGAAACTACCGACCGAAACGTGTCGAGATGCATTCCCAAAAAGAGGATTGTCCTCGATGGTTCCAGGGACGACTTCTCCCAATTGACCAGCCAACCGAAGTCCTTCAGAAACTGAAGAGACAAATCCCGAGCCGTCAACGCCTCCTCCTCCGAGGAAGCCACGATCAAAAGATCGTCCAGATAAGGGAGAATCGTAATCCCCTGTCTTCGAAGGATTGCCATGAGGGGCGCCAGAATTTTTGTAAAGACCCTTGGCGCTGAGGCTAAGCCGAACGGCAGAGCCACGAACTGGTAATGATTCTGACCTATGGCAAATCGAAGAAAGCGCTGATGAGCCTTTCCGATGGGAATATGCAAATAGGCGTCGCGAATGTCGATTGACACCAGAAAATCGTTCTGTGACAGAGCTGCCACAACGGAACGAAGCGACTCCATGCGAAATTTCCGGGCATGGACATGCCGGTTTAATCGCTTGAGATCCAGAATCGGGCGAAATTTGTTCTCCTTTTTGGGAACTATAAAAAGGTTGGAATAAAAACCTTTCCCTCGGTCCTCTGACGGAACCGGTATCACTACACCCTTTTGTAGCAGAGATTCGACCTCTCGCTGTAGAGCGACAACAAGCTCGGGTTCCGACGGAACGTGAGATTGACAAAAAACATTTGGGGGTCGAGAAGCAAACTCTATGAAATAGCCTGCCGACACTATCCGCGTTACCCAGGAATCTGGAACGCGAGCCATCCAAGTCTCCTTGAAAAGAAGCAGGCGACCCCCCCACTCGAGAATCCTCGAGTGGACCCCTGGCGTCAATCCGACTTTGCGGGCTTCTTGTCAAGTTCCCGCTTGTCCTGGCGGAAACTCTGCTTCCAGGGAGTACGAGTTTTCTGAGAGGATTTCTTTCCTGAGAAGGAAGGACGACCCGATCCCCACGAGGAGTGACTAGATCGTCCTCGGCCCCGAAAGGACCGCCGACCACTATAGACACCAGGCTTACTGGACACCGAGGCCATGGCCCTACGCTGTGGTAATGCTGATTCCTTCGCCTTAGCCTTGGAAATCAGCTCTGTGAGGTCGGATCCAAAAAGATGGCCACCCTTGTAAGGTAAGGCCAACAACCCTTGTTTGGAAACTGCGTCCCCGGCCCACTGTCTGAGCCATAAAGCTCTTCTGACTGTGACCGCTGAAGCTTGCGCTTTGGCCAGCAGAGATGCCGTATCCAGACCGGCATCAAAGATATAACAGGCTGCCGTTTCTAACCATTCACAAGTTTCCCGTATCTCAGATAACGGAGATTCATTTTGCAACTCCGTCTTCAGACGTGCCAACCAGCTTAGAGAAGCTCTAGCAGCACACATGGATCCTAGCACTGCTCGAAATCCATGACCCGCAGCCTCATAGCTTGCTTTTGCCGCCAATTCTGCCTTTCTATCCAAAGGCTCCTGTAAGCTCGCTTTTCCCTTAATAGGGAGTAGTGAAGATTTACTAAGCTGAGATAAAGACACATCCACTTCAGGAGCAGAAGTCCAATTAGCCTTTAACTCCGTAGAGCAAGGATAAAGTGTATCAAAGAAATGCGTTCCATGAAAACGCTTATCTGGACATAGACGTTCCTCCTCTATTACACTATTAAGCTCATCCAGAGCTGGCAATGTTGTACGCGAAGCACGGGACTCCTGGAACATACGTGCTGATTTACCAGGACGACTAGTTACCTCCTCCGGTAACTGTAATATATCTCTCATGGCTTCAATCAATGCCTCCGTACGCTTCGCCATAGAGGAACGCCCCTGCGGCTCGTCCGCATCTGAATCGGATATTTCTCCATCCGAATTTAAAGGGGAACTCTGCCCAATATCAGATACATCTGACTCGCTCCGTGTAGAGGCCGGTAACGGCCTGCGTCGCTTCCTCTGAGAGGAATTAGCAGACACATATTGACCTAAAAGGTCAGACAAGTTGTTGATCGATCGAGCGATATCGTCCAATTTTCCACCGCTGTCGACCGCAGCGCTAGACGCTGTGGAGGTCTGCGTATCTGATTGCCGTAATGGCACTGGACATGGTCCGCGGCATCTGAACTCTGTTCAGACATGTCTCACCTGTATGAGCAGGTCAAAGCGGTAATACCAGCAAAAACTATGCGGTTTTTTTTTTTTTTTTTTTTAAACGCTGAAGGGTTAACGCTCCACCAAGCAGGGTTACCCCAGCGGTATTCAGTCAAAAAATTTAGCTGGTAGAAATAACCCTCAGAGGGGTTAATATTGCAAACTCACCACAATATATATATTTGTGAGCCCCAGCCAATTTTTATGTCTCTAATGAGACTGCAGCTGCAGGATAGCGATCGCTGCGCTGCGGGGTGAGGAATCAGCACTCACCCAGCTGGCCGTGGTGTCTTATGAGGAGAGGAGCGGTCTGAGGAGCCCAGGAGCCTGTGTAATGGCCGCCACAGTGAGGGAGTCGCAGGAGAAACGCCAGAGCGCGCGTCTTCCTGCTCAGAAGACCGGGAATAGTTAGGCCACGCCCCCCGCCAGCTCGAATATTGAGCGCGAACTCCCCCGCTCCTGCTCCCTCTCTGTCCTGCAGGTATCTGCCTGCGGACAAAAAATCACCACATCTACTTGTAACAGCGCTGTCACAGCAGCGCTGAAGCATACTGACATACAAGTAATAGCGCTGCTCATTCAGACGCTAAAGCACTCACACATAATTATAATCAAAAATTTGTGTGGAGTACTCACCAGCCAAGGCGCCACAGGGACCCTCAGGGGTTTCTGGCGCTGTGCCCATGCTTCCCCCCAGGGCGAGGGACGCAGTGACCGCACGTGTGGTTTGCGTCCCCGCCAGGGAAGCTCTCCTCATCCCCCAGGGCCGGCAAGGATTCTGCAGGGACTTTGAGTAAATACAGATCCGCCAAGGGAGAGGTTGGGGTACAGCAGCGCTGGTACCCCTGAGACCTCTAGACCAACTAGTGATCCAAGTCTCCTGTCCGAATATAAAATAATAAAATCTTCTGAGGAGCTGCATTAGCAGCGACCATCCTCTGGACCTCAAATCTTAGACTGGAGCTGAGTAGGAGGAGCCCGAGCTGGAGGGGCCAGCCAGTCAGCACTCTTTTGATCTGAGGTGACATCCTGATCTGGGGCTCCGCCTACCCATCAGTAATGAATACTGTGGCTCTCTTCCTTCCATCTGCAGCTGAAAAATCATTTTTTGAGAAAAAAAAAATGATTTTTTATTTTCACGGCTCTGCGTTATAAACTTCTGTGAAGCACCTGGGGTTCAAAGTGCTCACTATGCATCTAGATAAGTTCCTTAGGGTGTCTAGTTTCCAAAATGGGGTCACTTGTGGGGGAGCTCCAATGTTTAGGCACACAGGGACTCTCCAAATGCGACATGGCAACCGCTAAATATTCCAGCATATTTTCCATTTAAAAAGTCAAATGGCGATCCTTCCCTTCTGAGCCCTGCCGTGCGCCAAAACAGTGGTTTATGACCACATATGAGGTATCTGTGTACTCAGGAGAAATTGCCTAACAAATTTTAGGATCCAATTTATACTGTTGCCCATGTGAAAATGAAAAAAAACTGAGGCTGAAAGAAAATTTTTGTGAAAAAAAAAGTACTTTTTTTTTTTTACAGATCAATTTGTGAAGCACCTGGGGGTTCAAAGTGATCACTATGCATCTAGATAAGTTCCTTAGGGGGTCTAGCTTCCAAAATGGGGTCACTTGTGGGGGAGCTCCAATGTTTAGGCACACAGGGACTCTCCAAATGTGACATGGCAACCGCTAAATATTCCAGCATATTTTCCATTCAAAAAGTCAAATAGCGCTCCTTCCCTTCTGAGCCCTGCCGTGCGCCCATACAGTTGTTTATGACCACATATGAGGTATCTGTGTACTCAGGAGAAATTGCCCAACAAATTTTAGGATCCATTTTATCCTGATGCCCATGTAAAAATGAAAAAATTGATGCTAAAAGAAAATTTTTGTTGGAAAAATTAAAATGTCCATTTTTTCCTTCCACGTTGCTTTAGTTCCTGTGAAGCACCTGAAGGGTTAATAATCTTCTTGAATGTAGTTTTGAGTAGCTTGAGGGGTGCAGTTTTTATAAAGGTGTCACTTTTGGGTATTTTCTGCCATATAGACCCCTCAAAGTGACTTCAAATGTGAGGTGGTCCCTAAAAAAAATGGTTTTGTAAATTTTGCTGTAAAAATGAGAAATCGCTGGTCAA
The DNA here is from genome assembly GCA_033576555.1 of Oophaga sylvatica. Taxonomy (NCBI): domain Eukaryota; kingdom Metazoa; phylum Chordata; class Amphibia; order Anura; family Dendrobatidae; genus Oophaga; species Oophaga sylvatica. Next base: position 77,677,821 of record JARQOD010000005.1, read on the forward strand.
CTTTTAACCCTTATAACTTCCTAACAAAAAAAAATGTTGTTCCCAAAATTGTGCTGATGTAAAGTAGACATGTGGGAAATGTTATTTATTAACTATTTTGTGCCACATAACTCTCTGGTTTAACAGAATAAAAATAAAAAATTTGAAAATTGCAAAATTTTCTAAATTTTCGCCAAATTTCCATTTTTTTCACAAATAAACGCAAAAATTATCGACCTAAATTTACCACTAACATGAAGCCCAATATGTCACGAAAAAACAATCTCAGAATCGCTAGGATCCGTTGAAGCGTTCCTGAGTTATTACCTCATAAAGGGACACTGGTCAGAATTGCAAAAAATGGCAAGGTCTTTAAGGTCAAAATAGGCTGGGTCATGAAGGGGTTAACAGTCCCATTAGGAGACAGCTGCGATCGCCTGATCGTTTGTGCTACACTAAAGCACGGTTATGCACAGCAAAAATCATGATCTCCTATGAACGCTGGCCACGAGCCAGTGTTCAAAGGAGAATCACATTGACAGGCACGGGGGTATTCTGCAGACCTCCAGCTGTCATGAAAACCGATTGACGCTCCCCAATCACATGACAGAGCACAGTTAAGCGGGACTTGTGACGCGCTTCCGGCTGGTGCGTGTTAAATCCCACTGTCAGAGTGGGATTTAGATGGTTAACAGCCAAGGGTGGATCTGTGATCCATCCGCGCCTGTTAGAGGCACATGACAGCCGATTATATCAGCTGCCATGTGCAGGGAAAAAATGCAGTCTCAACGCCAGAGCCTGCTTCAAAATTGGGGACACGACATATGACGTGAAGGGCTTTAAAACAGGCAGGAAAAGACTTTACCTCACAGAAAGAATCAGCTGTAATACCATGCTGTAACATCTATATAATATCTTTTGCGTCCTCCTTTGCCCAGGAGTTGTAGTATGATCAGACCATGTTTCTGCACGGTCAGACACAGACATTATACAGCAGCCGCACATTTATAAGATTATCTCAGCACAGGAACATTTTATTTTCTTTTTTAAACACATCCAATAGTGGAACTTTTCTTTTTTTTTTTCCTATATCTATTAATGAAAATGTACCTCGCTCATGGAAAAAACCCTTTAAATTTCATATAATAAAATGCTAGTGTGTACAGACATTACTGACATGTTTGTCATGGCACTATGATGTACTTCTGATTCACGTTCACAAAATTCAGCTAAAGTGTCCGGTTCTGATAAAAAGCAATAACCATTAGTGATACGCGAACATGCTTGGTTAAGGAGTTATCGCCTAATGCTAACGCTGCAGAACGCGTCCGAGGGTCCGTCACAGAATGACGGCACATCGCTAACGCATGCCGATTAGGACATGCACTAGCGATGCGCTACATAATGGCAGTCTATGGGTGCGCTAACGCATCCATTACATAGCGTTAGTGCCGCTATGTAACGGATGCCATCAGCGCATTGCCATTAGCGCAATGTGAACCCAGCCTAATAACCATACGTAGTAATGTGACATGCTACATGGACACCATAAAGTGCAACATAAAAATGCTGAGATTTTCATGGGGTGACCATGTAACAACAGCAGCAAATATTTCTGTAGTTGCCAGTTTCCCACTATCATACAAAATGGACTTGCACCCTTCTGCAGTATAGAAGCTTTAGGCCGGCATCACACTAGCGAGTTTGATGCGAGTTAGTCGCACGACTAACTCGCATCAACACCCGGCACGGCCGCCCGCTCTCGGACCAGAGTGCATGGCTGCATGTATTTCTATGCCGCCGCGCACTCTGGTCCGAGAGCGGGCGGCCGTGCCGGGTGTTGATGCGAGTTAGTCGTGCGACTAACTCGCATCAAACTCGCTAGTGTGACGCCGGCCATACTTAGCAGATCTGTCAGTAGACAGAGCCAACATGTAATTCAGCTTTCAAATCTCATTAGCAGATCTTTCCCACTCAGGGAGTTTAGGTAATGGGTGAACACTCTGGATTTCATGCTTATGTCGTGACCAAATACATTCACAAACATTTATTGGACCATCAGACGGACACTTACTGGTTTCGGTCTGGAAATCTCGGAATCCATCAAATATTGACCGAGCTGGTCTTCGTCTTTTGGGAGCTGTAATAGATAGAAACAATAATATTCACTGTACTGAACAGTTTGATCGGAAAGAAAAAGTATTAAGCAGGCAATTTCTTTTTTGTTTTGCTGCATTTGTGTATTCCTCCATTTCTTCCAGGAGCTTTAATCTTTTTGTCTGCCACATAGCCTTATGAAGCTTGTTTGCTGCAGGACAAGTTGTAGTTTCTAATGGGAATCTGTCACCAGGTTTGGCCGACAAGAGTTTCGGCCACCGCCTTTCAGGGATTATATACAGCATTCTATAATGCTGTAGATAAGCCCCCGAACCGACCTGCAAGAGAAGAAAAATAAGTTTTATTATACTCACCCGCGGGGCGGTCCGATGAGTGTCGCAGGTCCTGGTCCGTTGCCTCCCATCTTCTTGCGATGCCGCCCTCCTGCTTGCTTTATGTGGATGACGCGTGCCTGGATCATCCACACGGCATCGCACTCCTGGTCAGGCGTCCTTATCTGCCCTGTTGAGGGCAGAGCAAAGTACTGCAGTGCGCAGGCGCCGGGAAAGGTCAGAGGCCCAGCGCCTGCGCATTGCAAGAATTTGCTCTGTTCTCAACAGGGCAGATAAGTACGCCTGCGCAGGAGCGCGATGCTGGGGAGGCATGAAATAGGCAGGAGGGTGGCATCGCAAGAAGATGGGAGGGCACCGGACCAAGACCTGCGACACCCATCGGACTGGACAGCCTTACAGGTGAGTATAATAAAAGTTATTTTTCTTCTCTTACAGATCGGATCAGGGGCTTATCTACAGCATCATAGAATTCTGTAGATAAGCCCTGAAAGGCGGTGGCCGTAACTCGTATCGGCCAAACCTGGTGACAGGTTCCCTTTAATGACATAATTCAATTCCCTGGAAAATGGGGGAAAAAAGTACAAGTGAGATCAAATTACAAAATAAAAAAAGGCAATTCTCTTTTGGGTTTTGCATTTCTGGAATCGGAGCCTGCATCAAAGACAGGAACCCGACATGATGTAACAACACATCCAATCTCAGTAGGTGGTTAAAGGGAATCTGTCATGTCAAAAAGCGCTATTAAAATCACAGAAAGCGTCTGACAAGTTTGATGCAGGCTCAGCTCCTGAGCCTGCAGCAAAGACAAGAGCTCAACATGACAGGAATGTCCAATGTCAAGAAGTGGTTAAATAATGAATTATTCATAATATATACAGGACTACTTAATTCATAAGAATTTACCCAAGGCACGTCCTGAAAGGAACAGATGATAAATTATCTCCCTAAGGAAAGGTTTGCACTCTCTCCTGCAGAAATCAATTTAATTCATTATAAAAAGTAACAAAACAACTGAGACAAGCACAAAAATTAACCCCCCAAAAAATACCTTTATAACTTTTTTTTTCTTCCCATCATGGAATTCTAAGGGCGACACACCCCCCCACATGTATGATCACTGTGACAGAGGATGGAGCCTTTGGTCAAATACAGGGTGGATTTGATTTAAATCAAACTGATTTAAATCACGATTTAAATCACTAGTCAGTAAGGCTTGATTTAAATCAGTGATTTAAATCAAAGTTTCTACCAGACCGGTATATCTAATTTCATCATGTGCGATACGCCCCAGACCGGTGTATCTAATTTCATCATGCGCGATATGCCCCAGACCGGTGTATCTAATCCCATAATGCGATACACTACACTCAGCCCTGTATCTAGATACATGCAGTGTGTCATGTGCTGTGAATAATCCCAGTGTGTGATACTCTCCACGTATCTGTGCTCAGTTTATAATACAGCGAGCAGCATGAACTAACAGAATAGATGCTGCCGGTCGTCCTCAGTGACAGCCTACTTGTCAGTATCACTGGCAGTCCCCAACAAAATGGCTCCGCTCTGTGAGCCTAAACTACATCCTCTGTTATTACAAACACCTAGTAACGGAGGAGAGAAGTCACACGTGATCAGACCCCGCCTGCATTTACTACTGTCGCAATACGAGCTAGCAGTTTATATTTCAGCAGCTGCTCTGCCTAGTGTTTAAAAGTGGAAATACCAAACATTTTTACAATTATTTTTCAGATTTTATTTCTCGGCCTGCTGCCATTATAAGGAAAGAATGTAATAAACCTCAGATCGTACACACAAACAGATCCAGACTTGTTTGTCTGTGGCTATGCTGCAGTATTGTGCTCAAAGATTCACTTTCATTTTCTTGTCTGCTTGCCCTTCCTCCTCCTCACACTTAGATTCACATTCTTCTTGTGTTGTGCAGATCTATTCCACTCCAAACAATCAGAAACATATTGTCTAACTTCTTGGACTTGGCACTGAAGGGGTTGATTCTGTATTCATAGGTTTGTAGAACAATAGGATTAAGGTCTTTTTCTCAACTCTGTTCATGTTGTAACATTTTTGCCGTGAAGAAGAGGCTGGGACCTCTGCGGAGTCAAATTCAGTTTTGAGAACTGAGTAAATAAAGCGAGCGTCTGTGATAATATAGGAGAGAAACTGCCCACTAATCCTACAGAAACCTCTGGAAGAGCATGGCATTGTGAATGTTACACATATAAAGCCTTTATTCTACTGAGTTAAACAACTCAGCTTTATCTCATGATGGAAGAACCTTTGGATGGTAAAATATTTTCTTCAAAAAGCAGTTTATTGAAAAAAATCCGATTTAAATCAAAAAAATCCGATTTAAATCAAAAAAATCCGATTTAAATCAAAAAAATCCGATTTTTTTGATTTTTTTAAAAAAATCATTGGTTTTTATCCACCCTGGTCAAATATGATGTGAACGGAGCTAAGCTGCTCTCATTAGTTCACATTGTATGAGCTGAGTAAACACATCTGTGAAAGCCCCGAGGGACACTTCCCGGGTAACAGGAAACACCCAAACCTCTTACCGCCAAACACTTCTGGCTCCACAAGGATTTCTTGCTTCTGTGGTATAGGGGCCCGGACATCATCTCTGAAACAAAAGAGAGTACGTCACATACCAGTACAGTAAAATAAAAGAAGTACACAGGACAGCGTAGTGTATACTATGGAGTGAGCACCGCAAAAACACAAAAGTAACGGTAGAAGAAGAAAAACCATCTTAAAATTATCGTTCCCTATCAGAGAATCGCCTAAGAAAGGCAAGTCGTAAATCTCTGCCATCTTAGGGTTGTAAATGTACAATATGGGGGTTGCACAGAGTAAGAAGCTGAGCCGGTGACATTAGCAGCCAGAATAAGCTGTGACTCCCATCCAGTATATTTAGGCCAATTCGACACCACTTTAGGGTACACAGAGGTGGGGGTGTCAGCCACATTGATCAGGGCAGTTTTCCATCATCCCCTCCACCAAATTAATCTGAAAGGAACCTACAGTTCATTGCTGGCACCTAATGATAATATTCTCCCCAGAGATCTGCCATGGAGCATTGCTTCTCCTACTCTGGGAGGGAGGGGTGGATTCTAGTTAAGAAGATTACACTAAAACTCTCAAAATTAAAGGGAATCTGTCACCCCAAAATAGCCATAACAGATAAAGATATGGCTGAATAGTGCGTCCCATAACTAAGCTAACGGTGGGTATCAAATATCATGATACCCCCGTTTTCATATCAAAATACCTTTTTAAAGTTGGTGATTGTATGTGTCAATCACTGCAGTCAGGTCAGGAGGGCAGCGGTTTTCATGTTCTCCCCAGCCCCTCGTCATCTGTTGCGTATCGCCGTCTGTGAATACCACAGACGGCGTTAGGTTCCAGCAATTGCGCAATTCAAAATCTGGCCCGGCGCATGCGCCCAACAGCGGGCAAAGCATAAAATGACTACAGCGCATGCGCTAGTCTTTCCTTGCCCCGGAAATTACTGCTTGCCTTGGACGACTTCCCGGGGCAAGGAAAGACTAGCGCATGCGCTGTAGTCATTTTACGCTTTGCCCATTGGTGGGCAAAGCATACTGCGCATGCGCTGGATTTTGAATTGCGCAATTGCGGGAACCTAACGCCGTCTGTGGTATTCACAGACGGCGATACGCAACAGATGACGAGGAGCGGGGGCGGGGGAGGACATGAAAACCGCTGCCCTCCTGACCTGACTGCAGTGATTGACACATACAATCACCAACTTTAAAAAGGTATTTTGATATAAAAACGGGGGTATCAGGATATATGATACCCACCGTTAGCTTAGTTATGGGACGCACTATTCAGCCATATCTTTATCTGATATGGCTATTTTGGGGTGACAGATTCCCTTTAATATGTTTATTATTTGAATATACAATATGCAGTTTACAGCTACACTAAAGGCCGTGCAGTTACCAGCATATCCTTTTCCATTACAGCAGTCAGGCCGTGTATTTGGGGCATATAAAGCCCAGGTATCGATCATCTTTTCTCTAGAACACACGGTTGTGCACATATCCTAAAGATACTGTCACACTAAGCGATTGCACCAGCGATCACGACAACCACACGACCTGGCAGAGATCGTTTGTACATCGTTATATGGTCGCTAGCAGCTTACAAACAGGAAGATCTCATAAACGACACATCAGCGATCAGTATAACGACCTCGGTGGTCGTTGGGACCTGTCACACAGCATGTATTCTTAAAGATCCCGACCTCGATAGGCATGATTGAGCGCAACCTTTTCCACGCCCCTCAGCAGATTGGTGGTCACTGTATGTCATGACAAGGTATAAATGGCAAAGATGAAGCGCTGTAGCGACTGACAGGATCGCAAAACCCCCACACACGATAGTATCCTCGCAACAACGCACAAAGGACTAGAACGGTGGAGTAATCCACAAAGCGCTCTGGAACAATGGATGGGGGCGCAGTTTTCCGTTTTCATTTATTGCTGAGGTGATGTTGTGGCCACCAATCGGAGCTGAGGGACATTACTAAAGAAAACCTAGTCCCGCCTGCGCCGCTGACGAGTCGCCAACGAGGTTGCTCGTCGTTCATAAAGGGTGTCAAACTCAGCGATTCAGGCTCACCAGCGGGACGCCAATGAACAAAATACGGCCCGGAACGTTCGTGCACGATCAGTGACATCGCAGCAGGGGCCACATCGCTGCTACATGCCACACACAGCGAGGTCTCTGACGATGTCACTGCTGCGCCATAAAATCGGTGTCGCTTAAGCGATATCGTTAGCGATCTCGCCTAGTGTGGCAGTACCTTTAGCGTTCGTGCAGACATATTTCTAGAACCAAGTAAAAGCCTATCTCCCACCCAAAAGATTATTAGGTACTTACTCTACAGCAGGATGAGCTGTGGACGCTCCTGCAGAACTGGTGCTCGGCTCCTCTGCAATACCTCCACCGTCCAGGAACATAGTCACTGCCATTTCTAGATTTTGACTGCATGCTTCTAATATATGTTTGCCAATGCTTTCACTGGCACCTAACAAAACAAAAGCAGAAATATAGGTTTCATTCAGCGATGTGTTGTATTCATAAGTGTCTATTTTTCAGCTACACTGAGGGAGATGGAAAAAGAAAAAAAACTACTTTTTGTTGTTGTTTTCAAGGGGGCTGTCCAGTGGGGACTTCATGCAACTGCGGCAGTCAATCAGCAGCCGCAGCAGCGAACGACGTGCCAACACTGTGGCAAATGATCATATGTCCGTATAACCTGAACTGGATTAAGACCATAGCGTGGATACAAGAACAGCTTAGTTTTCTTTTTTGTAAGGGTATGTTTCCATGTTCCAGAATGGCAGCGCTTTGAACGCAGCGGATACCCGCTCCGTTGAAAGCGCTGCGGGCTTTTGTACACACGGTGATTCCACATGTGTTCATGGAACATATGTGGAATTACCACATCCTCTATACATATGACGGTGCTATTTACCTAGCAGAGACTGAGCGTCTCCACAAGGTAGACATGCTGTGGTCTGGAAAGACGCACCGCATGTGCGTATACGCAGGTCTGCCACCTGCGTGTTTGTACGCATAGTGGAGATGGGATTTCATAAAATCCCCTCCACTGTGCTGTAACATCTGGACACTGCGGATTGGACGCTGCTGCTGTACGCATCTAATCCGCAGCGTTTCCTGAACGTGGAAACATACCCTTATAAATTAACCACCAGGTTAAGGGAGTCTGATCTACTGAAAGTCAGTTCAAGGAGGCCTGGATGCGTTTATGGAAAAATATATTACAGGCTGCAGATTAGTGATGAGCGAGTATACTCGTTACTCAGGTTTTGTGGAGCATGCTCGGGTGATCACCGAGTATTTTGGCAAACTCTGAGATTTAGTTTTTGTAATCGCAGCTGCATGATTTGCGGCTGCTGGACGGCCTGAATACATGAGAGGATTGCCTGTTTGTTAGGGAATCCCCACATGTATTCAGCCCGTCTAGCAACCGCAAATCATGCAGCTGCGGCGGCGACGAAAACTAAATCTCCGAGCACACCAAAATACTCGGAGATCACCCGTGCAACAAGTATACTCGCTCATCACTATTGCAGATATTAGATTCTGTGATGGTGCATTGATCCAGGGAACTAGCCTGATTGCTGTATGTGGAGTTGAAAGAAAATGTTCCCCTAATATGGCGCTATTAGTGTGTCTCATGAGGTTTGCGCCTTGCTCTGAATCATCATTTTAGACTTTAGGTTGAACTCGATGGACTAGTCTTCCTTCGTTTTCATCAGTGTTTGGTCAGTGTGTCACTTTTAACCATCAGTGATTTTCTAGTATGATTCTTTTTTTCTGAGCTTCTTTAACCCCTCTCTGACATTAGACGTACTATCCCGTCCATAAAACCCGTGCCATTCTGACCATGGACGGGATAGTATGTCATAGGCGATTAGCTGCGCTCCCGGAGGGAGCGCAGCTAATCGCCGCCGGGTGTCAGCTGATTATCACAGCTGACACCCGTGACTGTGTGTCAGGAGCGGTCACGGACCGCTCCCGGCACATTAACCCCTTGCACACCGCGATCAAACATGATCGCGGTGTACTGGGGGCACAGGGGAGGATCGCGCAGGCAGGGGGCTCCCTGCGCGCCCCCCTGAGACCCTCAGACCAGCGCGATGTGATCGCGCTGCTCTGAGGGCTTCCTCCCTCCCAGGACCCGGATCCAAGATGGCGCTGGGGTCCTGGAGGGAGGCGGCTTCCTCAGTGCCTGCCGAGAGCAGGCATGAGGAAGCGTCCTGCACTGCCTGTCACATCGCTGGTGTGACAGAGTGCTGTGCACACTGTCACACCAGCGATCTGATGAAATACAGTGATGTCCCACCCTGGGACAAAGTAAAAAAGTAAAAAAAAGTAAAAATAAACATGTGTAAAAAAAAATCCAAAAAAAAAAAAAAAAAAAAAAAAAAATATTCCCCAATAAATTCATTACTTATTGTAAATAAAAAAAATAAAACAATAAAAGTACACATATATGGTATCGCCGCGTCCGTAACGACCCCCCCTATAAAACTGTCCCACTAGTTAACCCCTTTTGTGAACCCCTTAAAAAATAAAAAATAAAAACGAAGCAAAAAATCAGTGCTTTATCATCATACCGCTGAACAAAAAGTGGAATAACACGCGATCAAAAAGACGGATATAAATAAACATGGTACCGCTGAAAACGTCATCTTGTCCCGCAAAAAACGAGCCGTCACACAGCATCATCAGCAAAAAAATAAAAAAGTTATAGCTCGCAGAATAAAGCGATGCAAAAATAATTATTTTTTATATAAAATTGTTTTTATTCTATAAAAGCGCCAAAACATAAAAAAATTATATAAATGAGGTATCACCGTAATCGTACTGACCCGAAGAATAAAACTGCTTTATCGATTTTACCACACGCGGAACAATAAAAACGCCTCACCCAAAAGAAATTCATGAATTGCTGATTTTTGTTCATTCTAACCTCCCAAAAATCGAAATAAAAAGCGATCAAAAAATGTCACGTGCTCAAAAATGGTACCAATAAAAGCGTCACCTCGTCCCGCAAAAAATAAGACCTCACATGACATTGTGGGCCAAAATATGCAAAAATTATAGCTCTCAAAATGTGGCGATGCAAAAAACTACTTTTTGCAATAAAAAGCGTCTTTTAGCGTGACAGCTGCCAATCATAAAAACCGCTATAAATAGTAAATCAAACCCCCTTTATCACCCCCTTAGTTAGGGAAAAATAATAAAATAAAAAAAATGTATTTATTTCCATTTTCCCATTAGGGTTAGGGTTTCGGCTAAAGTTAGGGTTAGGGTTGGCGCTAAAGTTAGGATTAGGGTTAGAGTTAGGATTAGGGTTAGGGTTGGGATTAGGGTTAGGGGTGTGTTGGGGTTAGGGTTGGAGTTAGAATTGGGGGTTTCCGCTGTTTAGGCACATCAGGGGCTCTCCAAATGTGACATGACGTCTGATCTCCATTCCAGCCAATTCTGCGTTGAAAAAGTCAAACGGTGTTCCTTCACTTCTGAGCTCTGCCATGCGTCCAAACAGTAGTTTATCCCCACATATGGGGTATCAGCGTACTCTGGACCCCAAGAGTTATTGTGAAATTTGTCCTATTTCTTCTGTTACCCTTGGGAAAATAAAAAACTGGGGGCGAAAATATTATTTTTGTAAAAAAAATAAGATTTTTTTGTTTTTACGGCTGTACATTATAAACTTCTGTGAAGCACTTGGGGCTTCATAGCGCTCACCACACATCTAAATAAGTTCCTTGTGGGGTCTATTTTCCAAAATGGGGTCACTTGTTGGGGATTTCCACTGTTTAGGCGCATCAGGGGCTCTCCAAATGCGACATGACGCCCCCAGACCATTCCATCAAAGTCTGCAATCCAAAACGTCACTACTTCCCTTTCCGAGCCCTGACATGCGCCCATACAGTAGTTTTCTCCCACATATTGGGTATCAGCGTACTCAGGACAAATTGGACAACAACTTTTGGGGTCCAATTTCTCCTGTTGCCCTTGTGAAAATAAAATATTGGGGGCGAAAAAATAATTTTTGTAAAAAAAAAAAGGATTTTTTATTTTTACGGCTGTGCGTTATAAACTTCTGTGAAGCACTTCGGGGTTCAAAGTGCTCACCACACATCTAGGTAAGTTCCTTGTGAGGTCTATTTTCCAAAATGGGGTCACTTGTGGGGGGTTTCCACTGTTTAGGCGCATCAGGGGCTCTCCAAATGCGACATGACGCCCCCAGACCATTCCATCAAAGTCTGCAATCCAAAACGTCACTACTTCCCTTTCCGAGCCCTGACATGCGCCCATACAGTAGTTTTCTCCCACATATTGGGTATCAGCGTACTCAGGACAAATTGGACAACAACTTTTGGGGTCCAATTTCTCCTGTTACCCTTGTGAAAATAAAATATTGGGGGCGAAAAAATCATTTTTGTAAAAAAAAAAAAGGATTTTTTATTTTTACGGCTGTGCGTTATAAACTTCTGTGAAGCACTTCGGGGTTCAAAGTGCTCACCACACATCTAGATAAGTTCCTTGTGGGGTCTATTTTCCAAAATGGGGTCACTTGTGGGGGGTTTCCACTGTTTAGGCGTATCAGGGGCTCTCCAAATGCGACATGACGCCCCCAGACCATTCCATCAAAGTCTGCAATCCAAAACGTCACTACTTCCCTTCCGAGCCCTGACGTGCACCCATACAGTAGTTTTCTCCTACATATTGGGTATCAGCGTACTCAGGACAAATTGGACAACAACTTTTGGGTTCCAATTTCTTCTGTTACCCTTGTGAAAATAAAATATTGGGGGCGAAAAAATCATTTTTGTAAAAAAAAAAAGGATTTTTTATTTTAAGGCTGTACGTTATAAACTTTAGTGAAACACCTGGGGGTTCAAAGTTCTCACCACACATCTAGATAAGTTCCTTGAGGGGTCTAGTTTCCAAAATGGTGTCATTTGTGGGGGGTTTCCACTGTTTAGGCAGATCAGGAGCTCTCCAAACACGACATGGCGTCCAGCCAATTCTGCGTTGAAAAAGTGAGATGGCGCTCCTTCCCTTCCAAACTCTGCCATGCACCCAAACAGTGGTATACCCCCACATATGGGGTATCAGTGTACTCAGGACAAATTGCACAATAACTTTTGGAGTCTTGTTACCCTTGGAAAAATAAAAATTCGGGTGAAAAGATCATTTTTGTGGAAAAAATATGATTTTTAAATTTTACGGCTCTACGTTATAAACTTGTGTGAAGCACTTGAGGGTTCAAATTGCTCACCAAAGATCTAGATAAGTTCCTTAGGGGGTCTAGTTTCCCAAATGGGGTCATTTGTGGGGGGTTTCCACTGTTTAGGCACATCAGGGGCTCTCCAAATGCAACATGGCATCCAATCTCAATTCCAGCCAATTTTGGTTGGAAAAAGTCAAATGGTGCTCCTTCCCTTCCGAGCTCTGCCGTGCGCCCAAACAGTGGTTCCCCCCCACATATGGGGCATCAGCGTACTCAGGACAAATTGGACAACAACTTATGTGGTCCAATTTCTCCTGATACCCTTGGGAAAATAAAAAATTAGTGACTAAAAGATAATTTTTGTGGGAAAAAAATAGGATTTTTTATTTTCATGCCCGGGCATTATAAACTTGTGTGAAGCACTTGGGGGTTCAAAGTGCTCACCAAAGATCTAGATAAGTTCCTTAGGGGTCTAGTTTCCAAAATGGGGTCACTTGTGGGGGATTTCCACTGTTTAGGCTCATCTGGGGCACTGCAAACGGAACATGACCCCCATCAACGTCTGCATTCCAAAACGTTACTACTTCCTTTCCAAGCCCTGCCGTGCGCCCAAACAGTTTTCCACCCCCACATATGGGGTATCAGCGTACTCAGGACAAATTGGACAACAACTTTTGGGGTCCAATTTCCTTGGGAAAATTCAAAAATTTAGGACTAAAAAATCATTTTTGTGGAATTTTTTTTTTTTTTTTTTCACACCCAGGCATTATAAACTTTTGTGAAACACTTGGGGGTTCAAAGTGCTCACAACAGATCTAGATAAGTACCTTAGGGGGTCTAGTTTCCAAAATGGTGTCACTTGTGGGGGTTTCCACTGTTTAGGCGCATCAGAGTTTCTCCAAGCGCGACATGGCGTCCAATCTCAACTCCAGCCAATTTTAGTTTGAAAAAGTCAAACGGCGCTCCTTCCCTTACGAGCTCTGCCGTGTGCCCAAACAGTGGTTTTCCCCCACATATGGGGTATTGGCGTACTCAGGAGAAATTGCATAACAACCTTATCTGTCCATTTTCTCCTTTTACCCTTGTGAAAATAAAAAAAAAGTTTGTAAAAGATCATTTTTGTGGCTAAAAAGTTAAATATTCATTTTTTCCTTCCACGTTGCTTTAGTTCCTGTGAAGCACCTGAAGGGTTAATAAACTTCTTGAATGTGGTTTTGAGTACCTTGAGGGGTGCAGTTTTTAGAATGGTGTCACTTTTGGGTATTTTCTGTCATGTAGACCCCTCAAAGTGACTTCAAATGTGAGGTGGTCCCTAAAAAAAATGGCTTTGTAAATTTTGTTGTAAAAATGAGAAATCGCTGGTCAACTTTTAACCCTTATAACTTCCTAACAAAAAAAAATTTTGATTCCAAAATTGTGCTGATGTAAAGTAGACATGTGGGAAATGTTATTTCTTAACTATTTTGTGTTACATATTTCTCTGTTTTAAGGGAATAAAAATTCAAAGTTTGAAAATTGCTAAATTTTCAAAATTTTCGCCATATTTGCGTATTTTTCAAAATAAACGCAAGTTATATGGAAGAAATTTTACCACTAACATGAAGTACAATATGTCACGAGAAAAATCTCAGAATCGCGAAGATCCGTTGAAGCGTTCCGGAGTTATAACCTCATAAAGAGACAGTGGTCAGAATTGTAAAAATTGTCCCGGTCATTAACGTGCAAACCACCCTTGGGGGTGAAGGGGTTAAAGTTTCGACAAAGTAGAATATTACAAACAGACAACACACAGATTGCGTCCGTGCATCGCCAGATTTTTTTCACTGACTCACAGACTTGCATTGGCGCGTTTGATCCGTGACTCAAATCAAAATCGGACATATTTGCGAGTCCACGGAGATGTGAACAGCCCCATAAACTCTAATGGGTATTTATTCTACCCGTGAAAGATACGACAGAACAAATACATGAACCACTGACATCCGAATGAGGCCTAAGTCACAGAACATTGTCACCTGAACCATATAGGCGAGAAGTCAGACCAAGGAGAAAGGACAACAGAGAGAAGTGGTTTTCGTTCAGGTTAGACGTCTGGGCCATCATTTTTTTTCTTCTGTGATTCACTATGACCGTTTATCACAGGGACTTTTTCAGGTGCCTTACAAGATTTCCCACTTAAGGGTATGCCACACTTAGCGATCGCACTAGCGATCACGACAACGACACGTCTAGATCGCTAGTGCGATCGCTAAGTGATCGCTAGTTAGATTCCAAACACATCTCATCAGCGATCTGTATAACGACCTATGCGGTCGTTGGGAAAACCTAGTCCCACCTGCGACACTGGTGAAGTCGTTCATAAAGGGTGTCACACTCAGCGATTCACAATTCACCAGCGGGACACCAACGACCAAAAAACGGCTCAGAACGTTCATAAGCGATCAGCGACATCTCAGCAGGGGCCACATCGCTGCTACATGTCACACACTGCTAAGTCGCTGACGAGATCGCTACTGCGTCATAAATGGTGACGCAGTAGTGATCTCGCTTAGTGTGGCATACCCTTTAGAGATGTGCGTGCCATCAGGTTTCTCACCTACATGAAACTTCACCTCCCCCTTTGAGGGAACCAAATCTTAACTTTTGGCCCCTGGTAAATAATACGGTGGCAGACAAGGTAGCAGCTAGGAGCAGCAGAGGCTCTTGCTAAGCTTCAGTAATTCATGGATCTTATCGGAGACCTAAAGGGTACGCCACACTAAGCGAGATCGCTAACGAGATCGCAACTGCGTCACCATTTATGACGCAGTAGCGATCTCGTTAGCGACTTAGCTGTGTGTGACATGTAGCAGCGATGTGGCCCCTGCTGAGATGTCGCTGATCGCTTATGAACGTTCTGAGCCGTTTTTTGGTCGTTGGTGTCCCGCTGGTGAGCCTGAATCGCTGAGTGTGACACCCTTTATGAACGACTTCACCAGCGTCGCAGGTGGGACTAGGTTTTCCCAACGACCGCAGAGGTCGCTATACAGATCGCTGATGAGTTGTGTTTGGAATCACAGATCGCTGATGAGTTGTGTTTGGAATCTAACAGCTGAGTCGCTAACGAGATCGCTACTGCATCATAAATGGTGACGCAGTTGCGATCTCGTTAGCGATCTCGCTTAGTGTGGCATACCCTTTATTTGTGTAGCACTCAGCACCAATTAAGTAGCACTTGGATGAAGATGAATGATATACAGATTAAAGGCTGACAGACACCAACTGCAACTTACATGTGATACCGAACAGTTGCAGTCAATAACAGTAGAAGACTATCCTCTGCTCAAGATCACATCATGGGATCCATGTAATCTGCCTCACCATGGAAAGCAGAAAACTTACTCTACAGAGTGATGATGATGATGCCAGTATGAATGGAGCATTAACTCCTTCTGCAGAGCAAACCCATAAGTCATGACTTCTGTTACATCATTCGGAGAGCCATTTGATCTGACAAGGCTACACATCCGGGACAAGGACAAGGCAGCCATCTTACTGCCAGAGAAGTCTGATTTCACCTGGTCATTTTCTCCCCCCGATCATGACCAGGCACATTCTTGTTTTTTTGCACAAATTTGGATATTTGAAATTATTTTTGCCTCTCATTGTTATGATATGTTGGGACTGATTTTTATTCTTGTACTTTTTTTCTACAGAGGACAACTAAAATACTTTTAAAAGGTTTTTTGTTAGGTTAGAACCTGATATTTGGACTGGCGTGCGCTTTTTTCTCATTTTGATTTAATTATTCCTGCTTTTTTATTTATTATTCCACACATTGTGCCAACCAAACAGCCATAAAAGACAACAGGGGTATTGCAGCACTAGAAAACATTTATTTAGATTGGAGTTTTCCCCGAAATTAGCAAATTCTGCCTCCTGTCTGCACAGCAGAGCTCATCCAGGCATTAGGGTGCAGCAGATTTTGTGCCCTCGTGATGATTAAATGTGCTGGGTCCAGATCAGGAAACGATTAGTTGTTCCTATGCTGAGTACACGGCGCTCGTTCAGCTCTGCGTATACAGCGAGCAGGAAGGCAGAAGCACTAAGAAAACATCTCTGCTTTGTCTGTAGGGAATCTGGAGATATTTGAAAGCCTCTAAAACACCCCTGCAGGGTAATATAGGGATTGGCTCAATATTTTAAGATGGTGGATGGTTTGCAAAAAGTTAAAGGGGTATTGTCAATTTATCCACTTTCTGTAGGATAGGAGATAACTTCCAAATCGCTGGGACTCATGCAAATTCTAACAACCAGGGCTCAGAAGAATGGTGTGCGAATGGAGCCGAGGGTCATCAT
>JARQOD010000005.1:77694504-77737057 GCA_033576555.1 Oophaga sylvatica
CCCCCATATGTTCCACAGTTTATGCCCCCATATGCTCCAGATTATGCCCCCATATGTTCCACAGTTTATGCCCCCATATGTTCCACAGTTTATGCCCCCATATGCTCCAGATTATGCCCCCATATGCTCCAGATTATGCCCCATATGTTCCACAGCTTATGCCCCCATATGCTCCATATTATGCCCCCATATGCTCCAGATTATGCCCCCATATGCTGCACAATTATGCCCATAGTATAGGCCTCTTATGCTGCTGCTGCAAAAAAAAACATATTCACCTCTCGTCGCTGGGGGCCAGTGTTATGTTTCGGTAGCTGAGGAGGACAGGAACAACAGCAGGGCAGCCGAACACCTGAGATGTTGGTAACTGATGGGTTGCAGATTCCTAAACTAACGACACAACTAGAGGTAGCCGTGGAGCGTTCCTACGTTGATCCTAGACGCCTCATCACAGCCTGAGAGATAACTACACCTAAAGGCAGAAAGATGAAAGCTATCTGCCCCGGAGCAGATCCCCAAAGAAAATAGGAAGCCTCCAAACATATAATGGCGGTTAGACAAGATGAAAATACAAACGTAGGCAGAAAATAGACTGAGCAAACGCTGGGGCCACAAGCTGACTAAATAGGAAAGGACAGGAGAGATTACTTTCTGCAACCCAGAAAACCCTACAAAAATCCAACAATTCTGATTACAAAAATACTGAGATCACACGATCTCGCCACCCACTAAATCAGGTCTCAGTGTGAACAAAAACCAAGCCGCAGACGCTGAAAAAACAGGAAAAAGCAAATGAGCAAATAACAGTGGCTGCAGAAAAACTGTGAGGAGCACAGGCCCCAGGAGGGGACCTGGCTGACCTCCACAAAAGTGCAGAAAACAATGCAAAAAGCAAGCACAAAAAGAAAAGCAAAAAATATCTTATCTGAAAGCAGGAGATGCAGGCAGGACTCCAGCAAACTTCCAAATGAACCAGGAACCACAATTGAGACAAGAACAATTGATCACCGGCAACCATCATGGGAGGAAACCTCCCTTATATCAGACCAGTCCGTGATTCCAGATTGCCACTCCTCGCTGAAAGGTTCAGTACTGTCTGTAACCACCAGAGGGAGCCTCTTCTCAGAAACAATCTCTAGCACACTGTCATGTGTGCATCGCCACGAAGATCGTCGCGGTTGCACATTCTGACTTCTCACAGCTGAGTTGCTGTTTCTTTGTGTTTGGCAGTTAGGGAGTTAATTCTGTCTGTGCTCAGTTCTGGGACTGGGTGCAGTTTCTCCCGGCTGCAATTAATTATTTGTTGATTGGTTTCCTTTAAATCTCTGGTTGTCTGTTTGGGAGTTGCCAGTGAAATTCTTCATGCAGACCACAGATAGGATTGTATCTGTATAGACTTAAGTTAAAGAGCTCCTTAGTTGTTTTAAGCTCACCTTGCTTAGAGTTTAATATCCCAGATCATTTATGTTCCTTCTGTGTTTGAGTGTGTATGCAAGTCTGTGTTTTCTCCAGTCTGTCTTATATTTCTAATCTGTGTATTTAGCAGAGATCAGCCCATATCCCTTTGGTGGTAATCAGAATCCTTCTTAGGACTGATTACAGGGTTCAGGGACTGATAGGAGACAGGGTTAGGCTGGAGACTTGGACCTCTGAACCATTATCAGTACCTCCAAGGTGAGGGATTAGTTAGGACCCCAGTTTAGGGTCAGGTTAGACCCCGGTCCTCTTCTTTCCTGTGACAGTGTATCAAGTCCTCAAGATTAATCCTGAGTTCAACGGATATCGTGTCAGGTAAATCTATTCTATATTTACATGCTGATGTTGCTAATCTATATGTTGTATAGAGTGTTGTTCTTTTAAGAATAGTTTACTGACATCGTACACATATCATAAGACCGCGTGACATTTTCACTGGCCCATAAAATTATTCCCAGTTGCCATGGATCCAGTAGCCCAGCTGGCTCTGCAGTTGCAGGGATTATCCATGGAGCTGACGGACATTAAGTCCAAAGTTTTGTCTCCCCTGGAGCAAACCAGAGTTGAACCTAAGGTTGCTCTCCCGGACAGGTTCACTGGTGGGCGAGACAAATTTTTTACCTTCAGGGAAGCATGTAAATTGTATTTTCGGCTTCGGCCTCGATCATCAGGGAGTGAAGAGCAGAGAGTGGGAATTGTTATCTCGCTCCTACAAGGGGACCCTCAATCCTGGGCATTTTCCCTTCCTCCGGGATCCCCGGCTCTACAGTCAGTAGATCGATTTTTTACTGCCCTGGGTTTGGTATATGATGACCCAGATCGGGTCTCTCTTGCTGAGACAAAATTACGTAAGATACAGCAGGGAGATCGTCCGGCGGAGGAATTTGCTTCTGAGTTCCGTAGATGGGCCACAGATACTCAGTGGAATGACCCAGCTCTTAGGAGCCAGTTTTGTCATGGGCTTTCTGACAAATTAAAGGACGTTTTGGCTCAGTATGATTCTCCTCCATCACTGGAGGCTGCTATGGCCCTGGCTATCCGTACTGATAGACGGCTCCGGGAGAGGTGCGAGGTAACTCCGCCCCTGTTGTTACTCCACCTACTACTAAAGTCCCTTATGTTGAGGTTCCCCTTGTCTGTTCGGAGGAGCCTATGCAGTTGGGAGGGACATCATTTCGTAGGAGGGGATTGGCGGTACGCCGCAGGACTAGAAGGTGTTTCTTCTGCGGGAAAGAGGGACATTTTGTTGGGGGATGTCCGTCCCGTGCCTTGTTGAGCAAGAAGTCGCCGGAAAACTGTTAATCCCAGGTTGTGTGGTGGACGACAACCTGGGAGTATGTATTTCGTCCGCTAGTTCTTCTCAGTTCCTTGTACCAGTGGAGGTGGTGGTTGGTACGAGAGTGGAGAGATTTTCTGTTCTTCTTGATAGTGGGTCCGGGGCTAATCTGGTTGACGCTCAGTTTGCTCAGGCTCAAGGTATGCATCTGAGTGTATTGGTCAAACTGATCCCTATATTCTCCATTGACGCCAGGCCTCTCGGCCAAGGTAGCTTTGTTCATGAGGTTCATTACATTGACCTTCGGGTAGGGGCAATACATAGGGAACTATTATCTTGTTATGTGTTGGAGGGTCTACCTACTCCTATTGTAAAAGAAAAAAGGTTGTATATATCGCAATAATAAAAATAATAATAATGAATTTATCAAAAGATAAAATATATGTAAATATATAGTGACTAATACAACCCCATGTGTGGATGGCAGACCATCCGGTAATATATAAGGAATATCCAGGAATGGAGGAAGACACCCAGTGACAAGGTGACAACAGAAAATCAAAGGTGACACAATGTGAATAATAAAATATAATTTTATTGAATCAAATGTACAAAATTAATAAACAACAAAATTGTATATGCAATAAAATACGTACATGAATGGTATTAATAAAAACAAGAGGCAATGACCTATTCACGGAACAGCTATAAAATATGAAGTGAGCACCTTAGTATATAAGCATGTGTCTTTAGATAATTCCTGAGAAAACTTATAATATATGGCAGGTATAGTGACATATGCACATGTAGAAACTAGATTGCTCAATACAAAGCCAGGTAATAAATCCAGCGATGTGTGGTGACCTGCAATATCTACTGTTGATGTGAACAACAATATATAATAAAGAAAAAATGTGCAAAAGAATATTGTGCATAAAATATGTGTATACAATTATTGTAGAAAAATACGTCAAATAAAGATGCACTATGCACCGAAAAAACTGCACAATAAAAACAGCAATATATATATGTGTTTGCACTAACTGATACAAAAAATATATTGAACTTGTGAAGAAATAATAATTAAATATGAGCACAGTGCAAATAAAAAGCCATACACCGCATACACCGCCCTGGGGCGCGTTCTTCAGAGGCCATCACCTTTCCACAGCTCCCAGGTAATTTACCATAAGTCTGGTGGTATTTCTTATACCCTCCACTCCAGCACTGCGATATATGGTGCTGACATCTTGCAATAGTGGACGCTAATAGTTTTCTTTAGCAGCTTGCCTTTTTCACTTCACTCTCTGCGGTGTATGGCTTTTTATTTGCACTGTGCTCATATTTAATTATTATTTCTTCACAAGTTCAATATATTTTTTTGTATCAGTTAGTGCAAACACATATATATATTGCTGTTTTTATTGTGCAGTTTTTTCGGTGCATAGTGCATCTTTATTTGACATATTTTTCTACAATAATTGTATACACATATTATTTTATGCACAATATTCTTTTGCACATTTTTTCTTTATTATATATTGTTGTTCACATCAACAGTAGATATTGCAGGTCACCACACATCGCTGGATTTATTACCTGGCTTTGTATTGAGCAATCTAGTTTCTACATGTGCATATGTCACTATACCTGCCATATATTATAAGTTTTCTCAGGAATTATCTAAAGACACATGCTTATATACTAAGGTGCTCACTTCATATTTTACAGCTGTTCCGTGAATAGGTCATTGCCTCTTGTTTTTATTAATACCATTCATGTACGTATTTTATTGCATATACAATTTTGTTGTTTATTAATTTTGTACATTTGATTCAATAAAATTATATTTTATTATTCACATTGTGTCACCTTTGATTTTCTGTTGTCACCTTGTCACTGGGTGTCTTCCTCCATTCCTGGATATTCCTTATACTACTCCTATTGTGTTGGGACTTCCTTGGTTGGTTAAACATAACCCTGTGATTAATTGGCAGTCCAGAGAGATAAGCCAATGGGGTGAGTTTTGCAAAAGTAACTGCATGAACACAGTCATCAGTGCGGTCGTGCCTAGTACTTTGCCTCCTTTTTTGGAGGACTTTGGGGATGTGTTCTCTGAGGAGGGGTGTCAGGAGTTGCCTCCTCATCGTGTGTATGACTGCTCTATTAATTTACTTCCTGATGCTAAGTTACCTAAAGCTAGGTTATATAACCTTTCTGGTCCTGAGAGGCAGGCTATGAAAGATTATATTTCGGAAAGTCTGGCTAAAGGGCATATTAGACCTTCATCTTCCCCAGTGGCCGCGGGGTTCTTCTTTGTGAAGAAGAAAGATGGAGGCCTACGCCCTTGCTTGGATTTCCGCGAATTTAATCGGATTACTGTTCGAGATCCGTATCCACTCCCTCTTATTCCTGATCTCTTCAATCAAATTGTTGGCGCCAAATGGTTCTCTAAATTGGATCTCAGGGGGGCGTATAATCTGATTAGGATAAAAGAGGGGGATGAGTGGAAAACGGCGTTTAACACGCCGGAGGGACATTATGAGAACCTTGTCATGCCTTTTGGTCTGACTACTGCACCAGCAGTATTCCAACATTTTGTTAATGACATTTTTCGTCATCTGGTGGGGCTGTTTGTGGTCGTATATTTGGATGACATTTTAATTTACTCGCCAGATCTTGTGTCTCACCAGGAGCATGTGAGACAGGTGTTGCAGATCTTGCGAGACAATAAACTATACACCAAACTGGAAAAGTGTGTATTCGCCGTACAGGAACTTCAGTTTTTGGGTTTCTTGGTGTCAGCCTCCGGTTTCCGTATGGACCCTGAAAAGATGAGAGCAGTGCTTGAATGGGATCAGCCAGAGGATCTTAAGGCTCTGCAGCGTTTTCTGGGGTTTGCTAACTACTACCGGAAATTTATTTGTAATTTCTCATCTGTTGTCAAACCTCTCACTGACATGACAAGAAAAGGGACGGATTTTTCTAAATGGTCGGACAAAGCTTGCCAAGCTTTTTCCTCTTTGAAAAAATGTTTTGCTTCGGCACCCGTTCTCATCCAACCAGATGCATCACAGCCGTTCGTTGTGGAGGTGGACGCGTCTGACGTAGGGGTGGGTGCAATATTGTCCCAGGGTCCGTCCCCTGGTAAATGGCATCCGTGCGCTTTCTTTTCTAAGAAATTATCGTCCGCCGAAAGGAATTATGATATCGGCAATAGGGAACTTTTGGCCATTAAGTTGGCTTTTGAAGAATGGCGTCACTTTTTGGAGGGGGCAGTCCACCCGGTCACAGTCATTACTGATCACAAGAACCTGCTGTATTTGGAATCTGCTAAGCGTCTGAATTCCAGACAAGCTCGATGGTCGTTGTTTTTTACCAGGTTTAATTTTGTTGTCACTTATCGCCCTGGATCTAAGAATGTTAAGGCGGATGCCTTGTCTCGCAGTTTCCCAGGGGCTGGGAAAATGGATGACCCGATTCCTATCCTTCAGGAGGGGGTGGTAGTGTCGGCTGTATGTTCTGAGCTTGAGGAGGAGGTATTAGAGGTTCAGGGGGACGCCCCTGCAGGACCTCCAGGGAGACTGTTTGTCCCAAATCAGTTGAGACAAAAGGTTATTGAGGCACATCATAATTCTGCTTTAGCAGGACATCCAGGGAGTAAGGCTACTTTAGATCTCCTTTCTCGCCGGTTTTGGTGGCCTAACGTTAATAAAGATGTTTTAACTTTTGTCGCGTCCTGTGGGGTTTGTGCTCGCTCTAAGACCCCTCATACCCGTCCGTCTGGGACCCTCTTACCCTTGAAACTTCCGGAGCGTCCATGGACTCATTTGTCTATGGACTTCATCACGGACCTTCCTCAGTCGTCAGGGAAGACTGTCATACTGGTGGTTGTTGACAGGTTCAGTAAGATGGCACATTTCATTGCTCTTCCTGCCCTCCCTAATGCTAAAACTCTGGCGCAGGTGTTCATTGGGGAGATTGTGAGACTTCATGGGTTGCCTTCTGATGTGGTGTCAGATAGGGGGTCTCAGTTTGTGTCCAAGTTTTGGAGGGCATTTTGTTTACGTCGGGGGATGCAATTGTCATTTTCCTCGGCTTTTCATCCGCAGACCAATGGTCAGACAGAGCGTCTGAATCAAAGCCTAGAGACTTATCTTCGGTGTTTTGTCTCAGAGAACCAGGAGGACTGGTCTTCTTTCTTGCCTCTGGCAGAGTTCGCTCTTAACAACAGGCGGAGCGAGTCCACTGGTAAATCCCCGTTTTTTGGGGCATATGGTTTTCATCCCCAGTTTTGTACTTTCAATGGGGGGGCCCTTCTGGGGTTCCTGAGGAGGAGCGTTTCTCGTCGTCACTTGCTTCAGTGTGGAGAGGTGTATTGAATAATCTGAGTGCTATGGGGAACCGTTATAAACGTATGGCTGATAGGAGGAGAGTTTCTGGTCCAGATCTTAATGTGAACGATCTGGTATGGTTGTCTACCAGGAATATAAAACTTAAAGTTCCCTCCTGGAAGCTGGGCCCCAGATTCATCGGGCCGTACAGGATCAGTTCCATAATTAATCCTGTGGCATTTCGTCTGGACCTCCCTCCTACGTTTAAAATTCATAATGTGTTCCACAAGTCATTACTTAAGAGGTACGTGGCACCAGTCATACCATCACCTCTACCTCCTCCTCCAGTGGTGGTCAATGGTAACTTGGAGTTTCAAGTGTCAAAGATCATTGACTCACGTCTGAATCGCCGGTCCCTTCAGTACTTGGTGCATTGGAAGGGGTATGGTCCAGAGGAGAGGACGTGGGTTCCTGCGTCTGACATTAACGCAGATCGTTTGGTGCGGACCTTCCACAGAACTCACCCGGGCAAACCTGGCCCTGAGGGTCCGGAGGCCCCTCGTAGAAGGGGGGGTACTGTCATGTGTGCATCGCCACGAAGATCGTCGCGGTTGCACATTCTGACTTCTCACAGCTGAGTTGCTGTTTCTTTGTGTTTGGCAGTTAGGGAGTTAATTCTGTCTGTGCTCAGTTCTGGGACTGGGTGCAGTTTCTCCCGGCTGCAATTAATTATTTGTTGATTGGTTTCCTTTAAATCTCTGGTTGTCTGTTTGGGAGTTTCCAGTGAAATTCTTCATGCAGACCACAGACAGGATTGTATCTGTATAGACTTAAGTTAAAGAGCTCCTTAGTTGTTTTAAGCTCACCTTGCTTAGAGTTTAATATCCCAGATCATTTATGTTCCTTCTGTGTTTGAGTGTGTATGCAAGTCTGTGTTTTCTCCAGTCTGTCTTATATTTCTAATCTGTGTATTTAGCAGAGATCAGCCCATATCCCTTTGGTGGTAATCAGAATCCTTCTTAGGACTGATTACAGGGTTCAGGGACTGATAGGAGACAGGGTTAGGCTGGAGACTTGGACCTCTGAACCATTATCAGTACCTCCAAGGTGAGGGATTAGTTAGGACCCCAGTTTAGGGTCAGGTTAGACCCCCGGTCCTCTTCTTTCCTGTGACAGTGTATCAAGTCCTCAAGATTAATCCTGAGTTCAACGGATATCGTGTCAGGTAAATCTATTCTATATTTACATGCTGATGTTGCTAATCTATATGTTGTATAGAGTGTTGTTCTTTTAAGAATAGTTTACTGACATCGTACACATATCATAAGACCGCGTGACACACATTCATAACAGGCCAGGTGCCGGTGTCCTGAGCAGGCGGTGACAGCGGCGTGCTATGGGGGACAGGTGCCGGTGTCACCGCTCGCTCAGGACCCCGGCACCTGAGATATTTACCTGTCCTCTCTGCACCGCTGCGCGCTGCTCCCTCGGTCTGACTCCTCTGGCTTTGAATGATCTGGCAGGGGGCGGGGCGCGCACTAACGACGTCATCGCGCCCTCTGCCTGAACATTCACAGCCAGAGGAGTCAGACCGAGGGAGCAGCGCGCAGTGGTGGCACGAGGACAGGTAAATATAGCTATACTCACCCCTCGCCGCGCGTCCCTGCAGCCTCTCCTCTTCTCCCGGCGCTCTCCGCAGCGCTTCAGTCCTGCAGCGGTCATGTGCTACCACTCATTAAAGTCATGAATATGTGCATATTCATGACTTTAATGAGCGGTGCCATGTAACTGCTGCAGGAAGGAGCCGGAGATCGTGGGAGAAGCAGGGGGGCTGCAGAGACCGCGCCGGTGGAGGGGTAAGTATGATCCGACACCCCCGCTCCCCCGCCGACCCCCGTATATGACGCGCGTATAAGCCGAGAGGGGGACTTTCAGCCCTAAAAAATGGGCTGAAAATCTCGGCTTATACATGGGTATATACGATACTCCTCAATATGATTTTTCAGGTCAGTACAAATATAATGATACCAAAAATGCATATTTTTTTTATCTTAGTAGTTAAAATAAATCTGAAATTTGGAAAAAAAAATAGCCTGTGTTTCCAATTCCGAGACTCTTACGGCTGGGTGCACACGTTGCCTTTTTTCAGTTCAGATTTCTCTCAAAACCTGGAGGGTTTTTATGATGCCAGCAAAAGTGATGAGAACCCTGAAGTCTCATGAACACATTGCTTATTTGTGACTTTCACATTTGATGCAGATTTACGGTAAATTTCAATTCTTCCAGCGATTTTGCTGCTGATTTCACCCATACTAATGAAGTGAGGGAAAATGTGCGCCAAAAACGCAACTGGTAATGTGCACATTTTTGCCCCTGATGAAGCCACATGAGTAGGGGAGATATGTGTGGGGTATCCCTTCTCTGTCTGAGTACCATCATACTGGTTACTTCAATCTGACTACATTTTGTATTCTGCTCTAGATTTGGAACAGCTCTCACAGATGTGCTGACTATTATGATTCGGTAGCCGAGGAGGACAGTAGCAAAAATAGGCAAGGCAACCAGACACCCTGAGAGATTGGTAACTTAGCGGATTGCAGACCCCTAAACTAACAGCACAACTAACTAACATTAGCCGTAGAACGTACCTACGGTGCCCTAGACGCCTCGTCACAGCTGAAGGGTTAACTAAACCTAAAGAGAGAAAGGGGGGAAAGCTAAACTGCCCCGGAGTACAGCCCCAAAGGAATAGGTAGCCCCAAAACATATGTTGACGGTGAGACAAGATGAAATACAAACACAGGCAGAAAATAGAGCACGCAAATGCTGGGGCCCAAAACTGTCTAGATAGAACAGGACAGGAAACTATACTGTCTGCAATCCAGCAAAAACCCTAAGAAAAATTCCAACATGTCTGATATGCAAAAATACTGAGACCACACGATGTTTCCCCCGCTGGATCAGAACACTGGTGTGAACTGGTAGCAACTCAGCAGATACTGAAGTAACAGGGAACTGGAAATACAAAACTGTGGCAAATGAACACAGAGTCCAGCACAGGTCCCCGCAAGGGGCCCGGCTGAACTAACTCCAGTAAAGCAGAAAACAGAGCAAAGCAACAGGTAAACAAAAGCCACAGAATTAAACAAAGAAATAACTTATCTGAAAGATGCAGGACAAAGCAGGAGCCACAGACTTCCAAAAGGCTAGGAAGAAACAAATCACCGGCAAGCATTATGGGAAGGCTGCTCACTTATATCTCCCCAGTCAGTAACACCTGATTCCCAATCATCCCCGTCAGGTGATCGACCTCTGTTAGCCAGGGCAGCTCCACCACCAGAAGCAGCCACCAGAGGGAGCCCAACCTCAGAAGCCAGCTTAAAGGTGTTCACAACAGTACTCCCCCCTTGAGGAGGGGTCACCAAACCCTCACCCGAGCCACCAGGCCGACCTGGATGGGCCCGGTGAAAGGCGAGAACCAATCTCTCGGCATGAATCTCAGAAGCAAACACCCAAGAATTATCCTCCTGACCATAACCTTTCCACTTGACCAAGTACTGGAGTCTCCGTCTAGCCAGACGAGAACCCAATATCTTTTCTACTTCATACTCCAGATTGCCCTCAGCCAATACAGGATCAGGAGGAGCAGACATAGGAACCACTGGCTCAACAAACCTTTTCAACAAAGATTTATGAAAAACGTTGTTAATCTTAAACGTTCCAGGAAGAGCCAAATGGAAAAAAACGGGGTTAAGGATTTCCAAAATCTTATAAGGTCCAATGAACCTTGGCTTAAATTTTGGAGACGCAACCTTCATAGGAATATTTTTTGAGGACAACCAAACCATGTCACCTACTTTAAACCGGGAACCATCAGTCCTATGCCGGTTGGCAAACCGTTGGGCCCTCTCCTGAGAGAGAGACAACTTATCCACTACTTGATTCCAAATCTGCTGCATTCTCTCTACCATAGAGTCAACACCCAGACAGACAGAAGCCTCCACCTGCCCTGAAGAAATCAAGAATGAAACCCGAAGTTGCAGAAGAAAGGGGACATCAGAGTGGCAGAACTAGCCCTATTATTTAGAGCAAATTCAGCAAGGGCAAAAAAGAGACCCAGTCATCCTGATCAGCAGACACAAAACATCTCAGATAAGTTTCCAAAGTCTGGTTTGTTCTCTCAGTCTGCCCATTGGTCTGAGGGTGAAACGCAGAGGAGAAAGACAACTGAATTCCCAGTTTAGAACAAAAGGCTCTCCAAAATCTGGAAACAAACTGGACTCCTCTGTCAGATACAATGTTCTCCGGAATGCCGTGCAAACGAACCACCTGTTGAAAAAACAAGGGCACGAACTCGGAAGAGGATGGCAGCTTTGGCAGTGGTACAAGATAGACCATCTTGGAAAATCTATCACAGATCACCCAGATAACAGTCATTCTCTGAGAGACAGTGAGGTCAGAAATAAAATCCATTGAGATATGGATCCACAGCCTCCTAGGCACCGGCAGTGGCACTAACAGACCACTAGAACGAGAACAGGGTTTGGACCAAGAACAAGTCCCACAGGACTGCACAAAATTCCTGACATCACGAGACAAAGTAGGCCACAAAAAAGACTGACTCACCAATTCTCTGGTACCAAAAATACCGGGATGACCAGCCAACGCGGAGCAATGAATTTCAGACATTACTTTCCTCCTCCAATGGTCGGGGACATACAATTTCCCCATAGGGCACCGTTCAGGTTTATCCCCCTGAAATTCCTCCAGGGCAAGTTCTCAAATCGGGTGAGATAGCGGAAAGAACCACACCCTCCTTCAGAATGGCAGTAGGCTCAGTCACATCAAGAGATCCGCAAGGAAACTCCTAGGGAGGGCATCCGCCTTAACATTCTTAGTGCCCGGAAGAAAGGAGACCACAAAATTAAAACGTGTGAAAAACAAGGCCCACCTAGCCTGTCTAGGATTTAATCGCTTGGCTGATTCGAGATAGATCAAGTTCTTGTGGTCAGTGAGGACCACAACTTGGTGTTTGGCTCCCTCGAACCAATGTCTCCACTCTTCAAAAGCCCACTTCATAGCCAATAATTCCCGATTCCCCACATCATAATTACGTTCAGCTGGGGAAAATTTTCGAGAGAAGAAGGCACAAGGGTTAATCTTAGAGGTTACAGGATCCCTTTGGGACAAAACAGCTTCTGCACCAATCTCCGAAGCATCTATCTCCACCTGAAATGGGAGCGAAACATCAGGTTGCCATAGAACAGGAGCAGAAGTGAATCTCCTCTTAAGCTCCTGAAACGCAGAAACTGCTTCTGGAGACCAATTCACCACATCAGAGCCCTTTTTGGTCAAATCAGTCAGTGGTTTCACAATACCAGAAAAATTACTTATAAATTTACGATAAGAGTTCTGAAGAGCCATCAAGGAAGTGGGCTGAACCCAATCATAAATGGCCTGAACCTTGACCGGGTCCATTTCAATGGCAGACGGAGACAAAATGAATCCCAAAAACAAAACCTTCTGTACGCCGAAGAGACATTTTGATCCCTTAACATAAGAAGCATTTTCTCTCAAAATCCGGAATACCATTCGAACATGTTCCACATGAGAATCCCAGTCATTGGAAAAAATCAAAATATTGTCCAAATAAACTATCAAAAACTTGTCCACAAAATCCCGGAAAATATCGTTCATGAAAGACTGGAAGATGGAAGGGGCATTAGTGAGCCCAAAAGGCATCACTAGGTACTCAAAATGCCCTCAGGAGTATTAAACGCCGTCTTCCATTCATCACCATGCTTAATGCGTATAAGATTATACGCCCCCTAAGGTCAAGCTTGGTAAACCAACTAGAACCTTTCACTCTGGAGAATAAATCGGAAATCAGGGGTAAAGGATACTAATATTTAACAGTGATCTTATTAAGGAGAAGATAGTCAATACATGGCCTCAATGAACCATCCTTCTTGGCCACAAAGAAATAGCCGGCACCAAAAGGTGAAGAGGACGGTCTAATATGCCCCTTCTCCAATGACTATTTGATATAAGATCGCATAGCATCATGTTCAGGTACAGATAAATTGAAGAGCCGACCCTTGGGAAATTTACAACCGGGCACCAACTCGATCGCGCAATTATAACTCCTTTGAGGAGGCAAGGACACAGACTTACTCTCACTAAACACATCAGATAAATCAGCCAATTAGTTGGGGATATCCTGAGAATGGGGAGAGGTAGAGAAAACAGGAGTGTCACTATGAACACTTTGACAACCCCAACTAACCACAGACACAGACTTCCAATCCAAAACAGGATTATGGGGCTGCAGCCAAGGAAAACCCAGTACAATAATGTCATGCAAATTATGTAACACAAAAAATTTACAATTCTCTTGATGGTCCGGGGCTACCCGCATTATCACCTGGGTCCAAAACTGGGGTTTATTCTCCGCCAAAGGGGTAGCATCAATACCCTGCAAAGGAATAGGAGTCCGCAGGGGTACCATGGGAAAACCACAACGTTTGGCAAAGTCAAAGTCCATCAGGTTCAGGGCTGCTCCTGAATCAACAAAAGCCTTAGCAGAAAACGAGGATAAGGAGCAGATCAAGGTAACCGTTAAGAGGAATTTAGGCTGTACATTGCCCAAAACACAGGAGTGAGCCAAATGTTTTCCCGCTTAGGGCAGACGGAAATAGTATGAGAGGCATCCCCACAAAAGAAGTACAACCCATTACGCCTTTTAAACTCTTGACGCTGAGCCCTAGAAACAACCCTATCACACTGCATGGGCTCAGAGGCCTGTTCGAAAGGCATCACCACCTCTCACGTAATTTTACGTTCACACAAACGTCTGTCAATTTGAATGCCTAATGACATAGAATCGTTGAGACCCGAGGGGACAGGAAATCCCACCATAACATCCTTTACGGGCTCTGCCAGCCCTTTCCGAAAAAGAGCCACTAGGGCATCATCGTCCCACATAGTAAGGACTGCCCACTTTCGGAATTTATGACAATATAACTCTGCCGCTTCCTGACCCCGGTTCAATGCCAATAAGGTTTTCTCAGCTTGATCAGTGACATTAGGTTCATCATACAACAACCCCAGAGCCTGAAAAAACGCATCCACATTAGCCAAAACAGAATCCCCAGGTGTCAGGGAAAACGCCCAATCCTGAGGGTCGCCGCGCAACAGGGAGATGACAATTTTAACCTGCTGCACCGAGTTCCCGAGGAATTAGGTTTCAAGGCAAAAAGCAATTTACAATTATTCAAAGGAATAGGTAGCCCCCAAACATATATTGAAGGTGAGACAAGATGAAATACAAACAGGCAGAAAATAGAGCAAGCAAATGCTGGGGCCCAAAACTGTCTAGATAGAACAGGACAGGAAAATATACTGTCTGCAATCCAGCAAAAACCCTAAGAAAAATTCCAACACGTCTGATATGCAAAAATACTGAGACGACACAATCTCTCCCCCACTAGATCAAAACTCTGGTGTGAACTGGTAGCAACTCAGCAGATACTGAAGTAAAAGGGAACTGGAAATACAAAACTGTGGCAAATGAACACAGAGTCCAGCACAGGTCCCCGCAAGGGGGCCCGGCTGAACTAACTCCAGCAAAGCAGAAAACAGAGCAAAGCAACAGGTAAACAAAAGCCACAGAATTAAACAGAGAAATAACTTATCTGAAAGATGCAGGACAAAGCAGGAGTCACAGACTTCCAAAAGGCTAGGAAGAAACAAATCACCGGCAAGCATTATGGGAAGCCTGCTCACTTATATCTCCCCAGACAGTAACACCTGATTCCCAATCATCCCCGTCAGGTGATCGACCTCTGTTAGCCAGGGCAGCTCCACCACCAGAAGCAGCCACCAGAGGGAGACCAACCTCAGAAGCCAGATTAAAGGTGTTCACAACAGCTGACAGTATGTCTATGGTGCTATGGGTATGAGCTACAGCTCATAATAATACACATAGGAGATTTTGGTAATCTTGAGATGTATTGCAGGCAGTGAACCCAGAAGCCGATTATACTTGTACATTGTATACAGCAGTGTATTTCTTCATACTTCTACACTAAGGTGAAGAAAAAGTCAGATTTTTTTCGTTCCTATAAAACTAATAAAAATAATAAGCAACTATAAACATGCTATTTTTTTTTTTTGTGAGTCTCCACAGTTCTTGACCCCACAACCCTCAACATCACAGGCAGGAGCTAAAGTAACTGAGCCCCAAGCTCCAGTAATGTAAGGGGGAGAATTTTGTGTACTTGATCTGAATTGCAGGCTCTGACTCCACAGGCATATTGTACTGCCTGTGGAGTACAGTGTATTTCTATGAATTTGTATTCCACAGGGAGAATAAAAGATTTTCCTTTTTCCTATAAAATTCTGAAAAAATAATGAAAAACACTTTAATTAATGTCATTTATAACCTCTTCACGACATGCGCCGTATATGTACTGCACTGCGAGTGCCGTGTTCCATCCGCTGGGTCCCACGCACCCCCAGCTGCAGAGTTTTGTCAAGAGGTTACTCGCCTGAAAGATCAGCAGGACAAGATGACGACCTATCTACGCAACTTGTCTACACCTATGGACTCAGTGATATCCTCGGCTACTCCCGTCTCGACCACCGGCTTCCAGTTTCCCTGTTGTACAGCAGGTAAAGGTCTCCGTCTGGCAGCTCCCCCTCGGTTTAGTGGTGATCCCGCCCAGTGTCGGGGGTTCATAAATCAATGTACACTGCACTTTGAACTCCTGGGGCATATGTTTGCTTCTGAATGGGCCAAGGTGGGCTTCATTATGTCACACCTTGCTGGAGAAGCCCTCGCCTGGCTAAATCCGTTGTGGGAGAGAGGGGATCCCCTGGTTAATAACCTCCAGTCTTTTCTAAAGGCCTTCCGCAGGACCTTCGACGAGCCTGGCCATACCACCTCGACAGCTTCTTCGCTTCTCCGGCTGCGCCAGGAGGGTCTCACTGTGGCTCAGTATGCAGTTAGATTCTGAACCCTCTCCTCAGAGTTATCCTGGAATAATGAGGCCTTGGTGGCTACCTTCTGGGAGTGTTTATCCGGGAGAATAAAGGACGAGCTGGCGGGTCGGGATATTCCTGTGACTCTGAATGACCTGATATCCTTGGCAACACGGATTGATCTTCGGTTTCAAGAACGTTCTAAGGAATCCAAACGGGAGAAGAAACCTTATTGTATGGATCCTGGATTTCAGAAACCATCTGTGTCTCCGTCTCCAGCCTCTCTTCCTGAACCGATGCAAGTGGATCAAGTGAGCTTGGCCAGGCAGCGCCAGGAGGCATGCCGCGTGGAATGGAAATGTTTCTACTGCAGCAGTTATGAGCATCGGATCCGCTTCTGTCCAGAGAGGTCGGAAAACTCCAGAGCCTAGGGTCGGTAGGATAGGCTACTCTGGGTAAGGATCATCTCTCTGCATCTCTGCAAATGACTGTCTCCGTGTCCTTCGGCACAGTTAACTTTTCGGAACTTTGTCACTTGGATTCCAGAGCCGCCGGGAACCTCATCCAGCAAACGGTTATGGACCGTTATCAGATTCCTGTTCAGCGCCTTCCAAATCCGCTGCGAGTGACTTCCGTAGATGGCAAACCCTTGACCGAGCCCGTATGGTTCCAGACTGTGTCAGTGGAACTTCGGATAGGTCTAACGCATTCTGAAAGAATCTGTTTTTATGTTTTGCCCGGTTTGTCTCACCCCTTGCTTCTAGGTTTACCCTAGTTCCGAACCCATGAACCTGTTCTAAATTGGAGGACTGGAGAAATTCTGCACTGAAGAGATTCCTGCTCCGTTCGATGCATCTCTTCCAGTTGCTTCTTCAGTTCAGCCAGCTGCCCTACCGGGATTACCATCTTCTTAGTGGGCCTTCTCTGATGTCTTCGGGAAAAAGGAAGCTGAGAGACTACCTCCACACAGGTCGTATGACTGTTCTATTGACCTGCTTCCCGGAACATCTCCCCATCGAGGGCGAATCTATCCTCTTTCCCATGCAGAGACCCAGGCCATGTCGGATTACATCCAGGAGAACCTGACCAGAGCATTTATCCGAAAATCATCTTCTCCGGCAGGGGCAGGATTCTTCTTCATCAAGAAAAAGGACGGA
The DNA here is from genome assembly GCA_033576555.1 of Oophaga sylvatica. NCBI lineage: Eukaryota > Metazoa > Chordata > Amphibia > Anura > Dendrobatidae > Oophaga > Oophaga sylvatica. Next base: position 77,711,730 of record JARQOD010000005.1, read on the forward strand.
TCTGTGTGGCCCAGCTGCTCTTGGTACACATGTTCCCTGGGGTATGCACAAAAAGGTAATTACAAAAACCTGATATTCATTCACACTTCACATTTCCCAGGTGCCACCAGAGGGAGCCCTTTAGATTCAGGTATTTAGGGGTGTGGAGAAATGCAGCAGTAGGCATTCTAGCCAGTCAGCTATTCTAGTTGTTGGTTGTACCTCAGACAGATCAGATCTCCTCAGGACACCAGAGGGAGAGGATTCCTGTCAGAGCTCAGAGACATTCTAGTCTTGGTGTGATTCAGGAGTGAGTCATACTAGCCAGACAGACGGTGATTCCTGTCAGATGAGACAGAGGATGAAAGATTGCAAGCTGTTACCTCAGAACAGACTGACTGTTAGTACCCTATGAATGTGGAAAGTGACTCTCGAAGCGGGCTTGTATTCAGTCTGACGAAAGGTCCTGAAAGCTGCTTTGGACAGAGTTTATGAAGGAACAGAAGGAAGGGGACTACAGTTATTACAACAATGAGTCAACTGAGAAACGGTCAGTGAGCTGTGGAAGGAAGGAAGCTGACGACTACACCTACTGCTACCCGTGCTTATGTTAAGGGTGAGAGTAGGGCGACGGGCGAGTGGTGACTAAAGGAAAGAGTAACCGAGGCGTTACAGCAACAATTGCTGTCTCCACTCTGTTTAACCGGACGCCGGGTCCGAAGCCTTGCTAGTTCCTTCACGGCTAGTAGGAGAAAACCGGAATCCCTGCTGGACTTCAAGTCGCAGAGGGGCCCTATAGTGCTGATACATAACCGGGGTCAGGGAGAACAGGAGTCTAGCGGGACTCTGCATATAAAGACTTAGTTCTTGCCAAAAGAAGGCTCCACCACAATGACGGCCGGGCGTAGCTGTTCTATACAGAGTTGAACTTCGCTTCAGGCAGGTTGGAAACTCACACATTAAGAAGTAAGGAGGCCTTAAACCTACTCAGTGCTTACCTGGATGTGCATCCTCCACCCTGAGCAGCTTCCCGGGACATACCTGCAACCATCACCAGTAAAGGTATGGAAAGAGACTGATTTGTGTGTGACTGACTTATTGCCTGCACCCTGCACCGCCATATACTTTGAGGGATCTAGTCTTACCTGTGGAAGACTTAACATCTTGCTGCCCAGTAACATCCCCTCAGAAGATTAACCCTGCAGCGCTGGTCTACCTGATCAGAAACCACAGGTGGCGTCACAAACAATTATTATTATCCCCTGTAAATATCCCCCTTTGTATGAGCGCCCAGGGCAACGGACCGAGCTGTGCTACTTGTGACATTCCCCATAGACTTCAACGGGCTCGGTGCCGAGTACCCCATAAGCCCTGGTACTGTACGTGCGACTCATTCTTTGGCGTCCCCGAACAGGATACGAAGCTTACTATATGTGAGTCCTGTGTGCCTAGATTGGACTGTTTTGTGCAAAAAGACTGTGTTGCTTTTTTGTGATTTTTGGCGCCATTTTCCGCCATTTTGCCGCCATATTCGCGCCCTGAGGCGCTGGTGAAGAAGGAGGGCATGCATTAGTGGGCGTGCCCCCCCTGTGGCGCGAAAGAGATGTCCGCCTACCCTAAATGTGACTGCCTTAACCGGACACGCCCATCAGCAAGGGAAGTCCGCCTCCTGATCCCAAAGGGAGTGAAGAGGAGGAAAAGGAAACCCCGCCCCTGTACCAAAGAACGGGACCCCCCGGATGAAGAAGGGACGGGTGACCGGAAAAAGATGGCTGCCGGTTGTGAGCTGTCACGGGAGGGAATGAAGGAGCTCACCCTCCCCAGCGATGAAGTGGAGCAAAGCTGTCGGACTCTAAAGCTGCGGCTGCAGCAGAATCAATCGCTCCCTGCCCAGAGCGCGCGACTGACACCCGCGCCATCACCTGAGCTAGTGGCTGAAATCTGGCCGGAGGCTGATCCTGGAAGAGCTGTACCTGACCCCGCCAAGGACGCGGCGAGAGGAGAGGAGGCTGCGGAGGCCTTGCCCGGACCGGAACGCCAGCTAGGCACGGAAACAGACACCGTACCTGGAGCAGAGGAGGATCCAGACATCGAAGCTGCCACCATAGCGGAGGCACCTGGCTCCACGGAGGAGCCCACAGTGGAACGTCTTCTCACGCCGCCTGCACAAGATCTGTACCTGCCACCAGCATCGCCGGAGGAAGACAGGCCCTGCGGCCTGGAGAACCGGGACTAGCCGACTCCCGCACCTGGATGTGCTGAGCGCCGCCTGTCCCAGCAGCAGATGCAGCAGATGAGAGGTACTGTGCAGGGGCAGCGGCGGCTGGGGGCTAGACATGATCTTTTAGTGATGCGTTCCAGAGCGCACCGCGTACTTCCAGCCCCAGGTATGGAAGGTGTCACTGCAATTTACAAAGAAGAACAGTAGGACCCAGACAGGGTTTACTGCATCTGTACAAAGTTAAAGAAGATTTGCACTTTATTGAATGTTGATAATATGTGATGATGTTTGCATAATATGTGCATAGTATACCCCAGTTGGGTAATGAGTAACACAGTATTATGATAGAAATGTGATTTTCTAGGAATGTTCTTATGCCAAGGACTGCGTGGCTGAGGACTTTGCAAGTCCAAAAACTGTGATGAAAATAGTTAGCACTTCGGTGCCCCATCTTGGTTTTACATAAAGCCATACTACCTCAGAAGAAAAACCCGTATGGTGTGGCCTTGAGTGAGGTCTGCAGCAAAGAAGTCCTGCAGCCCACCCAGGACCCACGTGGGAGGTTTTTGGTGCGGGTCCTCCACAAGAATAATGTATTTATTGTGAAAAGTATTTTGATATTTTTCTATTTTGCAACTTGTACACAATGTAACGTTAAAGTGTCCTTACATCCCGCAAGGGATGAGTTATGTTGTTAATGTTATTATAAAAATATTTTTTTCTATTTCAGCCCGGGAGTGCTGACGATAACTAGGGAGGGATGTGTGGCCCAGCTGCTCTTGGTACACATGTTCCCTGGGGTATGCACAAAAAGGTAATTACAAAAACCTGATATTCATTCACACTTCACATTTCCCAGGTGCCACCAGAGGGAGCCCTTTAGATTCAGGTATTTAGGGGTGTGGAGAAATGCAGCAGTAGGCATTCTAGCCAGTCAGCTAATCTAGTTGTTGGTTGTACCTCAGACAGATCAGATCTCCTCAGGACACCAGAGGGAGAGGATTCCTGTCGGAGCTCAGAGACATTCTAGTCTTGGTGTGATTCAGGAGTGAGTCATACTAGACAGACAGACGGTGATTCCTGTCAGATGAGACAGAGGATGAAAGATTGCAAGCTGTTACCTCAGAACAGACTGACTGTTAGTACCCTATGAATGTGGAAAGTGACTCTCGAAGCGGGCTTGTATTCAGTCTGACGAAAGGTCCTGAAAGCTGCTTTGGACAGAGTTTATGAAGGAACAGAAGGAAGGGGACTACAGTTATTACAACAACGAGTCAACTGAGAAACGGTCAGTGAGCTGTGGAAGGAAGTAAGCTGACGACTACACCTACTGCTACCCGTGCTTATGTTAAGGGTGAGAGTAGGGCGACGGGCGAGTGGTGACTAAAGGAAAGAGTGACCGAGGCGTTACAGCAACAATTGCTGTCTCCACTCTGTTTAACCGGACGCCGGGTCCGAAGCCTTGCTAGTTCCTTCACGGCTAGTAGGAGAAAACCAGAATCAGTAGTATAGGAGTTCCATTATTCGTCAAACTCAATCTGACAGGTCGTCACGCCCCCTATCATTTAATCCGTCTCCCTGGGATGTGATCTGGCTGGACTTTGATCAGGCTGTGGAAATCTGAGCTGCTGGATTTGTGAATTTCAATCAAAGTGATTTATAAGTCTCTATTTATATTTTATCCAGTGGATTTGATTAGTCTGTGGAGTTTTAGTGAATTAAAGAGCGAATCTTGATCTTTTTTGTGGTAAACTTTTAACTAAATCCGTAAATGTATATACAGAGGCCAGTATATAAGGAGTTTTAGTGAATTAAAGAGTGAATCTTGATTTTATACTTTTTTGTGGAGAGAAACTTTTAAGGACCCAGTAAATGCATGTAAAGCACTACTGTGGTGGAAAGCTGTATCAAGCTGCTAAAAGGTGTTTATTTTTTAGTATTATCCAGGATATAAGTTTTAAACTACAGCTGCAAAGGCAATTTAATTTGAAGTATCACCTTATAACACATTTGGAATTATGACGCTCAACTTATAGTTTTATTCAGAGTTTATATATTCATTTGCTAGAAGTCTTATGAAATAGCCGGCCACTGTATCTACACTTATCTCAGCAATTCATTGTATACTAAGAAGAATCTTGGCATGGTTTGTTAGAGATAGGTAACTTATTACCAAGGGGTGTGTACAAGACTTGGGTTGTGTTAGAAGTCTAAATATTTTTCTATCTACTGGCTAACATGGTACAAAGATATACATCTTTACTGCACCATAGAGGTAATTTATCTGTGTGTGTGTTCCACACAGGACAAGTTCTGTGATCCGTCTTTTGTGTGGGAAAAGTCAACAATTTTTATTAAGGTCTAAAATACATTATCATGGATAAAAATCCAAAAGAGTGGGATATACAGCATGCAGAAAAATAGCCAAATGCAGACAGGTATGAACTACATTCAAATCAATATATAATAGTGCACATCGCCATATCTTATATGTTATAGCGATAATAGACTAATCCGGGCTAAACAATAATAACCTCCATATATTTGTCCGTATATATGCAATCTATGTAACTCACAATATCCCCCAATAGGCAGCCATATATGCACTATATATAGGATTATAAGTATCTCAATGAAGCAGGTATATCAATAAAGTAACTTCCCCATCACAGCAGCTAATATAATGATGTTACCATGCAAGTGCAGGGCTCACAATACATACTGTGCGTGCATATGAAGTCAATTAGCAAATCCATATGAGGAGCTATATTAAAAAAGTAGCGCCATAGATGGGAGATCATACCTGAATGCGGCTTGGCACCCCTTGTGTATAGCCCTCATTTCACAAAACGTGGATATTTAGATATTGTGTATAGCCCTCATTTCTAGCACTCTTTGCTAGAGATAGCTAACTTATTAACAGGTGACCCTCACTGCTACTTTTCCTCTTGTCTAACATCACAATACAACCAGGTGGTTCTTCAAAACTATTTGTAAGTCTTCCGGCACAAAGCACATGTGAACAGTTGATGGTAATATTTTGGCACATGACAAATGTTTCTGACTCTCAGTTGCTAATACTGATAGACATATTGTGAACTGCCATATAGGGTCCATGTGAGACACCATATTTTTCAAATATTAGTTGTGCGTTCGTTACCACTGTCAACCATAGCAGCTCTCATGATGCTAGCTATTCTGATCAGCTTATCATATCAGCCATGAAGCCTCTTTTTCAAATATTAGTTGTGCGTTCGCTACCACTGTCAACCATAGCATCTCTCATGATGCTAGCTATTCTGATCAGCTTATCATATTAACCATGAAGCCTCCTTTAACCCCTTCACAATAATGTACAGAGGAGTTTTTATGGTTTAATACTGATAGACATATTGTGAACTGACATATAGGGTCCATGTGAGACACCATATTTTTCAACATTTTTGCTCCTTCACAGATTTATTTTGCATTATATTTTTTTATTTTGCTTAAGGATCATGTACAGAGGAGTTTTTATGGTTTAATACTGATAGACATATTGGCCCAGGCATGTCCGGGCATGCCCGGACAAGTCCTGGTCACGTGACAACCGTGGAAAAAACAAGCCTGAAATTCAAAAACTATGTGCTATCCGTTAACACACGCATAGTCATCTAGAAAATATTGAGCGAGTTGCTTCACAAACCATCTCAAGGCATGCTGAATGTCAACGTTCCCGCTATGAGCTACACACATGACCCGCTGTATAGCCTGGGATGAGCGGCGTTCTTGCAGCACAGGCCTATTTTTAACCCCTCTCTGCCATCAGACGTACTATTCCGTCCATGTGACCCTGGACCTAATTCCCATGGACGGAATAGTACGTCATGCCCTTTAATGCGACATCGCGACTAAAGTCGCGGTGATCGCATTAAAATTCCGACGCCATCTTACCTCTAGGAAGATGACGTCGGCATCCCGGGCTGCGTCCTCCCCTCTCCGGCCTCCCGATCGCTGTGATTGGCTGTTCAATTCTGAACAGCCAATCGCAGCCTTTCTCACTGTTTCAGCCAATCAGATGGGCTGAAACAGTGAGATCCCAGGCTAGGATCGAGTACCGATGTACTCGATCCTAGGCCTGGGTCTAGCACTATGCAGACCCCCCTGGATTGGCGCGATCGCCGATCATATCGATCGCGCCAATCGCAGGGCACAGAAGCGGTATTACCGCGCTGTGCCCTGCCGGTTCCTGCTGGTCGGTGCTATAAAAGCACCGATCCTAGACCGGAACATAGGACAGGCCTAGCAGGGCCTGCAGGAGCTGATTGGCGCGATCGATGTTATCGTCGATCGCGCCAATCGCAAGGCACAGCCGCGGCGCAGGAGCGCTGTGCCTTGCTGCTGACATGCCAGATCGGTGCTGTAATAGCACCGATCCTGGCTGGATCGGTGCTGTAAAAGCACCGATCCGGCTGTGGAGGCTCAGGACAGGCCCTGTAGGGCCTGCAGGAACTGATTGGCGCGATCGATGACATCGTCGATCGCGCCAATCACAGGGCACAGCAGCGGTCTGATCGCTGTGTGACTGCGCTGTGCCCTGCAGGTGACCTGGCTGCTGCCCTGGCTGTGACCTGCCTAGGATCGGAGCTGTGAGCTCCGATCCTGGGCAGGTTGCCAGGGTAACCAGGAGAGCTCTGATTGGTGGGATCTTGTTATGATGGATCCCACCAATCACAGGTCACAGAAGCGAATTGACCGCTCTGTGACCTGTCTCACCTGGCTCTGACCTGTGAGTGACCGTTCTGCAGGGGTCCTCACACTTGCTGAGGATTCCTGCAGAGCGGTCATACAACAGATCTCTCCTGTGCTGGGCCTTGTAGTGCTGAAGACAGAAGAAAAGAAGACAAGAAAGAAGAAAAGAAGATAGAAAAAAGAAGAGAGACTACAACCGTAAGTGTTGATCCCTCTCTTCCTCCCTCCCCATCCCCCTTCCCCCTCTTTTTACCCCCTCCACCCCCCTTTGCGCCGCCTCCGTGCGCACACCCAGCCGCCGAGCGTTGATTGGTGACGCATTTCACCGATCAACACTCGTGCTCTCAGCCCCCTTTGCGCCACCTCCGTGCGCACACCCTGCAGCCGGCGAACTTTGATAAGTGACGCAGTTCACTTATCAGAGCTCGCGTCCGGCGGGTTTCCTTTTTTCACCCCCCCTTTGCGCCGCCTCCGTGCGCACACCCAGCCGCCGAGCGTTGATTGGTGACGCATTTCACCGATCAACACTCGTGCTCTCAGCCCCCTTTGCGCCACCTCCGTGCGCACACCCTGCAGCCGGCGAACTTTGATAAGTGACGCAGTTCACTTATCAGAGCTCGCGCCGGCTGTTTTCCTTTTTTTTTTTTTTCACCCGCCTTTGCGCCGCCTCCGTTTCCACATCTAGCAGCCGCCGAATTTTGATAAGTGACTCAGTTCACTTATCAGATCTCGTGCCGGCTGTTTTCCTGTTTTTTTTTTCACCCCCTCCCTGCGCCACTCCCTTTGCGCCACATCTAGCAGCCGCCGAACTTTGACAAGTGACACAGTTCACTTATCAGAGCTCGCACCGGCTGTTTTCCTTTTCTTTTTTTTTTTTTCCTTTTTCACCCGCCTTTGCGCTGCCTCCGTTTCCACATTTAGCAGCCGCCGAACTTTGACAAGTGACACAGTTCACTTATCAGAGCTCGCGCCGGCTGTTTTCCTTTTCTTTTTTTTTTCACCCCCTCCCTGCGCCACTCCCTTTGCGCCACATCTAGCAGCCGCCGAACTTTGACAAGTGACACAGTTCACTTATCAGAGCTCGCACCGGCTGTTTTCCTTTTCTTTTTCCTTTTTCTTTTTTCACCCGCCTTTGCGCTGCCTCCGTTTCCACATTTAGCAGCCGCTGAACTTTGACAAGTGACACAGTTCACTTATCAGAGCTCGCACCGGCTGTTTTCCTTTTCTTTTTTTTTTTTTCCTTTTTCTTTTTTCACCCGCCTTTGCGCCGCCTCCGTTTCCACATTTAGCAGCCGCCGAATTTTGATAAGTGACTCAGTTCACTTATCAGAGCTCGCGCCGGCTGTTTTCCTGTTTTTTTTTTTTTTCACCCCCTCCCTGCGCCACTCCCTTTGCGCCACATCTAGCAGCCGCCGAACTTTGAAAGTGACACAGTTCACTTATCAGAGCTCGCACCGGCTGTTTTCCTTTTCTTTTTTTTTTTTCCTTTTTTTTCACCCGCCTTTGCGCCGCCTCCGTTTCCACATTTAGCAGCCGCCGAATTTTGATAAGTGACGCAGTTCACTTATCAGATCTCGTGCCGGCTGTTTTCCCTTTTTTTTTTTTTCACCCCCTCCTTGCGCCACATCTAGCAGCCACCGAACTTTGATAAGTGACGCAGTTCACTTATCAGAGCTAGGGCCTGCTGTTTTGAGACTTTTCTTTTCACAGGCATTTTTTTCTCCCCATTTTTTTTTCTTTTAGATTTTTCTTTTCAGCATAGTTTACACCAAGCACTATCCCCCCCCCACACATACACAGTTATCAATAAAGTATACCCAAGCACCACATTTACAAAAAAATGTCCCACCCGTCCCGTTCGTCCCAACAGCGCTATTCATTGGAGGAGGCATACGCTTTTCTTGCCTCCGACACTGATAGCGAGGGAGAGGATCCCACATTTCTTTATTTTTCAGATTCCTCTTCCTCCTCCTCTTCCTCTTCCCCCTCCTCATCTTCCTCCTCGGGTCCTGCGGAACCACCACGCAGACGCCCCAGGACAGAAGATGAGGCATCTGCCCCCATTCCAGAAGACGAAGATGAAGCCGAAGCCGAACCAGCGCAACCCACTGCGGATCCCGTGTGGACCTCGCCCCCCGAAAATTACGAGCCACTGATTCCTGATTTTGTGGCAGAATCAGGAATCAGGTTTGACACCACTGGCCTCACAGAAATAGACTTTTTCAAAGTCTTTTTCTCTGAGGATTTTATTAACCACATGGTGGAGCAAACAAATTTGTACGCTCGTCAATTTTTGGAGCAAAACCCCCGTTCATCATATTCTAACTGGTCTCCTGTAGACGCAGTTGAATTGATGCAGTTTTGGGGCCTGGTCCTTCACACGGGGATCTTGAAGAAGCCAGAACTTGGCAATATTGAGTGTTGATATTTTATATAACGCTCCAGTGTTCCGAATGGTCATGGCCCGGACGCGTTTTGAGGCCATCCAGAAATTCTTGCATTATAACGATAATGCACAGTGTCCCGCACGAGATGACCCCAACTTTGACCGTCTGTTCAAAGTTCGGCCGGTCATCGAACACTTCAACAAAAAGTTTGCTGAAGTGTACGTGCCCAAAAGGGACATTTGCGTGGATGAGTCCTTGGTTCATTTTAAGGGACGGCTCGGATTCCGTCAGTACCTGCCCAACAAGAGGGCAAGGTACGGAATCAAACTCTACAAACTGTGTGAGAGTACCTCAGGGTACACTCACCGTTTTAGAGTTTACGAAGGAAAGGACACCAGGATTGAACCCCCTGAGTGTCCTCCTGTCCTGGGAGTGAGTGGGAAAATTGTGTGGGATTTGGTTCACCCACTGCTGGATAAAGGTTATCACCTCTACACCGATAACTTTTATACCAGCATCCCACTCCACAAATCCCTCTTTGCGCGTGGTACCGCAGCCTGCGGTACCGTCCGCAAAAATCAGAAGGGCCTCCCGAAGACGCTGCTTGGGCAGATGCTCAGAAAGGGTGAGAGCAGAGCCCAATGTAGCGACCACCTTCTGGTGGTCAAGTACAAGGACAAGAGGGATGTCCTTCTCTTGACCACCATACACGGTGATGGCAGCGCCCTCAGCACTGTACGGGGTACCTCTACACAGGTCCGCAAACCGGACTGTGTACTTGGGTACAACAAATACATGGGGGGTGTTGATCTCTCTGATCAACTCCTCCAACCATACAGTGCTTTGAGAAAGGCCAAGGTGTGGTACAAGAAGCTGTCCGTGCACATCGTCCAAATGGCAATGCTCAACGCTTTCCTGCTGTCACGATGTGCACGCCATACCAATACGTCGTACCTTCAGTTCCAGGAGGTAGTGATCAAGGCCCTGATGTTTGGCGCTCAGGAAGGAGAGGGCCCCAGTACTTCCGGAACTGAAGGTGCTCGTATTGTACCAGGCCAGCATTTCCCGGGGGAGGTCCCGCAAACTGCAAAAAAAGGTAAGTCGCAAAAAAGGTGCCGAGTGTGTTACAAAAGGGGAATACGCAAGGACACCATTTATCAGTGCGACACCTGCCCCGAAAAACCTGGCCTGTGTATGAAGGATTGCTTCAAATTGTACCACACCTCCATGCACTACTAATTTACTTTACAGGAAAGATTAGTTCCAGAAGGGGGGCACATCTAGAGAAGCTTCTTGGGGGTCTAATTTCTAAAATTATGTCACTTGTGGGTTTTTTTTTCCTGTTTAGGCACATCAGGGGCTCTGCAAATGGAACATGACGCCCGCAGACCATTCCATCAAAGTCTGCATTCCAAAACGTCACTACTTCCCTTCGAGTCCCGACGTGTGCCTAAACAGTTTTTTCCCACATGTGGGGTACCAGCGTTCTCAGGACAAATTGGACAACAACTTTTGGGGTCCAATTTCTCCTGTTACCCTTGGGAAAATAAAAAATTGGGGACTAAAAAAATCACTTTTGTGGAAAAAAAAAATATTTTTTTTTCACACAGGGCATTATAAACTTTAGTGAAACACTTGGGGGTTCAAAGTACTCACCACACACCTAGATAAGTTCCTTAGGGGGTCTAGTTTCCAAAATGGGGTCACTTGTGGGGGGTTTCCACTGTTTAGGCACATCAGGGGCTCTGCTAACGGAACATGACGCCCGCAGACCATTCCATCAAAGTCTGCATTCCAAAACGTCACTACTTCCCTTCTGAGCCCTGCCGTGCGCCCAAACAGTGGTTCCCCCAACATATGGGGTATCGGCGTACTCAGGACAAATTGGACAACAACTTTTGGGGTCCAATTTCTCCTGTTACCCTTGGGAAAATAAAAATTGGGGACTAAAAAAATCACTTTTGTGGAAAAAAAATATTTTTTTTTTCACACAGGGCATTATAAACTTTAGTGAAACACTTGGGGGTTCAAAGTGCTCACCACACACCTAGATAAGTTCCTTAGGGGGTCTAGTTTCCAAAATGGGGTCACATGTGGGGGGTTTCCACTGTTTAGGCACATCAGGGGCCCTCCAAACGCGACATGGCGTTCGTTCCCAATTCCAGCCAATTTTGGTTTGGAAAAGTCAAACGGCGCTCCTTCCCTTTCGAGCCCTGCCGTGCGCCCAAACAGTGGTTCCCCCCCACATATGGGGTATCAGCGTACTCAGGACAAGTTGGACAACAACTTTTGTGGTCCAATTTCTCCTCTTACCCTTGGGAAAATAAAAAATTGGGGACTAAAACATCATGCTTGTGGAAAAAATATGATTTTTTTTCTTCACGGCTCTACATTACAAACTTGCGTGAAGCACTTGGGGGTTCAAAGTGCTCACCACACACCTAGATAAGTTCCTTAGGGGGTCTAGTTTCCAAAATGGGGTCACATGTGGGGGGTTTCCACTGTTTAGGCACATCAGGGGCCCTCCAAACGCGACATGGCGTTCGTTCCCAATTCCAGCCAATTTTGGTTTGGAAAAGTCAAACGGCGCTCCTTCCCTTTCGAGCCCTGCCGTGCGCCCAAACAGTGGTTCCCCCCCACATATGGGGTATCAGCGTACTCAGGACAAGTTGGACAACAACTTTTGTGGTCCAATTTCTCCTCTTACCCTTGGGAAAATAAAAAATTGGGGACTAAAACATCATGCTTGTGGAAAAAATATGATTTTTTTTCTTCACGGCTCCAAATTACAAACTTGCGTGAAGCACTTGGGGGTTCAAAGTGCTCACCACACATCTAGATAAGTTCCTTAGGGGGTCTTGTTTCCAAAATGGGGTCACATGTGGGGGGTTTCCACTGTTTAGGCACATCAGGGGCCCTCCAAACGCGACATGGCGTTCGTTCGCAATTCCAGCCAATTTTGGTTTGGAAAAGTCAAACGGCGCTCCTTCCCTTTCGAGCCCTGCCGTGCGCCCAAACAGTGGTTTCCCCCACATATGGGGTATCAGTGTACTCAGGACAAGTTGGACAACAACTTTTGTGATCCAATATCTCCTCTTACCCTTGGGAAAATAAAAAATTGGGGACTAAAACATCATGCTTGTGGAAAAAATATGATTTTTTTTCTTCACGGCTCTACATTACAAACTTGCGTGAAGCACTTGGGGGTTCAAAGTGCTCACCACACATCTAGGTAAGTTCCTTAGGGGGTCTAGTTTCCAAAATGGGGTCACATGTGGGGGGTTTCCACTGTTTAGGCACATCAGGGGCCCTCCAAACGCGACATGGCGTTCGTTCCCAATTCCAGCCAATTTTGGTTTGGAAAAGTCAAACCGCGCTCCTTCCCTTTCGAGCCCTGCCGTGCGCCCAAACAGTGGTTCCCCCCCACATATGGGGTATCAGCGTACTCAGGACAAGTTGGACAACAACTTTTGTGGTCCAATTTCTCCTCTTACCCTTGGGAAAATAAAAAATTGGGGACTAAAACATCATGCTTGTGGAAAAAATATGATTTTTTTTCTTCACGGCTCTACATTACAAACTTGCGTGAAGCACTTGGGGGTTCAAAGTGCTCATCACACATCTAGGTAAGTTCCTTAGGGGGTCTAGTTTCCAAAATGGGGTCACATGTGGGGGGTTTCCACTGTTTAGGCACATCAGGGGCCCTCCAAACGCGACATGGCGTTCGTTCCCAATTCCAGCCAATTTTGGTTTGGAAAAGTCAAACCGCGCTCCTTCCCTTTCGAGCCCTGCCGTGCGCCCAAACAGTGGTTCCCCCCCACATATGGGTATCAGCGTACTCAGGACAAGTTGGACAACAACTTTTGTGGTCCAATTTCTCCTCTTACCCTTGGGAAAATAAAAAATTGGGGACTAAAACATCATGCTTGTGGAAAAAATATGATTTTTTTTCTTCACGGCTCTACATTACAAACTTGCGTGAAGCACGTGGGGGTTCAAAGTGCTCACCACACATCTAGATAAGTTCCTTAGGGGGTCTAGTTTCCAAAATGGGGTCACATGTGGGGGGTTTCCACTGTTTAGGCACATCAGGGGCCCTCCAAACGCGACATGGCGTTCGTTCACAATTCCAGCCAATTTTGGTTTGGAAAAGTCAAACGGCGCTCCTTCCCTTTCGAGCCCTGCCGTGCGCCCAAACAGTGGTTCCCCCCACATATGGGGTATCAGCGTACTCAGGACAAGTTGGACAACAACTTTTGTGGTCCAATTTCTCCTCTTACCCTTGGGAAAATAAAAAATTGGGGACTAAAACATCATGCTTGTGGAAAAAATATGATTTTTTTTCTTCACGGCTCTACATTACAAACTTGCGTGAAGCACTTGGGGGTTCAAAGTGCTCACCACACATCTAGATAAGTTCCTTAGGGGGTCTAGTTTCCAAAATGGGGTCACATGTGGGGGTTTCCACTGTTTAGGCACATCAGGGGCCCTCCAAACGCGACATGGCGTTCGTTCACAATTCCAGCCAATTTTGGTTTGGAAAAGTCAAACGGCGCTCCTTCCCTTTCGAGCCCTGCCGTGCGCCCAAACAGTGGTTCCCCCCACATATGGGGTATCAGCGTACTCAGGACAAGTTGGACAACAACTTTTGTGGTCCAATTTCTCCTCTTACACTTGGGAAAATAAAAAATTGGGGACTAAAACATCATGCTTGTTGAAAAAATATGATTTTATTTTTTCACGACTCTACATTATAAACTTGCGTGAAGAACTTGGGGGTTCAAAGTGCTCACCACACATCTAGATAAGTTCCTTAGGGGGTCTAGTTTCCAAAATGGGGTCACATGTGGGGGGGTTTCCACTGTTTAGGCATATCAGGGCCTCTCCAAACGCGACATGGCGTCCGTTCTCAATTCCAGCCAATTTTGGTTTGGAAAAGTCAAACTGCGCTCCTTCCATTCCGAGCCCTGCCGTGCGCCCAAACAGTGGTTTTCCCTCACATATGGGGTATCGGCGTACTCAGGAGAAATTGCACAACAACTTTATCGGTCTATTTTCTCCTTTTTCCCTTGTGAATATAAAAAAAATGTTTGTAAAAGATCATTTTTGTGACTAAAAAGTAAAATGTTCATTTTTTCCTTCCACGTTGCTTCAGCTCCTGTGAAGCACCTGAAGGGTTAATAAATTTTTGAATGTGGTTTTGAGTACCTTGAGGGGTGTAGTTTTTACAATGGTGTCATTTTTGGGTATTTTCTGCCATATAGACCCCTCAAAGTGACTTCAAATATGAGGTGGTCCCTAAAAAAAATGGCTTTGTACATTTTGATGTAAAAATGAGAAATCGCTGGTCAACTTTTAACCCTTATAACTTCGTAACAAAATAAAATTTTGGTTCCAAAATTGTGCTGATGTAAAGTAGACATGTGGGAAATGTTATTTGTTAACTATTTTCTGTGACATATTTCTCTGTTTTAAGGGAATAAAATTTCAAAGTTTGAAAATTGCTAAATTTTCCAAATTTTCACCATATTTGCGTTTTTTTCATAAATAAACGCAAGTTATATGGAAGAAATTTTACCACTAACATAAAGTACAATATGTCACGAGAAAATAATCTCAGAATCGCGAAGATCCGTTGAAGCGTTCCAGAGTTATAACCTCATAAAGAGACAGTGGTCAGAATTGTAAAAATTGGCCCGGTCATTAACGTGCAAACCACCCTTGGGGGTGAAGGGGTTAAAGACGCTAAGCCCCATCAGATATAAAAGACAGGCATGTAGGTACGTGTCCCGGCCTATTTTGGCACAGGACCACACCTATGCAACGATTTTGACCACCATCCAGCAAAAGCGGGTACAAACTTTTTAGCATAGCTGTGTTTCTGGCTCTCAGCTGCTATTTTAATAGTTACCATACGAATACTGTAGCGAACCAAGATGTGTTAATTTGATTACTAACACGATTTCAGCAACTTGATGACAAATTCAGAGCAAATTCGTTATTTCGGAACTGACATGTCCGGGCATGCCCGGACAAGTCCCGGGACTCTACAGCTCGCCCCTATAGTGTAGTTTAATGTAGGTGGCAAACAGACCATCGCTGGTGTTTGGAAAATACCATATCTCATAGATGGTGGTGATCCTCTGAATCATTTTTAAACATTTCACGCCACTCATGCACCCACAGCACTCTTATGGTGTACCCGCACCGCTGCAGCTAGCGCTTTTTGTGACCTTATCTGCATCATTTTCATTATAACACGAGGGACAGCCATGGAAAAAACAACCCTGAAATTCAAAAACTATGTGCTGTCCGTTAACACACGCACAGTCATCTAGAAAATATTGAGCGAGTTGCTTCACAAAACACACAAGGCGTGGTGATTGCCAATGTTCTCGGTATGCGCTACATACATGACCCGCTGTATAGCCTGGGATGAGCGGCGTTCTTGCAGCACAGGCCTATTTTTAAAGACGCTAAGCCCCATCAGATATAAAAGACAGGCATGTTGGGACGTGTCCCGGCCTATTTTGGCAAAGGACCACACCTATGCAACGATTTTGATCAACATTCAACAAAAAATTGCGTGCAAACTTTTTAGCATACCTGTACAAACTTTTTAACATACCTGTGTTTCGGACTCTCATGTCGTACCAGAAGCACCCAGTGCCATGTACTCTAGCTCATAATATTTCACATCGGGTATGGGACCTACATAGCTTTGTTTTCTCAGGTATTAAAAAAGCGTGGAAAACTGAAAATCCCGAGGCCTGAGGTAATTTACTGAGCTTCATGGGGATAAAATTTATTGAGTCTATGAACCTTATAGACAAAACGGGTAGCGTCACACACAAGACGACGACACCTCGGGCTAGCACATTTACCGGTAGTTTTCAAAAACCGTTGCCTTAACAATAAAGTAAGAATCGTGGCGCCCTGCATTGTGGGCTATAAATGTATACCCTGAAAATTTACCGTTGGTAAAGAACAGTAAAAAGTCGTGCGTACAACTATCATCCTCAAACTCCCAGAGCTATCACAAACACTATTGCCTACAGAGGCGGCCCCGCGAGAATTTCTGGATGTGTGTATCAAGAGGCTCCTTGCTTTGACCGATTGTTTGCTCGTGAATGCTGACATTTCCAGGATCATTATAGTTGTGTAAATGCGCTGTGGGGCTCGTGTATCGGGCCCCTAGGGTGTGATGCGTGATCATTTTAATTATTTTTCAATTCATAACCACACGTTCTCAGGCAGACAGGTTTATTTCACAGAAGTTGACTGTACAGTTGCATAATTTTTGTTTAAAATCATACATTTGCATAATTTTGTTTAAAATCGCACAGTTCTGCGATAATGTCGGGTGTTGGACACGCACTTATCAGTCTTTCATACGTGTCACAGAAAGATTTTAGTCTGTTCTGCGAGAGTTTATTATGCACGTACTGTGCAGACATGTCAAGAAACATTTTGGTGTGTTCACCAGTCCATACGGGTGTTGGTGTGTAAGGTGATCGACCATCATCCTTCTGCTTCTTACTTACACGACGGCGCGATACAGTGCGTTTCTTTGGCGGTATCGCATCGGCTGAATTGGCAGCTGCTGCTTCCGCGTTGCTATTTGCAGATTCTGTAGCTTGACACAGACGTATATTCTTAAGCCTACTACTCGCCGCATTCCCGGGGTGGGCGGTTGGCGCGTCGCTTTCTCCACGATCTGCGACACACCCGAGTGAAAGAGGCTCTGTTCTCACATCCGCTCTGTTCTCAAATCCATAATTGCGCTGTTGCAAAACTCGCGAATGACGCTCCTCCGTAACTAAAGAAAAGATACGTGGTGTAGTTAACCGCTAAGTGGGGGAGATATAGGAAGAGCTACATGAGCCACTTTACTCTGATTCAACGCGATATTTGTAAAGCTACCAGCACCGATTATCTGTGAAACCGATGCATGATTGTTTGTATAAGTACATATATACTTACAAGTATCCCCCGGGTGCTGATCTACAGAGAATGCTGAATTAACAGACATCTCGCTGCTCGGCGCCGCCGTATGGGGCTGTTTTCTCCCTCAAACTGCAACCTCATGGGCGATACTTTAGCAGCTGTAAATAAAATATAACATACATGAATGCGCACAACAAATTCACAAAGCTAACTTGACACACGTAAATAAAAAATATATCTACTAGTTACCGCAGAAATTTTTATCTGCGTGTATAAGTACACTATAGAGCTGCGTAGACATATATGCTTACAAGTATGAGACGTGTAGTGTAGTTCAGAGATTGGTGAATTAAACGGTGTGGAGGTGCTCGGGCGTTTTCGTATGGGGGTGTTTTCTTTTTCAAGCTGCAGCCTCCTGCACGTTAGTTTAACATCTGTAAATAAAATATAACTATTAGTCGCCACAGAAATGATATCTACAAGGGCCACACGCACAAAGCTAAATTCGCAAAGCTATCGTAACGCGCGTAAATAAAATATATCCACTAGTTATCGGTGGGGTTACAGGGTACAGAGGGTACAAACACATATCACCCGGGTTTCAAGGACCCGCTACCTTTTCTATTCCAGAGCCGTGTGCTTAGCGAATCACCCCATCTTTTAGGAGCGTTGGGTATCGCGCGAGTTAGAGGATTATAGTCCGGTTCTACGAACTCGACAACTGAATCCTGGGGATCCTCCACGATCTCAACATCGGAATCGCGATGCTCCAGCTGCTCAGTCGCCACAGCCGCCCAGTCCGCTTGGAGTCGATCTGTATCTGTATGAGAAAATGTTTATATTATTAAAACATGTCTAGCTAACGACCCAGTCAGCTAAAATAAAATTAACTGTGTGGATTTTAGCGGCAGTCTATATTAATTATTAATATTAATAGTAGACGTTATAAATTTACAGCTACCACGTTTACCCGTCTAGATACATAGGTTTAAAACATCTGATATAGCTATAGGTTTCTTGCCTGTGACAGACTGGTGAGAGCTGGGGGATCGTCGCCCACTAGCAGAGTTGCCATCCTCTAACAGGTTCGGCGTAATGAACCGGTTCTCGTAGGAGTAGCCTGAATGGACTCCCTCTTCTTAAATAAGAAAGAATGAAATATATCATTTATATATACAAAGCGCAGACTCAGACAGCCCGAGACAATGCGGAGTACACTATATACGTGGTAAAATTTACCCGATTGTTCTGGTGAAAGCAAAGCAGAATATTGAACGCGAGAATATCTGGACTCCATCTTGAATAAAAAGGGTCCGCTATTGAATTAAAGCAAATAAAGATCAAGTATGAAAACACGACTAACCTGTTCATGCAAATACTACACAAACTTAAATATAATTGAAACGAAAGACATAAAAATACTCACTTTAGTTCTGTTCAGATCGGGCGTGTGTCCTGTGATGTGCGAACCCTTACAGGTGAGCGTTGTATTGCTTGTGAGCTGCCTGTATTTATTAGGGCTAGCAGAGAGAACACGCCCTCTGTCACTGCCCCCACGCTAGGGACAGAAAAAAAAAACATCCCATTCATGTTTTACAGAGGGATCATGGCGGCTAACCGCCTTGATGCAATATTGGAGAAGTAATATTTCACGCCAGAACCCCCACCATCATTACCCTGTAGCTGTAAATTTATAACGTCTACTATTAATATTAATAATTAATATAGACTGCCGCTAAAATCCACACAGTTAATTTTATTTTAGCTGACTGGGTCGTTAGCTAGACATGTTTTAATAATATAAACATTTTCTCATACAGATACAGATCGACTCCAAGCGGACTGGGCGGCTGTGGCGACTGAGCAGCTCGAGCATCGCGATTCCGATGTTGAGATCGTGGAGGATCCCCAGGATTCAGATGTCGAGTTCGTAGAACCGGACTATAATCCTCTAACTCGCGCAATACCCAACGCTCCTAAAAGATGGGGTGATTCGCTAAGCACACGGCTCTGGAATAGAAAAGGTAGCGGGTCCTTGAAACCCGCGTGATATGTGTTTGTACCCTCTGTACCCTGTGACCCCACCGATAACTAGTGGATATATTTTATTTACGCGCGTTACGATAGCTTTGCGAATTTAGCTTTGTGCGTGTGGCCCGTGTAGATATAATTTCTGTGGCGACTAATAGTTATATTTTATTTACAGATGTTAAACTAACGTGCAGGAGGCTGCAGCTTGAAAAAGAAACACCCCCATACGAAAACGCCCGAGCACCTCCACACCGTTTAATTCACCAATCTCTGAACTACACTACACGTCTCATACTTGTAAGCATATATGTCTACGCAGCTCTATAGTGTACTTATACACGCAGATAAAAATTTCTGCGGTAACTAGTAGATATATTTTATTTACGTGTGTCAAGTTAGCTTTGTGAATGTGTTGTGCGCATTCATGTATGTTATATTTTATTTACAGCTGCTAAAGTATCGCCCGTGAGGTTGCAGTTTGAGGGAGAAAACAGCCCCATACGGCGGCTGCGAGCAGCGAGATGTCTGTTAATTCAGCATTCTCTGTAGACCAGCACCCGGGGGCTACTTGTAAGTATATATGTCTAGGCCGCTCTATAGTGTACTTATACAAACAATCATGCATCGGTTTCACAGATAATCGGTGCTGGTAGCTTTACAAATATCGCGTTGAATCAGAGTAAAGTGGCTCATGTAGCTCTTCCTATATCTCCCCCACTTAGCGGTTAACTACACCACGTATCTTTTCTTTAGTTACGGAGGAGCGTCATTCGCGAGTTTTGCAACAGCGCAATTATGGATTTGAGAACAGAGCGGATGTGAGAACAGAGCCTCTTTCACTCGGGTGTGTCGCAGATCGTGGAGAAAGCGACGCGCCAACCGCCCACCCCGGGAATGCGGCGAGTAGTAGGCTTAAGAATATACGTCTGTGTCAAGCTACAGAATCTGCAAATAGCAACGCGGAAGCAGCAGCTGCCAATTCAGCCGATGCGATACCGCCAAAGAAACGCACTGTATCACGCCGTCGTGTAAGTAAGAAGCAGAAGGATGATGGTCGATCACCTTACACACCAACACCCGTATGGACTGGTGAACACACCAAAATGTTTCTTGACATGTCTGCACAGTACGTGCATAATAAACTCTCGCAGAACAGACTAAAATCTTTCTGTGACACGTATGAAAGACTGATAAGTGCGTGTCCAACACCCGACATTATCGCAGAACTGTGCGATTTTAAACAAAATTATGCAAATGTATGATTTTAAACAAAAATTATGCAACTGTACAGTCAACTTCTGTGAAATAAACCTGTCTGCCTGAGAACGTGTGGTTATGAATTGAAAAATAATTAAAATGATCACGCATCACACCCTAGGGGCCCGATACACGAGCCCCACAGCGCAAGGAGCCTCTTGATACACACATCCAGAAATTCTCGCGGGGCCGCCTCTGTAGGCAATAGTGTTTGTGATAGCTCTGGGAGTTTGAGGATGATACCGTGTTTCCCCGATAGTAAGACACCCCCGATTGTAAGACGTATCGGGAGTTTCAGAGGGGTCGGCTAATATAAGCCGTACCCCGAAAGTAAGACATATGTCTTACTTTCGGGGAAACACGGGGGTATTGCCGCCTCCCTCTCATCAAGCTGCGCGCTGCTTCCTGCCCACGTCAGCACCGTCCCCCTCTCCATACGTCGCCGCGTCTCATCTACCACCAGAAAAACTCAGCTGAGTTTTTCTGCAGCCGCCTTCCGCCACGGGCTCCGGCTCCCTGCAGCCGCTGGTCCCGCCGTCCTCCGTCGCTCCGTTCGCCCGCAGTCCCGGGCTGAAGTTCTCGCGCGCTCTATTTAAATTTCTTCTTCGGTCCCGAAACGTCATCACGTTGGTCACTCACGTGACCGGAGGCTGCAGTGATAGACAGTTCTCTCCGGCCTCCGGTCACGTGAGTGACCAACGTGATGACGTTTCGGGACCGAAGAAGAAATTTAAATAGAGCGCGCGAGAACTTCAGCCCGGGACTGCGGGCGAACGGAGCGACGGAGGACGGCGGGACCAGCGGCTGCAGGGAGCCGGAGCCCGTGGCGGAAGGCGGCGGTGAGTTTTTCTGGTGGTAGATGGCAGACGCGGCGACGTATACACAGTAATCATACATCAGTAAAACATATACACTGGCATACTGGGTATCATCTGCTGTATGTAACCCAGTGGGTATCAGCAGGTGTCACACTGGATTAAATACAGCAGGTGGTACTGTATCACACTGGGTTAGATACAGGTAATTTTTTTTTCAATATAAGACATACCCCGAAAGTAAGACATAGTGGGGCTTTTGGGGATAAAAAGAAAGTAAGACACTGTCTTACTATCGGGGAAACACGGTAGTTGTACGCACGACTTTTTACTGTTCTTTACCAACGGTAAATTTTCAGGGTATACATTTATAGCCCACAATGCAGGGCGCCACGATTCTTACTTTATTGTTAAGGCAACGGTTTTTGAAAACTACCGGTAAATGTGCTAGCCCGAGGTGTCGTCGTCTTGTGTGTGACGCTACCCGTTTTGTCTATAAGGTTCATAGACTCAATAAATTTTATCCCCATGAAGCTCAGTAAATTACCTCAGGCCTCGGGATTTTCAGTTTTCCACGCTTTTTTAATACCTGAGAAAACAAAGCTATGTAGGTCCCATACCCGATGTGAAATATTATGAGCTAGAGTACATGGCACTGGGTGCTTCTGGTACGACATGAGAGTCCGAAACACAGGTATGTTAAAAAGTTTGTACAGGTATGCTAAAAAGTTTGCACGCAATTTTTTGTTGAATGTTGATCAAAATCGTTGCATAGGTGTGGTCCTGTGCCAAAATAGGCCGGGACACGTCCCAACATGCCTGTCTTTTATATCTGATGGGGCTTAGCGTCTTTAAAAATAGGCCTGTGCTGCAAGAACGCCGCTCATCCCAGGCTATACAGCGGGTCATGTATGTAGCGCATACCGAGAACATTGGCAATCACCACGCCTTGTGTGTTTTGTGAAGCAACTCGCTCAATATTTTCTAGATGACTGTGCGTGTGTTAACGGACAGCACATAGTTTTTGAATTTCAGGGTTGTTTTTTCCATGGCTGTCCCTCGTGTTATAATGAAAATGATGCAGATAAGGTCACAAAAAGCGCTAGCTGCAGCGGTGCGGGTACACCATAAGAGTGCTGTGGGTGCATGAGTGGCGTGAAATGTTTAAAAATGATTCAGATGATCACCACCATCTATGAGATATGGTATTTTCCAAACACCAGCGATGGTCTGTTTGCCACCTACATTAAACTACACTATAGGGGCGAGCTGTAGAGTCCCGGGACTTGTCCGGGCATGCCCGGACATGTCAGTTCCGAAATAACGAATTTGCTCTGAATTTGTCATCAAGTTGCTGAAATCGTGTTAGTAATCAAATTAACACATCTTGGTTCGCTACAGTATTCGTATGGTAACTATTAAAATAGCAGCTGAGAGCCAGAAACACAGCTATGCTAAAAAGTTTGTACCCGCTTTTGCTGGATGGTGGTCAAAATCGTTGCATAGGTGTGGTCCTGTGCCAAAATAGGCCGGGACACGTACCTACATGCCTGTCTTTTATATCTGATGGGGCTTAGCGTCTTTAAAAATAGGCCTGTGCTGCAAGAACGCCGCTCATCCCAGGCTATACAGCGGGTCATGTGTGTAGCTCATAGCGGGAACGTTGACATTCAGCATGCCTTGAGATGGTTTGTGAAGCAACTCGCTCAATATTTTCTAGATGACTATGCGTGTGTTAACGGATAGCACATAGTTTTTGAATTTCAGGCTTGTTTTTTCCACGGTTGTCACGTGACCAGGACTTGTCCGGGCATGCCCGGACATGCCTGGGCCAATATGTCTATCAGTATTAAACCATAAAAACTCCTCTGTACATGATCCTTAAGCAAAATAAAAAAATATAATGCAAAATAAATCTGTGAAGGAGCAAAAATGTTGAAAAATATGGTGTCTCACATGGACCCTATATGTCAGTTCACAATATGTCTATCAGTATTAAACCATAAAAACTCCTCTGTACATTATTGTGAAGGGGTTAAAGGAGGCTTCATGGTTAATATGATAAGCTGATCAGAATAGCTAGCATCATGAGAGATGCTATGGTTGACAGTGGTAGCGAACGCACAACTAATATTTGAAAAAGAGGCTTCATGGCTGATATGATAAGCTGATCAGAATAGCTAGCATCATGAGAGCTGCTATGGTTGACAGTGGTAACGAACGCACAACTAATATTTGAAAAATATGGTGTCTCACATGGACCCTATATGGCAGTTCACAATATGTCTATCAGTATTAGCAACTGAGAGTCAGAAACATTTGTCATGTGCCAAAATATTACCATCAACTGTTCACATGTGCTTTGTGCCAGAAGACTTACAAATAGTTTTGAAGAACCACCTGGTTGTATTGTGATGTTAGACAAGAGGAAAAGTAGCAGTGAGGGTCACCTGTTAATAAGTTAGCAATCTCTAGCAAAGAGTGCTAGAAATGAGGGCTATACACAATATCTAAATATCCACGTTTTGTGAAATGAGGGCTATACACAAGGGGTGCCAAGCCGCATTCAGGTATGATCTCCCATCTATGGCGCTACTTTAATATAGCTCCTCATATGGATTTGCTAATTGACTTCATATGCACGCACAGTATGTATTGTGAGCCCTGCACTTGCATGGTAACATCATTATATTAGCTGCTGTGATGGGGAAGTTACTTTATTGATATACCTGCTTCATTGAGATACTTATAATCCTATATATAGTGCATATATGGCTGCCTATTGGGGGATATTGTGAGTTACATAGATTGCATATATACGGACAAATATATGGAGGTTATTATTGTTTAGCCCCGGATTAGTCTATTATCGCTATAACATATAAGATATGGCGATGTGCACTATTATATATTGATTTGAATGTAGTTCATACCTGTCTGCATTTGGCTATTTTTCTGCATGCTGTATATCCCACTCTTTTGGATTTTTATCCATGATAATGTATTTTAGACCTTAATAAAAATTGTTGACTTTTCCCACACAAAAGACGGATCACAGAACTTGTCCTGTGTGGAACACACACACAGATAAATTACCTCTATGGTGCAGTAAAGATGTATATCTTTGTACCATGTTAGCCAGTAGATAGAAAAATATTTAGACTTCTAACACAACCCAAGTCTTGTACACACCCCTTGGTAATAAGTTACCTATCTCTAACAAACCATGCCAAGATTCTTCTTAGTATACAATGAATTGCTGAGATAAGTGTAGATACAGTGGCCGGCTATTTCATAAGACTTCTAGCAAATGAATATATAAACTCTGAATAAAACTATAAGTTGAGCGTCATAATTCCAAATGTGTTATAAGGTGATACTTCAAATTAAATTGCCTTTGCAGCTGTAGTTTAAAACTTATATCCTGGATAATACTAAAAAATAAACACCTTTTAGCAGCTTGATACAGCTTTCCACCACAGTAGTGCTTTACATGCATTTACTGGGTCCTTAAAAGTTTCTCTCCACAAAAAAGTATAAAATCAAGATTCACTCTTTAATTCACTAAAACTCCTTATATACTGGCCTCTGTATATACATTTACGGATTTAGTTAAAAGTTTACCCACAAAAAAGATCAAGATTCGCTCTTTAATTCACTAAAACTCCACAGACTAATCAAATCCACTGGATAAAATATAAATAGAGACTTATAAATCACTTTGATTGAAATTCACAAATCCAGCAGCTCAGATTTCCACAGCCTGATCAAAGTCCAGCCAGATCAAATCCCAGGGAGACGGATTAAATGATAGGGGGCGTGACGACCTGTCAGATTGAGTTTGACGAATAATGGAACTCCTATACTACTGGAATCCCTGCTGGACTTCAAGTCGCAGAGGGGCCCTATAGTGCTGATACGTAACCGGGGTCAGGGAGAACAGGAGTCTAGCGGGACGCT
>JARQOD010000005.1:77737157-77880626 GCA_033576555.1 Oophaga sylvatica
GCATATAAAGACTTAGTTCTTGCCAAAAGAAGGCTCCACCACAATGTTGGCTGGGCGTAGCTGTTCTATACAGAGTTGAACTTCGCTTCAGGCAGGTTGGAAACTCACACATTAAGAAGTAAGGAGGCCTTAAACCTACTCAGTGTGTAAGGTTCTGTGTACATGTTCCTGAAACTCAGTTTGTTCGTCAGCCATTTTACTTTCTGTCTTGCTGCAGCTATCTTGCCCTCAGTCAAAATGGAGTTTCCAGCTTGCATGTTCCCGCCCTGATTCTCTCCTTTTGCTTCTTAAGCAGCCACAGCTGAGCAATCAGTGCTTCAGAATCTAGCCTGCAGTGAACCTGTGACCTGACTCCTAAAGCCTTGGACCTTGTACTCCAGCTATTCCTACTGAGGAACTCTGAAGCACTTGTGGACTCTGAACCCTGCTCTTTGAAAGACCCACGTTTGCATGGACTTACGGTAACAGAGAAGAAGATCCTGAACCTGTTGTGGAGAGTGATTGCTGAGCTTAGATTACTCTGGCCTGCTGTGTCTCCTGCTTCTGTGTCTGCAAACTGTGTGACTATTTTTGCCAACTTGTATGAAGTAATACAAGACTTTCTATATCAAACCTGTGTCTCATGTATTTTCATCGCACCCAAGCACAAGACGCTATATGAACTGTACTACATACATTACAAGATTCTGAAGCCAAAACGTTAGTGTCTGCTGGGTCTGGAAAGGCTGTGTCTGCTGTAACTGTGGATATCGGATGTCCGGTTGTACTTTCTGTGATGACAGTGGTTGTGACTTCTCACAACCATTCCAGGTGAGCAATTCCCTTAAGTGTTTTTTTTTCTGCAGTGTTACCACAGGTAAACACTATTGTTTTGTTTTTTTTTTCTTTTCTCTTTTTGTCTGCTGTAACTGTGGATATCAGATGTCCGGGTGAACTTTCTGTGATGATAGTGGTTGTGACTTCTCACAACCATTCCAGGTGAGCAGTTCCCTTAATTTTTTTTTCTCTCTGCAGTGTTACCACAGGTAAACACTATTGTTTTTTTTTTTCTCCTCTCCTCTTCTTCCAGTACTCCTGTCTTAAAAGATCTGGAAAATGGAGGCCCGCATAAAGGAACTTTGCGGAGTGACTGATAATATCCTTGCAGATTTGCAGAATATAAAGACCCGTTTTTCAAGCCTACAGGACCTCACTAATCACAATTTGCAAGTGTTTGGACAGACTGCCCAGGATTTGCGAGCCAGGATTGAGGTTCTAGAAGAGCGAGTCCAGGCTCCTGCCGTAGCCCCGAGTTCTGGGATTCCCAAGTTGCCCCCTTTTCGTTTTGGCGGTGAACGTGAGAAATTCAGGGGATTTATTAATCAATGCAATTTTTTTTTTTCTGCACATGCTTCACAATTTCCCACTGAACGATCTAAGGTGCTTACTATAATTATGTTGCTTACCAACAAGGCTTTGATGTGGGCAAACCCTCTGATTGAGACTGAGGATGATTGTTTGAATCACCTTGATGCTTTTATTTCAGCCATGGGGCAGGTGTTTGATGACCCCAATCGAGGTGCAACAGCTGAAGCAGCCATGTTAGCTTTGCGCCAAGGTAAGCACTCGGTAGCTGAATATGCCTTGGATTTCAGGAGATGGGCCCTTGATACCACCTGGGACAGTTCCGCCAAAAAATCTATTTTTCGAAAGGGGTTATCTCCACTGATTAAGGATGAACTTGCTCGTGCCGACCCTCCCACTGCGTTAGGTGACTTTATTAACTACTGCATCCGTATTGATACTCGTCTGACTGAACGCAGGCAAGAGAGATGGTTCGAAAGCAATCGCACTAACCTTTTCCTACCTTCCTCTCCAGCTAAGGAACCTTTGAGTAGGATTACACGGGAACCTGAACCTGAACCCATGCAGGTAGACTCTTTACAACAACGGGTTAGTGATGCACGCAAGGAACATCGTTTTAAGGAGAATCTATGTTTCTATTGTGGTAAGTCAGGGCACTTCATTATAAACTGCCCCAGCCGTTCTCGTAAGACTACTGCAGCACTCATTCATTGTGAGTGTTGCGAGAGGGGATCTGTCAGGTCCGAGCCTCAGGCTCCAGAGAGATCTGCAGCAACAGATCTTGATTTCTCGGACTTAAACTCCGTTACCTCTGAGGACGTTGACTGTGTAAACGCTGCCAATTTTCAAGTTTCCTCAGCGGTGTCCCAGCTGAGTTGTAAGAAAAACAATTCTCATTGCTTTCTTTCCATCAAACTCTGGGTTGACTCAGCTTGGGTGTCTAGCTCTGCTATGATCGACTCAGGGGCAAGTGGAAATTTTATGGATGTCTCCTTTGCTCTGAAACAGGGGATACGTTCAGTGAAGAAGGCTACTCCAGTACAGATGGAAACTGTGGATGGCTCCCTGCTGACCTCTGGACCAGTGGATCAGGAAACAGAGCCTTTGAGGGTTCTTATGGGTAAAGATCATCAAGAGAAACTGTCCTTTATGCTTATCTCTTCTCCCCACTTTCCCATTATTCTAGGGCTACCATGGCTGCAGGCTCAGAATCCTACCATTAACTGGGAGACCAAGGAATTACACTTTCCAGAGAAACAGATGAGTCCAAAAGTTTCAGCTTGCTCTGTTCCTAAAGGAACCATGTCAGTCCCTGAACTACCAGCTGTATACCAGGACTATGTGGATTTATGTGACAAGAAGAACGCTGACCAGCTTCCTCCTCACCGTCCATATGATTGTCCAATTGAATTATTGCCTGGAGCAGAGATACCTTTTGGTAAGATCTACCCCCTGGCGGGGCCCGAGCTAAAGGCTTTAAAGGATTACATAGACGAAAATCTAGCCAAGGGCTTCATACGCCCCTCTTCATCTCCTGCAGGTGCACCCATCTTCTTTGTAAAGAAGAAAGATGGATCTCTGAGACCATGCGTAGACTATAGGGAACTCAATAAGGTTACTATTAGAAACCGTTATCCATTGCCTTTAATCCCTGAGTTATTGGAGAGAGTGCGACATGCCAAAATTTTCTCTAAACTAGATCTTCGTGGGGCCTATAACTTAGTCCGTATTAGACCTGGGATGAATGGAAGACTGCATTCAGGTCACGCTATGGACACTTTGAATATCTAGTTATGCCTTTTGGTCTGAGTACCGCCCCAGCCACTTTCCAACACTTGGTGAATGACATCTTCAGGGATCTCCTAGATACATTCGTGGTAATTTATTTGGATGATATTCTAATTTTTTCTAACTCCACAGAGGAACATCATGGACATGTG
Organism: Oophaga sylvatica; assembly: GCA_033576555.1. Taxonomy (NCBI): domain Eukaryota; kingdom Metazoa; phylum Chordata; class Amphibia; order Anura; family Dendrobatidae; genus Oophaga; species Oophaga sylvatica. The sequence continues at coordinate 77,740,442 of JARQOD010000005.1, forward strand.
AGAATGGTCTTGGAACGTCTAAGACAAAATCATCTTTACATCAAACTTGAAAAGTGTGAATTCCATAGGACCGAAATTCAATTTCTGGGGTATGTACTGTCTACACAAGGAATTAGTATGGATGGAAGCAAAACCAAGCCATCAAGGATTGGCCAGGTCCTAGAAATGTGAAGGAGGTACAGCGCTTCATCGGGTTTGCCAACTTCTATAGACGTTTCATTAGAAATTTCTCTGAGGTAGTGTCACCTATCACCCAACTTACCCGGAAAGAGTCTAGGTTCTCCTGGACTCCCCAAGCCCAGGAAGCATTTTCCCGTCTAAAAGATAAATTTACCACCGCACCTATCTTAGTACATCCCAACCCCGAGCTTGCCTTCATAATAGAGGTGGATGCTTCAGACTGTGCCGTTGGAGCTATACTCTCTCAGAGAACAGGTGAGAAGAATGTCTTGCATCCCTGTGCCTTCTTTTCCCAGCAGTTATCTTCGGCTGAGAGGAACTACGATGTGGGCAATAGAGAGTTGTTGGCCATTATTGCCGCCTTCAAAGAATGGAGACACCTTCTTCAGGGAGCTGCACAGCAAATAGTCGTCCTGACAGACCATCGTAACCTTGAGTTTATCAGGTCGGCTAAGTGCCTGACTCCTCGCCAGGCTCGCTGGAATCTTTTCTTAAACCAATTTAATTTTATCATTTCTTATAGACCAGGATCGCGCAATGGAAAGGCTGATGCACTCTCTAGGATTTACTCAGCAGAGACACGTCCAATTACTCCTCCTAAGACTATTCTTCCTGACTCTAGATTCCTAGGAGTAATTCATAATCAAGACGTACTTAAGGACATCAAGGAAGCATACCATGCGGATTCCTTTTTGGCACAACCCCCAAGGGACGTAAGTCTTGTCTTTAAGAATGGTGTGTGGATTCAGGGACAACGCCTGTATATTCCTGAAACAGTCAGATTGAGAGTATTGCAACTCATTCACGATTCCAAGATAGCTGGGCATAGAGGAATTCTAAAGACACAGGAATTTCTCTCTCGTTTCTTTTGGTGGCCCACTTGCAGGAAGGATGTTTTAAACTATGTCACTTCATGTGAAGTCTGTGCAAGATGCAAAACACCTCGCTCCTCACCAACTGGTCTGTTACAGCCTCTTCCCACCCCGTCCCGCCCGTGGGGATCCATTTCTATGGACTTCATTGTGGAGTTACCAACCTCTCAAGGGAAGAACACCATTCTAGTGGTGGTTGACCGTCTAACAAAGGCAGCTCATTTTATCCCTTGTGTCGGCTTACCCACTGCAAAACAGACATCAGATTTGATGATTAAAGATGTGTTTCGCTTACATGGAGTACCGGATGAGGTTATTTCGGATCGAGGGGTGCAATTCACTTCTAGGTTTTGGCAAAATTTCTGTGCAGCATTGGACATTAAAGTAAACCTTTCTTCTGCTTTTCATCCCCAGACTAATGGACAGACCGAACGAACCAATCAAACCTGGAGCAGTATCTCCGCTGCTTTATCTGCCACCTACAGGATGATTGGGTGTATCTACTTCCATTAGCTGAGTTCTCGTATAACAACTCTCAGAGTGCCTCCACTAAGCAGTCTCCTTTTTACTCTAATCTAGGTTATCATCCTAACATTCTACCACGATTTCCCATAGAAACGCCTTTACCAGCAGTGGCTGAAAGAATCACGTCTTTACAGAAGAATATGGATCTTCTAAAGGAGAATCTGGAATCGGCTCAGGAAAGGTACAAGAAAGCAGCAGATAAATTTCGTAAACCTGCACCAGCTTTCAAGGTAGGAGACTTGGTCTGGCTGTCAACCAGAAATCTTAAGTTAAGGATTCCATCGTCTAAGTTGGGACATAAGTACATTGGACCCTATAAAATCAGTAAAATTATAAGTGCCGTTGCTTGTCGTCTTCAACTGCCCAGAACTATGAGAATTCACCCTGTCTTTCATGTATCCCTACTAAAGGCTGCGACACCCAATACGTTTCCTGGACGTTCTTCTCCTTGCCCTGACCCAGTGCTAGTCGATGGTCAGGAAGAATTTGTGGTGGAAAGGATTTTAGATTCCAGGTTGTATAGAAATCAGTTACAATATCTGATTAAATGGCAGGGCTACCCAGTGGAGGACAACTCATGGGAACCAGTCAATAACGTTAATGCTCCTCGCTTGCTCCGTCAGTTTCATCAGAGGTACCCACACAAGCCTGGCCTGAGGTCATCCGGAGGTTGTCCCTAAGGGGGGAGTAATGTAAGGTTCTATGTATATATTCCTGAAACTCAGTTTGTTCGTCAGCCATTTTACTTTCTGTCTTGCTGCAGCTATCTTGCCCTCAGTCAAAATGGAGTTTCCAGCTTGCATGTTCCCGCCCTGATTCTCTCCTTTGCTTCTTAAGCAGCCACAGCTGAGCAATCAGTGCTTCAGAATCTAGCCTGCAGTGAACCTGTGACTTGACTCCTGTAAGCCTTGGACCTTGTACTCCAGCTATTCCTACTGAGGAACTCTGAAGCACTTGTGGACTCTGAACCCTGCTCTTTGAAAGACCCACGTTTGCATGGACTTACGGTAACAGAGAAGAAGATCCTGAATCTGTATTGGAGAGTGATTGCTGAGCTTGGATTACTCTGGCCTGCTGTGTCTCCTGTTTCTGTGTCTGCAAACTGTGTGACTATTTCTGCCAACTTGTATGAAGTAATACAGGACTTTTCTATATCAAACCTGTGACTCCTGTGTTTTCATCGCACCCAAGCACAAGACGCTATATGAACTGTACTACATACATTACAAGATTCTGAAGCCAAAACGTTAGTGTCTGCTGGGTCTGGAAGGCTGTGTCTGCTGTACTGTGGATATCAGACGTCCGGTTGTACTTTCTGTGATGACAGTGGTTGTGACTTCTCACAACCATTCCAGGTGAGCAATTCCCTTAAGTTTTTTCTTTTTGCAGTGTTACCACAGGTAAACACTATTGTTTTTTTTTTTTTCCTTTCTTTTCTCTTTTTTGTCTGCTGTAACTCTGGATATCAGATGTCTGGTTGAAACTTTCTGTGATGACAGTGGTTGTGACTTCTCACAACCATTCCAGGTGAGCAGTTCCCTTAATTTTTTTTTCTCTCTGCAGTGTTACCACAGGTAAACACTATTGTTTTTTTTTTTCTCTCCTCTTCTTCCAGTAATCCTGTCTTAAAAGATCTGGAAAATGGAGGCCCGCATAAAGGAACTTTGCGGAGTGACTGATAATATCCTTGCAGATTTGCAGAATATAAAGACCCGTTTTACAAATCTACAGGACCTCAATAATCACAATTTGCAAGTGTTTGGACAGACTGCCCAGGATTTGCGAGCCAGGATTGAGGTTCTAGAGGGGCGAGTCCAGGCTCCTGCCGTAGCCCCGAGTTCTGGGATTCCCAAGTTGCCCCCTTTTCGTTTTGGCGGTGAACGTGAGAAATTCAGGGGATTTATTAATCAATGCAATCTTTTTTTTTCTGCACATGCTTCACAATTTCCCACTGAACGATCTAAGGTGCTTACTATAATTATGTTGCTTACCAACAAGGCTTTAATGTGGGCAAACCCTCTGATTGAGACTGAGGATGATTGTTTGAATCACCTTGATGATTTTATTTCAGCCATGGGGCAGGTGTTTGATGACCCCAATCGAGGTGCAACAGCTGAAGCAGCAATGTTAGCTTTGCGCCAAGGTAAGCACTCGGTAGCTGAATATGCCTTGGATTTCAGGAGATGGGCCCTTGATACCACCTGGGACAGTTCCGCCAAAAAATCTATTTTTCGAAAGGGGTTATCTCCACTGATTAAGGATGAACTTGCTCGTGCCGACCCTCCCACTGCGTTAGGTGACTTTATTAACTACTGCATCCGTATTGATACTCGTCTGACTGAACGCAGGCAAGAGAGATGGTTCGAAAGCAATCGTACTAACCTTTTCCTACCTTCCTCTCCAGCTAAGGAACCTTTGAGTAGGATTACACGGGAACCTGAACCTGAACCCATGCAGGTAGACTCTTTACAACGACGGGTTAGTGATGCACGCAAGGAACATCGTTTTAAGGAGAATCTATGTTTCTATTGTGGTAAGTCAGGGCACTTCATTATAAACTGCCCCAGCCGTTCTCGTAAGACTACTGCAGCACTCATTCATTGTGAGTGTTGCGAGAGGGGATCTGTCAGGTCCGAGCCTCAGGCTCCAGAGAGATCTGCAGCAACAGATCTTGATTTCTCGGACTTAAACTCCGTTACCTCTGAGGACGTTGACTGTGTAAACGCTGCCATTTTTCAAGTTTCCTCAGCGGTGTCCCAGCTGAGTTGTAAGAAAAACAATTGTCATTGCTTTCTTTCCATCAAACTCTGGGTTGACTCAGCTTGGGTGTCTAGCTCTGCTATGATCGACTCAGGGGCAAGTGGAAATTTTATGGATGTCTCCTTTGCTCTGAAACAGGGAATACGTTCAGTGAAGAAGGCTACTCCAGTACAGATGGAAACTGTGGATGGCTCCCTGCTGACCTCTGGACCACTGGATCAGGAAACAGAGCCTTTGAGGGTTCTTATGGGTAAAGATCATCAAGAGAAACTGTCCTTTATGCTTATCTCTTCTCCCCACTTTCCCATTATTCTAGGGCTACCATGGCTGCAGGCTCAGAATCCTACCATTAACTGGGAGACCAAGGAATTACACTTTCCAGAGAAACAGATGAGTCCAAAAGTTTCAGCTTGCTCTGTTCCTAAAGGAATCATGTCAGTCCCTGAACTACCAGCTGTATACCAGGACTATGTGGATTTATGTGACAAGAAGAACGCTGACCAGCTTCCTCCTCACCGTCCATATGATTGTCCAATTGAATTATTGCCTGGAGCAGAGATACCTTTTGGTAAGATCTACCCCCTGGCGGGGCCCGAGCTAAAGGCTTTAAAGGATTACATAGATGAAAATCTAGCCAAGGGCTTCATACGCCCCTCTTCATCTCCTGCAGGTGCACCCATCTTCTTTGTAAAGAAGAAAGATGGATCTCTGAGACCATGCGTAGACTATAGGGAACTCAATAAGGTTACTATTAGAAACCGTTATCCATTGCCTTTAATCCCTGAGTTATTGGAGAGAGTGCGACATGCCAAAATTTTTTCTAAACTAGATCTTCGTGGGGCCTATAACTTAGTCCGTATTAGACCTGGGGATGAATGGAAGACTGCATTCAGGTCACGCTATGGACACTTTGAATATCTAGTTATGCCTTTTGGTCTGAGTACCGCCCCAGCCACTTTCCAACACTTGGTGAATGACATCTTCAGGGATCTCCTAGATACATTCATGGTAATTTATTTGGATGATATTCTAATTTTTTCTAACTCCACAGAGGAACATCATGGACATGTGAGAATGGTCTTGGAACGTCTAAGACAAAATCATCTTTACATCAAACTTGAAAAGTGTGAATTCCATAGGACCGAAATTCAATTTCTGGGGTATGTACTGTCTACACAAGGAATTAGTATGGATGGAAGCAAAACCCAAGCCATCAAGGATTGGCCAAGTCCTAGAAATGTGAAGGAGGTACAGCGCTTCATCGGGTTTGCCAACTTCTATAGACGTTTCATTAGAAATTTCTCTGAGGTAGTGTCACCTATCACTCAACTTACCCGGAAAGAGTCTAGGTTTTCCTGGACTCCCCAAGCCCAGGAAGCATTTTCCCGTCTAAAAGATAAATTTACCACTGCACCTATCCTAGTACATCCCAACCCCGAGCTTGCCTTCATAATAGAGGTGGATGCTTCAGACTGTGCCGTTGGAGCTATACTCTCTCAGAGAACAGGTGAGAAGAATGTCTTGCATCCCTGTGCCTTCTTTTCCCAGCAGTTGTCTTCGGCTGAGAGGAACTACGATGTGGGCAATAGAGAGTTGTTGGCCATTATTGCCGCCTTCAAAGAATGGAGACACCTTCTTCAGGGAGCTGCACAGCAAATAGTCGTCCTGACAGACCATCGTAACCTTGAGTTTATCAGGTCGGCTAAGTGCCTGACTCCTCGCCAGGCTCGCTGGAATCTTTTCTTAAACCAATTTAATTTTATCATCTCTTATAGACCAGGATCGCGCAATGGAAAGGCTGATGCACTCTCTAGGATTTACTCAGCAGAGACACGTCCAATTACTCCTCCTAAGACTATTCTTCCTGACTCTAGATTCCTAGGAGTAATTCATAATCAAGACCTACTTAAGGACATCAAGGAAGCATACCATGCGGATTCCTTTTTGGCACAACCCCCAAGGGACGTAAGTCTTGTCTTTAAGAATGGTGTGTGGATTCAGGGACAATGTCTGTATATTCCTGAAACAGTCAGATTAAGAGTATTGCAACTCATTCACGATTCCAAGATAGCTGGGCATAGAGGAATTCTAAAGACACAGGAATTTCTTTCTCGTTTCTTTTGGTGGCCCACTTGCAGGAAGGATGTTTTGAATTATGTCACTTCATGTGAGGTCTGTGCAAGATGCAAAACACCTCGCTCCTCACCAACTGGTCTGTTACAGCCTCTTCCCACCCCGTCCCGCCCGTGGGGATCCATTTCTATGGACTTCATTGTGGAGTTACCAACCTCTCAGGGGAAGAACACCATTCTAGTGGTGGTTGACCGTCTAACAAAGGCAGCTCATTTTATCCCTTGTGTCGGCTTACCCACTGCAAAACAGACATCAGATTTGATGATTAAAGATGTGTTTCGCTTACATGGAGTACCGGATGAGGTTATTTCGGATCGAGGGGTGCAATTCACTTCTAGGTTTTGGCAAAATTTCTGTGCAGCATTGGACATTAAAGTAAACCTTTCTTCTGCTTTTCATCCCCAGACTAATGGACAGACCGAACGAACCAATCAAACCCTGGAGCAGTATCTCCGCTGCTTTATCTGCCACCTACAGGATGATTGGGTGGATCTACTTCCATTAGCTGAGTTCTCGTATAACAACTCTCAGAGTGCCTCCACTAAGCAGTCTCCTTTTTACTCTAATCTAGGTTATCATCCTAACATTCTACCACGATTTCCCATAGAAACGCCTTTACCGGCAGTGGCTGAAAGAGTCACGTCTTTACAGAAGAATATGGATCTTCTAAAGGACAATCTGGAATCGGCTCAAGAAAGGTACAAGAAAGCAGCAGATAAATTTCGTAAACCTGCACCAGCTTTCAAGGTAGGAGACTTGGTCTGGCTGTCAACCAGAAATCTTAAGTTAAGGATTCCATCGTCTAAGTTGGGACATAAGTACATTGGACCCTATAAAATCAGTAAAATTATAAGTGCCGTTGCTTGTCGTCTTCAACTGCCCAGAACTATGAGAATCCACCCTGTCTTTCATGTATCCCTACTAAAGGCTGCGACACCCAATACGTTTCCTGGACGTTCCTCTCCTTGCCCTGACCCAGTGCTAGTCGATGGTCAGGAAGAATTTGTGGTGGAAAGGATTTTAGATTCCAGGTTATATAGAAATCAGTTACAATATCTGATTAAATGGCAGGGCTACCCAGTGGAGGACAACTCATGGGAACCGGTCAATAACGTTAATGCTCCTCGCTTGCTCCGTCAGTTTCATCAGAGGTACCCACACAAGCCTGGTCTGAGGTCATCCGGAGGTTGTCCTTAAGGGGGGAGTAATGTAAGGTTCTATGTATATATTCCTGAAACTCAGTTTGTTCGTCAGCCATTTTACTTTCTGTCTTGCTGCAGCTATCTTGCCCTCAGTCAAAATGGAGTTTCCAGCTTGCATGTTCCCGCCCTGATTCTCTCCTTTTGCTTCTTAAGCAGCCACAGCTGAGCAATCAGTGCTTCAGAATCTAGCCTGCAGTGAACCTGTGACTTGACTCCTGTAAGCCTTGGACCTTGTACTCCAGCTATTCCTACTGAGGAACTCTGAAGCACTTGTGGACTCTGAACCCTGCTCTTTGAAAGACCCACGTTTGCATGGACTTACGGTAACAGAGAAGAAGATCCTGAATCTGTATTGGAGAGTGATTGCTGAGCTTGGATTACTCTGGCCTGCTGTGTCTCCTGTTTCTGTGTCTGCAAACTGTGTGACTATTTCTGCCAACTTGTATGAAGTAATACAGGACTTTTCTATATCAAACCTGTGACTCCTGTGTTTTCATCGCACCCAAGCACAAGACGCTATATGAACTGTACTACATACATTACATGCTCCTCGCTTGCTCCGTCAGTTTCATCAGAGGTACCCACACAAGCCTGGCCTGAGGTCATTCGGAGGTTGTCCCTAAGGGGGGAGTAATGTAAGGTTCTGTGTACATGTTCCTGAAACTCAGTTTGTTCGTCAGCCATTTTGCTTTCTGTCTTGCTGCAGCTATCTTGCCCTCAGTCAAAATGGAGTTTCCAGCTTGCATGTTCCCGCCCTGATTCTCTCCTTTTGCTTCTTAAGCAGCCACAGCTGAGCAATCAGTGCTTCAGAATCTAGCCTGCAGTGAACCTGTGACCTGACTCCTAAAGCCTTGGACCTTGTACTCCAGCTATTCCTACTGAGGAACTCTGAAGCACTTGTGGACTCTGAACCCTGCTCTTTGAAAGACCCACGTTTGCATGGACTTACGGTAACAGAGAAGAAGATCCTGAACCTGTTGTGGAGAGTGATTGCTGAGCTTAGATTACTCTGGCCTGCTGTGTCTCCTGCTTCTGTGTCTGCAAACTGTGTGACTATTTTTGCCAACTTGTATGAAGTAATACAAGACTTTCTATATCAAACCTGTGTCTCATGTATTTTCATCGCACCCAAGCACAAGATGCTATATGAACTGTACTACATACATTACACAGTGATTACCTGGATGTGCATCCTCCACCCTGAGCAGCTTCCCGGGACATACCTGCAACCATCACCAGTAAAGGTATGGAAAGAGACTGATTTGTGTGTGACTGACTTATTGCCTGCACCCTGCACCGCCATATAACTTTGAGGGATCTAGTCTTACCTGTGGAAGACTTAACATCTTGCTGCCCAGTAACATCCCCTCAGAAGATTAACCCTGCAGCGCTGGTCTACCTGATCAGAAACCACAGGTGGCGTCACGAACAATTATTATTATCCCCTGTAAATATCCCCCTTTGTATGAGCGCCCAGGGCAACGGACCGAGCTGTGCTACTTGTGACATTCCCCATAGACTTCAACGGGCTCGGTGCCGAGTACCCCATAAGCCCTGGTACTGTACGTGCGACTCAGATCACTACGGCCCTGTATCGATTACAGGGGTTAAACCAGATCACGGTAAAAAATAGATACCCTTTACTGCTCATTTCAGAGCTGTTTGATCGTCTCCGAGGGGCCAAGATCTTCACCAAACTTGACCTCAGAGGAGCCTACAACCTAATTCGTATACGTGAGGGAGACGAATGGAAAACAGCTTTCAACACTCGCGATGGTCATTATGAATACCTGGTAATACCATTTGGTCTCAGTAATGCACCCCTGGTCTTACAAGAGTTTGTAAACGACATTTTTAGAGATCTCGTCTATTCATGTGTAGTTGTCTACTTGGATGACATCCTGATTTACTCAGTAGACTTAGCTACTCATCAGAAGCATGTCTGCCAGGTCCTACAAAGGCTCAGGGAGAACAGACTGTGTGCTAAGTTTGATGAATGCGTCTTCGAGCAATCTTCCCTGCCTTTTCTCAGTTACCAAGTCTCGTCCACAGGTCTAAAGATGGATCCGGAGAAGTTATCCGTTATCTTCAAGTGGCCTCGCCCGTCCGGGCTTAAAGCAATTCAATGGTTCCTGGGATTCGCCAACTATTACCGCCAATTTATTCCACACTTCTCTACTCGAGTGGCACCCATCTCGGCTTTAACTCGGAAAGGCGTTAATCCCAAGGATTGGACTCCAGAGACGGAGGAGGCCTTTACTTCATTGAAGAAAGCCTTCTCTTCCGTGCCCGTTCTCCATTGACCGGACTCTGATAAACAATTTTTTCTCGAGGTGGATGCTTCCTCCATAGGCGCTGGAGCAGTGCATTCTCAAAAATCGTCTACCGGTCGTATGGTCTCTTGTGGTTTTTTCTCGAAGGTTTTTTCCATCTCTGAAAGAAACTATTCCGTTGGAGATCGGGAACTGTTTGCAATCAAGTTGGCTCTGCAAGAGGGGCGGCACCTCCTCGAGGGAGCAGTTCATCAGGTTGTCATATTCACTGATCATAAAAACCTCGCTCATATCCAGTCTACACAGAGACTGAATCCCTGCCAAGCCAGGTGGACCTTGTTTTTTTTGCTCGATTTAATTTTGTGCTTCATTTTCGTCCAGCTGACAAGAATGTCAAGGCTGATGCACTCTCCAGAGCTTTCCTGCCCCCTGACTCGTAGGAAGAACCTTAACATATCATCGAGTCATCCAGGTTAGTGCCAATAGACTCTGTTAATCTTTCTCGGCTACCCCTGGAAAAACTCTTGTGAACTCCTCGGACAGAAATCGTGTTCTTCAGTGGGGTCACTTTTCCAAGTTGGGCGGTCATGCTGGTCAGAAAAAGACTTTGCAACTCATCTCCCGTTATTACTGGTGGTCTACCATGGGCAAAGATATTCTGGAGTATGTCACTGCCTGTCCTTCGTATGCCGGTAACAAAACCACAAAAAGCTTGCCATCTGGGCAGCTTCTGCCACTTCCAATTCCATCCGCTCCCTGGCAGCACATCGTGATGAACTTTATTACAGATCTTCCCATCTCTTCTGGCTGCTCCGTTGTTTGGATTGTAGTAGATCGTTTTTCAAAGATGGCTCACTTTGTTCCTCTTCCATGACTCCCATCTGCTCCTGAGCTTGCTGACTACTTCATTCAGCACATCTTCCATCTTCATGGGTTTTCTCTCCACATTGTGTCTGACAGAGGCGTCCAGTTCACTTGGAAGTTCTGGAGAGCAGTGTGCAAACTAATGAAGGTAGAACTGGACTTTTCTTCTGCTTACCATCCTCAATCCAATGGGCAAGTGGTGAGAACCAATAAGATCCTGTCCGGCTTCCTGCGTCACTTCGTCAATGCGCATCATGATGACTGGGTCAAGTTACTGCCCTGGGCCAAATTTTCATATAATAATCAAGTAAGTGAATCCTCTGGCAAGTCTCCTTTACAGATTGTCTTTGGACTGCAGCCCGGAATTCCTCTTCCCGTCTCTGGGCCTTCAGGCGTCCCTGCAGCTGACACCTTTGCAGAGGAATTCTCTAAATTATGGAGTGATACCAAGTCCGCCCTGGAAAAAGCATCACAACGTATGAAGAGACATACAGACAAAAGACTCCTGGATGCTCCAATCTTTCAGTCCGGAGATAAGGTGTGGCTCTCCTCTAACTACATCCGTCTGAAGATGCCCTCCTACAAATTGGGTCCCCTCTTCATCGGTCCCTTTGAAGTCTTGAAACAAATTAATGCAGTCTCGTTTAAATTAAAATTGCCTGCTTCTTTACGTGTGCCTAACTCTTTTCATGTTTCCCTCCTCAAACCAGTAATGTTGAACTCCTTTTTTAAGGACCCGGGTACCACTCCTGATCCCGTCAGTGAGGATGATGTCTTTGAGGTAAAAAACATCTTGGCCACAAAGAGAGTAAGGGGTAAGACCTACTTCTTGGTGGATTGAAAGGGCTTTGGTCCTGAGGAGAGGTCTTGGGAGCCCAAAGAGAACATCCAGTCTCCTCTCCTAGTGGAGAGATTTTACGCAGGCTTGAAAAAGAGGGGGCATAAGGAGAGGGATACTGTTACATCTGGGCCCGCGCGGGGTCCCCATCCTCATGCTGTGGTGCCCGTACCTCCGCGGGACTCCCGGCGGGGTTCCTGCTCTTAGTCTGTTGCTGGCTGCTCTGCTCCCCTGCTTCCTGGCGCGCGGCCAGCACATCCCCAGGTATGAGATTAAGGTCGCGCGCGCTCTCTTGGTCTCTTAAAGAGACAGCACGCATTTTTAAAAATGTGATTAACCAATGATTTTTTTGTGTGCACTTCTTCTGGCCCCTCTGCCATAGAGAGGGCGCCAGAGCACAGAGCAACAAGTGTTTCCTGTTGCTAGTTTCCGGTTCTGTGTTCTGTTGTGCACCACCAGCGTTCTGCCAGTACCCAGCTTATACTGTTTGTCTTCTCAGACTACCTACGGATTACTACCCTGTACCCGGGACGATACCAGCGCTGCCAGCGCAAGTTCAATCCTGCTCCGCTGTCAGTCACTTTGTTACCTACGACGACATCCGTACTGCCTGTGCCAGCTCCGTGCCATCCAGCCGCATCCCGCCAGTCAAGTTCTACTCTATCTGTTATCCCTGCCTGATCACCTGTTCCGCTGGGCCAGCTTCCACATGTCTGTGGTCTAACTGGAGGTAGCACCTGCGTCCCCTGGGCATTTCATTCTGACACTGTTTGAGGGGTCTTACTACCAGTGTCTGGGGCTCACATAGTCACGCCCCTTTCGGAGCCCTCCGGTCTGTGGTCCCACAAAAATAGCAATAAACGAATGTGCACTGCAACACCTATGCCTCCACTTCCATTCGTTACATTCCGCACAAACGTACTAAGGCCTTCCACGATTATAGATCCCAACAAGAAGACGTGGTCTGTCTCCAAGAGACACACTTCTCAACAAATTCATACCCAAAGTTTTTGTCCACCTCTTACCCACTCTTCTATATAGCAAACGCCCCAAATAAAACCGAAAGGTGTCGCCATTTGTTTCAAGAAGTCTGTCCCCTACAAGCTGATAACCATTGTCTCCTACTATGCTCCTAACACTCACCAAGCTGCCTTTTTTTCTCGGCTATTTGACCTGGTCTCTGAACATGCCCAGGGCGCTACACTGCTATGTGACGATTCTAATTGTATACTTAAAGCTAGCCTTGATAGGTCTACAGTTCCCCAACTCCCAATCCCTTCGGCTTCGCATGTTTCTGCAGACTCAGCTGCCCTTAACAAACTCCTCTCACAGCATCAATGGGTGGACTTATGGAGAGACTTAACACTCCTTAGACAAAGACTATACCTATTTCTCCTCACACCATCTAGTTTAAACCAAAATAGACCATATTTTAGTACATCCGTCATTCATACCAAATGTGTTAAATAATACTATTCAGTCTACTCCCTGGTCTGATCATTCCCCAATTCAATTTACTTGCTCCACACTTTACCCATGACCCCGCTCATTCAACTGGACTCTGAATGACTCCTTACTATCCTACCCTGATATTGCTCAAAGACTGAAAAATCACCTTGACGATTATTTCTCTTTAAATCAACAATCTGCCTCTTCACCAATTTCCCTATGGAAAGCTCATAAAGCAGTGCTGAAAGGTTGTTGCATCCAAGAAGCCTCTCGCAAGAAAAAAGACAGATGTGCAAGGGTAGCTGATCTGGAGAGAAGAGTATCAGTCTTAGAGTCCCAGATGAAGAGCTCACCCATAACATACCAAGATCTCTCCCATGCTCGCGCCGAACTCGACCTTTGTCTTTCTGAAAATGCAGACCGCGCTATCCGTTGGTCACCGCAACGCTTTAATGCTCTTAATAATAAAAACAATTCCAACCTAGCTCTTCTAAAATGCCTACCGCTACCTCATCCTTCCATACGTTTACGTACAAATTCAGGCATTACATCCAACCCGCAACAGATTACCCATATGTTCCAACAAAAACTTGAACAGCGATACAACGACACTTCCACTGTTGCACAGCAAGAAAATAGGCAGCACTGCTTACCTGCCCAGATCTTAGAACAAATGCACTACAGGGTGCAGCCAGCCCATACAGCAAGATGAGATGTTAGCAACACAGGTGCAAAATACTGGATTAACAGCCACTCTCCACCTACCCATTCCTGGAGGGGGCGACTGCCCAGTATACAATTGCACAATAAAGGCCCGTATAGGGCGCTGTTAATACAAGGGTACTGCACAGTGTCTGGTTCACAGCCTATTAGTCACGCCCCTACTATTCGATTAGGCGGGCTGGCCAGCTCACTCTTAATAAGTCCCAGTGTGAACACCCCTGTATACACAACCAGAAGTGCTGGGCTTGGCTGCACCCTGAGAAATAGTGGAAAAAATACAAAAAAAAGTGAGGTATTGGTCGATATTTTGGCCAAAATACACAAGCTTGCAACCCACATCACCGGTCCTCACGCTTGCAAGTCCCTACACTAAACTAATAGCAAAGCCACAAAAGAAGACTTAAAAGCCTCCAAAAATTCAAATTACACAGCAAAAAAATAGGCAGCACTGCTTACCTGCCGAGATCTTAGAACAAATGCACTACAGGGTGCAGCCAGCCAATAAAGCAAGATGTTAGCAACACAGGTGCAAAATACTGGATTAACAGCCACTCTCCACCTATCCATTCCTGGAGGGGGCGACTGCCCAGTATACAATTGCACAATAAAGGCCCGTATAGGGCGCTGTTCACACAATGGTTCTGCATAGTGTGTGGTTCACAGCCTATTAATCATGCCCCTACTATTCGATTAGGCGGGCTGGCCAGCGCACTCTCAATGAGTCCCAGTGTGAACACCCCTGTATACACGACCAGAAGTGCTAGGCTTTTTTTTCTGGGGGTAGCCAAGCCCAAATATGTCTGGTCTCGTATGAGGGGTGCTCACACTGGGATGCATTGAGAGTGAGCTGGCCAGCCCGCGTAATCGAATAGTAGGGGTGTGACTAATAGGCTGTGAACCAGACACTATGCAATACCCTTGTGTGAACAGCACCTTATACAGGCCTTTATTGTGCAATTGTATACTGGGCAGTCGCCCTCTCCAGGAATGGGTAGGTGGAGAGTGGCTGTTAATCCAGTATTTTGCACCTGTGTTGCTAACATCTTGCTTTATAGGCTGGCTGCACCTTTTACTGCATTTGTTCTAAGATCTGGGCAGGTAAGCAGTGCTGCCTATTTTTTTGCTGTGTAATTTGAATTTTTGGAGGCTTTTAAGACTTCTTTTGTGGCTTTGACACTTCCACTGTGAATACAGAAATGATGGAAACTTTCCCAGAGTCTATTCCTCTCCCAGCCCTTAACTCTAATATGATCGAACTCCTAAATCAAGCTATCACTCCCAGTGAAATAGAAATAGCAATCCAGCAGCTGAAACCCAATAAAAAGCCAGGTCCAGACGGATTCACTGCCCTTTACTATAAAAAGTAAGTGTCTGTTCTAATCCCTCATCTCAATAGCTATTTTAACTCTTTAAGGGACGGTAACAAACCAGGGGCAGCCTCTTTAATGGCTGCAATATCCATGATACCGAAACCAAACTCAGACCACTTACTGTGGTCTAACTACAGACCAATATCCCTTATCAATATAGTCCTCAAACTCCTATCAAAAATTCTGTCTCAGCGCATCAACTCGGGCATAGGACTTCTAGTATTCGAGACCAGGTTGACTTTGTTCCTCCTAGACAAGCCTCAGATAACATACGAAGAATCTCCCATCTACTGCACCTCTGCAAACAGTGTAACCTAGCAAGTATGCTATTATCGCTTGATATTAAAAAAAGCTTTTGATTCAATCTCTTGGCCATACCTGTTTGCAGTCTTGCGGAAATGGAAGTTCCCTAATCATTTTCTTTCATGGATCCGTACTCTTTATAGTTCCCCTTCAGCTTATGTTCGCTATAATGGCTTCCCTGTGTTTTTTTGTATTAGAAGAGGCACTCATCAAGGGTGTCCCGATCACCCCTATTATTCCTTCTTGCAATTGAACCATTAGCTATCCATCTCCGTCTTAACGTCTTAAGGCATAGAAATTGCATCAGTTTCCCACAAACTTTTTATGTTTGCAGATGATATACTACTTCTATCTGCTCCACAGACCTCATTGCCAACCCTACTTCAATCCCTGAGTAACTTTGAGCAAATTTCTGGCTTACAGATTAACCAATCTAAATCGTATGCCATGAACACATCCCTTCCTGCTACTATTATCCCACAGCTCCAACAAGACTTCCTTTTTCAATGGTAGAAAATCAAATAGAACAGCGCTCCATCCAGGTGTATAGTGTAGAAAAAATATTTTATTCAGCCATAAAAACGACGTTTCGACCACAGTTGGTCTTTGTCAAGTATATACAAATACATAAAAAGGCGGTCTTAAATAGTGTGGGGCTATGATCAGCACCAATCACCATAAGATAGACGCCCACAATCATATACATATACAAAGAACAATAAATAACAGCGATCAGACTTATGCACAAAACTAGACCATTTACAATATATATATATATATATATATATATATATATATAAACTCTTTACACATAAGTATATGAGCAGTTACATAATATATCGCATATCTTCAACTGTAGCGCCGTCCCGTTGCCATGGTAATGTAAACCAATCAGATTCCTCCTTTGTATACACTGAAATAGTGGATCCAATAGGACCCCAGAGAGGAAAAACTGCGCCACAGAAAATAGTCAGCCTATCATTATATAAGTAATCTGTATGTTCTTCGAGACAGTTTTCCGGAGATTCCGGAATTCCAAGTTCCCTTTTTACCATGCTTTAGATTGGAGACCGAGTAATTTACGTAATAAATAAGGGCTGACAAAGGCCCTACCCGGACTGTTCCCAAACAATCCTTTCTTCGCATCCAAAAGAAGGGCACTTTTCCTTGTTTGCGATGCGCACAAGTTGCCAATGTTCTTAAAGGGTCGAAATTCTCACATCCCAGTACAGGCATGGACATCCCCATTTTAGGTTTTTATACCTGTGACTCCACTTCAGTAATTTATGGCATAAAATGTCCTTGTGGCAAGATGTACGTGGGAGAAACCACGCAGACTATTAAAGATAGGATTTCGCATCATAAATCTGATATTAGATGCAAAAAGAATCATCTTCCTGTACCCTATGATTTTAATACGGCAGGACACACCATAGCGCAGTTACGTTTTTTGGTTTTGGAACAGGTACAATTGAATAGAAGGGGCGGTAATTTAATTAAGAAACTGCGACACAGAGAGGCTTATTGGATCCACCTACTACAAACCCTTGAACCCAAAGGGCTAAATAGGGAATATGATACCGTTGGTTTATATTAATAATCTGTATTTAATGCCATTATTCTCTATTTGGGTACCGTTCCTCTATGTTCATTTATCATCTTGATTATATTGATTAGTGTATCATAGAAGGTCCATTTCCATCCATCTATTATTAGTAATAATTATTTACCATACTGATCATGATATTCCTCTTACCTAACAATTTTTCTCAATAATGCTCATATTTGCTTATATTGTTTAATCATTAATAACATAGATATTCTCTTGTTTTTCTTAGGCAAATCCGTAATTATTATCTCACAGATACTCACCTTCCTAATCGTTCCAGCGCTGCTCTATAGTGCAGTATACCAAAGTCTGGAGCACCCTGCACTTCCTGTTTGTGTTCCACTAGCGCCTCACAGTCTATCTCCGCCTTGTTTGTGACTCATTTCCGGCAGACCGCTTCTGCTGCGTTCCACCAGTACTGTCTCAGCCTCCATAACGTCACTTCCGGTAACGCTAGTACATTAGAGCATACATGTGCACTGCTGCAGATCAGCACTTTTTTCTCCCAGCAAGTTACTGATATTGCTTATACTCACAGCGCCTACCGATCTCACCAGCTAATTGGACACTCTTGGTAAGAACTCTTTTTCCGCTCAGCTAAGGGACAATTCCAGGATATTACCAGTGACGATGGTTATATTAAGTGGACACTTTTTCACAGCGGTCTATCCTTTTCTTTTCATAGATTATTCCTCTCTCCCCTTTTCTCTAGCACAATCCGGTAAGATCATTTTCTGGAGCATTATTATTATTTTTTCTGTATTATTTCTTTTGCATTATTTTTTCTGGAGGATTACTATTATTATTACTTTTTTCAAACAATGACATTGGTTTTCTATGTTACTCCTGTATTCCTGCAGACCATGTATATTCATTATGATGCAATTATGCTATTGTGATACCATTATGGTGTTCTCAGAAGGTCATATATGATGGTATATAAGATACTATATAGGGTTCCATTAACCCCTTTATTCCATCCGACGTACTGTTCCGTCCATGTGACCCTGGACCTAATTCCCATGGACGGAATAGTACGTCATGGGCGATCAGCTGCGCTGCCGGGGGAGCGCAGCTGATCGCGGCCGGGTGTCAGCTGTTTATTACAGCTGACACCCAGCACTATGTGTCAGGAGCGGTCACGGACCGCTCCCGGCACATTAACCCCTGGCACACCGCGATCAAACATGATCGCGGTGTACTGGGGGCACAGGGGAGGATCGTGCATGGAAGAGGCTCCCTGCGCGCTCCCCTGAGACCCTCAGAGCAGCGCAATGTGTCGCACTGTTCCGAGGGTCCGTCCTCCCTCCAGGTCCCCGGATCCAAGATGGCGCCGGGGTCCTGCAGGGAGGCGGCTTCCTCAGTGCCTGCTGAGAGCAGGTGCTGAGGAAGCCTGCAGCGATGCCAGAGCGATCGCTGGTGTGACAGAGTGCTGTGCACACTGTCACACCAGCGATCTGCTAAAATACAGTGATGTCCCACCCTGGGACAAAGTAAAAAAGTAAAAAAAATAAAAATAAAAAGTGGTAAAAAAAAATCATAAAAAAAAAAAAAAATATTCTCCAATAAATTCATTTCTTCCTGTAAATAAAAAAAACAAAACAATAAAAGTACACATATTTGGTATCGCCGCGTCCGTAACGACCCCCCCTATAAAACTGTCCCACTAGTTAACCCCTTTAGTGAACCCCTTAAAAAAAAAAAAAAACTAAGCAAAAAATCAATGCTTTATCATCATACCGCCGAACAAAAAGTGGAATAACACGCGATCAAAAAGACCGATATAAATAAACATGATACCGCTGAAAACGTCATCTTGTCCCACAAAAAACAAGCCGTCATACAGCATCATCAACGAAAAAATAAAAAAGTTATAGCTCACAGAATAAAGTGATGCAAAAATAATAATTTTTTATATAAAATTGTTTTTATTCTATAAAAGCGCCAAAACATAAAAAAATGATATAAATGAGGTATCGCCGTAATCGTACTAACCCGAAGAATAAAACTGCTTTATCAATTTTACCGCACGCGGAACGGTATAAACGCCTCCCCCAAAAGAAATTCATGAATTGCTGATTTTTGTTCATTCTAACCTCCCAAAAATCGAAATAAAAAGCGATCAAAAAATGTCACGTGGTCATAAATGGTACCAATAAAAATGTCACCTCGTCCCGCAAAAAATGAGACCTACATGACTCTGTGGGCCAAAATATGCAAAAATTATAGCTCTCAAAATGTGGTGATGCAAAAAACTATTTTTTGCAATAAAAAGCGTCTTTTAGCGTGACAGCTGCCAATCATAAAAACCCACTATAAATAGTAAATCAAACCCCCCTTTATCCACCCCTTAGTTAGGGAAAAATAATAAAATTAAAAAAATGTATTTATTTCCATTTTCCCGCTAGGGATAGGGTTGCGGCTAAAGTTAGGGTTGGCGCTAACGTTAGGGTTGGGATTAGGGTTAGGGGTGTGTTAGGGTTAGGTTTGTGGTTAGGGTTGGGACTAGGGTTAGGGGTGTGTTGGGGTTAGGGTTGGAGTTAGAATTGGGGGGTTTCTGCTGTTTAGGCACATCAGGGGCTCTCCAAATGTGACATGGCGTCTGATCTCAATTCCAGCCAATTCTGCGTTGAAAAAGTCAAACGGTGCTCTTTCACTTCTGAGCTCTGCCATGCGCCCAAACAGTAGTTTACCCCCGCATATGGGGTATCAGCGTACTCTGGACCACAAGAGTTATTGTGCAATTTGTCCTATTTCTTCTGTTACCCTTGTGAAAATAAAAAACTGGGGGCGACAAAATCATTTTTGTAAAAAAAAAATGATTTTTTTGTTTTTACGGCTGTGTGTTATAAAACTTCTGTGAAGCACTTGGGGCTTCATAGCGCTCACCACACTTCTAGATAAGTTCCTTTTGGGGTCTATTTTCCAAAATGGAGTCAATTGTGGGGGGTTTCCACTGTTTAGGCGCATCAGGGGATCTCCAAATGCGACATGACGCCCCCAGACCATTACATCAAAGTCTGCAATCCAAAACGTCACTACTTCCCTTCCGAGCCCAGACGTGCACCCATACAGTAGTTTTCTCCCACATATTGGGTATCAGCGTACTCAGGACAAATTGGACAACAACTTTTGGGGTCCAATTTCTCCTGTTACCCTTGTGAAAATAAAATATTGGGGGTGAAAAAAAATCATTTTTATAAAAAAAAAAAAAAAAAGATTTTTTATTTTACGGCTGTAGTTATAAACTTCTGTGAAGCACTTTGGGGTTCTAAGTGCTCACCACACATCTAGATAAGTTCCTTGAGGGGTCTAGTTTCCAAAATGGTGTCATTTGTGGGGGGTTTCCACTGTTTAGGCAGATTAGGAGCTCACCAAACACGACATGGCATCCAGCCAATTCTGCGTTGAAAAAGTCAAACGGTGCTCCTTCCCTTCCAAACTCTGCCATGCACCCAAACAGTGGTTTACCCCCACATATGGGGTATCAGCGTACTCAGGACAAATTGCACAATAACTTTTGGAGTCTTGTTACCCTTGGGAAAATAAAAATTGGGGTGAAAAGATCAATTTTGTGGAAAAAATATGATTTTTTAATTTTACGGCTCTACGTTATAAACTTGTGTGAAGCACTTGGGGGTTTAAATTGCTCACTAAAGATCTAGATAAGTTCCTTATGGGGTCTAGTTTCCCAAATGGGGTCACTTGTGGGGGGTTTCCACTGTTTAGGCACATCAGGGGCTCTCCAAATGCAACATGGCGTCCAATCTCAATTCCAGCCAATTTTGGTTGGAAAAAGTCAAATGGTGCTCCTTCCATTCCGAGCTCTGCCATGCGCCCAAACAGTGGTTCCCCCCCACATATGGGGTATCAGCGTACTCAGGACAAATTGGACAACAACTTTTGTGGTCCAATTTCTCCTGTTACCTATGGGAAAATAAAAAATTAGTGACTAAGGGATAATTTTTGTGGGAAAAAAATAGGATTTATTTTCATGCCCGGGCATTATAAACTTGTGTGAAGCACTTGGGGTTCAGAGTGCTCACCAAAGATCTAGGTAAGTTCCTTAGGGGGTCTAGCTTCTAAAATGGGGTCACTTGTGGGGGGTTTCCACTGTTTAGGCTCATCTGGGGCACTACAAACGGAACATGACCCCCATCAATGTTTGCATTCCAAAACGTTACTGCTTCCTTTCCAAGCCCTGCCGTGCGCCCAAACAGTTTCCCCCCCCACATATGGGGTATCAGCGTACTCAGGACAAATTGGACAACAACTTTGGAAAATTGTTTTTTTTTTTTTCACACCCAGGCATTATAAACTTTTGTGAAATACTTTGGGGTTCAAAGTGCTCACAACAGATCTAAATAAGTTCCTTAGAGGGTCTAGTTTCCAAAATGGTGTCACTTGTGGGGGGTTTCCACTGTTTAGGCATATCAGGGGCTCTCCAAACACGACATGGCGTCCAATCTCAACTCCAGCCAATTTTAGTTTGAAAAAGTCAAACGGCGCTCCTTCCCTTACGAGCTCTGCCGTGTGCCCAAACAGTGGTTTTCCCCCACATATGGGGTATTGGCGTACTCAGGAGAAATTGCACAACAACTTTATCTGCCCATTTTCTCCTTTTACCCTTGTGAAAATAAAAAAAAGTTTGTAAAAGATAATTTTTGTGGCTAAAAAGTTAAATATTAATTTTTTCCTTCCACGTTGCTTCAGCTCCTGTGAAGCACCTGAAGGGTTATTAAACTTCTTGAATGTGGTTTTGAGTACCTTGAGGGGTGCAGTTTTTAGAATGGTGTCACTTTTGGGTATTTTCTGCTATATAGACCCATCAAAGTGACTTCAAATGTGAGGTGGTCCCTAAAAAAAAATGGTTTTGTAAATTTTGTTGTAAAAATGAGAAATCACTGGTCAACTTTTAACCCTTATAATTTCCTAACAAAAAAAAATTTTGGTTCCAAAATTGTGCTGATGTAAAGTAGACGTGGGAAATGTTATTTTTTAACTATTTTGTGTGACATATTTCTCGGTTTTAAGGGAAAAAAAATTCAAAGTTTGAAAATTGCAAAATTTTCACAATTTTCGCCATATTTGCATTTTTTTCACAAATAAACGCAAGTTATATCGAAGAAATTTTACCACTAACGTGAAGTACAATATGTCACGAGAAAACATTCTCAGAATCGCGAAGATCCGCTGAAGCGTTCCAGAGTTATAACCTCATAAAGAGACAGTGGTCAGAATTGTAAAAATTGGCCCGGTCATTAACGTGCAAACCACCCTTGGGGGTGATGGGGTTAAGCATATTCTAAATTCGGGTGTGCTTTCATCTTGTGATGGAATATTACAGAGTTTTTTTCATATAAGTATGTTTTCACATGATAATTTTTGCCTATTGCAGTTCTACAATCCCGAATTATATTTTTTATTTTTATTATATAGTGCTATTATATCTTGCCATACAGTGCACATATTTTTGTTTTCTTTTCTTTATTTGATATTTTATTGCTATTTCACTTTGAATGACGTATAATATTGTAAAGATCTGTATAATATTACATTCTGTCTATTCCTTTATACTCCATAGTCTGAAGAAGGTCAGAGTCTGACCGAAACGTCACTTATTATTGGATTGTACAAGAATAAATCATATTATTCAGCATACTTTCTTTGAGTGCCGGATTTATTATTATTGTTTTAATATGTGAAAGTAGACCCCACAGTTTGTTGCTCATTTTCTCCCAAATGCGATGATATCCCGCATGTGCTCGTAAACCACTGTTGTGCCAAATGTGCTGAGAAAGTTGGAGCGCTATTTGGCTTTTGGAGAAGAGACTTTGCAACAATAGTTTGTGGGTGACGTTTGCAGAATCCCTAAGGTGCAGAACAGCAGAAAATCCCTCAAGTTGGCATCATTTTAGAAATTACACCTCAGTCTCAATTTATTAATTTATGGCTGCAAAGACAATTTTGGTCCCACGGATGTTTGCACTCTGCAATATCCACTCTGTGCTGTTTTGTGGAAAATTGCAAATATGTGCCCATTCATTGTGCCCAGCTTGTGCTTCTGGAAATACACACCCTGTATATTAAGTGGGCTATTCCCGTTACAGTAAAGGCAAACATTGTGGCTGCTTACTACGGTGGAGGCATGATTGGGCCCAGAAGCAGGGGGGCATTTGGGTTTGCGAGCGCAGATGTCACTGGATTTTACTTGAGGTGTTGGGAGCCATTTGTTTTTCCGGACCCTTTGTCCAATTAGTAACCCTCTATATTTCCAGTGACAGATGACCTGAGTTGGGCTTCTCAAATGTTTGGAAAGTGAAAATATGGATGATAATTCAATTGGAGATAAAATGGTAAAATTTAAGACATCAAATCCCACTTATTATACAATAAAGTCACGTGAGGCAGCATTAGACACCTCCAAACTATAATTGAGAAAGAACTTTGGAAGCTACATATGGAATCCATAAAATCATAGCATAACAATCTTTCCCAGTCACATAACTGCTATCCAGTCACTGAAAGATAATAAAAATATCATTATTAAAAAAAATCTGATAAATCTGGATGTAAAGTAATCATGGATAATAGCATGTACTGTAGGCAAGGTTACAGCATTTCATACAATCGCATTAGGAATAACCCTACCGCGGAATGTATTATAACTATCCAAATTATTGGAGGAAGGTGTGAATTTGGAGGTATTATCTAAAAAAAAAAAATAGAAGAATATGTAATGCCTCAATATCCTATAATTGCCGTCTTTAACGGTCTTCCTAAAACTTATAAGGAATTTTTGCTCCACCCCTACGTCCAATATCTGGAATCGGATCTCTTAATGAACAACTAAGTGCTTGGGTTGATGATCACCTGTCACTTTTAATTCACAGACCCTCTGGTTTTCTAAAAGACACTACCGCTGTTTTGAACACCACAGCTGGTATGTGGTGTGCAGAATACAATTTTATCACCTGCTCAGGGGCGGACATACCATTGGTGCAACTTGTGGGGCCGCACAGGGCCCCAAGAGGTAAGGGGACCCTTTTATACCTCCAAAGCAGGTGCAATTTTACATTTTTAGGAGATCTTGAGTTTCAAAGGACCCATATATTGTTCATGCACAGGGGCCCTTTTCTGTCTGTGTCCTCCAGTGCACTTGCTATATAGTACATTTGTATTCTAGCATCCAACACATTCTGGCCATAAACACATTGGAACATCATTTAAATAAATACAGCCCTG
Source organism: Oophaga sylvatica (assembly GCA_033576555.1). Classification (NCBI taxonomy): domain Eukaryota; kingdom Metazoa; phylum Chordata; class Amphibia; order Anura; family Dendrobatidae; genus Oophaga; species Oophaga sylvatica. Next base: position 77,764,788 of record JARQOD010000005.1, read on the forward strand.
AGAAAGGTTCTCACTAAGGAACCGAAACATCGCCATGTTGGGCCATTAAATAAGCTTTTTTCACTTGAATGGTGTGCTGCCTCCAATCTCTGGACATATATACATACACATACAGTACAGACCAAAAGTTTGGACACACCTTCTCATTCAAAGATTTTTCTGCATTTTCATGACTATGAAAATTGTAGAATCACACTGAAGGCATCAAAACTATGAATTAACACATGTGGAATTATACATTACACTTTACAAAAAAGTGTGAAACAACTGAAAATATGTCTTATATTCTAGGTTCTTCAAAGTAGCCACCTTTTGCTTTGATTACTGCTTTGCACGCAGAAAAGGTGAACGGATGGACCCTACATCCCTCATTCCCACCGTGAAGCATGGAGGAGGTGGTGTGATGGTGTGGGGGTGCTTTGCTGGTGACACTGTTGGGGATTTATTCAAAATTGAAGGCATACTGAACCAGCATGGCTACCACAGCATCTTGCAGCAGCATGCTATTCCATCCGGTTTGCGTTTAGTTGGGCCATCATTTATTTTTCAACAGGGCAATGACCCCAAACTCACCTCCAGACTGTGTAAGGGCTATTTGACCAAGAAGGAGAGTGTTGGGGTGCTATGCCAGATGACCTGGCCTCCACAGTCACAAGACCTGAACCCAATCGAGATGGTTTGAGGTGAGCTGGACCGCTCACCGCATCAATTTTGAATAATCCCCAACAGTGTCACCAGCAAAGCACCCCCACACCATCACACCACCTCCTCCATGCTTCACGGTGGGAACTAGACATGTAGAGTCCATCCGTTCACCTTTTCTGCGTGCAAAGCAGTAATCAAAGCAAAAGGTGGCTACTTTGAAGAACCTAGAATATAAGACATATTTTCAGTTGTTTCACACTTTTTTGTAAAGTGTAATGTATAATTCCACATGTGATAATTCATAGTTTTGATGCCTTCAGTGTGATTCTACAATTTTCATAGTCATGAAAATACAGAAGAATCTTTGAATGAGAAGGTGTGTCCAAACTTTTGGTCTGTACTGTATATATACACATGGTTTCTAATCTATAATGTACAGTACAGACCAAAAGTTTGGACACATCTCATTTAAAGATTTTTCTGTATTTTCATGACTAAGAAAATTGTACATTAACACTGAAGGCATCAAAACTATGAATTAACACATGTGGAATTATACACTTAACAAAAAAGTGTGTAACTGAAATTATGTCTTATATTCTAGGTTCTTCAAAGTAGCCACCTTTTGCTTTGATGACTGCTTTGCACACTCTTGGCATTCTCTTGATGAGCTTCAAGAGGTAGACACCAGAAATGGTCTTCCAACAATCTTGAAGGAGTTCCCAGAGATGCTTAGTACTTATTGGCCCTTTTGCCTTCACTCTCAGGAGAACACCCGCAACCTCATCAGGAGCATGCCTAGGCGTTGTAGGGAGATCATACAGGCACGTGGAGGCCACACACAATACTGAGCATCATTTTGACTTGTTTCCACTTGAATTTTGTCTTGTTTTTATTTTCATTTTGACTTGTTTCCACTTTCATTTTGAGGGTCTTTCCAAATCCAGGCCTCCATTGATTCAATAATTTGATTTCCATTGATGATTTTTGTGTGATTATGTTTACAGCACATTCAACTTTGTACACAACAAAGTATTCAATGAGAATATTTCATTCATTTAGATCTAGGATGTGTTATTTGAGTGTTCCCTTTATTTTTTTGAGCAGTGTATAAATTCACTATATGTACAGCTCTGGCAAAAATTACATCAAAACCCTGTTATGGGCAGCACATTCTCCAGACCTGAACCCCTTTGAAAACCTCTGGAATGTGATCAACAGGATGAAGGATAGTCACAAACCATCAACCAAAGAAGAATTGCTTAAATTTTTGTGCCAGAAGCAGTGTGAAAGACTGGTGGCAAGCATGCCAAGACGCATGAAAGCTGTTTTTAAAAATCATGGTTATTCCACAAAACATTGATTTCAGAACTCTTCCTGAGTTAAAACATTAGTATTGTTGTTTCTAAATGATTATGAACTTGTTTTCTTTGCATTATTTGAGGTCTCAAAGCACTGTTTTTTTTTTTTTTTAATTTTGACCATTTTTCTTTGTCAGAAAAAAATACAAAATGTGTTGCTTGGAAATTCGGTGATATGTTGTCAGACGTTTATAGACTAAAAGAACAATTTACATTTTACTCAAAAATATATTGCTAACAATGAGGCATGGCTCCGCCGACCAGAACATCAAGGTAAGTGATATTTGGGGGAGACAGACAATATTCCCACCCTATAGGGCTTTCTTGGGAGGAAATCTACCTGGGGTATGATGGGCCACATTTCAGGACAGACAGTTTAGGTTTACTAAGTCCAAAATAAAGGCAATTCCTTCTCAAATTCTCCTTTCCCTAAACACCACAGCAGCAGATGGATCCATCACTACAGCCCAAAAGCGTTTGTTAAAATTGGGAATAATTCTAATAAATTCTCATTTCTTTATAGGTCAGGCCATAACTGTCCATAGGTTGAGGTCTCATCAAAGAGATCAGGAAAGACCTTCTACCAGTCATTGACATCAGAGAGACAGCAATGCTGTCACTGAGAGGACAGGGAGACGGGCCCGAGATCCTCCAAGGCGTAGGGGAGAAGAAGAGAGAAGAGAAAGAAGCCGCTCTCCTCTAAGACCAGCCCCTGCGGAGCCCTCCAGAACATCAGGAGAGAGCAGCAGGGATGATGACCGTCCCCTGCCTATTCAACTGCAGGAAGTGGGTGTAATGGCACCACCACTGCCACAAGTGGCTCCACCCGCACAACATCTACCTGTGCCAGGGAGACGGCTGAATTGGGTAGCCAGGAGAAAACTGCTAATTGCAAATCTCCCAACAAGGCCTGTAACCCCAGAGGAGGAGACCCGGTCATGTGTCATCTGTATGACCGAATATGAGATGGGAGAGCAGGTCACAATCCTTCCATGTGACCACAGCTTCCATCAGAGCTGTATTTCTAGATGGCTCCGCTCCAACCCTCTGTGCCCCCTGTGCCGTAACCACTGCTTCCAATGAAGCACCATGTTCATGGTGCAGACAGTGGAAGAGACCATACTGAATATCAGCCCAGGTAAGGGAGCCGTACATACATTAAAACTACGTTCATTTTGTAAGCTGTAAAAACAAATCACCTCTAACTTCCTGCTGTTCTGGTCTCTCTTTAGTTTTCCATCCGGTTTGGTCGAAATCTCACCAAGCATGAAGGGTTGTGAACATGGACATCCCTAAAACAGCGAATGGGTAAGTTAACTCATTCCCTCTTCTCTCTCGACCCCATGACATGTATATTATCTGTAACATAGGATTAATTGTTGTGTTCTCGTTTTTGTAGAAGGAAGATCCAAGTCTGGAGAACATTGAGGAATTAGATCAGAACGACCTGCACTTCATGTAAGTAGATATTAGGCTTTCCTTTCTTTTAGTCTCCAGCTCATATTTAGTTAGTTACTTTTTATTAGAAATCTACTGATGTGATGTAATAACTTGGTGTCTTCTCTTTACAGAAATCTGCAGAAGTTACAGATCATTTCCATAATGATCCACAGATTCCTCATCTCTTCATAGTCACTGATTCCATCGTGTGCAGTGATGCTGATAACAGATACAGCCCCAGACTATGACATCATCATATATTACATTGTCAAAATATTCCTAAAATAAATAATATTTACCATCTCTATATCTAGTTGTGACTTTACTATATAGAATTATGTTACGTAACATTAGGAGCAGATAATGATAAGTGAGGGAGGGATGTAGTAACAAGGGGTATAGACAGAGATTATACCCGGCCTCTAGTGCCTGGTGGTGATCACAGAGCCTCCGCCATGTAACATCACTCCAGTTACATTAATGCTACATGTTATGGGGGTCCTGCTATAGATTTTATATTGAGACACAGGAGCTGTAAGTTATACTATTGAAAGGAGGAGATGGGAGATAATAGCACAATAAAGGGAACCTGTCACCAGAAACAACTCTAGTAACCTGCAGATATGGGGTTAATCTGAAAGTTAATAGCGTTATTAACCTGCCCGGCGCCCGCAATCAGCCGAACGCTGTGGGGAGAAAATGAACTTTATTCCCCCCAGCAGTGTTCCGGTTTTAGTCACGCGGATGGCGCCGGCGCGGGTTCAGTCCCCGTTGTTCAGTACGGCTGTAACTGCGCTCCTGGCCCTGACTGACAATGGCTCTACATTGGGGCCGTCTGTCAGTCAGTGTCCGGAGCTTGGTTAAGGTGTTCACTGTACGGAATAAATTAGTTTTTTTTTTTTTTTTTATACAACAGTTGCATTTTTAATGGTGAAGCAGCTGTTTTTTTTACGTTTCTTTTTTACTTTTTTTTTTTTTTTTTTACTTTTTACACATTTTATTTACCTTTTTACTTAGTCCCATGAGGGACAGGAATAGTTTGTTGGTATCATGCTCTGCCGATGACAGGGTCGAAAGCCCCTGTCACACACAGCGATCTCGCTAGCGAGATCGCTGCCGAGTCACTAGTTTTGTAACGCAACAGAGATTTCCCCAGCGATATCGCTGTGTGTGACATTCAGCGATGATCAGCCCCACTGCTGGGTATGTCCTAGACTTTTTTCTGATCGGTGGTCTCCCGCTGGCCAGCACGCATCACTGCGTGTGACAGGCAGAAGACCAGCGATTAGCTGGTAACCAAGGTACACATCGGGTTTCCAGGCGCGGGCTGTGCCTGGAAACCCGATGTGTTATGTTTCGGTAGCTGAGGAGTGCAGGTAAAAAAGGCAATACACCAGAGCAGTTGGAATCTATGAGATTGCAGTACCCTGACTAAAACACCAACTCTACTAATTTCAAAATCACCTGAGATCACACGACCTCTACCACCTAAATTAGTTCTCTGGTGTAAAAAAATCAAAACAGCAGCCACTGAAAAAACTGCAAAAAGCAAAAGTACAAACATCAGTGGCTGAACTAAACTGAGAGGGCAAAAGCCCCCGGAGGGGACCCAGAAGGCCCCCACAGAAGTGCAGGACAAAATGCAAAAATATAGCACAAACACAAAATAAGAAATTGTCTTATCTGATAGCAGGAGATGCAGACACGACACAGCAGGCTACAAGGGAAACTGGAAAGAAGGATTCAGACCAGAACAATTGATCACCGGCAACCCTGATGGGAAAATGACTCCCTTATATAAGACCAATCAGTAACACCTGATTCCCAGTCCTCACAATCCTCACTAGTACCGCTTGTAACCACCAGAGGGAGCCTCTGCTCAGAACTCATCTCAAACCCATTCACAACAGTACCCCCCCCTTGAGGAGGGGTCACCGAACCCTCATTTGAGCAACCAGGTCGGTCAGGATGAGTTCTATGATACGCACGGATAAGTCTCCTAGCATGGATGTCCGAAGCAAACACCCAAGAATTGTCTTCCTGACCATAACCTCTCCATTTAACCAAATACTGGAGTCTTCGTCTAGAAAAACGAGAATCCAATATTTTCTCAACCACATACTCCAGATTGCCCTCAACCAAAACAGGGTCAGGAGGCACAGCAGCAGGAACCACTGGCTCAACAAACCTCTTCAACAAGGACTTGTGGAACACGTTATGGATCTTAAATGTCCCTGGAAGAAGCAAACGAAAAGAAACAGGATTAATAATCTCCATGATCTTATAAGGTCCAATGAACCTAGGCTTAAACTTAGGAGATGCTACTCTCATAGGAATATTCTTTGAGGACAACCAGACCAAGTCCCCCACTTTAAACCGAGGACCATCAGTCCTATGCCGGTTAGCAAACCGCTGGGCCCTCTCCTGAGAGAGGGACAACCTCTCCACTACCTGGTCCCAAATCTGCTGCATATGCTCAACAACAGAGTCAACACCTGGACAGACAGAAGCCTCCGTCTGTCCTGAAGAAAATCGAGGGTGAAACCCAGAATTACAGAAAAACGGAGACATCAAAGTGGCAGAGCTAGCCCTATTATTAAGAGCAAACTCAGCCAAAGGCAAAAAAGAGACCCAGTCATCCTGATCAGCAGACACAAAGCATCTTAGATAAGTCTCCAATGTCTGGTTTGTTCTCTCAGTTTGACCATTGGTCTGAGGATGAAATGCCGAGGAGAAAGACAATTGAACACCCAGTTTAGAACAAAAAGTCCTCCAAAATCTGGAAACAAACTGGACTCCTCTGTCAGACACAATGTTCTCAGGAATGCCGTGTAAACGAACCACGTGCTGAAGGAACAACGGCACCAATTCAGAGGAGGAAGGCAACTTAGGTAATGGCACAAGATGTATCATTTTGGAAAACCTATCACAAATTACCCAGATGGTGGTCATTCTCTGAGAAACAGGAAGATCGGAAATGAAATCCATAGAGATATGGGTCCATGGTCTCTTGGGCACAGGCAATGGCATCAACAAACCACTAGAGCGAGAGCAAGGCTTGGAGCGAGAGCAAGTCCCGCAGGACTGCACAAATTCCCTGACATCGCGAGACAAGGTAGACCACCAAAAGGACCGACTAACCAAGTCTCTGGTACCAAAAATTCCGGGATGCCCAGCCAATGCGGAACAATGAATCTCAGACATCACACTCTTTTTCCATTGGTCCGGGACAAACAATTTTCCAACAGGGCAGCGCTCGGGCCTATCCTCCTGACACCCCTCCAGAGCAAGTCTCAAATTGGGCGAGATGGCGGAAAGAACTACACCCTCCTTCAAAATAACAGAGGGATCAGATAGCTCAGGAGAGTCCGCAAGGAAACTCCTCGAGAGGGCATCCGCCTTAACATTCTTAGTGCCAGGAAGAAAGGAAACCACAAAATTAAAACGTGTGAAAAACAAGGCCCACCTGGCCTGTCTAGGATTGAGTCGCTTGGCAGATTCCAGATAGACCAGATTCTTATGGTCCGTAAGGACCACCACCTGATGTTTGGCTCCCTCCAGCCAATGTCTCCACTCTTCAAAAGCCCACTTCATGGCCAATAACTCCCGATTACCCACGTCATAATTACGTTCAGTAGGAGAAAATTTTCGAGAGAAAAAGGCACAAGGGTTACTTTTAGAGGTCTCTGGATCTTTTTGGGACAAAACGGCACCTGCCCCAATTTCAGAGGCATCAACCTCCACCTGAAATGGCAGAGAAACATCAGGCTGCCGTAGAACAGGAGCAGAAGTGAATCTCTGCTTAAGTTCCTGAAACGCAGAGACTGCCTCAGGAGACCAATTCACCACATCAGAACCCTTTCTGGTCAAATCAGTTAATGGTTTAACAATAACCGAGAAATTACCAATAAATTTACGATAAAAATTGGCAAAACCCAAAAATCTCTGAAGAGCCTTTAATGAAGTAGGTTGGACCCAATCACAGATGGCCTGAACCTTGACCGGGTCCATTTCAATAACAGATGTGGACAAAATGAATCCCAGAAATGAGATCTTCTGTACGCCAAAAAGACACTTTGATCCCTTCACATACAGAGCATTCTCTCTCAAAATCTGGAATACAGTTCGAACATGTTTCACATGAGAGTCCCAGTCATTAGAAAAAATCAAGATATCATCCAAATAAACAATCAGAAACTTGTCCACAAAATCCCTGAAAATGTCATTCATGAAGGACTGGAAGACGGAAGGAGCATTAGTGAGCCCAAAGGGCATCACTAGGTACTCAAAATGCCCTTCAGGGGTGTTAAATGCCGTCTTCCATTCATCCCCGTGCTTAATGCGAATAAGGTTATACGCCCCCCTGAGGTCAAGCTTGGTAAACCAAGTAACGTTTTTCACCCTGGAAAACAGGTCAGAAATCAAGGGTAACGGGTATTGATATTTCACAGTAATATTGTTCAAGAGACGATAATCAATACACGGCCTTAATGAACCATCTTTTTTGGCCACAAAGAAAAAACCGGCACCTAAGGGTGAAGAGGATGGTCTGATATGACCCTTCTCCAATGATTCCTTGATATAAGACCGCATAGCGTCATGTTCAGGTACAGACAAGTTAAAAAGGCGACCTTTAGGGAATTTACTACCTGGCACTAATTCAATAGCGCAGTCATAGCTCCTATGGGGAGGCAAGGATGCAGATTTACTTTCGCTAAACACATCAGAAAAATCAATCAAAAAGTCAGGAACATCCTGAGCCTGGGGGGAGGCAGAAAAAACAGGAGTGTTGGTATTAACACATTGGCAGCCCCAACTGGTTACAGACACAGATTTCCAATCCAAAACAGGATTATGAGACTGTAACCAAGGGAAACCCAGCACTATAATGTCATGCAGATTATATAGAACCAAAAATTTGCAGCACTCCTGGTGATCAGGTTCAACCCTCATTATCACCTGAGTAGAAAACTGGGGTTTATTCTCAGCCAAAGGGGTAGAATCGATCCCCAGTAAAGGAATAGACTTCTGTAGGGGTATCAAGGGAAACCCACAACGTTTAGCAAAATCATAATCCATCAGGTTAATAGCTGCTCCAGAATCAACGAAAGCCTGAGCAGAAAATGAGGACAGAGAGCATATCAGAGTGACAGTTAATAAAAACTTAGTCTGAACACTACCCAAGACAACTGAGCGTGCAAAATGTCTTCCCCGCTTAGGGCAGACTGAAATAGCATGAGAGGCATCACCACAGTAGAAACATAACCCATTGCGCTTTCGAAAATCATGACGCTGTGCGCCAGACACCACTCCATCACACTGCATGGACTCAGCAGCTGGCTCACAAGGCAACACCACTCCACGCATACCTCTCCGCTCACGCAAACGTCTGTCAATTTGAATCGCTAATAACATAGAATCATTGAGACCAGAGGGGACAGGGAATCCCACCATAACATCCTTTACATTATCCGACAGACCCTTCCGGAAAAGGGCCGCCAAAGCGTCGTCATTCCATTTGGTCAGGACTGCCCACCTACGGAATCTCTGACAGTATAACTCAGCGTCATCAAGCCCCTGATTTAATGCCAACAAGGCTTTTTCAGCTTGATCAGTGACATTAGGCTCATCGTACAATAACCCCAAAGCCTGAAAAAATGCATCAACATCACTCAAAACAGGATCCCCAGGTGTCAGGGAAAAAGCCCAATCCTGAGGATCGCCGCGCAGGAGAGAGATGATAATTTGAACCTGCTGCGCTGCGTTTCCTGAGGACTTAGATTTTAAGGCAAGAAACAATTTACAATTATTTTTGAAATTCTGAAACTTAGCTCGATCCCCTAAAAACAAATCTGGCATGGGGATCCTAGGTTCCACAACAGGCAACCCAGCAAGATAGATAGCAATACTCCGAACCTCAGTGGCAAGCTGATCCACACGGCCAGACAACTGTGCAAACTCCATTGGGAGAAAAGATCCTCCCCAGCACCCAGAGATACAGAGGGAAAAAAAAAAAAAAAAAAAATGCAACAAACAGAAAAATATCTCTGACAACTTTTCTTCCTTCAAAATATTTTTTCCCTTCTGTGAGTACCATACAATTTTTATGGCCGGTGATACTGTTATGTTTCGGTAGCTGAGGAGTGCAGGTAAAAAAGGCAATACACCAGAGCAGTTGGAATCTATGAGATTGCAGTACCCTGACTAAAACACCAACTCTACTAATTTCAAAATCACCTGAGATCACACGACCTCTACCACCTAAATTAGTTCTCTGGTGTAAAAAAATCAAAACAGCAGCCACTGAAAAAACTGCAAAAAGCAAAAGTACAAACATCAGTGGCTGAACTAAACTGAGAGGGCAAAAGCCCCCGGAGGGGACCCAGAAGGCCCCCACAGAAGTGCAGGACAAAATGCAAAAATATAGCACAAACACAAAATAAGAAATTGTCTTATCTGATAGCAGGAGATGCAGACACGACACAGCAGGCTACAAGGGAAACTGGAAAGAAGGATTCAGACCAGAACAATTGATCACCGGCAACCCTGATGGGAAAATGACTCCCTTATATAAGACCAATCAGTAACACCTGATTCCCAGTCCTCACAATCCTCACTAGTACCGCTTGTAACCACCAGAGGGAGCCTCTGCTCAGAACTCATCTCAAACCCATTCACAACACCGATGTGTACGTTGGATACCAGCGCGCTGCTGCAGAGGAGCTGGTAACCAAGGTACACATCGGGTTTCCAGGTGCCGCGTAGCGCCAGGAAACCCGATGTGTACCTTGGTTACCAGCTCCCTGCACCAGCAGGCTGGTATCCAACGTACACTGCGGTTAACTAAGCGACGTTACCAGCAGTGTCGCTGTCCTGTTCGCTGCCTGTTTGGCAGCTCACCAGCGATCATGTAGCGACACACCAGCGATCCTGACAAGTGCATATCGTTGTCGGGATCTCTGGTGTGTCGCTATGTGTGACAGGGCCCTAACAGGCCACCATACCATGAAATAACCAGATGACCTCAGGTTGTGATAGCAGCTGTCCGCCTCAGCGATCACGGGGGCGGCAATTAGTTGTTTCTTTGAATGCCACATGGAGACCCATTCTGTGTGAGACAATATATTGCTTCACTGGACAGTTTTTACTGATCTTCAGTAGCCATGGCAACCATAAAGACGTTGATTACGAGATTAGGCAATATGACCAGCTATTTACACAATTTTAGTCCATGTCCTCCTATTTTTGATAATTGGGTACATCAGTCCCCTGAACCTGTGTCCTGTGTACGAGAAGCCCTGCGGTCAGGGCGCACTATGCAGGGAGTCCATTGCTCAATCCTCACTACTCCCAACTGTCATCCTCTTGTCTCCCCAGCGGTGACTCCTGATTGGTCATCAACTCTGATTGGTGCACATGATTCAGGGGTTAGTGCAGGGGTCCAACATTTAAAGGGAACCTGTCATCATGAATTTGCAGCTCAATCAGCAGGCACCATGTTATAGAGCTGACACTGACTTTGCATTGGGACCGGTTGTCAGTCAGGGCTGGATTATGGCTACAGCCGCTGGTCTATATATTCAGAGCAGTGACTGAACAAGCGCCGGCGCTGCCCTGTAACTGAAACCAGAACACTGCTGGAGAGAATAAAGTTCATTTTCTCCCCGCAGCGTTCGGGTAAGTGCGGGCACCGTGCAGGTTTGGTTATTAGCGTTTTTTTTTGGGTGACAGATTCCCTTTAAGATTGTGAGCCCCTAATGGGGACAGTGATGATGATGTCTAGGGAATATTTTAGCACAATATCACTAAGCACAATAAATAATAATCAGACACAAGGTAGACATACTGTATATTAATGAAAAACATCAAACACTACTGTATTGTCAGGAATACCACTCACATTCAAGGCATGTATAAACAATTTAACCCCTTATTACCCAATGATGTCCAGTGTCCGTCATTTGGTGCCTCCCCGTTTGGTCCGGGCTCTGTCGATGAGCCTGCACCTTTTCCTGATCTGATCAGCTGTCATGTGCTCCTAACAGCTGCTGGTGGAATTGTGATCCACCCTAGGCTGTTAACATGTTAAATGCCGCTGTCAGTCTCTGACAGTTGTATATAACATGCACGCACCAGAAGCGCGTCGCAAACCACGGCTATTGGCGCCCGTGTCACATGAACACGGGTCGCCGATCAGTTGGCATGACAATCCGGGGGTCTGCAGCAGATTCCGACGCTCATAGCAAGTGAGATCAAATGGTGTCAATAAAAACATTAGCTCAGCATGCAAAAATTAACTTCTCAACAATCCCCTATACATTTTTGGTATCTACGAACTCATAAGGACCTGGCGGATCATAATGGTAGTTCAGTTTTAGCATTTAGTGAACATGATAAAAAAAAACAAAAGTAGAATTGCACTTTTTTTGCAAAATCACCGTACTTTGAATTTTTTTTCCCATTTTCCAGTACACTATTTGGTAAAAATCAATCATGTAATTCAAAAGTACAACTCGTCCCACAAAAAACAAGAGTTCATATTGACGGAAAAATAAAAACGTTATGGATCTGGGAAGAAGGGGAGCAAAAAACTGAAATACCCCAGGTCCTTAACGTGTTAAAGGGGCCTTTCCAGCCCCCTTATGAGCATTCTAGCAGGTTTGTGTACATTTTTCGCCACTCACCTCCCCATACTGTAGTGGAGCCAGAATATTAATTTTACATTTCACCGGGAATTTGAAAAATGGGTATTCTAGCGACCTGCCACTTTAGTGGTGTGTGACAATAATTTTTTGAAATGTGGAGACTCCAAGATGGGTCTCCATCTGGTGGGTTGCCTGTGTAAGTAGGGCTCCCAGACAGGCAGGCCTGCACTTACTTTAGGTCAACTACCTGTGTTACATTTTTCTACCAATAGTACTAAATGAAAATAGAATTAGACTTACCGGTAATTCGGTTTCTAGGAACCTTCCACGACAGCATAGGAGGTTGTCTCCATGCCCTAATAGGGGACAGGAAGCACAAAGAGGTTAAAAGCCCCTCCCACATCCTACTCGCCAGTAACTTACAACTACCACCATAGCATCTGTTACCTTTAGATACCCAGGGATTATCCAAGGAACATAGGGAGGGAATTAGTGTTGTCGTGGAAGGTTCCTAGAAACCGAATTACCAGTGAGTCTAATTCTATTTTCTCTAGTCACTTTCCAGAACAGCGTAGGAGGAATACCAACCAGTTCTCCACTAGGGGGGACAACAGCCTGAAGCACCTTTCGGCCAAAGGCTAAATCCCTATTGGACAATAAGTCCAATCTATAGTGTCTGGTAAAAGTGTGAAGTGAAGACCATGTAGCGGCCCTGCAAATCTGCTTGGTGGATGCGCCTGCTCTTTCAGCCAGGAGGCTGAGGTAGATCTTGTAGAATGAGCCTTGACCCCGGAGGGGGGTGTCAAATTCTGGGCTAGATATGCCTCTTGGTCCAATTCGCGATGGTACTCCTCGCCACCTTCTTTCCTTTATTTCGACCCGATGGATGAACAAATAAATTCTGGTCAACTCGCCATGGTTTGGTTTGCCAAACATCGAGAGTATGGAATTCCTCCTCCTTTGCATTTGTTGGATTCTGGCAAAAGGAGAAGAGGATGATGTCTTGTGAATGGTGAAAATCGGACACCACCTTGGGCAGAAAAAACAGATCAAGATGAAGAACTATACAATCGTCTCGGATTATTAGATAAGGTTCTCTTATAGATAATGCCTGTAATTCACTTATTCATCTAGCCGTAGTTATAGCAATTAGGAAGGCTGTTTTGAACGAAAGAAACTGAGGGGTACAGAAGGATAGAGGTTCAAATGATGGTTGTGTGAGACCTTTGAGGACTAAATTTAGATCCCAAGAGGGAATAACAGTTTGATTCCTGGGACATAGTCTATGGGCTGACACCATGAACGTTTTAATCCAATGATGTTTGGCGAAGTCCTGATCAAACACAGAGCTCAGGGCAGAGACCTGAACCTTCAAGGTACTAGGCTTGAGGCCTAACTAACCCTTTCTGTAGGAAGTCCAATATTTGCGAAATGTTGGGGTGGAATGGATCTGGTATGTTAGGAATGCACCAGGATGAAAACTTCTTCCACACCTTGTTATAAATGGCATTGGTGACTGGTTTCCTGGACTTCTGTAAGGTAGAAATTACTTTGTCCAAAAGCCCCCGTGCACGTAACACCTGGGCCTCAGTAACTAAGCAGCTAATTTCAGTTTTTGAGGATCCGGATGATGCAAAGGTCCCTTCGAGAGAAGGTCAGCGTCCTGTGGCAATTGAACTGGACCGTCTACCTGGAGATTGATGATAAGGCTGACCAGCTATCTGGCCACATTGGAGCCACTAGGATGTTGGTACCTGATCTTCCCGATCTTCCAAAGAGTCCCCCACATCGGAGAACGCTTAGCTAACTGGAAGCTCCACTCCTGAGAGAAGGCATCACTCCCATGGACCTGTCCTTGTGGTTCAGGGAGAAATAGGTTTCGACTTGGGTATTTTGGCCTGAGGCAAAATAAGTCGATCTCTGGCAGACCCCATCTTGCTACCAGCATCTGGAAGATTCCCTGGTTCAGGCTCCATTCTCCTGGCTGTATGTCCTGGCGACTCAGGAAATCTGCCTGGAGGTTGGAGGACCCTTTTAGGTGGATGGCTGTTAGGGATAGAAGATGTTTTTCGGCCTAACAAAATATTCGGCTTAATATGTTCTTAAAGCTGTCGAACTTTGTGCTCCCCTGATGTTGGAGGTGTGCTATGGTAGTGATGTTGTCCAAATATACTCTGACGTGAAAACCGGTGACCAGGTTGTCTGCTGCAAGAAGGGCCTCCACCACCGCCTTTAGTTCTCTGAAGTTGTTGGACCTGGCACCTGCTCTGGACTCCAGCATCCCTGGAAAGGAGTATGGAACACTACAGCACCACAGACTCTCTTGCTGGTGTCGGTGCTCAGCCGTTTCTTTGGGGACTCCCACTATAGAGAGATCATATTCAGGATGTTCTCATGCACCAGGAAACCAATCTGTTTTCCTGCTTTCAACCCTCTAAGCATTTTGTCCTGAATTGTTTGGGGAACCTGTTCCTCTTCCAAACCCATAGTGCTACGGACTGCAATAACTAAGTCCTCCATATATTCTGCGGAGAAGAGATATTTCCTAGCCTCCGATGTCTTACGGGCTGAAGATTCCTCCCATTTTCCTGAAGCCGAGTCATGAGAGCCTTCAGAATCAGAGTCAGAATCCTCAATTTGGATCTTTCTTTTCTTAAGGGGAGATGGTCCCAGAGAAGGAGGTGGAGGTGTAAAAGAGGCCAAGGGAGGACTGGACGTCCTGCTTGACAAGGATACGTATTTCATCCAGGAGTGAGGAATGTTCAGCCCTGACCACTTTATCCATACACTCTTGACATAGCTTCTTCTCCCAGAGAGAGGGAAGATTCTTATTGCAGATGGCACATCTAGGAACCTTCTTAGGCTGGTTTCACATTTGCGTTGGGCAGAGCTGCATACTTTCTCTGTTAAGCCCTGCCCTTTGCCGCACCTCTTCCGTTCAGCTCCGCTTACGTCTGCATGCGTCCTGCATACCTTATCTTTAACTTTGGGTACGCAGCCCATGCGGATGTACGCGGATGCGTCCGAATGCATCGTTTTGACGCTGCGCTGAACATGTTGCATTTTGTGGAGGTCGGCGGGCGTGTCAAAACGTACATCCGCATGGCCTGCTCACCCAATATTAAAGATAAGGTACGCCGGACGCATGCAGATGTAGGCGGAGCTGAATGGAAGAGGTGCAGCAGTGGGCGGGGCTTAACGGAGGACGTACGCAGCCTTCCGCAGCTCTGCCCAACACAAATGTGAAACCAGTCTTAGCAGGGTTTTTAGGGGCAGACTTGTCTTCCTAGGAAAATCGGAGAGGAGTATAACAAAAAAGACCTCACTACAGTACTGTACCTAGGACTCTCGGCTAGGACCCACCCCTCTCTACAGACTTGCTGTGGCAGCGCCGGGCTTCGCAGGTGCAGAGCAGGAAGCAGACACACCATCCATTCTGTAGGGATTAGCCTTACCTGGAGGTGTCTTCCAGCAGGTTTATATAGGAATAAACCCTGGCCCCCAGCGCCATTTGGTTTTCCCTCCTCGCCATCTGGGTCCTGAGCAGGCGTCAACAAGTTCAGTGTGCTCTGCACGCCGTTCGGGAGCCGGAGCGGATGCAGAAGACCGATCCGGAAGCGTATGTGTTCCACTGTGTAACGCAAAATCCAGAAGTGACTTGCGCGTGGTATGACGTCACTTCCAGATCGCGCTTAACGGCGTGCATGAGAGAAAGGAAGCCGGAGAATCCAGGGAGGCCTCCGGCTATGGGGATCACTGGCCTGCTTTACCCCCAGCGGGAGCGCAGGTGGGCCACGAGGTTCCGAATCCTCTGCAAGGCAGGGAGATAGGAGCAGCATGGAGGAGGAGAGCGAAGCCCACGGCCACCACTGCCCAGCTTCAGCAACAAAAGACAGGTACACTGCGATCGCCGGCCACACAGCATACGGAAAAACGAAAAACCTCTCCCTGCCCCATGGGGGACAGGAAAGACACTGGTGAGTAGGAGGTGGGAGGGGCTTTTAACCTCTTTGTGCTTCCTGTCCCCCATTAGGGCATGAAGACAACCTTCTATGCTGTCGTGGAAGGTGACTAGAGAAACTGATGTTTGTGCCATCTTAATGCGGCTGGTAAAAAAAAAATGCCGGTATTGCATGAGGTATCAGGTTTCACAGCTAAGAGCGCGTACATCACTCCCTTAACCATCAGATCCTCATTAAAACGTTAATTCTAAGCTGTAAATGCTGCGCCAGACCCGGATACCTCATGCACGGCCCATGGCTGACTGCTTCTGTGCCATTTGCAAATTTCTACTGTGGCTCTATTGATGCCACTTTTCCTGGTGTCTTCCCCTAATTTTAGCTGCTTGGGAAGCTTTTTGTCACGACTTAAGGTGTTGTGTATGTGTTTGTTTTTGCCTCCCATTGAATCTAATGGGGTTCGGATACGTTCATCTAACCATTCGGTGAACAGTTCAGCGAACTGCGGTCCCTTCTGTGACTCCAAACCGAACCTTGAAAGGTTACTGTGAAGAACTAAGCCGACCGCCACACGGTAGCCCGGGTATCACAGCTTCTGATCCCACCGCTGCCACCAATTGTGAAGAACTAAGCCGACCGCCACACGGTAGCCCGGGTATCACAGCTTCTGATCCCACCGCCGCTACCAAATGTGAGGGACGACCCCCTTCCTCCCACGTCACCAATGGGACGTAACTCCACAGGTACAGCTCTCCGGCGCCCCCTTTGTCTCTCAGGTCAGTAAGGGAACTGCACCTAGAGCAAATGGCACCGGGGAGGTTGTCCTGTTACCCACTGGGTATTATAAGATTCGTGATCAGAGTAAAAGCATCAGCCCAAGATTAATTTTATGGTTTAATCGCCTTAAGAGCGCACTAGATAATTACAGAAATATACAGTAAAGCTATACAACGTAATTACAATGGATTTGCAGTCAGAGAAAAAATACAACGATAATGTACAAGGCTTAAAGGTATAAGCTATAGATCAATATTACCGGGTAGTATGGTCATGGGAAGGTAGGGGCTCTGCCGTCCCCAGGTACAGTCTTCAGTTGCTGGATAGTCCCCAAAGCATGTGTTGCTGCACCCTTGGCAAATCAAATCTGTCCCATGTGTTTCTTGCTGCTGTGAGATTGAATGAATCCAGCCTGTCCATGCTACAGTTCTTAAGTCTGATAGGCCCTTCCCCTTTGCTTTGAAGCACGCATATTAACTGGCCTGCAATTCATATGGAGCAGGAAATACTGGCTTAAGTTTGAGCCATTTAACATACGACTGACCATCTTATTCAGACACTGGCCTAAATCAATTAGCATATTAAAGCCCTTTTGATTCATAGTGGACATCAAAACCGGTCGTACTGGATATGCTAATAGGCCCTGTGTAGTTAGCAATCTGTGGCTCTGTGAACTGACAAAATGGAGGCTGGTACAGGCCCTATCTAAGATGGTGGCGGTCCCGACCTCACAGTTACTAATAAGTTATGTTTACCCCAAAATTTACTTTATAACTTGTCCCCCAAAAAATAGACCCTATTACAACCACGTCGATAGAAAAAAAAAGTTATGACTCCCAGAAGGTGGAGATGATTGCAGCATTTTAAATGCCAAATAGTCTGGGTCCTTAATGGGTTAATAAGGACATGTCCTGACTTTTGTAGCAGTTGTAGCAAATACTTGTATGCTTCAATTTTGGAGTATACAAGAATTAGAATCGCTCTGCGCTGTACCATCCCTCCATTATTCCTTTTAGAAGGATCAGTGCTGAAAGGTCAGTCTGACTAGCAGTACAGCCTCTTTGACAAGGGGAATGGGAACAAGTTTTCAATTTTTTCAGAAATATTCAGGAGGAATAATAGAAATGGCACAATATAGGAAAATATGATTGATCTGAATTGATATTTCCAGAGAATACAAGTGATTATTAATATACAGATGTTCGGAGAGGGGACCATGTGTGAGAGCTCCTGACTGCATCTAACTCATGGACTGGAGTGAGATTCTGGGCCCATTATGAGAGGATCTAAGCTGTGGTCAGTGAGTGCGGTTTACACGAAGATCAAAGCTGTGGTCTCAATTACACTAGGATGGAGGACTAGAGGCCCACAGCCTTTTTTCTCCTGTGCGGTGGTCATTGAAACCAAATCCCACCATACATTGGTCCCCAAGTGCGCTCTTTCACTGGCCAGCACAATCTTTGCCAGACGGCAGGGACATGTAGCGATAGTCTCACAAGCTGTACATCTGAATACCCCTCCTTCTCACTGTCACCTACCACCTAGTGCTCAAGGGAGGGAGAGGAGGATAAAGACTGAGACATAGTTGTACCCAAAAGGTCAGCCTTGGGTGCAGTGGCACCATCCATTATTTATCAGCATCAGGGTTGAAAAATTGACTTTTTATTTTTTTTCTGGACAGCTAATAATAACAGACAGACTATATTTTTTTTACAGACATATTGGAAAATGATATTAAATCATGATTATAAGTGAAACATAACTACAGCCCATAAGCTGCATTCACTGCAAACTGTAAAATGATTATAATTAGTTAAAATAATCTGTTTAATTTTATTCAGCTTACATTTTTTTTACAGATAGCCCAAAAAAGTGCTTTATTTATATGGACAGTCCTATAATTTGTGGACTGTTGGTAGCCCTGATCATCCACAAGGGAGCCCCATGTCTGTGCACAGGCACCAGCTCTTAACTCATACAGTACACAGCACTCTGCTGCCATCATGTGGCAGATGTGAGAGCTGCAACATCTCTTTTTCGACATACAAAACAGAACATTCTGTATCTTAATCTACGCAAAGTAACCTCCCATTGTCTAGTGCATGCGATTGCTTTAACGGTTTCAGCGTGAGGTCTGTCCCATCCTGGCTATTATTACCCATTTGTTCATTTTTCTGTGGCTATATATGTCTTGTTTTATATGAATTTGTCTGCTCCAGCCGACCTCACCATCACACTTCCTTGACGTTTCTGCAGTACAGTATTGGTGAGGCACTCTCCCAGGTAATCTGTCAGTTTCCATTCTTCTCAGATGGACTTTTCATTTCTTTCTCTGGCCTACCTAGAGACCATCAGCCCCCGAACATCCATGGGACATTACATCCCAATGTAAGGGGTGTAGCAGAAGTCCTAATGTGGAGAGGGATGCCAGTGTCAACCTTCTGCTCCATTCCACTTGCATCCGAATATTGATAACGCAGTTGCTACCGACTCCGAAGCTTCTAAATCACAGACTATGTGTCTTACTTAAAATGCCTGACAAGATCCCCGCAGTTACAGCGTAAGATTAGAGACATTCATAAAACCATGGAATAAACACAGCTGTCAAATATGCAGCATTTGCCTCTCAGCAAGTCTCTTCAGAAGAATCTACTTCCAAATCTCAGAGGAGCGACATCCAGAAAGTTCTTCTGACTATCCATCAATGCCAGACAGCATTTACATCTAGAATTGTTTAACTCAAAGTTGACATCTGTATCATAAAACAAAATGTGCAGAAAACAAGAGAACCGTGACGAACCCGAACAAAAGATAAGCTGCAGGCAAGATCGCTTTATGGACGATCACTTAACTCCTGTGGAATGAATCCTCTCATCATTTGGCTATATTCACAGTAGAGAGAACCCATGGTGTCCCTCTACCAGCAGTTGGCCAATCCACATCACACCTTCAGCAATACATTTTTGATTTACTGAGATAGGTAACAGTTAGCAAGGCCAAAAAAGACATTTGTCCATCCAGTTCAGCCTATATTCCGTCATAATAAATTCCCAGATCTACGTCTTTCTAAAGAACCTAATAACTGTAAGATACAATATTGTTACGCACCAGGAAGACATCCAGGCCTCTCTTAAACCCCTCGACTGAGTTTTCCATCACCACCTCCTCAGGCAAGAAATTCCTGATTCTCACTGCCCTAACAGTAAAGAATCCTCTTCTATGTTGGTGGAAAAACCTTCCTCCTCCAGACACAGAGAATGCCCCCTTGTGACCGTCACCTTCCTTGGTATAAACAGATCCTCGGAGAGATATTTGTATTGTCCCCTTATAACTTATACATGGTTATTAGATCGCTCCTCAGTCATCTTTTTACCAGACTAAATAATTCTAATTTTGCTAATCTCTCTGGGTATTGTAGTTCCCCCATCCCCTTTATTAATTTTGTTGCCCTCTTTTGTACTCGCTCTAGTTCCATTATATCCTTCCTGAGCACCGGTGCCCAAAACTGTACACAGTACTCCATGTGCGGTCTAACCAGGGATTTGTACAGAGGCAGTATAATGCTCTCATTATGTGTATCCAGACCTCTTTTAATGCACCCCATGATCCTGTTTGCCTGGGCAGCCGCTGCCTGGCACTGGCTGCTCCATGTAAGTTTATCATTAACTAGGATCCTCAAGTCCTTCTCCATGTCAGATTTACCCAGTAGTTTCCCATTCAGTGTGTAATGGTGATATTCCTATATGTATAACCTTACATTTATCATTGTTAAACCGCATCTGCCACCTTTCGGCCCAAGTTTCCAACTTATCCAGATCCATCTGTAGCAGAATACTATCTTCTCTTGTATTGACTGCTTTACATAGTTTTGTATCATCTGCAAATATCGATATTTTACTGTGTAAACCTTCTACCAGATCGTTAATAAATATGTTGAAGAGAATAGGTCCCAACACCGACCCCTGCGGTACCCCACTGGTCACAGCGACACAGTTAGAGAATACACCATTTATAACCACCCTCTGCTTTCTATCACTAAGCCAGTTACTTACCCATTTACACACATTTTCCCCCAGACCCAGCATTCCCATTTTGTGTACCAACCTCTTGTGTGACACGGTAGCAAATGCTTTGGAAAAATCAAGATATACAATGTCCAATGACTCATCTTGCTCCAGTCTATCGCTTACCTCTTCATAAAACTGATTACATTGGTTTGACAGGAGCGATTCCTCATAAACCCATGCTGATATGGAGTTAAACAGTTATTCTCATTGAGATAATCCAGAATAACATCCCTCAGAAACCCTTCAAATATTTTACCAACAATAGAGGTTAGACTTACTGGCTTATAATTTCCAGGTTCACTTTTAGAGACCTTTTTGAATATTGGTACCACATTTGCTATGCACCAGTCCTGTGGAACAGACCCAATCGCTATTGAGTCCCTAAATATAAATAATGGTTTGTCTATTACATTACTTAGTTCTCTTAGTACTTGTGGGTGTATGCCATCCGGACCCGAAGATTTATCTATTTTCATCTTATTTAGCCGGTTTCGCACCTCTTCTTGGGTTAGGTTGGTGACCCTTCATATAGGGTTTTCTTTGTCTCTCAGCATTTCACCTACTGTAGCATTTCATTTTCCACCATGAATACCGTGGAGAAGAAGGTGTTTAATAGATTAGCTTTTTCCTCGTCATCTACAACCATTCTTTCCTCACAATTTTTTAAGGGGCCTACACTTTCACTATAGATATAAATGAAGAACAGTTTGGGATTAGTTTTACTCTCCTTAGCAATGTGCTTCTCTGTTTCCATTTTGGCAGATTTAATTAGTTTTTTAGATAAAGTATTTTTACCTATAGTTTTTTAGGGCTTCAACTGTGGCATCCCGCTTTAGTAGTGTAAATGCTTTCTTTTTACTGTTAATTGCCCCTCTTACTTCTTTGCTTAGCCACATTGGGTTTTTCCTATTTCTTGTCCTTGTATTTCCACAAGGTATAAACCGCTTTCAGTGCCTATTTAGGATGTACTTAAAGGGAATCTGTCACCCCATTTTAGCCATATCAGCTAAAGATATGGCTGAATAGTGCATCCCATAAGCAAGCTATCGGCATGTAGCTTATATCCTGATACCCCCGTTTTGATAGCAAAATACCTTTGTAAAGTTCGTATTTTTGGCTGTCAATCAGGGCGGTCCGGTGCGATGGGCGGCAGTTATTCGCTTCCCCCACCCGCCTCCATTCTTGCCGTACGTACTTTTTTTTTCCCTGTCCGTTGGCTTGCCGCGATTGCGCTGTGAAAAAGTCCCTCACGCGTACGCATTGTGCTTTTCCTAACAGTGGGCAAGCAATCATTACTGCGCAAGCACAAGTAGTTAGTCACTTTACTTAACCCGGAAGTCGTCCAGTCATTGCAGCTTGCCGCTGATGACTTCCGGGCCAAGGAAAGTCAGGAAGACTTGTCGCATGCGCAGTACTGATTTCCTACTTTGCTCGCTGTTGGGCAAAGAACACTGCGGGGGCCCAGTTTCACCGCGCAATCGCAGAAACATTACGCTGTCTGTGATATTCACAGACAGCGTTACGTGAGAGAAGCGGAGGAGCGGGGGGGGGGGGGGAAGGAATAACCGCCGTCCATTATTTTGCTATCAAAACGGGGGTATCAGGATATAAGCTACATACCGATAGCTTGCTTATGGGACGCACTATTCAGTCATATCTTTAGGTGATATGGCTAAAATGGGGTGACCGATTCCCTTTAAACATTTACCATTTATCATCTGTATTCTTATTTCTGAGGATTTTGTCCCAGTCAACCAGATTAAGGGCATCTCTAAGCTGGTCAAACTTTGCCTTCCTAAAGTTCAGTGTTTTTGTGACTCCTTGACAAATCCCCCTAGCGAAAGACAAGTGGAACTGTACAATATTGTGGTCACGATTTCCTAAGTGCCCGATGACCTGGAGATTTGTTATTCTGCAGTTAACTATGTTAAGGTAGAAGGATGCACTCTACAAGTGCTTCTCACTAAATTAGAACATCATCAAAAAGTTAAGCATCACATAGCACATCAGTCCCGCATATAGTGATTGATTGTGCTACATAGATGTTGTACCAACTAGTCCCTTTTATATATATTATAAAAAAAAAAAAAAAAAAAAAAAAAAAAGGAGCGCAGTATAGTCTAATTTACTATGCTAATGGGGTTACAGCTGAGCACAGGTTGAATAGCTCTATAAATTTTGGGGTCCATTTCCTCACATCTCACTATATTAAAAATTTGTTCTAAAAATGACGCTTTTCAGACAGAAATATATTTTTTTTCACACTTATTTTGAACTAAATCCTTTAATAAAAAGTGGACTTATGGCTCATTACACCCATAAATTGATTCTTTAGGGGTGCAGTTTAGAAAATTGAGTCAAATGTGGAGTTTCTGCTGTTTTGGCAAGTCAACAACTCCATTTCAGCCAAATTTGGAGTGAGTATTGCCAAGCTCAGATGAAAGTGGGTAATAGTTGTCCATTTTTATACATTACCTCTTGCAAAAGTGAAAGAAATTAGAGCTAAAACATTTTCATGAAAAAAATTGAAATATTTATGACAAACTAATATTATCATATTGTGTGTAGTACCTGTGGGGTCAAAATCCACGCTGTACCCCTTAATAAAATCTTTTGAGGGGTGTAGTTTCCAAAATAGGATCAGTTGGGGGGCAGGGTTTCACAGTTTAGGCACATCAGGGGCTCTCCAAACGCAACCTGGTGTCCACTGCCAACTTCAGCCAATTTTGGGTTCCGAAAGTCGAATGGGGCTCCATCCCTTCAGAGCCCTGCCATGTGCCTAAGCAAAAGTTTTCCCCCACATATGGGGTATCAGAGTACTCCGGAGAAATCGCATAAATTGTAATGTCCATTTTCTCCCATTACGCTTGAGAAAAAGATGTAAAGTAGACATGGGAAATGTTATTTATTACTATTTTATGTGGTATAACGCTCTGGTTTAAGGGCATAAAAATTAAAAGTTTGAAAATTACTACATTTTTTGCCAAATTGATATTTTAATAAACGCAAATATCATCCAAACTTTACCACTCTCATGAAGTACAATATGTCACGAGAAAACAGTCTCAGAATCAGTGGGACCTGTTGAAGCGTTCCAGAGAGTTATTACCACATAAAGTGATACTGGTCAGATTTAAAAAACAAGACTGTCCTCAACGTACAAAATGGATAGGTCCTTAAGTGTTAAGGGGCCTATATGTTTACTTCTAAAGGGTTAAAAATATAGTTATTTTCCATTGTAGTACATTCTCTGGCTTAGGCCTCTTTCACACATCCGTTTTTTGACTTCAGGCACGATCCGGCGTGTTGTTAAAAAAATGGATCCGGTACCGGATGCGTTTTTTTTTAGCATTGACTTTCATTAGCGCCGGATCGCGCCTGATGTCACTGCGTTGCATCAGTTTTTGTCCGGATCCGGCGGAAATGTACATTCCGGCGGCCGGACAAAACGGTGACTGCAACGTTTTTTATTTTTCCCAGAGCCGCCTGATAGTGTCTGAAGTGGCGCATCAGGCGGCCGGAAATAATAGAAGTGAATGGAACCGGACCAGTCTTTTGTGCAAACGGTCAATAGACTGATCCGGATTCTGGAAATCAGGGACTACTACTACTACATTTTTCACTGTCATGCGAACCTGCATTTTCTGGCTGCAAAACTTCTTTTTCCGGGTTCAAAAGTTCAGGTCGGATCCAGCAAAAAAACTGATCCGTTGCATCAGTTTTTTCATTTCAGCGCCGGATCCGTCCCTTCAGATATTCGATGGATTATGACTGACACAAAAAAACTGATGTGTGAAAGCAGCCTAAGATGTCGTGGGGGGGGATAGTACTTTTGAACATGAGTCAACAGTGCAAGCAGCAGCTCCAACACCAATCGACAACAAAAGAAGAAAATTGATGAAGATCTGCTGTTATACTATGATGTCGTCTCCCATACTTTGCATCTATCTCTAACGACTCACAGCATGGAGGGCAGTATATAGCATATCGAGCAGTGTAGCTGTGAATCAAGCACTGGGGTTATAAATATCCAATAAAAAGCGTCAGTTTTGCACTGTTCTTTGTAGCTGCTCCCTACTCGACCTTCTCTCCCTAAATTTTTATGGGCTGCAGCTGAAAGCTGATCCCTCACAGTGCACCTGAAAGTCTTCATCACCGCTTTACCGATGATGGAATTTAGCAGTGAATTAAGAGCGAATGAGTAGAAAGCAAGAGAAGGAAAAAGTGGCTTTTAAAAGAGTAAGTGGGTGTTTGTAACATATAGCAGTTTCTTATTTTCACTGGTAGTCTTGATTCATGCAGTTAAAATTGCACAGCTACTACTTTTAGGAAAGAGAATCACTGCTTGCAGAAAGGAAAAGGTTTATTGCAGCAGCAGATGAGCAATCTATACATCATAACATTTTATGAAATGTGCAACAGTGTAAGAGGAATCAATTGTAGATTTATAAGAAAAAAAAAAATCATGAAGGCTGTAACAACCCCCTTTAAAAGGGACCCTCTGAAAGAGAGCTTATATGCCTTATTATTATGGCATAGAAACGTTACAGAAGAGTTCATAGCTCGTGCACCAAAACAGAGAACTGATAATGTGAATCCTGATTGTCAGTCAGAAGGGAACTCGTGGAGACTAATCGCCCAACGGACCCATTTGTAAAGGGCTTGCACCTGAAAAATCTTGCAGTTATGTGTTATATTATCTTCAGATTCCCCCCACTCTTCCCAATCAGGTCTCCAGCTCCACATATCAGTTTCTCCGAAGTTATTCTGCAAACCATATTTTAATAATATAGACAACTACATGGCGCCAAGAATCACATGATGGCACGAGATTAAACGTGTTTATGAAATGCCAACACAAAGCAGAAAATCTTTAACCAAATTGATCAACTAAAATTCATCAATCACAGAACAAAAACATTGAAACCGGCGTCAGTCAATAACCAAGGATATCACGGCTTCACTTTGTGGCAGACCTTTGAAACATGTCCAGTAGGGTCTGCTGCTTATTACTTGGCCTTAAGACTTCAGAGGATTGGGTTTTTGATGAGGAGTGCCTTCCTTTATTCTGAGTTTGCAGCTTCTGTTTTTTGGGGCAGGTTGTTTATTTTCATCAGATGTGTCACCATTTACGGGGCTCTCAGACGGCGACATTTTCAGAGGAGTAACGTCCAACGTTTCTTGTGCAGTTGTCCTCTTTGGTCGCAGCTTGTATTCATCAGGGGATCCTTTCGATCTGCTAGTCTTGTCTTCTTTATCCAGAAGCTTCTGCAGCTTCAATGCCAGCAGTCGATCCTCATCTTCTTGTATTTTTCGTTCAGTGAGAGTCTTTTCCAGCTCTATTAATCTTTCTGTATGTAATCCTTCAGCCAAATTGTTCTCCGGGCAAAAAAACTTCTGCAGCTTCTCAGCTGAATGGCTGTCTACGTCTAGAGGGGTTTCTAAGGTTCGTTTTGCCGCTGTTTTTACCTTTGGAGAACTGGTAACAATGCTGGATTCTGAATAGCTCCGCTGCCCACAGTCACCTTCACCAATGGAAGACAACGGCAGGGAAAAGTCTTTAGCAGCCATGTTTGATGGGGTCTTATTTGTATTCTTGGCTTCAGCATCTGAACTCACTACACTTTGGGCGGCATCAATAGGTGAACAAGCAGATAAACAAGGAATCTGCAGCTCTGTATCAAAATCGGCAACTTCTCTTCCACTGACAGAAAAACTAAACTGAGGAGAAAGAGATGGCATTGAGTCTTCATCGGAGTCCAACACACATGCATGACTTTGACTTCCCAAGCCGGAATTAATACTCTAAAAAAAAAAAAAAAAAAAAAAAAAAACACATCAGTAGGGAGCACAATCCAAAAAGATGATTATCACAAACCGTGAACTAAAGATAAGACTGCCTACAGTCCCGCCCCAGAGCATGGACATCTCATTAACTGAAAACTCACTGATTACACAAGAACCACAAGACAGATTTCTTCACTCTAGCTATCATTTTAATCAATTTAACACTGTCATCCTGACAGTGTCTGTAGGTTACTTAGCAAGTAATGGTAGTGAATAGGGCTGTATTAAAATAGGTAGACAAAGTCCAATCTTGCAGGCTTTCTGCGTGTCAGCATACATTAGCATGGGACTAGAGCAGCAGAAGATGGAAACCCTATGTTGTGTGATCAAAAGTGGCCATAACGATTAAGTATCGGAAATGTTGCATTTGAAAGAAGTCAATGGCTTTTGGGATACTGACATGTTCAGCTAGCAACTTTAGGCCTTTTTCATAAATAATTTTTTTCGGCATTTTCACCATTATGAATTTCATCCAAACCAGTGTTGTACATAATTCGTTATTTGCAGTATTACTCATTTATGTTTTCGGATTGAAGGACTGACCCCTAAACCACACAAGCTCCATTGGTAGTTCTGTCAGGATTGATGCAATAACAAGATTTTGGTTGCTTACCGTAAAATCTGTTTCTCTGAGCCTTCATTGGGGGACACAGGAAACCATGGGTGTATGCTGCTGCCACTAGGAGGCTGACACTATGCAGAAAAAAAGTTAGCTCCTCCTCCGCAGTATACACCCCTCCAACAGGAGCTAGGGAATTCAGTTAGTGAGAAAGCAGTAGGAGAAGCAATCTACAGTCATGGCCAAAAGTTTTGAGAATGACAAATATTATATTTTCACATGATCTGCTGCCCTCTGGTTTTTATGTGTGTTTGACAGATGTTTTTATCACAGACAGAAATATAATAATTGCAAACATATGAGTAACAAAAGCTTATATTGACAGTTAGAATGAGTTAATGCAGCAAGTCAATATTTGCAGTGTTGACCCTTCTTCTTCAGAACCTCTGCATTTCTCCCTGGCATGCTCTCAATCAACTTCTGGACCAAATCCTGACTGATAGCAGTCCATTCTTGCACAATCAATGCTTTCATTTTGTCAGAAT
This sequence comes from Oophaga sylvatica, assembly GCA_033576555.1. Classification (NCBI taxonomy): domain Eukaryota; kingdom Metazoa; phylum Chordata; class Amphibia; order Anura; family Dendrobatidae; genus Oophaga; species Oophaga sylvatica. The sequence continues at coordinate 77,792,633 of JARQOD010000005.1, forward strand.
TTTTAGGTTTTTGTTTGTCCACCCATCTCTTGATGATTGACCACAAGTTCTCAATGGGATTAAGATCTGGGGAGTTTCCAGGCCATGGACCCAAAATCTCTATGTTTTGTTCCCTGAGCCATTTAGTTATCACCTTTGCTTTATGGCAAGGTGCTCCATCATGCTGGAAAAGGCATTGTTGATCGCCAAACTGCTCTTGGAGGGTTGGGAGAAGTTGCTCTTGGAGGACATTCTGGTACCATTCTTTATTCATGGCTGCATTTTTAGGCAAGACTGTGAGAGAGCCGATTCCCTTGGCTGAGAAGCAACCCCACACATGAATGGTTTCAGGATGCTTAACAGTTGGCATGAGACAAGACTGGTGGTAGCGCTCACCTTGTCTTCTCCGAATGAGGCGTTTTCCTGATGTCCCAAACAATCGAAAAGGGGATTCATCAGAGAAAATAACTTTACCCCAGTCCTCAGCAGTCCACTGCCTGTACCTTTTGCAGAATATAAGTCTGTCCATGATGTTTTTTCTGGAGAGAAGTGGCTTCTTTGCTGCCCTCCTTGAGACCAGGCCTTGCTCCAAGAGTCTCCACCTCACAGTGCGTGCAGATGCACTCACACCTGCCTGCTGCCATTCCTGAGCAAGCTCTGCACTGCTGGTAGCACGATCCCGCAGCTGAAACACTTTTAAGAGACGGTCCTGGCGCTTGCTGGTCTTTCTTGGGCGCCCTGAAGCCTTTTTGGCAACAATGGAACCTCTCTCCTTGAAGTTCTTGATGATGCGATAGATTGTTGACTGAGGTGCAATCTTTCTAGCTGCGATACTCTTCCCTGTTAGGCCATTTTTGTGCATTGCAATGATGACTGCACGTGTTTCTTTAGAGATAACCATGGTTAACAGAAGAGAAACAATGATGCCAAGCACCAGCCTCCTTTTAAAGTGTCCAGTGGTGTCATTCTTACTTAATCATGACAGATTGATCTCCAGCCATGTCCTCATCAACACCCACACCTGTGTTAATGGAGCAATCACTGAAAAGAGGTTAGCTGGTCCTTTTAAGGCAGGGCTGCAATTATGTTGAAATGTGTTTTGGGGGATAAAGTTAATTTTCTAGCCAAATATTGACTTTGCAAGTAATTGCTGTTAAGCTGATCACTCTTTATAACATTCTGGAGTATATGCAAATTGCCATTAGAAAAAGTGAAGCAGTAGACTTTGTAAAAATTAATATTTGTGTCATTCTCAAAACTTTTGGCCATGACTGTATAAAGGATATAGAAAACACAAACTCAAACCGTAATAGTATAATAAGCCGAGGTGTTCAACCTGGGTGGGTGCTGTGTCCCCCAATGAAGTATCCGAGAAACAGATTTTACGGTAAGCAACCAAAATCTTGTTTTCTCTACCGCTTCATTGGGGGACACCGGAAACCATGGGACGTCCCAAAGCAGTACCCAAGGGGAGGGAACAGCAGAAAACTCTAATTAGGTCGGAGAACTGCCCTTCCTAACCTGCAAGGGCTTACTAGTTAAGCCGGTATCCGCCAGAGCAATACATGGACTCTGGAGAATCTTATAATTTAAGGAAGGACCTTCCCTTATGACGACATTGTTGATCCTATATGCCATGGTCCCTTGGAGTGGGGACAAGATTGTAGTGTGTGGACCCACTTACCCAAGTATAAGACATCACACCACTGAAGATACTAGTGAAAAAGATACGGATCCTGCGGACAGAAGAAACGTGTTATCATCAGACTCTTCATTGAATACAGGCCTGGAGCAGTGTTCCTCACTGGTTGATTCGTGAGCAGAGTGAGATCCAATGCTTGTCTAAGGTGGGAGAACCTGATGCTGCCACCCTCGGAAATAAAATCCCGGAGCTGCTCGAGGCTTTATCCTGTGCCTGTACAAAGAAAAGGTAAGTAACGAAATATAAATAGGGAGCTCTGGTATTGAGGTAGCGCAAAAGACCCATAGGGCAGAACCGAGAACGGTCTTCTACGCTGGGCGTAACGCACTGGAACTAAGGATAACCTGAAGAACACTGCAACTGACCTAAGGATAGTCAGTGCTGGTTCGGAATGATCAAATGGTGAAGACAGGTCCCTGGTGATCAACCAGCAAACCGGGCCCAGTGCGTGGTTCAAGAAAAACCTGCGATCATTATGTACCTGATACCGGCGTGTCTGAGCTACCAGAAATTGGTGTGGCCAGTCATGGTGTCGCTGAAAACCACCCTATGGTATCGAGCTTCTCCTGTGGTACGTGCAGATTTTCTGTAACTAAACCGCAGATGTTAATGATCGAGAAAAAACACACAGCAGAGAAAACCTGTGACTAACCTGAAAGCGGACTGCAAACCGCTGTTGCAGCCAACCAGATGTAATGAACACCGGGCGTCTCTCACTGAGCGATGAACAGAAGAGAGCCTGGGCAGATGTTGCGAAAGACCCTGAGGTATAAGAAAGAGGGCATTCCTGACTCACCGGCTAGAACAGAAGAGCAGGACCGATGCAGCACTTGATCTCAGCACATCTGAACCACTGATACAGCATGGAATACCAGTACCACAGCAGCAGTCCACTCACGACTCGTCTGATCCACTGAAAAATACAATAGTTTCAAACGGCTCTACTGTACCTGGTGGGCGGTGTGGAACCGGATAGAGTACTGGTGCGATTGGCTCTCAGCATCCTGCGACTACAATCGTGCGGAGAAAGCCCTGGAGACGGGTACAGGAGAGAGCCGATTCTGTGCTGAGGTCTAGGTCTGGACCCCTGACGGCATTAGGTATAACGGACTTAATAGCTGTATACAGAGCTGTCTCTTTGTAGAAGGATTATCTTCATTCTCATTTGCACACGGAGAGACTAGAAACAACGGGATGAAACTTTAGAGCAGTGTGATTAATGAGTTGCCACGAGAGGTGGTGAGTTCTCCTTCAATGGAAGTCTTCCAACAGAGGCTGGACACACATCTGTCTGGGATGATATAGAGAATCGTGCTTTAAGCAAGGGGTTGGACCAGATGACCCAGGAGGTCCCTTCCAACTCTACCATTCTATGATTCTAGATATAACCCGTACAGTAATTTGTCCTGACGGAAGAACAGTGGGCTTGGAATCAGAGGGAGAATAAACTCTACTCCCTGTTGTGCACCCGGGTTAAGACCCTTGGGCCTGCGATTGGTAGTCAGCTTCTTTGTACACTGAGCCACAGCAAACATGCCGGAGAAAACCCTCTCTCTATAGAGTGTCTCCATGAACTCAGCTGCGAGGCAAAGACCTTGGAAGGTGGTCTGGACCGACTAAACAAAACCGCCTGATCTGCGGATTTCGTAGCGGTATCTTTGATGCCTAAGGTCTGATTGACTGCAACAATCAGGCTCTGCACCATATCCGTCCAGCTGCAGGCCTGTTCTGAAACCAGGTTCGCCTCACCTTCCGAAAGTGCGTCCAAAGACGCCTCGCCTGATCCCGGTGTGAAAGGTCGTCTGGGGAGAGGATCTAGAACGGTGCTCCAGTCTAGATTTCTTACGGCCTGGATTGGACGGACTGGAATGGGCAACTTGTAGTTCGCTGGCGAGTACGGGTGCTGAAAAGGGCAACCTGTCTAATACGGACGCTAGGGTCTGAGACACCCCGGTGAGGTCCGCCACAGATTGTAACAGAGACATAGCCCACTCGGGGGTAGGGGTCTCAGAATCCCTTGGGCAGAAAGGGGCTTGGGCATGGTGAGCAGTCCCACTAACTGTTGCCAGAAGGATGGGGGACCAAAAAAGGACAGAGGAGAGTGTTAGCTCTGCAGTGCAGAGCTATTCACGGAATCCTGTGTGCTGCTCCCCCGAGATGATAGCAGAGGCTGTCCACCGAAGAAGTGCTCCCAGCTGGAGAAGATCCGGCATGCGCTGCTGGCAGGGGTGCCGCTCTAGCGGTATAAAGAGTGCGGCGCCGTAACCGGAGGGCCCCGAAGCTCCTGGAGTGCCTGCACACCTTCTGCCAGGAGTGTCTGAGCACGCTCCACTGCAGGGAAGACCGGCCATGGCGCCTCTGCTGCCCAATATGCTGGCACCGGACCGTGGTCCCGGACTCCAGGGTGGAAGCTTTGCCTGTGAACACGAAGGTGGCGGAGGCATTCCCCATGTACGTGCGGCAGGACGACCCGTACCCGCAGGACATCCTCCCTCCCATCTACAACCATCATCCTCCTGTGCAGCGGGAACTGCAGTACCATCACGGCACGGCAGATAGCGCTCTGCAGGGTCCGGAGGATGGTATGACGGCGGCTCCAGAGAGGAGGGCGGAGAAAGGACGGGCGGGAGAAAAATGCGGCCGGAAGGCTGAAGAGGGGGCAGAGCCAGCGCCAGAAGTAGGCCTGAAGAGAAGCTGGGGCCTCGATTAGGAACTGCGGCCGCCGGCAGAGGGGGGCGGCGCGGAGGACGCAGAGAGCCGTGAAAAAAAAGGGGGGGGGGACCCCCTATTCGCACCCCTAACAAGCCCGCTCTGTACCGCCGGAAAATGGGGCGGAGCTAATCGCCAGCTCTGGGAGCAGAAAGATTGCGGCGATAGCTATCCTCCCTGCGCCACTGTGAGGCCGGAGGAAGACGGGCGGGAGAAAAACCCGCTCGAGGACTGAGTGGGAGGGGGCGGAGCCACAGAGGAAAATAGGCCATAAAAGAAGCCGGGGCCTAAATTAATCCCTGGAGACCACCGACAGAGGGGAGGGTGGCGCGGAGGCCCGAAAAAAACGCCGGAGCCACCTGCCGGATCCTACCAGAAAGGTAGCCGATGCGGAGGGGACCGGGAGGTGACCTCCCAACATGTGCGGAAGGAGAGCGACCAAGGCGAGGGGGTGGTAGGGTCCCTAAACGCTGACAAGGGGGGGGGGGGTACCTGTCCTCCCGGCGATGTTAGACGTCCGGAGAAGATATGATGCAGGATGTCACGTCTCATCCAACTAACAGGCTCTGGTGGGCGAGTAGGTGGGAGATGATGGGCCAGGGGGTCTGGATCACCTAAGCACGCTTCTGTGCTAGGGGTTGGGGGTCCTGCCGGCTAGACGTATGAGGATACGGGGTGGCAGTACATGCTGTACTCATAGTCTCTATGTGGGATTACAGTAGTGACTGTTCACAGTGTATCCCTCCTGGTACCTGAAAAGGAACGACGCACAATAGGAGAGACCCGTGTCCACCTCCTACTGACACTAAGCTAAAACTGAATTCCCTAGCTCCTGTCGGAGGGGTGTATACTGCGGAGGAGGAGCTAACTTTTTTTCTGCATAGTGGCAGCCTCCTAGTGGCAGCAGCATACACCCATGGTTTCCTGTGTCCCCCAATGAAGCGGTAGAGAAAGCACAATCTCCTTGTTTCTTCTTGACTAAAGGAGCAGCATTCATCACTAAGTAGGTAAGTAACTGTCTCTTGGTACTCCAGGTTGTGTGCGGCTTGAAGGGAAACCGCATCCTTTTCACCCTTTGCCAGTCACAGCGCTGTACACTTGGGAGCAATACCAGCAACAGCCATTACTAAATGCACATAGTTATGTCTTGTAACAACAGTTAAGGGAACACTGCAGAGTGACGCCTTCAAACAGCAGATCACTGGGATCCCGAGTATTGGCAACTCATTGTAAAAAATAAATAAAAACTCCTGTGAACAATAAATATGGTTATGGTTCCATTATGTGTCAAAACCCTACCGTTAAGCCCGGGTCTCACATAGCGATACCGACAACGATCAGGATCGCTGGTGTGTCGCTACATGATTGCTGCTGAGCTGCCAAACAGGCAGCTCAGGCCGCGATCAGCACAGCGACACTGCGGGTAACATATCGCTTAGTTACCCGCAGTGTACGTTGGATACCAGCGCCCTGATGCAGGGAGCTGGTAACCAAGGTACACGTCAGGCTTCCAGGCGCTGCGCGGTGCCTGGAAACCCGCTGTGTACCTTGGTTACCAGCGGATCGCTGGTCTCCCGCCTGTCACATGCAGCGATGCGTGCCTGCCAGCAGGAGACCAGCGATCTAAAAAATGTCCAGGACATTCAGCGACGATCAGCGATACCCAGCAGGGGGGCTGATCGTCGCTGAATGTCACACACAACGATATCGCTGGGGAGATCGCTGCTGCGTCACAAAACTAGTGACTCAGCAGCGAGATCGCTGTGTGAGACGGGGGCTATAGAAAAGGCTTCTAGGTAGCTTACATGTTGCTGCAGGTGTGAATGCATTTTACTTATCAGTGTTGGGAACATAAAGAACAGAAGTAAACGGCAGCTTTCAGTTGTTAATGAAGATCATATGGACATTGTGCTAATGGTCTGGTGTAAATGTATCGCAAATCTGCATTGGGTAAGGTGATGATGCTGTAACTTTTGTTTGGTGCTGTTCCAATGAGATTTATAAAGATGACTGCCTGAAGAGAACATGCAAATTTCCACAGTCATTGATGATATGGGCTGCATGTCAGATAAAGGCACTGGGGAGATGGCTGTCATCACATCATCAATAAATGCACAAGTTTATGTTGATATTTTGGACATTTTTCTTATCCTATCAATTGAAAGGATGTTTGGGGATGATGAAATCATTTTTCAAGATGATAATGCATCCTGCCATAGAGCAAAAACTGTGAAAACATTCCTTGAAAAAAAGACACATAAGGTCAATGTCATGGCCTGCAAATAGTCCAGATCTCAATCCAATTGAAAATCTTTGGTGGAAGTTGAAGAAATACGAATTTTGGTAAGAACTTACCTGTAAAATTCTTTTCAGCAAAGGAAGCAAGGGGGACACTTCTTTACTTCTGGGTAGGGCGGAGCCAGATAGTAGGACTAACCTCAGGTTCTAAAAATGGGTGTTGTCCGGCCCCTCCGGCTCTGGCCCCTCCCGCCGTACACTCCAGTTTTGTACACAAGCTAAGGAGAAATAAATCACCAGCGGAGCGCCATAACCAAACTGAAAGGATTCAAAGAACAAGGTTATGCACATAACATGAATACCACACAGCTCAGGTACCACTCACAAAACCTGACCACTGCGATGAGCTGGCGATGCCGGAAAGAGCCGTAGAGCGCTGATCTCAGCTCAGAAACTCGCTTAGCAGAGAGAGCCGAGCTGCATCTGAAACAACACCTTCTGCCTTATGGGAGGGAGAAGTGTCCCCTTTGCTTCCTTTGCTGAAAAGAATTTTACAGGTAAGTTCTTACCAAAATTCGTATTTCAGCTGCAGATGGAAGCAAGGGGGACACTTCTTTACTTCTGGGATGTCCCAAAGCAGTACAAAAACAAGGGTGGGAAAAAACCTTAAACAGGCAGAAGCCAACACCTTGATACATGCGCAACAGGCGCAACATAAACTTAACTAGAAGTTTTCAAAATACAGCCGCCTGAAGGACTATGCGTCCTAAGGCCGCATCAGCGGAGGCACTGACGTCCACCTTATAAAACTTTGTAAAGGTGTGAACAGAACGCCAAGTCGCTGCTCGACAGAGCTGGGCTGCCGAAGCCCCTTGATGAAGGGCCCACGAAGAGCCCACAGCTCTCGTGGAATGAGCCCGAATATTAATCGGGCAAGGTTCGTCCATAACACGGTAAGCTTCCAAAATAGCTGACCGGATCCAACGAGCTATAGAATCTTTAGAAGCTCGTTGACCACGACGACGACCTGCTGGAATCACAAAAAGAGAATCCGACTTCCGGAAACTCTGCGTAACTGACAAGTAGAACTTCAATGCCCGCACTAAGTCCAATGAGTGCAAGGCCCGCTCCTTCGCATTCTTTGGTTCTGAACAAAGTGAAGGCAACACAATATCTTGATTGACATGGAATTGAGATACCACTTTAGGGAGAAAATCATGTCGCGTGCGAAGAACAACACGATCCGGGAAAAATTCCAAGAAAGGTGGCGAACATGAAAGAGCCGCCAACTCGGAAACCCGTCTCAAGGAAGTGACCGCCACTAGGAAGGCAACCTTCCAAGAAAGCAAAGAAAGATTAATAGCATCCATAGGCTCGAAAGGAGCACTTTGAAGAGCTTTCAAAACCAGATTAAGCCGCCAAGGCGACACAGGAGTTTTCCTTGGAGGAAACTGACGGGCTGCTCCGCGAAAAAAGGCACATACGTCCCTACGCGAGGCAATAGCTTTACGAAAAAGCACCGACAGGGCAGACACCTGACCCTTCAGGGTACTGATTGCCAAACCCTTATCCAGCCCGTGCTGCAAAAAAAACCAACAAGTTGGGTAATGAAAATTTCTTTGGATACCTGGAAGAACCCAAACACCATGAAAAGAAGGATTCCCAAATCCTGTAGTAAATCCTAGTCGTAGCCGGACTTCTTGACGCTCTCATAGTGGCAATGACCTTTTCTGAAAACCCTTGACGGGTTAAAATCTCGGTCTCAAGAGCCAAGCCGTCAAACGCAGAGACCTCAGGCCCGGATGACACAAGGGACCCTGAGTGAGCAAGTCCGGTCGAAGAGGCAGAGGAAAAGGAGGCGCCGCCAGAAGCGACATCAGCGTGGAAAACCACGTCCTTCTCGGCCAATCTGGGGCTATCAGAATAGCCGGAACCCTCTCCAGCCTGACCCGACGTAACACAAGCGGCAGCAAGGATATCGGTGGGAACACATAAACCAGCTGGTATTGGCTCCACGGAACCACCAGCGCATCCACTTCCACCGCGGTCGGATCCCTGTATCTGGACATGAAAGTTGGTAACTTGGCATTGATCCTGGAGGCCATCAAGTCTACTTGAGGAGTCCCCCATCGGGAGCACAGAAGTGCAAAGATTTCCGGATGAAGACTCCATTCTCCTGAATCCATCCTCTTTCGGCTGAAAAAGTCTGCCTGGATATTCTGAACTCCTGGTATGTGAATCGCAGAAATGGCCGGCACATGAGCCTCGGCCCATATCAGAATCCGAGATACCTCCGACATGAGTCTGGAGCTCCTCGTCCCGCCTTGATGGTTGATATACGCAACCGCCGTAGCGTTGTCCGTCTGAACACGAACTGGTAATCCGCTCAAAGGGACCGTCCAATGTTGGAGGCAAAGAAAAATTGCCCTCAATTCCAGGATGTTGATCGGTAACACCGATTCTTCCGGTGACCAAACTCCCTGAATCCAGAGATTGTTCCAAACTCTCCCCCAGCCCGTCAGGCTGGCATCGGTGGTCAAGACCGACCCTGACAGGGAAGAAAAGATTTTCCCGGGAAAAAACGTTCCGGACGGAACCACCAGTCCAGAGACTCTCGCACTTTGCGGGAGATTAAAACCCTGCAATCCAGTGTTTCCTGTGCACGATTCCATCTCTTCAAAATGAAGCTTTGAAGCGTTCTGCAATGGAACTGAGCAAAAGGGAAGAGCTTCCATCGAAGCGACCATTAACCCCAGAAGACGCATACATCTTCGAAGGGATACTGTCGTTGAGGACTGCACAGTCTGTGCCAGACAATGGATATTGGTTTGCTTGTCCTTTGGCAGAAAAACTACCACTTTCGCTGTGTCGAAAATCATGCCCAAAAACAGGATTGACTGAGAAGGCTCCAGGGATGACTTCTCCCAGTTGATCAGCCACCCGAAATCCTCCAGGAGCTGAAGTGATAAATCGCGAGCCGTCACTGCCTCCTCCTTTGAGGATGCCACAATCAGAAGATCGTCCAGATAAGGAAGTATCATGATCCCTTGTCTCCGAAGCATTGCCATAAGAGGTGCCAGCACCTTTGTAAAAACTCGGGGTGCCGAAGCCAACCCGAAAGGGAGGGCCACAAACTGGTAATGGTCCTGACCTATGGCAAAGCGCAGAAAGCGCTGATGAGATCTTCCGATGGGAACGTGTAAATAGGCGTCGCGAATATCTATGGACACCAGAAAATTGTTCTGTGACAGGGCAGTCACCACTGAGCGAAGCGACTCCATGCGGAACTTTTGGGTGTAACGGGAGACCCAAACCGCTTGAAACAGGAGCAGGCGCCCCCCCACTCGAGAATCCTCGAGTGAACTTCTGGCGTCAGTCCGTTTTGGCGGGCTTTTTGTCAGTGCCAAAAGCAGCCGTAGCTGCCCTACGCTGAGGCAACGCTGACTCCTTAGCCTTAGCAATCAATTCCGTGAGGTCAGAGCCGAAAAGCTGACCCCCTTTGTAAGGCAAAGATAGCAACCCTTGCTTGGAGACCGCGTCTCCAGTCCACTGTTTAAGCCACAACGCTCTTCTAACAGTGATTGTAGAAGCCTGAGCTCTGGATATTAGGGAAGCCATATCCAAAAGAGCGTCACAGACATATTGGTCTGATTCTTCTATTAACTTAATGATCTCATCTATTGCCTGTAAAGACGACCCATCTTGCAGGGATATCCGCAGGCGAGCTGTCCAACCCATGGAAGCTCTAGAAGCACAATAGGAAGATAAAGCCACTCTAAAGGCCTGACCAGCAGCTTCATAGCCGGCCTTGGCCACCATCTCTGACTTTTTGTCCAGCGCATCCTGCAAAGTAGCTTTCCCTTTGACGGGAAGCATAGTAGCTTTGTTAAGCTTAGATAAAGAAATATCCACCTCAGGGGACGGAATCCAGCTAGCAAATAGGTCTGCTGGACAAGGATACAAGGTTTCAAACAACCTTGTCCCCTGAAAACGCTTATCTGGACAAACGCGTTCCTTTTCTACTTTCTTAGAAAACTCACTCATAGCTGGCATCGCTAAACGTGATCTTTGCGACCCATGGTACCATCTGGGCATACCTTCATCATCATTCATCTCCTCAGGTACTTGCAGTACCTCTCGTATGGCCCTGACAAAAGCATCTACACGGCCCGACAAGGAAGCAGAGTGCTCCTGAAAATCCTCTCTGCCCGAATCATCTGAGTCACTTAGTGGGGAGGGCATAGCAATCCTGGGACGCTTTTGCTATGAGAAGGTCTAGAGGATACCCACTGACCCAAAAGGTCAGAAAGCCCACTAATAGCAGTAGCGAGCATATCAGACTTGGCATCATAGCGACCTCCAATATCAGCGCTAGAAGGTGCAGAGGATTCCATCGTGTCAGAAACGCGGGCTGGTCCTGGAGAGGACGAGGAAGACGATTAGCCTCCTGACTCAAATCTGACATGCCGGTTATTGAGATGGTATAGTGATGAGAATAACCAGAGCAGTGTGGTCTCACACAGTAGAAAAACGCTGAAGGGTTAACTTCTTTTAAAAGCAAAAGAATACCCCAGCAGTGAACAACGGTGCCCCCCCCCCCCCCCCGCTGCAGACAGCTCACAGACCGTTACTGAGGGATACAATGTCCCAATGATCAGAAAACTGCAGCGCTGCGCTAGAGAGCGCAAACAGCAAAAAAAAAATGCTGCGGGAGGCTAAAGGGTTAAGCTGCTACCTAAGCGATAGCAGCGACTCACCGGGCTGGCTTGGTGTTGTCTCAAATGCCTGTGTACAGAAACGGAGGAGAGGAGACCAGGAGAGCTGTAATGGCTGCCGCAGAGAGCAGGAAGAGAAGGAGCCAGTCACTTCCTGTAATCAGAAAGCCGGGAAAGCCCGAAGCCACGCCCCCTCTCTGCTCAGTCAAAAAAAGTGCGGGAGATCTTTTGCACTCCTCTCCCTGTACACTGTAACGGCGCTGCAGCGCCGAAAACACACAGCACATATTAAATAAAAAAAATCGCTCTTTTTTTTTTAAAAAAAAATGCCCAATCATGAGAAAATAGTGGGAAACACCAATAACAGTCAGCGCTGTCACCGCAGACGCTGTAATCACTCACATATATCAAAATATAATGCAGAGTACTCACCAGCCAAAAACGCCACAGGAACCCTCCACGGATATGTGACGCTGTGCCCATTGCTTCCCCATGAGGACAAGGAACGCAGTGACCCAGAACGTGGTATGCGTCCTGTCAGGGATAGCCACCTCTTCCCCCCGGGCCGCAAGAAAATGCAATGACCACCATTTAGGGAATACATTTCTGCCAGGGGAGAGGATGGGGTCCAGCAGCGCCAGTACCCCTGATCCTCTAGACATAAAGTCCAGGACCCTGTCCGAGTAAAAAAATAAACTCTTCTGAGGTGATTTCTGAGGAGCTGCATTAGCAGGCGTCCTTCCTACTTGGACCTCAAGTCGAAACTGGAGTGTACGGCGGGAAGGGCCAGAGCCGGAGGGGCCGGACAACACCCATTTTTAGAACCTGAGGTTAGTCCTACTATCTGGCTCCGCCCTACCCAGAATTAAAGAAGTGTCCCCCTTGCTTCCATCTGCAGCTGAAAATGGTCCATGACAAGGCTCCAACCTGCAAAGCTGATCTAGCAAAAGCAATCAGAGAAAGTTGGAGCCAGATTGATGAAGAGTTTGTGACACTCATTAAGTCCATGCCTCAGAGACAGCAAGCTGTTGTAAAAGCCAGAGGTGGTGCAACAAAATACTAGTGATGTGTTGGAGTGTTTTTTTGATTGTTTGTTTTTCATGATTCCATAATTTTTTCCCTCAGAATTGAGTGATTCCATAATTTTTTCCCTATGCTTTGTTAAAAAAATAACCATTACTGACTACCACATTATTTGTTCTTGATTTCTTTTAGTGTTTCTTAAAGTCAGAAAGTTTCCATCTGAAATGACTTCAGTTTTGTGCCATGTCTGTGATCTGCTTTTTTTTTTCAACAAAATAAAACAACTGAATGAACAGCCTGCAAGGCCGGTGATTCCATAATTTTTGCCAGGGGTTGTATAAGGCTCCAACAAGGACTTCTGATAACACACATGTTCTGATATAATTTCAAACAGACTTTCCAATCGCTTTATTCGTGCTGCTGTTTGCTTTTCCTCATTATTTGATTCCTCTGATATAAAATAGAACCAGCCTGACAATTTGATAATCCAGCATTTTTTAGTCCCTTTATGGTCATAAATCCCCCCAGCAGCATTCATTCTATTAGGGTACGTGCTCAAAGCGCTGTGTTCTATGATACAAGCACAGTGGATGGGACTTATAGAAATCCTATGCCCACTGTGCTTCTATAGGACGCTGCGTAAATTCACCGGCGGTGCGGGTTTACAAGCCGCAGCATGTCAATTTCCACAATAGATATGTATTGGATGGGGTAAATCTGCATGTGCTAAATTCACCGGTGGTGCAGGTTTACAAGCCGCAGCATGTCAATTTCCACAATAGATATGTATTGGATGGGGTAAATCTGCATTGTTCAATGAACGAAGGCAGATTTCACTGTGTGATTGCAAACAGTGTTTTGGACGCAATGAAAATGCACTGCGTCCAGAGCAGTTTTTTTCTGATCTTGGGCACATACCCTTACATGTTGTCTATCCTGGATTGTATCCCATCAGTGATAAGGCACATTTACCTTTAATTGTTCGTTTCTGATTTGAGCAGAACTTGTAATGTGAACACTTCCATTTGCTCTCGGGGACAGAAACCTGTACAGAATAGAGGCGTTGTAAGCAGAGTTAGACAGATCAGTAACATACAAGCAACGTAGATGCACTGCCCTAAATAAAGTACAACTTTGTCTGGGTAATCATAGGCCTAATGTGATTTCTTTATAGGAAATCTCTTCCTTTCATTTTTTTTTCCCATTTGTAAAGTGTAACCATCTTGTACAGTTTTGTTCCAAAAATCAATACAGCAGAAACTCCTGCAAACAAATTAATTTGGCATGTGAACGAGGCAAAAACAGACACCCTGCTGCCATACGTCGGATAAGAGGTAAACTAATCCCAGCTGTTTAACACCCTTGATGCCATAATCATTAGCCACTATCGCATCTAAGGGTCCCGTCACTCTTCAATATCCCAGCGATCCCACCAACGATCCAATGTGGATGGGATCGCTGGGACATCGTTAGCTGATCGCTGGTGAGCTGTCACATGGGCAGACTCACCAGCGATCAGGCTGGTATCCAGTGTACACATCGGGTAACTAAGAACTGCGCCTAGTTACCCGATGTGTACCCTAGATACCAGCTCCCAGCTTCTGCTGTACACGCTGGGAGCTCGCTAATCGTTGGTCTCCCGCTAAAAAAAAAAAAAAAATGGGCCAGGCCATTCGACGACGATCAGCAATACCCAGCAGGGGGACTGGTCGTCGCTGCGTGTCACACTAAAGCGAGATCACTGGCTAGGTCGCTGTTGCATCACAAAATCGGTGACGCGCTAGCGATCTCGCAAAGTGTGACGGGGGCTTAAGAGGTGCTGATGGGATGCTATGGCAGCCAGTGTCCTAGTAAAGGCCACTGATTCCCATGTGAATTTAACAATTACGCCCTGCTGAAGGCTCTGAGTTTATGGTGGTGTTCACAAGATGTGTTTTTTTACTTTGCCATGCTTTTTTCAAACATGTAAAACACGGATTTTGGTAAGAACTTACCTGTAAAATCCTTTTCAGCGAAGGAAGGAAGAGAGACACAGTATTCATTACTGATGGGTAGGCGGAGCCCCAGATCAGGATGTTACCTCAGATCAAAAGAGTGATGACTGGCTGGCCCCTCCAGCTCGGGCTCCTCCTACTCAGCTCCAGTCGTACCAAAGCTTTTAGGAAAAGAGCCAAGATCACCAGCGGAGCAACATAACCCCTTCTGAAGGAACTTCAGAGAAAAAACACAAGAATACAGGTTATGCATGCAAAGAAAGCCAAAAACCACAGAGTTCCAGGTACTACTCACGGAACCTGACTACTGCGATGAGCTGGCGATGCTGGAACAGAGCCCTAGCGCGCTGACCTCAGCCCAGATAATCGCTATCAGATAAGGGTCGCGCTGCATCTGAAAACATCAACACACTTCTGCCTTGGGAGGGTGCTGTGTCTCTCTTCCTTCCTTCGCTGAAAAGGATTTTACAGGTAAGTTCTTACCAAAATCCGTGTTTCAGCTGCAGATGGAAGGAAGAGAGCCACAGTATTCATTACTGATGGGACGTCCCAAAGCAGTTCAAAAATAAGGGTGGGAAAAACCAACAAAAGGCAGAAACCCAACAACCTTAACAACAAAGCGCAACCAGCGCTAAACACAAGTTCATCCAGAACTTCAAACTACAGCTGCCTGCAAGACCCTACGTCCGAGGGCTGCATCAGCGGAAGCACTGACGTCCACTTTATAAAACTTCGTAAACGTGTGGACAGAGCGCCAAGTTGCCGCCCGGCAGAGCTGCACTGCCGAAGCACCTTGGCGAAAAGCCCACGATGAAGCCACAGCCCTCGTGGAATGGGCTTGAATCTTAATCGGGCAAGATTCACCCTGAAGACGGTAAGCTTCCAATATAGCTGACCGGATCCAACGAGCTATAGAATCCTTGGAAGCTCGCTGACCACATCGAAGACCAGCTGGAACCACAAATAGGGAGTCCGTCTTACGAAAACCTTGAGTAAGAGATAGATAAAACTTCAAGGCCCGCACTAAATCCAATGTGTGTAAATCTCGCTCTTTCACATTCTTCGGATCCGGACAGAGTGAAGGCAACACAATATCCTGGTTAACATGAAATTGTGACACCACTTTAGGCAAAAAATCACCCCGAGTGCGAAGCACTACACGATCCGGAAAAAACTCCAGAAAAGGAGGCGAACAAGAAAGAGCTGCCAACTCAGAAACTCTCCTCAAAGAAGTGACTGCAACAAGGAAAGCCACCTTCCAAGAAAGTAAAGAAAGGCTAGCAGAAACCATAGGCTCAAAAGGTTTATGCTGAAGAGCCTCCAAAACAAGGTTGAGCCGCCAAGGAGACACGGGAGCCTTCCGCGGCGGAAACTTACGAGATATACCTCGGAAAAAGGAGAGCACGTCTCTATTTGAAGCAATGGTTCTCCGGAACAATAAAGACAGAGCAGAAATCTGACCTTTCAGAGTGCTGACTGCCAAACCCTTGTCTAGCCCATGCTGCAGAAAAGCCAACAGGTTGGGAATGGAAAATTTTCTCGGGTTCCGAGAGGACCCCAAACACCACGAAAAGAAGGCTTCCCAAATTTTGTGGTAAATCCTAGTAGTAGCTGGACATCTTGCAGCACGAAGGGTAGCAATAACCTCGGCTGAGAAACCTCTACGGGTCAAAATTTCGGTCTCAAGAGCCACGCCGTCAAACGCAGGGACATCAAGTCCGGATGACAAACGGGCCCCTGAGTCAACAAGTCCGGTTGAAGAGGGAGTGGAAAAGGAGGTGCCGCCAACAGCGACATTATTGTCGAGAACCACACCCTTCTTGGCCAGTCTGGAGCTATCAAAATAGCTGAAATTCTCTCTAGTCTGATCCGACGCAGTACTAGAGGAAGTAAGGATATCGGCGGGAATACGTAAATCAGCTCGAACTGATCCCACTGAGCCACTAGAGCATCCACCGCCACCGCCTTCGGGTCCTTGTACCTGGACATGAATGTCGGTAACTTGGCATTGGACCTGGATGCCATCAAATCCACTTGGGGGGTTCCCCAGCGAGAGCACAGTAGAGCAAAAACTTCCGGGTGAAGGCTCCATTCCCCGGGATCCATCCTTCTGCGACTGAGAAAGTCCGCTGTAATATTCTGAACCCCTGGAATGTGAATCGCCGAAATGGCTGGTACACTGGCCTCTGCCCAAATCAGAATTCGGGACACCTCTACCATGAGTCTGGAACTCCTTGTCCCACCTTGGTGATTGATATACGCGACAGCCGTCGCATTGTCTGTCTGCACTCGGACTGGCAGACCGCTCAAAGGGACCGTCCAATGTTGGAGGCAAAGGAAAATCGCCCTCAATTCCAGGATGTTGATCGGAAGAAAAGACTCTTCCGATGACCATACCCCCTGAATCCAGAGATTGTTCCAAACACCCCCCCAGCCCGTCAGGCTGGCATCGGTGGTTATGACTGACCACTTCGGAGGGAGGAAAGACTTCCCCAGGGAGAATGCCCCTGGACGTAACCACCATTCTAGAGAATCCCGCACCGCGCGAGAAATGGTGACACTGCAATCCAGCGATTGCGACTGGTTCCATCGACTCAAGATGAACCTTTGGAGAGTCCTGGAATGGAACTGGGCAAAAGGAATTGCCTCCATGGACGCCACCATCAGTCCCAGAAGACGCATACACTTCCGTAGGGACATTGCCGTTGAGGATTTCATAATCTGTACATGTCGAAGAAGACATGACTGTTTGTCTGGTGGTAGGGAAACTACCGACCGAAACGTGTCGAGATGCATTCCCAAAAAGAGGATTGTCCTCGATGGTTCCAGGGACGACTTCTCCCAATTGACCAGCCAACCGAAGTCCTTCAGAAACTGAAGAGACAAATCCCGAGCCGTCAACGCCTCCTCCTCCAAGGAAGCCATGATCAAAAGATCGTCCAGATAAGGGAGAATCGTAATCCCCTGCCTTCGAAGGATTGCCATGAGGGGCGCCAGAATTTTTGTAAAGACCCTTGGCGCTGAGGCTAAGCCGAACGGCAGAGCCACGAACTGGTAATGATTCTGACCTATGGCAAATCGAAGAAAGCGCTGATGAGCCTTTCCGATGGGAATATGCAAATAGGCGTCGCGAATGTCGATTGACACCAGAAAATCGTTCTGTGACAGAGCTGCCACAACGGAACGAAGCGACTCCATGCGAAATTTCCGGGCATGGACATGCCGGTTTAATCGCTTGAGATCCAGAATCGGGCGAAATTTGTTCTCCTTTTTGGGAACTATAAAAAGGTTGGAATAAAAACCTTTCCCTCGGTCCTCTGACGGAACCGGTATCACTACACCCTTTTGTAGTAGAGATTCGACCTCTCGCTGTAGAGCGACAACAAGCTCGGGTTCCGACGGAACGTGAGATTGACAAAAAACATTTGGGGGTTGAGAAGCAAACTCTATGAAATAGCCTGCCGACACTATCCGCGTTACCCAGGAATCTGGAACGCGAGCCATCCAAGTCTCCTTGAAAAGAAGCAGGCGACCCCCCACTCGAGAATCCTCGAGTGGACCCCTGGCGTCAATCCGACTTTGCGGGTTTCTTGTCAAGTTCCCGCTTGTCCTGGCGGAAACTCTGCTTCCAGGGAGTACGAGTTTTCTGAGAGGATTTCTTTCCTGAGAAAGAAGGACGACCCGATCCCCACGAGGAGTGACTAGATCGTCCTCGGCCCCGAAAGGACCGCCGACCACTATAGACACCAGACTTACTGGACACCGAGGCCATGGCCCTTCGCTGTGGTAATGCTGATTCCTTCGCCTTAGCCTTGGAAATCAGCTCTGTGAGGTCGGAACCAAAAAGATGGCCACCCTTGTAAGGTAAGGCCAACAACCCTTGTTTGGAAACTGCGTCCCCGGCCCACTGTCTGAGCCATAAAACTCTTCTGACTGTGACCGCTGAAGCTTGCGCTTTGGCCAACAGAGATGCCGTATCCAGACCGGCATCAAAGATATAACAGGCTGCCGTTTCTAACCATTCACAAGTTTCCCGTATCTCAGATAACGGAGATTCATTTTGCAACTCCGTCTTCAGACGTGCCAACCAGCTTAGAGAAGCTCTAGCAGCACACATGGATCCTAGCACTGCTCGAAATCCATGACCCGCAGCCTCATAGCTTGCTTTTGCCGCCAATTCTGCCTTTCTATCCAAAGGCTCCTGTAAGCTCGCTTTCCCTTAATAGGGAGTAGAGAGGATTTACTAAGCTGAGACAAAGACACATCCACTTCAGGAGCAGAAGTCCAATTAGCCTTTAACTCCGCAGAGCAAGGATAAAGTGTATCAAAGAAATGCGTTCCATGAAAACGCTTATCTGGACATAGACGTTCCTCCTCTATTACACCATTAAGCTCATCCAGAGCTGGCAATGTTGTGCGCGAAGCACGGGACTCCTGGAACATGCGTGCTGATTTACCAGGACGACTAGTTACCTCCTCCGGTAACTGTAGTATATCTCTCATGGCTTCAATTAATGCCTCCGTACGCTTCGCCATAGAGGAACGCCCCTGCGGCTCGTCCGCATCTGAATCGGATATTTCTCCATCCGAATTTAAAGGGGAACTCTGCCCAATATCAGATACATCTGACTCGCTCCGTGTAGAGGCCGGTAACGGCCTGCGTCGCTTCCTCTGAGAGGAATTAGCAGACACATATTGACCTAAAAGGTCAGACAAGTTATTAATCGATCGAGCGATATCATCCAATTTTCCACCGCTGTCGACCGCAGCGCTAGACGCTGTGGAGGTCTGCGTATCTGATTGCCGCAATGGCACTGGGACGTGATCCGCGGCATCTGAACTCTGTTCAGACATGTCTCACCTGTATGAGCAGGTCAAAGCGGTAATACCAGCAAAAAACTATGCGGTTTTTTTTTTTTTTTTTTTCAAACGCTGAAGGGTTAACGCTCCACCAAGCAGGGTTACCCCAGCGGTTTCAGTCAGCAAATTTAGCTGGTAGAAATAACCCTCAGAGGGGTTAATATTGCAAACTCACCACAATATATATATATTTGTGAGCCCCAGCCAATTTTTATGTCTCTGATGAGACTGCAGCTGCAGGATAGCGATCGCTGCGCTGCGGGGTGAGGAATCAGCACTCACCCAGCTGGCCGTGGTGTCTTATGAGGAGAGGAGCGGTCCGAGGAGCCCAGGAGCCTGAGTAATGGCCGCCACAGTGAGGGGGTCGCAGGAGAAACGCCAGAGCGCGCGTCTTCCTGCTCAGAAGACCGGGAATATTTAGGCCACGCCCCCCACCAGCTCGAATAATGAGCGCGAACTCCCCCGCTCCTGCTCCCTCTCTGTCCTGCAGGTATCTGCCTGCGGACAAAAAATCACCACATCTACTTGTAACAGTGCTGTCACAGCAGCGCTGAAGCATACTGACATACATGTAGTAACGCTGTCACAGCAGCGCTGAAGCATACTGACACAAGTAATAGCGCTGCTCATTCAGACGCTAAAGCACTCACACATAATTATATCATTAAAATTTGTGTGGAGTACTCACCAGCCAAGGCGCCACAGGGACCCTCAGGGGTTTCTGGCGCTGTGCCCATGCTTCCCCCCAGGGCGAAGAACGCAGTGACCGCACGTGTGGTTTGCGTCCCGCCAGGGAAGCTCTCCTCATCCCCCAGGGCCGGCAAGGATTCTGCAGGGACTTTGAGTAAATACAGATCCGCCAAGGGAGAGGTTGGGGTACAGCAGCGCTGGTACCCCTGAGACCTCTAGACCAACTAGTGATCCAAGTCTCCTGTCCGAATTTAAAATAATAAAATCTTCTGAGGAGCTGCATTAGCAGCGACCATCCTCTGGACCTCAAATCTTAGACTGGAGCTGAGTAGGAGGAGCCCGAGCTGGAGGGGCCAGCCAGTCATCACTCTTTTGATCTGAGGTAACATCCTGATCTGGGGCTCCGCCTACCCATCAGTAATGAATACTGTGGCTCTCTTCCTTCCATCTGCAGCTGAAATCACAACATTTTTAGCATGTTTTTTGGAGAATTATAGCAAAAATATAATTGGACTGCATCATGTGAGAACAGAGCAATGTTTTTAGTAAACTCCTGAAACCCAGTCACTACTTCAACAACAAATTTAAATTAATATTTATCCTGCAAAGTAAAGTCCCCCAATCATGTCCGAATTGTTTTTTGCCCTATGAACGCCACTTAAACATGAATAAAAGCTAATTAATGGTGTGTGTACCCCAATATGAAGAACTACACGCCATCCAAAAAAAACAAAAACAGATATACAGAAGCTCCAAGGTGGATATGTAAAAAAAAAAAAAAAAAAAAAAAAAAAAAAAAGAACTGCAAAAAAATTAAACTGCAACATTTTAAAGGTCAAATAGTCCGAGTCCTTAATTGGTTAATGAGGACCAGTCCTGACGTGTCAGTTTTAGTAACTACTGGTATTCTTCATAACATGCCAATACTGGAGTACTTTCTGTATTGGTTGCACCTTCCACAATTATTCTACTGTGTGAATAAATTGACAACCATGTTGGGGGGGGGGGGCATCGGGAGCAGAAGAGTGTGTGAAAGCTCCAACTGCATCTATACATACAACAAAACCAACACAATGACATCTGCAGCCTTTAGGGCTAATTTGGGTCTCGAAGGCCCAAAGAGCAACTACCGCCGCCTGGTGTGAGATTCTAGAAACACCATCAGGAGTTGGGCTGCGGTACGTGAGTGCGGCCAACGTCTAAATCGGAACCGTGGCCTCACCTGGGGGTCCACATTATCCACCTTTCTCCTGGTGTGGTCAAGACACGATACCAGCAAGTTTCATTCCCCATCTCTGCTCCTTCACTGGCCAGAGCAGTCTCCCTTCATCAGACGGCAGTATGGGAAATCAGGATCATTTATCTATTATCAGTCCCCATTTTATGCTGTAACTCCATCACGCAACACCTTATTAGGGTATGTGCACACGCTGCGGATTCTGTTGCAGTTCCGCAGCAGATTTTGCCCTTCGGATCTGCAGCAAAACTGCAAGTGATGTACAGTACCATTCTATTAAATGGAAATCAAAAAACACAGTGCACATGCAGTGGATTTTTCCACGCAGATTTGGTGCGGATTTAAAACTGCAGCATGTCACTTCTTTTGTGCAGATCTGCAGCGTTTTGACACCTGCTCCATTATAGGTATCTGCAGCTCTTAAAAGTCAGGGGAAATCTGCACAAAAACTGCAGTAAATCTGCAGATAAAAAGGATAAAAACTGCGGATTTTAACCTGCAGTTTCTGCTAAGAGATGCAGATTCTGTGCAGAAAATGCTGCAGACCAATCTGCAACGTGTGCACAAACCCTTACACAGAAAAGCCCCATACACATGCCAAGTGCCTGAGGTACTGAATGAAACTAGACACACCTATCTCTAAATGCCGGAGTTTTTCTCACGGTGCTAGCAGGGAACGCAGCCTCAGTGACGTCACTGCTAGTCACTCAGGCTGCGCTCACAGCAGTTCAGTCACCAGTGGTTATATGTCTATGGGAGTGGAGACGTGTGCATATTCATTACCTTAATGAGCGGTACCATGTGACCGCTCAGCACAGGAGAGCTGTAGGAAGCCAGGACAAAGTAGACGCAGGGACGTTCAATAATGGCACAGTGAGGGGGAGTATGATGTCACAGCCGCTGGCTCCTGCCGCCCCCCCCTCTCTGGCTTTCTGCACAATGACTCGTGAATAAGCCGAGGGGGATTTTCAGCACAAAAAATGTGCTGAAAATCTCGACTTATACACTAGTATATACGGTAGAATAGAATAGAACAAGTTAAAATAGAGTACATAGAATAGATGAATAGATATACACATAGGATATATATCTATAGATAGATATATATCTATAGATATCTATCTATAGATATATATCTATCTATAGATATATATACTGTAGATTCAAGATTCAAAGAAGCTTTATTGGCAGGACTAAATACACATTAGTTTTGCCAAAGCAAGTGTACAAAAGGGAATAGGGATAGGGACTGTAGGGATGTTGGGTAGGGGCTGTAGGAAAGGTGGATGGGGGCAGATCCAGGATGAGGGCTGTAAGAACAATGGATGGAGGCAAATCCAGGGTGGGGGCTATAGAAGTCCATGCATAAGGAAGGTGGATGGGGGGGATGGGGGCAGATCCGGGGTGGGGGGCTATAGAAGTCCATGACATATCATAGTTTTCTTTCTCGCAGTCTATGAGATTCGCTCACATACCACGCTGCTATCTCCGCTGCTCTCTCTTCTTCCCCCAGCAGGATATATGTTTTCTCTTCCTCCTTCATGGTGATGAAATCCGGGAGGAGATGTGAGAGTTTCCTGAAGTGAGTGTCCCTCACTGCTAAGTATTTGGAGCAGTGTAGCAGGAAGTGGCTTTCGTCCTCTATGGCCTCCTGGTCACAGTGTTGGCATAGTCTTTCCTCCCTGGGCTTGTAGCTCTGCCTGTGTCTGCCAGATTCGATGGCCAGACTGTGGGCACTGAGTCTACAGTCATGGCCAAAAGTTTTGAGAATGACACAAATATTAATTTTTACAAAGTCTACTGCTTCACTTTTTCTAATGGCAATTTGCATATACTCCAGAATGTTATAAAGAGTGATCAGCTTAACAGCAATTACTTGCAAAGTCAATATTTGGCTAGAAAATGAACTTTATCCCCCAAAACACATTTCAACATCATTTCAGCCCTGCCTTAAAAGGACCAGCTAACCTCTTTTCAGTGATTGCTCCATTAACACAGGTGTGGGTGTTGATGAGTACATGGCTGGAGATCAATCTGTCATGATTAAGTAAGAATGACACCACTGGACACTTTAAAAGGAGGCTGGTGCTTGGCATCATTGTTTCTCTTCTGTTAACCATGGTTATCTCTAAAGAAACACGTGCAGTCATCATTGCAATGCACAAAAATGGCCTAACAGGGAAGAGTATCGCAGCTAGAAAGATTGCACCTCAGTCAACAATCTATCGCATCATCAAGAACTTCAAGGAGAGAGGTTCCATTGTTGCCAAAAAGGCTTCAGGGCGCCCAAGAAAGACCAGCAAGCGCCAGGACCGTCTCTTAAAAGTGTTTCAGCTGCGGGATCGGGCTACCAGCAGTGCAGAGCTTGCTCAGGAATGGCAGCAGGCAGGTGTGAGTGCATCTGCACGCACTGTGAGGCGGAGACTCTTGGAGCAAGGCCTGGTCTCAAGGAGGGCAGCAAAGAGGCCACTTCTCTCCAGAAAAAACATCATGGACAGACTGATATTCTGCAAAAGGTACAGGCAGTGGACTGCTGAGGACTGGGGTAAAGTTATTTTCTCTGATGAATCCCCTTTTCGATTGTTTGGGACATCAGGAAAACGCCTCATTCGGAGAAGACAAGGTGAGCGCTACCACCAGTCTTGTCTCATGCCAACTGTTAAGCATCCTGAAACCATTCATGTGTGGGGTTGCTTCTCAGCCAAGGGAATCGGCTCTCTCACAGTCTTGCCTAAAAACACAGCCATGAAGAATGGTACCAGAATGTCCTCCAAGAGCAACTTCTCCCAACCCTCCAAGAGCAGTTTGGCGATCAACAATGCCTTTTCCAGCATGATGGAGCACCTTGCCATAAAGCAAAGGTGATAACTAAATGGCTCAGGGAACAAAACATAGAGATTTTGGGTCCATGGCCTGGAAACTCCACAGATCTTAGTCCCATTGAGAACTTGTGGTCAATCATCAAGAGACGGGTGGACAAACAAAAACCTAAAAATTCTGACAAAATGAAAGCATTGATTGTGCAAGAATGGACTGCTATCAGTCAGGATTTGGTCCAGAAGTTGATTGAGAGCATGCCAGGGAGAATTGCAGAGGTCCTGAAGAAGAAGGGTCAACACTGCAAATATTGACTTGCTGCATTAACTCATTCTAACTGTCATTATAAGCTTTTGTTACTCATATGTTTGCAATTATTATATTTCTGTCTGTGATAAAAACATCTGTCAAACACACATAAAAACCAGAGGGCAGCAGATCATGTGAAAATATAATATTTGTGTCATTCTCAAAACTTTTGGCCATGACTGTATATCGGCTCAGGATTTTGCAGTCTCTGGGGTCCGGGAGTTTCTCCAGGTATGGGGCCAGTCTGTAGTCTCTCTGTAGACTCCGGTACATGGTCATTTTATGTGAGCTGATTATGTCGTTCTTCCAGTCACTAGTAAACGAATAAGGGGTGCTCACTTAAAAATTGATATGGTGCCGGGAGAAAAAGTCAATAGCTATGAGAACAAATAACTCCCGCACTCAAATAATAAGAAAAAATGAATTATCCATATAATATTTTATTAGGAAAGTAATTCCAATATGGTAGAAGGTTCAATTCTTTTACAGACGAAAAATTAAATGAACAACGTTTCGGCTAACATAGCCTTTATCAAGTACAGTCTGTATTCTGAAAGACACAAAATAACTTGCATCAGGAACAATATAGAAAATAAACAAATAAATTGAACAATGAACAATAAAAAAAAGCCACATGTGTGGGAACCAAATCTCCATAGAGGTCATGCATTATAAATAGACATGCAGAGAAACAAAAATATGTTCACTTGAAAAGCTATATATATATATAAACTAGTTCCAAATAATACGTACATGTATACTAATGAAAATAAAGAACGCAAGGGGATGTCCATAAAATAGGGACATAATGGTATATATCATACACGAGATGAGTAAATTTTTTAGTGCCATGAATAAGGTGCTGAAAGTCCAGATAGGAACCACAGAAAAACACGGATTTTGGTAAGAACTTACCGGTAAAATCCTTTTCAGCGAAGGAAGGGAGGGAGACACAGGAATTCATTACTGATGGGTAGGCGGAGCCCCAGATCAGGATGTCACCTCAGATTAAAAGAGTGCTGACTGGCTGGCCCCTCCAGCTCGGGCTCCTCCTACTCAGCTCCAGTCGTACCAAAGCTTTTAGGAAAAGAGCCAAGATCACCAGCGGAGCAACATAACCCCTTCTGAAGGAACTTCAGAGAAAAAACACAAGGATACAGGTTATGCATGCAAAGAAAGCCAAAAACCAGAGTTCCAGGTACTACTCACGGAACCTGACTACTGCGATGAGCTGGCGATGCTGGAACAGAGCCTTAGCGCGCTGACCTCAGCCCAGATAATCGCTATCAGATAAGGGTCGCGCTGCATCTGAAAACATCAACACACTTCTGCCTTGGGGGGTGCTGTGTCTCCCTCCCTTCCTTCGCTGAAAAGGATTTTACCGGTAAGTTCTTACCAAAATCCGTGTTTCAGCTGCAGAATGGAAGGGAGGGAGACACAGGAATTCATTACTGATGGGACGTCCCAAAGCAGTTCAAAAATAAGGGTGGGAAAAAACCAACAAGAGGCAGAAACCCAACAACCTTAACAACAAAGCGCAACCAGCGCTAAACACAAGTTCATCCAGAACTTTAAACTACAGCTGCCTGCAGGACCCTACGTCCGAGGGCTGCATCAGCGGAAGTACTGACGTCCACTTTATAAAACTTCGTAAACGTGTGGACAGAGCGCCAAGTTGCCGCCCGGCAGAGCTGCACTGCCGAAGCACCTTGGCGAAAAGCCCACGATGAAGCCACAGCCCTCGTGGAATGGGCTTGAATCTTAATCGGGCAAGATTCACCCTGAAGACGGTAAGCTTCCAATATAGCTGACCGGATCCAACGAGCTATAGAATCCTTGGAAGCTCGCTGACCACATCGAAGACCAGCTGGAACCACAAATAGGGAGTCCGTCTTACGAAAACCTTGAGTAATAGATAGATAAAACTTCAAGGCCCGCACTAAAGCTAATGTGTGCAAAGCTCGCTCTTTCACATTCTTCGGATCCGGGCAGAATGAAGGCAACACAATATCCTGGTTGACATGAAATTGTGACACCACTTTAGGCAAAAAATCACCCCGAGTGCGAAGCACTACACGATCCGGAAAAAACCCCAGAAAAGGAGGCGAACAAAAAGAGCTGCCAACTCAGAAACTCTCCTCAAAGAGGTGACTGCTACAAGGAAGGCCACCTTCCAAGAAAGCAAAGAAAGGCTAGCAGAACCCATAAGCTCAAAAGGTTTATGCTGAAAAACTTGCAAAACAAGGTTGAGCCGCCAAGGAGACACGGGTGCCTTCCGCGGCGGAAACTTACGAGCTATACCGCGGAAAAAAGGAGAGCACGTCCCTATTCGAAGCAATGGTTCTCCGAAACAATAAGGACAGAGCAGAAATCTGACCTTTCAGGGTGCTAACTGCCAAACCCTTGTCTAACCCATGCTGCAGGAAAGCCAACAGATTGGGAATGGAAAATTTTCTCGGGTTCCGAGAAGACCCCAAACACCACGAAAAGAAGGTTTCCCAAGTTTTGTGGTAAATCCTAGTAGTAGCCGGACTTCTCGCAGCACGAAGAGTAGCAATGACCTCGGCTGAAAAACCTCAACGGGTTAAAATTTTGGTCCCAAGAGCCACGCCGTCAAAGGCAGAGACATCAAGTCCGGATGACAAACGGGCCCCTGAGTCAACCAGTCCGGTTGAAGAGGAAGCGGAAAAGGAGGTGCCGCCAACCGCGACATTATTGTCGATAACCACACCCTCCTTGGCCAATCTGGAGCTATCAAAATAGCTGAAATTCTCTCTAGTCTGATCCGACGCAGTACTAGAGGAAGTAAGGATATCGGCGGGAATACATAGATCAGCTCAAACTGATCCCACTGAGCCACTAGAGCATCCACCGCCACAGCCTTCGGGTCCTTGTACCTGGACATGAACGTCGGTAACTTGGCATTGGACCTGGATGCCATCAAACCACTTGGGGAGTCCCCCAACGGGAGCACAGTAGTGCAAAAAACTTTCGAGTGGAGGCTCCATTCCCCGGGATCCATCTTCCTGCGACTGAGGAAGTCCACTGTAATATTCTGAACCCCTGGAATGTGAATCGCCGAAATGGCTGGTAAACTGCCCTCGGCCCAAATCAGAATTCGGGACACCTCCACCATGAGTCTGAAACTCCTTGTCCCGCCTTGGTGATTGATAAACGCGACAGCCGTCGCATTGTCTGTCTGCACTCGTACCGGCAGACCGCTCAAAAGGACCGTCCAATGCTGGAGGCAAAGGAAAATCGCCCTCAATTCCAGGATGTTGATCGAAAGGACAGACTCTTCCGATGACCATATCCCCTAAATCCAGAGATTGTTCCAAACACCCCCCCAGCCGTCAGGCTGGCATTGGTGGTTATGACCGACCACTTCGGAGGGAGGAAAAGCTTTCCCAGGGATAACGCTCCTGGACATAACCACCATCCTCGGGATTCTCGCACCCTGTGAAAGATGGTGACGCTGCAATCCAGCGAACCTTGCGATTGATCCCAACGACTCAGAATGAGCCTATGGAGAGCTCTGGAATGAAATTGGACAAACGGAAAAAACCTCATGGACGCCACCGTCAGACCCAGAAGGCGCATACCTTCCGAAGGGACACTGCTGTCGCAGACTTCATAGTCTGTACATGCTGGAGCAGACATGCCTGCTTGTCTGGAGGTAGGGACAACACCGCCCGTACCGTGTCGAAATGCATCCTCAAAAACAGGATTGCCTGCGACGATTCCAGAGACGACTTCTCCTTTGAGGCCACAACCGAAAAGGCCGTCCAAATAGGGACGAATCGTAAGTCCCCGTCTTCGAAGGATTGCCATGAGATTTTGGCGTCAGAATCGTTGTAAAAATTCTGGGCGTTAAGGCCAAGCCGAATGGTCGAGCCACAACCTGGGTGAGGTCTTCCGACGGGAACATGCCAAAAAGCGTCGCGAATGTCGATTGATCGTTCTGCGACAGGGTTGCCATAACTGAGCGAAGCGACTTCATGCTCGGCTCTGACGGAATGTCAGAAGTCAGTCCGCCTTAGCGAATTTTTTTTTTTTTTTTTGCCAGCTTCTGCCTTAACAGAAGTTCTGTTTCCAGGGTATGCGGAATTTCTGAGAATTCCCCCTCTTCTTTTTTTTTTTTAAAAAAGAGAGAGACGACACAAACCCCCAGAGGGTTGGTCAGATCATCCCTTGAACCGAAAAGGACTGCCGATAACTATCGGCACTAGTCCTGCCAGACGCAGAAGTCACAGCTCTGCGCTGCGGTAAAGCTGCTTCTTTTGCCTTTGCCTTGGCATCAGCTCCGTGAGGTCAGTCAAATAGCTGCCTGTTGGAAAACTGCGTTCCATCCAAGTCACAGTGCTCTTCTGACTGTAACTGCCGAGGATTGCTCCCTGGATAGCAGTGACGCATTATCCTTCAACTAGAAAAGCCCATCTACCTTGATAGAGGGAAACTTGCCACGCCGTCCTTAGACGGTCCAACCGGCTCAGGGGAACTTAACAAGTACACCTAGATCCTTAATACCGAATCTATGATCCACGGCTACACAGATGGAAATTGTTGCCATCTCCGTTCTTCTGTCCAGCGTGTCCTGCAGACTCGTCTTCCCTTTTACCAGGAAGATTTGCTAAGCTGGAATAAAGGGACATTCACTTCAGGAGAAGGGGTCCAATTAACAAATAACTCCGTAGAAAAACGGATAGTTTGTAAGGTCGTCGCGACCCATGCGACCCTTGCAACATCCGGGCCGACTTACCAGGACGACTAGTTACCTCCTCTGGTAACTGTAACGTCCACATGGCTTCCACAGAAATTTTAGTACGGCCCCTGAGAGAGGCAGGGTGTCCCTGCCGATCCTCCTTGACCGAATCGGACTTCTTCGCTAAGCGAGAAGGAAAGCACCGATTTGTGTCGCTTCCTTGAGAGGATCTAGTTGACACTCCATAACCTAAAAGGTCATCAATAGAAACCAGTGAAGGCCTTCATTTTGACACCATTGGAACCTCTGACCGTGTATGAGTCGAGGTCTGCGTGTCAGATACGCGAGGCTGATCCGTAGCGGATCTGGGAGAGGGTCTCTGACATGCCCTTGCATAGTATATGGCAGGATAAACCTGTCAGTAACCAGAGCAGTACTTAAATAAAAAACAAACGCTGAAGGGTTAAAGCTCTAAAGCGAGAGCTACCCCAGCTGTCTCCCATTAAGAGTTAACCGCCTAAGAAGGGGTTAAAGTAGCTGACTCCCCACAACCTTGATAATGAAAAAAGGGTGTGCAAATCTCAGGCGCCTCTTATAAGGTCGCAGCTGCAGGACAGCCATGCCACACTAAACAGAAAACGTTCCACAAGATCGCTAAAAAATTGCGCTGTTTTTTATAACGCAATGACCGCCAAAGTTGTCAAGGAGATCGCTAATCGCCTATGCGATTGCCCAGATTGGCAGCCACCAGCGACACTAAAAATGACACACAAACGATCGCAATATTATGCGACGCCATCAGGATCGTCAGCGGAAACGTATAGTGGCAGCATTAATGTCGCAGACTCCCCACAGCCTCTTTATTAATATTAAAAGAGTGTGCGAGCCCCTTATGCGAGAACAGCCGCAGGACAGCTCAATCTGTCACTCAGAAGTGCCCCAGACGGCGCCCGCGCTGTGGAGGTGAAGGGGTTAAGCTTCTGCCCGGCGGGCTAGAAGCGACTCACCAAGCTGTTCACGTATTCTTGCCGGGAGGGGAGGAGAACGATCCGGGGAACTTTCAGCTTGCAGCGCTTTATCAGCAATGGCCGCCGCGCTCTGCCTCCATGTGCTCCATGTAGAGGAGCCGGAAATGGAGGCTGCAGTAAAGCGCGCGCTCAGAAGCGGCGCGAAATTCAAAAAAATAAAAAGAGCGCGTACTCCCCTCCTTTCCCTCGTCCTGCAGGCATCCTCCTGCGGACATAGAAAAACTAGTCACCGGCATATATATGTACAGCGGCTGCCGCAGCAGTCGCTAAAACACTCACACACATTTTACTAAAATGTGGAGTACTCACCAGCCGAAACGCCACAGGGACCCCCAGGGGTTTCTGGCGCTATGCCCATGCTTCCCCCCAGGGCGGGAAGCGCAGTGACCCCAGTGTGTGGTTTGCGCCCCCGCCAGGGAAACTCTCCTCATCCCCCAGGGCCGGCAAGATTCTGCAGGGACCATTATGTAGTTACAGATCCGCCAAGGGAGAGGCTGGTGAAATACACTGATAAACATGTAATAGCGCTGTCACCGCAGCGCTGAAGCATACTGATATACATGTAATAGCGCTGCCATCAGACGCTAAAGCACTCACACATTAATAATAAAATTTTGTGTGGAGTACTCACCAGCCAAAGCGCCACAGGGACCCTCAGGGGTTTCTGGCGCTGTGCCCATGCTTCCCCCCAGGGCGAGGAACGCAGTGACCGCACGTGTGGTTTGCGTCCCGCCAGGGAAGCCATCCTCATCCCCCCGGGCCGGCAAGGATTCTGCAGGGACTATTGAGTAAATACAGATCCGCCAAGGGAGAGGTTGGGGTACAGCAGCGCTGGTACCCCTGAGACCTCTAGACCAACTGGTGATCCAAGTCTCCTGTCCGAATATAAAATAATAAAATCTTCTGAGGAGCTGCATTAGCAGCGACCATCCTCTGGGACCTCAAATCTTAGACTGGAGCTGAGTAGGAGGAGCCCGAGCTGGAGGGGCCAGCCAGTCAGCACTCTTTTGATCTGAGGTGACATCCTGATCTGGGGCTCCGCCTACCCATCAGTAATGAATTCCTGTGTCTCCCTCCCTTCCATTCTGTAGCTGAAAGATAGCTATTGCACTATAAGGAGTTAAACATGGTGCATATAAGAAAACACGGATTTTGGTAAGAACTTACCGGTAAAATCCTTTTCAGCGAAGGAAGGGAGGGAGACACAGGAATTCATTACTGATGGGTAGGCGGAGCCCCAGATCAGGATGTCACCTCAGATCAAAAGAGTGCTGACTGGCTGGCCCCTCCAGCTCGGGCTCCTCCTACTCAGCTCGTGTCGTATCAAAGCTTTTAGGAAAAGAGCCAAGATCACCAGCGGAGCAACATAACCCCTTCTGAAGGAACTTCAGAGAAAAAACACACGGATACAGGTTATGCATGCAAAGAAAGCCAAAAACCACAGAGTTACAGGTACTACTCACGGAACCTGACTACTGCGATGAGCTGGCGATGCTGGAACAGAGCCTTAGCGCGCTGACCTCAGCCCAGATAATCGCTATCAGATAAGGGTCGCGCTGCATCTGAAAACATCAACACACTTCTGCCTTGGGAGGGTGCTGTGTCTCCCTCCCTTCCTTCGCTGAAAAGGATTTTACCGGTAAGTTCTTACCAAAATCCGTGTTTCAGCTGCAGAATGGAAGGGAGGGAGACACAGGAATTCATTACTGATGGGACGTCCCAAAGCAGTTCAAAAATAAGGGTGGGAAAAAACCAACAAGAGGCAGAAACCCAACAACCTTAACAACAAACCGCAACCAGCGCTAAACACAAGTTCACCCAGAACTTTAAACTACAGCTGCCTGCAGGACCCTACGTCCGAGGGCTGCATCAGCGGAAGCACTGACGTCCACTTTATAAAACTTCGTAAACGTGTGGACAGAGCGCCAAGTCGCCGCCCGGCAGAGCTGCACTGCCGAAGCACCTTGGTGAAAAGCCCACGATGAAGCCACAGCCCTCGTGGAATGGGCTTGAATCTTAATCGGGCAAGATTCACCCTGAAGACGGTAAGCTTCCAATATAGCTGACCGAATCCAACGAGCTATAGAATCCTTAGAAGCTCGTTGACCACGCCGACGACCGACTGGAACCACAAATAGGGAGTCCGTCTTACGAAAACCTTGAGTAATAGATAGATAAAACTTCAAGGCCCGCACTAAATCCAATGTGTGTAAAGCACGCTCTTTCACATTCTTCGGATCCGGGCAGAATGAAGGCAACACAATATCCTGGTTGACATGAAATTGTGACACCACTTTAGGCAAAAAATCACCCCGAGTGCGAAGCACTACACGATCCGGAAAAAACTCCAGAAAAGGAGGCGAACAAGAAAGAGCTGCCAACTCAGAAACTCTCCTCAAGGAAGTGACTGCAACAAGGAAAGCCACCTTTCAAGAAAGTAAAGAAAGGCTAGCAGAAACCATAGGCTCAAAAGGTTTATGCTGAAGAGCCTCCAAAACAAGGTTGAGCCGCCAAGGAGACACGGGTGCCTTCCGCGGCGGGAACTTACGAGATATACCTCGGAAAAAGGAGAGCACGTCTCTATTTGAAGCAATGGTTCTCCGGAACAATAAGGACAGAGCAGAAATCTGACCTTTCAGGGTGCTGACTGCCAAACCCTTGTCTAGCCCATGCTGCAGAAAAGCCAACAGGTTGGGAATGGAAAATTTTCTCGGGTTCCGAGAGGACCCCAAACACCACGAAAAGAAGGTTTCCCAAATTTTGTGGTAAATCCTAGTAGTAGCCGGACTTCTTGCAGCACGAAGGGTAGCAATGACCTCGGCTGAGAAACCTCTACGGGTCAAGATTTCGGTCTCAAGAGCCACGCCGTCAAACGCAGGGACATCAAGTCCGGATGACAAACGGGCCCCTGAGTCAACAAGTCCGGTTGAAGAGGGAGTGGAAAAGGAGGTGCCGCCAACAGCGACATTATTGTCGAGAACCACACCCTTCTTGGCCAGTCTGGAGCTATCAAAATAGCTGGAATTCTCTCTAGTCTGATCCGACGCAGTACTAGAGGAAGTAAGGATATCGGCGGGAATACATAGATCAGCTCGAACTGATCCCACTGAGCCACTAGAGCATCCACCGCCACAGCCTTCGGGTCCTTGTACCTGGACATGAACGTCGGTAACTTGGCAATGGACCTGGATGCCATCAAATCCACTTGTGGGGTTCCCCAGCGAGAGCACAGTAGTGCAAAAACTTCCGGGTGGAGGCTCCATTCCCCGGGATCCATCCTTCTGCGACTGAGAAAGTCCGCTGTAATATTCTGAACCCCTGGAATGTGAATCGCCGAAATGGCTGGTACACTGGCCTCTGCCCAAATCAGAATTCGGGACACCTCTACCATGAGTCTGGAACTCCTTGTCCCACCTTGGTGATTGATATACGCGACAGCCGTCGCATTGTCTGTCTGCACTCGGACTGGCAGACCGCTCAAAGGGACCGTCCAATGTTGGAGGCAAAGGAAAATCGCCCTCAATTCCAGGATGTTGATCGGAAGAACAGACTCTTCCGATGACCATACCCCTGAATCCAGAGATTGTTCCAAACACCCCCCCAGCCCGTCAGGCTGGCATCGGTGGTTATGACTGACCACTTCGGAGGGAGGAAAGACTTCCCCAGGGAGAAAGCCCCTGGACGTAACCACCATTCTAGATAATCCCGCACCGCGCGAGAAATGGTGACACTGCAATCCAGCGATTGCGGCTGGTTCCATCGACTCAAGATGAACCTTTGGAGAGTCCTGGAATGGAACTGGGCAAAAGGAATTGCCTCCATGGACGCCACCATCAGTCCCAGAAGACGCATACACTTCCGTAGGGACATTGCCGTTGAGGATTTCATAATCTGTACATGTCGAAGAAGACATGACTGTTTGTCTGGTGGTAGGGAAACTACCGACCGAAACATGTCGAGATGCATTCCCAAAAAGAGGATTGTCCTCGATGGTTCCAGGGACGACTTCTCCCAATTGACCAGCCAACCGAAGTCCTTCAGAAACTGAAGAGACAAATCCCGAGCCGTCAACGCCTCCTCCTCCGAGGAAGCCACGATCAAAAGATCGTCCAGATAAGGGAGAATCGTAATCCCCTGTCTTCGAAGGATTGCCATGAGGGGCGCCAGAATTTTTGTAAAGACCCTTGGCGCTGAGGCTAAGCCGAACGGCAGAGCCACGAACTGGTAATGATTCTGACCTATGGCAAATCGAAGAAAGCGCTGATGAGCCTTTCCGATGGGAATATGCAAATAGGCGTCGCGAATGTCGATTGACACCAGAAAATCGTTCTGTGACAGAGCTGCCACAACGGAACGAAGCGACTCCATGCGAAATTTCCGGGCATGGACATGCCGGTTTAATCGCTTGAGATCCAGAATCGGGCGAAATTTGTTCTCCTTTTTGGGAACTATAAAAAGGTTGGAATAAAAACCTTTCCCTCGGTCCTCTGACGGAACCGGTATCACTACACCCTTTTGTAGCAGAGATTCGACCTCTCGCTGTAGAGCGACAACAAGCTCGGGTTCCGACGGAACGTGAGATTGACAAAAAACATTTGGGGGTCGAGAAGCAAACTCTATGAAATAGCCTGCCGACACTATCCGCGTTACCCAGGAATCTGGAACGCGAGCCATCCAAGTCTCCTTGAAAAGAAGCAGGCGACCCCCCACTCGAGAATCCTCGAGTGGACCCCTGGCGTCAATCCGACTTTGCGGGCTTCTTGTCAAGTTCCCGCTTGTCCTGGCGGAAACTCTGCTTCCAGGGAGTACGAGTTTTCTGAGAGGATTTCTTTCCTGAGAAGGAAGGACGACCTGATCCCCACGAGGAGTGACTAGATCGTCCTCGGCCCCGAAAGGACCGCCGACCACTATAGACACCAGGCTTACTGGACACCGAGGCCATGGCCCTACGCTGTGGTAATGCTGATTCCTTCGCCTTAGCCTTGGAAATCAGCTCTGTGAGGTCGGATCCAAAAAGATGGCCACCCTTGTAAGGTAAGGCCAACAACCCTTGTTTGGAAACTGCGTCCCCGGCCCACTGTCTGAGCCATAAAGCTCTTCTGACTGTGACCGCTGAAGCTTGCGCTTTGGCCAGCAGAGATGCCGTATCCAGACCGGCATCAAAGATATAACAGGCTGCCGTTTCTAACCATTCACAAGTTTCCCGTATCTCAGATAACGGAGATTCATTTTGCAACTCCGTCTTCAGACGTGCCAACCAGCTTAGAGAAGCTCTAGCAGCACACATGGATCCTAGCACTGCTCGGAATCCATGACCCGCAGCCTCATAGCTTGCTTTTGCCGCCAATTCTGCTTTTCTATCCAAAGGCTCCTGTAAGCTCGCTTTTCCCTTAATAGGGAGTAGTGAGGATTTACTAAGCTGAGATAAAGATACATCCACTTCAGGAGCAGAAGTCCAATTAGCCTTTAACTCCGCAGAGCAAGGATAAAGTGTATCAAAGAAATGCGTTCCATGAAAACGCTTATCTGGACACAGACGTTCCTCCTCTATTACACTATTAAGCTCATCCAGAGCTGGCAATGTTGTACGCGAAGCACGGGACTCCTGGAACATGCGTGCTGATTTACCAGGACGACTAGTTACCTCCTCCGGTAACTGTAATATATCTCTCATGGCTTCAATTAATGCCTCCGTACGCTTCGCCATAGAGGAACGCCCCTGCGGCTCGTCCGCATCTGAATCGGATATTTCTCCATCCGAATTTAAAGGGGAACTCTGCCCAATATCAGATACATCTGACTCGCTCCGTGTAGAGGCCGGTAACGGCCTGCGTCGCTTCCTCTGAGAGGAATTAGCAGACACATATTGACCTAAAAGGTCAGATAAGTTGTTGATCGATCGAGCGATATCGTCCAATTTTCCACCGCTGTCGACCGCAGCGCTAGACGCTGTGGAGGTCTGCGTATCTGATTGCCGTAATGGCACTGGGACATGGTCCGCGGCATCTGAACTCTGTTCAGACATGTCTCACCTGTATGAGCAGGTCAAAGCGGTAATACCAGCAAAAACTATGCGTTTTTTTTTTTTTTAAACGCTGAAGGGTTAACGCTCCACCAAGCAGGGTTACCCCAGCGGTATTCAGTCAAAAAATTTAGCTGGTAGAAATAACCCTCAGAGGGGTTAATATTGCAAACTCACCACAATATATATATTTGTGAGCCCCAGCCAATTTTTATGTCTCTAATGAGACTGCAGCTGCAGGATAGCGATCGCTGCGCTGCGGGGTGAGGAATCAGCACTCACCCAGCTGGCCGTGGTGTCTTATGAGGAGAGGAGCGGTCTGAGGAGCCCAGGAGCCTGTGTAATGGCCGCCACAGTGAGGGAGTCGCAGGAGAACCGCCAGAGCGCGCGTCTTCCTGCTCAGAAGACCGGGAATAGTTAGGCCACGCCCCCCGCCAGCTCGAATATTGAGCGCGAACTCCCCCGCTCCTGCAGGTATCTGCCTGCGGACAAAAAATCACCACATCTACTTGTAACAGCGCTGTCACCGCAGCGCTGAAGCATACTGACATACATGTGGTAGCGCTGTCACAGCAGCGCTGAAGCATACTGACATACAAGTAATAGCGCTGCTCACTCAGACGCTAAAGCACTCACACATAATTATAATAAAAAATTTGTGTGGAGTACTCACCAGCCAAGGCGCCACAGGAACCCTCAGGGGTTTCTGGCGCTGTGCCCATGCTTCCCCCCAGGGCGAGGAACGCAGTGACCGCACGTGTGGTTTGCGTCCCGCCAGGGAAGCTCTCCTCATCCCCAGGGCCGGCAAGGATTCTGCAGGGACTTTGAGTAAATACAGATCCGCCAAGGGAGAGGTTGGGGTACAGCAGCGCTGGTACCCCTGAGACCTCTAGACCAACTAGTGATCCAAGTCTCCTGTCCGAATATAAAATAATAAAATCTTCTGAGGAGCTGCATTAGCAGCGACCATCCTCTGGACCTCAAATCTTAGACTGGAGCTGAGTAGGAGGAGCCCGAGCTGGAGGGGCCAGCCAGTCAGCACTCTTTTGATCTGAGGTGACATCCTGATCTGGGGCTCCGCCTACCCATCAGTAATGAATTCCTGTGTCTCCCTCCCTTCCATTCTGCAGCTGAAATATATATCACGATCTATATATGAAAAATAGACATGGGTACATTAGCACCCTTGGCTCTTGTCCGTCAGTGATTCTCATAAGGTAACGTTTTTCTCATTCTTTCCCTCTTTTGGTTTATGGTCTCTCTTATTTTTGCACTTCATATTTATTGTTTCTTGCACTTACTATGGGCCCTTTTTTTCATAGGATTCAATTCCACTCCGCTCCTGTGACTGGTTTTGGTTCAGCAATAGTAATGTACCCATGTCTATTTTTCATATATAGATCGTGATATATATTTTCTTCTTATATGCACCATGTTTAACTCCTTATAGTGCAATAGCTATCTTTTTCTGTGGTTCCTATCTGGACTTTCAGCACCTTATTCATGGCACTAAAAAATTTACTCATCTCGTGTATGATATATACCATTATGTCCTTATTTTATGGACATCCCCTTGCGTTCTTTATTTTCATTAGTATACATGTACGTATTATTTGGAACTAGTTATATATATAGCTTTTCAAGTGAACATATTTTTGTTTCTCTGCATGTCTATTTATAATGCATGACCTCTATGGAGATTTGGTTCCCACACATGTGGCTATTTTTTATTTTTCATTATTCAATTTATTTGTTTATTTTCTATATTGTTCCTGATACACGTTATTTTGTGTCTTTCAGAATACAGACTGTACTTGATAAAGGCTATGTTAGCCGAAACGTTGTTCATTTAATTTTTCGTCTGTAAAAGAATTGAACCTTCTACCATATTGGAATTACTTTCCTAATAAAATATTATATGGATAATTCATTTTTTCTTATTATTTGAGTGCGGGAGTTATTTGTTCTCATAGTTCTTCCAGTCACTGACATACCTCTCCTGGCCTTCGTCTACCATTTTCCTGATTCCGGCTTTTGTCTGGTTGTTGTGATTGGTGTTCTGGTCAGGTTGGGTTTGGGTGGGCTGTTCCGAGGGTCCTGGTTTTTCTGTTTCACCTACATGTGTCAGGGTTTTATGGTGATGGGAGCTTGGATTGCTCCTATGTAGGTGAGACCGGAATGACAGTGCCCTCTTTAGAACCGTTAGGTGTAGAGGGAATGTGCCCAGCTCGGCAAGCACTGTTGGAGGTGCTCCGATGGACTTGGAGAAGGTATTTGCAGAATTCCAGGTGGAATATTTCTGTTGGGCTGGAATCCCACCTTGACCAGTCTGGGTAGGTGTGAGGACCCCAGACCGCTGCCATACAGGAGGATTGGGGCGATGACAGAGTCGAAGATTTTTAACCAGACCCTCACTGGTGGTTTCAGATGGTAGAGTTTCCTTCGGATGCCATAAAAGGTTTTACAGGCCTTGTCTTTCAGGGTCTCTATGGCTTGTTTGAATCTCCCTGACTGGTGAATCTCTAGACCCAGTTATGTATATTTGTACGTTCCTGTAAGGGCGCAGTTGTTGAGGACAAATGAAGGGTGCTGGTCTAATTTTCTCTTTCTCCTCTGGAACACCATGATGTTGGTTTTCTTTAGGTTGACCGGTAGTTCCCAGGTGGAGCTGAATTTCTCTAAGATTTTCAGGTTGTCTTGGAGGCATTTCTTGGTTGGTGACAGAAGCAGCAGGTCATCTGCATACAGCAGGAATTTCACCTGGGCTACGTGAAGGGTGGGACCTGGTGCTGTGGAAGATTCCAGAGCGGTAGCCAGCTCGTTTATGTAAATGTTGAAGAGCGTTGGACTTAGGCTGCAGCCTTGTCTGACTCCACGGCTCTGCTGAAAATAAGCCGTTCTTTTACCGTTCATACACTGCAGAGGTTCTCGGTGTAGGAGCTTTTGATAACATCGTAGGTCTTTCCTTCTATTCCGCTCTCCAGCAGTTTCAGGAATAAGCCCGGGTGCCACACCGAATCAAAGGCCTTTTTAAAGTCCACGAAACAGGCATACATCTTCCCGTTCTTTGTATTGTGGATGTGTCTCTGAATAAGGCTGGGCATGGTATAGATGGGGTCAGTGATGCGGTGGTTTGGCATGAACCCTGCTGGCTCTTGGTGAGGACGTTGTGCTCGGTGGGGAAACTGAGGATCGTCTTGTTCAGGATGCTGTAGAACAGTTTCCCCAGGTTGCTGCTGACACATATTCCTCTGTAGTTGGCTGGGTCATACCTGTCCCCACTCTTGTGGATGGGTGTGATGAGGCCTTGGTTCCAGGTACGAGGGAAGTAGCCGGCACTTCGCACAATATTGAAGAGTTTAACCATTGCAGCCTGTATTTCTGGTGGGCTGTACTTCAGCATTTCTGGTAGGATTCCATCCAGGCCACCGGCTTTTCTACATCTTATGGAAGAGATTCTCTCTGCTACTTCCTGTAATGTAATAGGTGTATCCATGGGGTTTTGGAA
This sequence comes from Oophaga sylvatica, assembly GCA_033576555.1. Lineage (NCBI taxonomy): Eukaryota > Metazoa > Chordata > Amphibia > Anura > Dendrobatidae > Oophaga > Oophaga sylvatica. Next base: position 77,832,166 of record JARQOD010000005.1, read on the forward strand.
TTTTTTTTTACTTTTTCCTCCATTGTTTTTAGTTTTGCCATTATGCTTTCCTGTTCTTGGCTTAGTTCTTCTTTTGGCATGTCTTTATAGAGGTCTCTGAAGTACTGGAGCCAGATGTTGCCATTTTGGATATGGATGTTGTTTTTCTTGTCTTTTGTGCCCATGTGGTTCCATAGTTCCCAGAAGGAGTTGTCTTGGAGAGCATCTTGGAGTTGGTTGAGCTTGATAGAGATGTAACTCTGCTTCTTCCTCCTGAGGATGGTTTTGTACTGCCTTTGTATGGTTTCATAGGCTTCCCTCAGATGCAGGTGGTTGGGGTCTCGGTGTTTCTTGTTTGAGGCTGTTCTCAGGGTCTTCCGTACGGCTTTACATTCTATGTCAAACCAACCATTGATCTGTTTTTCTTTTGGTCTCTTGTAGTTGACTTTTTACAGGTCAGACAGTCTGGCCATTGCATAGAATATATTGTTGAGGTCTTTTGTAGCTTGACTCACTCCCTTTGGGTTAGGCTGGTACTCGTAGTTGTAGAAGTGGTGGAGCGTCCGCTGTATTTCAGGTCTGCTGAGAGCCTCTTTATACTTTAATGCCGACATTTTTTGACCATTTAAAGGATGGAGGCCGGTTGAAGAGGCCACTATGTTGTGGCTTTTGAGTGAATGGTTCCTCTGTAGATTTCAAGTACAGAAGAAGTTGGCTGTGGTCTGACAGGTGCGTTTGTGGGGTGACTATGAAGGCGCTGATATTTGCCAGGTTCATACCTGTAATGGCATAATCTACTACACTCCTCCCTACATGTGAGTTTAGTGTACACTTCCCTAAAGAGTCTCCTTTGGTACGTCCATTAAGAATATGAAGTCCTAAACTTCTACATACGTTCAGGAGCTTTTTACCACTTTTGTTGACTGTACTGTCATAGCTGTTTCTCTCTGTGAGTCTTGGCCGTCATTCTCTGCTCCAAATAGGTAGATGTTCCCATCCGTGGTCAGGAAGTCGTTTTCTCTCCCTGTTCTTGCATTGAGGTCTCCAAAGATGAGAACTTTGCCCAGGGCCTGATAGTGGGCGGCTTCTCTTTGTAAGATCTCGAAGCAGTCTGGATTGAAGTAGGGGGACTCTGGCGGTGGTATATAGGTGGCGCAGAGGTGGACATCAGACAGAGATGAGGATGGAGCTGCTGATCCTGATCCATATGTGGCTGCCTCCTCTCTTCACCGGTTTGATGTACTGGTGGAGCTCATCTTTATACCAGATCAGTATTCCTCCTGAGCTCCAGCCCTGTTTGATGTTTTTATTTTTCAGGGCAGGGACAGAGATTTCCCTGTATCCAATGGGTACCAGGGATTCGTTTTCAGCTCTGGTCCATGTTTCCAGGAGGATCTGGATGTCTATATTTTTCAGTCTTTGTATAAAGTCACGGTCATTTGTTTTACATCCAAAAGTTGAGGTGTTGAGACCCTGAATATTCCAGCTGCTGATTGTAAGTAATTTTTTCTATATATCTTGTATGTATATACCTTGTAATGAGTATGGCTGTGTAGGACAAACTGGATTTCTGACTGTTTTGTAGATGTGCTTGGTTCCATCCAGTCACTTTAGTTTCCTGCATAGTGCGCTGAGCAGGGTCTTTATCTCATCCCTATCTCTGCATGTATCTGTGTGTGGTCGGTGGACCCCTCCATGGAGGTCTCCTCCTCTGATGGTCTGATTTTGGGTGAAGAGCTTTGTTTCCAGCTTCTGGAGATAGGATTGGGGTTTTCTACCTTTTTATTGTTAGGGGTCTTTCAGTGTGATTATGGTCACTGTTGAACCCAGGTCTGGGTAACTCTGTTTATTACAATGTCTTTCAGCTCTTTGGCCAGGAGGCTGACCACTTGTTTGTTGAGGTGCTTATTATCATATAGGTGATGGTGGTTTATGGAAAGGTGTTGTGCCAGGGTCACCTTTGGGACAGTCTTGACCCTTTCTGTCAGTTCCATATTGATGTTTTGGGTGGTTTGCCTGGATATGTCCTTTGTTGGGAGCAGAGATGACAGAATGATTTTGCTGTCTGGGAATTTTAGTTTTGCCGTCTTTGCTAATTGGATAAGTTGTCCTGCGATCTGCTGGTGCTGGTCTGGCAGATTGTTTGTACCCGTGTGTATAATAATATGGTTTGGGTTGGTAAACCATGGATTATTGATGACCTCTGTCACCTGTTCAATAGTTGCACAGTGAATTTTTCTGACCCGTTTCCCTGGGAATAGCCGTTGTGCATTTAGGTACTTCCCATTTGAGTCCATTATTAGGACAATATCAGGACTTTGTGGTGTCTGGAGTGGGTTAAGTGGCTGCTGATGGGGGTCTGTGATGCTGATTTTGCTGGTGGTTGTTCTCTTCTCGCTTCCATCTCTCTGGTTTCTGGTTCATTGGTTTCAGAATTGTTCATATTGTTGGTTATTGTTGTGTTATTTGGCGTCTCCACATTCTGGTCAGTGGAGGCCATGTTGTCTGCTCTCTGGCTTGTTTCCATTGCCCCCTGCTGGGTCAGACATCAAGGGGTCTGTGTTTTTAGTTCTGCAATCTCCTTTCTGAGTCTATCATTGTCATTTGTAATTCACTCATTTCCTCTCTTATTTTCTGGAGAGCTGACTTGAACTCACATTGTAGTTTATTGAGCTCATTTGTTACTTTGTCATTTGCATTTCTATGTGAGTTTCTTTGAAGCTCTTCCCTAATTTGGACCAAGTCTCTTTCTAATTGACATAGACAGTCTCTGATGGTCTCTGGGGAGAGGTGTGAAGTGTTGGGGGTTGAGGAGCTGTGCCTGGAGGTCTCTGCAGAAATGTGAGCATGAAGGTACTGCCACACTAAACAATCCCGCTAGCGATCACAATAACGACGCATACTAATGCGATCGCTAGCGGGATTGTTTCTATATCGCTAAGTGCGGCCACATTTAGCGATATAGTTAACGACGCTATCGCCGTTAGCGATCTTCTTAACGACTTTAGCGGTACAAAAGTACCGCTAAATCGCTAAGAAAAGGTGCCACACAGCGATTAGATACTTACCCAGCGGGAGCGCCGACGAGAAAATAGGGTCCGGAACGATTCCAGCGACGAGCGAGATCACAGCAGGAAGCTCGTCGCTGGAAGCTGCCGCACTGAACAACATCGCTAACAGGATCGCTAAATAGTGACGTTTTTTAGCGATCCCGTTAGCGATATTGTTTAGTGTGGCATACCCTTTAGAAATGGCCTCTGGAGGTTGCTTTTTAAGGATTTGTGCCTGTTCCCTGATATGAGTAAAATGGATTTCAAACTCCTGCAGATTGTCTTCAGTCCCTTGCACCATGAAGGTGCCATTGTTGTATAGGCTTATGGTAAGTGAGTTGGTGTCATCATCTGCTTGGCTATTAATTTTAATCTGCCGGCCATTATTAGTGCTGCACTTAGATATATATTTATATTGTTTGCACAGGGCAGTGTGCCAGGCTGAGAGTTGGTCTGTGTAGAATAAAGGTACTGTCACACACAGCTAAGTCGCTAACGAGATCGCTACTGCGTCACCGATTTTAAGACGCAGTAGCGATCTCGTTAGCGACTTAGCTGTGTGTGACATGTAACGGCGATGTGGCCCCTGCTGCGATGTCGTTGATTGCTTATGAACATTATGAGCCGTTATTTGGTCGTTGGTGTCCCGCTGGTGAGCCTGAATCGCTGAGTGTGACAACCTTTAAGAATGACTTTACCAGCATCGCAGGCAGGACTAGGTTTTCCCAACGACCGCAGAGGTCATTATACAGATCGCTGATCTCTGATGAGATCTTTGTGTTTGGAAGCTAACTAGTGATCACACCAACGATCTCGCCAGGTCGTGTCGTTGTCGTGATCGCTGGTGCCTTAACAGGTTGGTTTTTCTTTTATCTTCCTCTTTGGTGTAACCAGCAAAAAGAGTTTCTGGCTTCTCTCTCATTGTGTTTCCTTTCTTGACCTTGGTGCTCTTCTGCCCCTGTATTGTCTCCATTTCTGACCCCCTGGTGTCCTGTGCCTCCTGCTGTGTGCTTTGCTCATTTACTTCTTCTAGATTTGGGTTTTCCATTTTTGTGGTTATATAGTAATATTATAATCCTTATTTCTAAGAGGATTAATTTGTAGGAAGTCTATAGATTGTTTTGGGGTTGCAGGATGGTCCTACCTTTGGATGCTCAGGTCTCTGGATGTCAGATGAATGCTGCCTGTTTGCAGTCTGTCCTCCAAGAGATTCTTGCATTGTCCTTTAAATCCTCTATTTCTTCCTCTTTCATAAAAAATCCAAAGTCCAGCTCAGTCCAGGTCCCTTGATTTTTTCCAGGTTTTGTCTTACAGTTGGCTCATTACAAGGTATAAAGTGATGAAAATTCAGTAGCTCATGTTCAGTGCTCCTTACTCCTAGGAATGGTGGGCGGGGTATATATATCTATAGATATCGATCGATATATATATATACACACACACACACATACATATATAGTACAGACCAAAAGTTTGGACACACCTCATTCAAAGATTTTTCTGTATTTTCATGACTATGAAAATTGTACATTCACACTGAAGGCATCAAAACTATGAATTAACACATGTGGAATTATATACTTAACAAAAAATGCGAAACAACTGAAAATATGTCTTATATTCTAGGTTCTTCAAAGTAGCCACCTTTGCTTTGATAACTGCTTTGCACACTCTTGGCATTCTCTTGATCAGCTTCAAGAGGTAGTCACCGGGATTGGTCTTCCAACAATCTTGAAGGAGTTCCCAGAGATGCTTGTTGGCCCTTTTGCCTTCACTCTGCGGTCCAGCTCACCCCAAACCATCTCGATTGGGTTCAGGTCTGGTGACTGTGGAGGCCAGGTCATCTGGCGTAGCACCCCATCACTCTCCTTCTTGGTCAAATAGCCATTACACAGCCAGGAGGTGTGTTTGGGGTCATTGTCCTGTTGAAAAATAAATGATGGTCCAACTAAACGCAAACCGGATGGAATAGCATGCCGCTGCAAGATGCTGTGGTAGCCATGCTGGTTCAGTATGCCTTCAATTTTGAATAAATCCCCAACCGTGGTACTAGCAAAGCACCCCCATACCATCACACCTCCTCCTCCATGCTTCACGGTGGGAACCAGGCATGTAGAGTCCATCCGTTCACCTTTTCTGCATCGCACAAAGACATGGTGCTTGGAACCAAAGATCTCAAATTTGGACTCATCAGACCAAAGCACAGATTTCCACTGGTCTAATGTCCATTCCTTGTGTTCTTTAGCCCAAACAAGTCTCTTCTGCTTGTTGCCTGTCCTTAGCAGTGGTTTCCTATCAGCTATTTTACCATGAAGGCCTGCTGCACAAAGTCTCCTCTTAACAGTTGTTGTAGAGATGTGTCTGCTGCTAGAACTCTGTGTATGGCATTGACCTGGTCTCTAATCTGAGCTGCTGTTAACCTGCGATCTCTGAGGCTGGTGACTCGGATAAACTTATCAGAAGCAGAGGTGACTCTTGGTCTTCCTTTCCTGGGGTGGTCCTCATGTGAGCCAGTTTCTTTGTAGCACTTGATGGTTTTTGCAACTGCACTTGGGGACACTTTCAAAGTTTTCCCAATTTTTTGGACTGACTGACCTTCATTTCTTAAAGTAATGATGGCCACTCGTTTTTCTTTACTTAGCTGCTTTTTTCTTGCCATAATACAAATTCTAACAGTCTATTCAGTAGGACTATCAGCTGTGTATCCACCAGACTTCTGCACAACACAACTGATGGTCCCAACTCCATTTATAAGGCCAGAAATCCCACTTATTAAACCTGACAGGGCACACCTATGAAGTGAAAACCATTTCCGGTGACTACCTCTTGAAGCTCATCAAGAGAATGCCAAGAGTGTGCAAAGCAGTCATCAAAGCAAAAGGTGGCTACTTTGAAGAACCTAGAATATAAGACATAATTTCAGTTGTTACACACTTTTTTGTTAAGTGTGTAATTCCACATGTGTTAATTCATAGTTTTGATGCCGTCAGTGTGAATGTACAATTTTCATAGTCATGAAAATACAGAAAAATCTTTGAATGAGAAGGTGTCCAAACTTATATATATACAGTACAGACCAAAAGTTTGGACACACCTTCTCATTCAAAGATTTTTCTGTATTTTCATGACTATGAAAATTGTAGAATCACACTGAAGACATCAAAACTATGAATTAACACATGTGGAATTATACATTACACTTTACAAAAAAGTGTGAAACTACTGAAATACAGATTTTTGTGTTACTCACCGTAAAATCCTTTTCTCCGAGACGCTCATTGGGGGACACAAGACTGTGGGTGTATGCTACTGACGCTAGGAGGCTGACACTAAGTAAACATAAAAAAAGGTTAGCTCCTCCTCCGCCGTATACACCTCAGCACTGGCCGCAGGCAAACCCAGCTTAGTGCAAAAAGCAGTAGGAGGCTAAAAAATAAATCAGTGTTAACACAGGTACAGTATATCCAGAAGAAAATCTACTGACACAGGCCCAAAAAAATAGAGTTAACTCAAAACGAAGCCATCCGGCTATTAGGGAGGGTGCTGTGTCCCCCAATGAGCGTCTCGGAGAAAAGGATTTTACGGTGAGTAACACAAAAATCCGTATTTCTCCTTCGTCTCATTGGGGGACACAAGACTGTGGGACGTCCCAAAGCAGTCCCTTGGGTGGGAAACCGACTCCACAGTGTAATTTATAACCAGGCATTGCTTATAGGTGCGATACCGCACCCTGAAGAATCCTTCTACCCAGACTCGCATCCGCTGAGGCCTGAGTATGGACATTATAATGCTTGGAAAAGGTATGCAGACTGGACCAGGTTGCCGCCTTACAAACCTGTTCCGCCGAAGCCTGATGCCGAAGAGCCCAGGAGGCACCCACTGCACTGGTGGAGTGAACCCTTATTCCTGCGGGAACCACCATGCCTCTGATGCGGTAGGCCTCCTAATGGTTAACCGTATCCATCTAGCCAAAGTTGACCTAGAGGCAGCGAGTCCCTTCCTGCGACCTTCGGGAAGGATAAACAGCGTGTCCGTCTGCCGAAAGGATGCCGTCCGAGATACATATCTCCTGAGTGCTCTCACCAGATCCAGCGTATGGAGAGCCTTCTCCACCCGGTGCGTCGGAGCTGGGCAAAATGAGGGCAAAACAATGTCCTCATTGATATGAAATGAGGACACGACTTTAGGCAAAAAAGGTGGTGTTGGCCTGAGCACTACCTTATCATGATGGAAAAGTAAGTACGGAGCTCGGCAAGATAGTGCTGCCAGCTCCGAAACCCGCCTTATGGATGTTATGGCTACCAAAAACACCAACTTCCAGGAAAGGTATGTCAGGGAAACCTCCTGAAGAGGCTCAAATGGAGATTCCTGCAGAACTCCCAGAACCAGATTGAGATCCCAAACGTCTAAGGGAGCCCTGTAGGGGGGCACTATATGGACAACCCCTTGAATAAAGGTCTTAACCTGTAAATTAGACGTGATTTTTCGCTGAAAAAGAACCGACAAGGCTGATATCTGACGTCTAAGAGTACTTGGTGCTAGGCCTGAATCTAGGCCCGTTTGGAAAAATGACAAAATGTTGGGAATTAAAAAACTGAAGTGGGGAATAACCATGTTCCCTGCACCAAGTAAAAAAGACTTTCCAAGTACAGTGGTAGATACGAGACGAGGCGGGTTTCCGGGCGCTAGCCATTGTAGCGGCGACCTTTTTGGAGAATCCAGCCCTGGTCAGGATCCAAGATTCAACGGCCAGGCCGTCAAACACAGGACCGCTGAGTTCTGGTGGTAAACTGGGCCCTGGGAGAGAAGGTCCGTGCGTTCTGGCAGACGCCAGGGTGCGTCGGCGAGCAACTGTACCAGCTCTGCGTACCATGAACGACGCGGCCAATCCGGAGCGATTAATATCGCTGGGACCTCCTCTAACCTGATCTTTCTGATCACCCTTGGGAGCAGAGCTATCGGTGGAAACAAGTATGGAAGATGAAACCGATTCCACGGTAGAACCAGGCCGTCCACTGCAATTGCCTGCGGATCCCGGTACCGAGAGACGAAGTTGGGCACCTTGGCGTTTATCCTGGAGGCCATCAGGTCCACATCTGGGGTTCCCCAGCGTAGGCATATCTGCTGAAAGACCTCGGGATGTAGCGACCATTCCCCTGACGCTATACCCTGACGGCTGAGGAAATCCGCTGCCCAGTTCTCCTCGCCTGGAATGTGGACCGCTGATATCACAGAGTGATTTCTTTCTGCCCAGGTCAGAATATGTTTTACCTCGTGCATGGCCGCCCTGCTGCGGGTACCTCCCTGATGATTTATGTATGCCACCGCCGTGGCATTGTCCGATTGTATCCGGACAGGGCAGCCAGCCAGATGATGGTGAAAATGCCTCAGAGCCAGCCGAACAGCTCGAATCTCTAAAATATTGATCGGAAGGGTCGATTCCTGCCGACACCAAGCCCCCTGGGCTGTGTAGTGACGAAACACTGCTCCCCATCCGAGAAGGCTGGCGTCCGTTGTGACTATCAGCCAATGGACTGGAGGAAAATATCGCAGTTGGTGAAGAGTGGTGCTCTTTGTCCACCACGTAAGTGTCTGTCTGACCTGCAGGGACAGACGGCACCGAAGATTGAGCGAGTAAGGGCTCCCGTCCCATACTGCCAAGAGTGCATGTTGAAGGGAGCGGAGATGAAACTGGGCAAATGGAATGGCCTCGATTGCTGCCACCATCCTTCCTAGGACCCTCATGCAAAACCGGATGGTGTGAGGAATCGGTTGGCGAAGGATCCGTACCTCCTGACGGAGAACTAGGGCCTTGTCCCGAGGAAGGATTATCAACCCCTGAGCGGTGTCGAAAATCATCCCTAAAAAGGTGATCTTCCGAGATGGCACGGGAGATTATTTTTTCAGATTCACCAGCCACCCCAGGCGAGCAAGAGTGTCTAGCGTAATGCTGACACTTTCCTCGCAGGCTTGAAAGGACGGACCCTTGATGAGGAGATAGTCTAAGTATGGCAAGATGACTATCCCCCGGGAATGCAGAATGGACACAACAGCAGCCATAACCTTTGTGAACACCCTGGGGGCTGTGGCTAGCCCGAAGGGCAAGGCTGCGAACTGAAAGTGAAGGTTGCCGATGGCAAACCGAAGAAACCTCTGATGAGGAGGGAATATGGGGATGTGAAGATAGGCATCCTGAATGTCTATTGACGCTAGAAATTCCCCCTTTTCCATGGCTGCAATGACCGAGCGGAGAGACTCCATTCGGAAATGTCGAATACTGACAAATCGGTTCAGACGTTTTAGGTCCAAAATGGGCCTTACAGTGCCGTCCTTCTTGGGTACTAAGAACAGGTTGGAATAGAACCCTTGACCTCTTTCGACCTCTGGTACAGGGACAATGACCCCGCTGCGCCGAAGAGATTCGACCGCCTTGAATAAGGCGTGAACCCTGGATTCTTTTTTGGGAAGACGCGAGGGAAAAAAATGATTTGAGGAAGGCTGATAAATTCTATCTTGTACCCCGAGGAAACTAACTCCCTGACCCACTCGTCGTGAGTAATCGATAGCCAAGTGGGGCGAAACCAGAGTAAGCGGCCGCCTACTCTGGATAAATTGACCGGATTCTGCCTCCAGTCATTTTTCCGAATATCTTTGGGGCCTAGACCCTTTAGATCTTGGCTGTTGAGATCGCATTCTTCCCAAAGGGTTGGTCTTGTAGGAGACCTGGCGATCTCTGGCCTGATTAGGTCGACCTGAGCCGCTGGAGTTGGCTGCCGCGGCCCAACCTGGGTTGCGAAAAGCCTTAAACCGAGGCTGAAGCTGTCGGCGAAAGGGCTGTCTAATTTTCTGCTGAGGAAGGAAACTGCTTTTCCCTCCTGTCGCATCAGATATGAGCTGATCCAGCTTCTCGCCAAATAACCGGCCGCTCTGATACGGTAAGGATGTAAGTGATTTTTTTTTGAGGTTGAGTCCGCTCGCCAAGTTCTCAACCACAAGGATCGCCTGATAGCAATCGCATTAGCTGCAGCTAGTGCTGCGCAATTTGCCGCATCCATGGAAGCATTAATTAAAAAGTCTCCTGCAAGAGCTATCTGATTAGAGATCTCAGTTACCTCAGACGGCACCTCTATACCGTGGAGAGCTCTATTTAGAGACTCCGACCAGGATATCATGGCCTTAGCAAGCCAAGTCGCTGCAAAAGAAGGAGAGAGAGCAGAGCCTGATGCCTCAAACACCGAGCGGGCCAAGCTTTCAATCAGACGATCCGTTGGATCTTTGATCGAGGAACCGTTGGGAAGGGAGAGGAGCGTCTTAGACGCCAAACGCGACACAGGAGGGTCGACCGCAGGAGATTCCGCCCACTTCTTAAGAAGTTCAGGAGCAAAAGGATATCTGGTATTGAGGGCCCTTTGTCCTGCGGGAAGCGCTTGTCCGGCTTTTCCCGGTGGCGCTGCACTAGTTCCTCAAACTCAGGATGAGCACCAAAAACCTTATGAGTTTGCCTGGCTCGTTTGAAGGACACCTTATGACCAGAGGCCAAGGTGGATTCATCGTCTACCCCAGGGATTGATTGACAGCTTCAATCAGACTGTCAATTGTCTCCTGACAATTCTGTGCCTCTAAATTGAGGGACCCTTCAGAATCGGAATCCGAATATTGATCACTTGCCTCCAAAGGTGAGGGAGAGCGAGAAACGGAACTGAAAGATGCCGAGGCCCCGGACGGCATAGGCGAGGCAGGGTGGGTTCGCTTCCCTGCGTCTGCCTGGTGAGAGCGCGGCCCCTGCAGGCCGGAGGTTCCTGAGACGTGGCCAAGACGGGTGAACCACTGTCCCTGCTCCTATCGGGAGCTTGAAGGGACTCGATTGCTCTTGTTAATGACGCCACAGATTGAGACAGAGACAGGGCCCATTCCGGGGGACCTGACGCACTGGGCTCGGCTATAGGTGAGGGCTCCTGAGCCCGTTCGGAGTCACAGGCTTCGCAGACCCGACTAATCTGGGCGTGCGGAAAAGGGGACCTACAGGCAATGCATGCGGTATACAGCACCGTGTGAGCTTTAGCTCTTCTGGACATACTGGATCTGTCACAGAGTCTTTCCTGCCGTAATGATTTGGATGTGGCGGTGCGGGGGTCGGTGGAGCGGAGCGCAGAGGAGCGCAGCGAAGCGGAACAACCAGGCTGGAGGTAGTAGCACTTACCCCAGTCCTGTATCCCCGGACGTCCTTAAACAGCGTAGTAGTGGCGCAAACAAAACGACCGAGGCTCCAGACTTTCAAAAAAAGCGCTCCCCTATCAGGGAGGCGTGCCTCATATAGCCGAGCCTTAGGGGGAGGGGTCGAGAGGCGCGGCCTAGCGCCGGCCGAAGCCAGGAACACAACTTCCGGCGGTGGCAGCCCGAGAGTCGGGGGCGGGCCCGCCGGAAGTTGACGCTGCCGGAGGCGGGGCTTGAGACCGCGGCCTACCTTCCGGCCTAAGCCGGGCGCTAAATTACCGGCCGCGGCCTAGTCTCCGGCCGAAGCCGGGGACTAAATTTCCACCTGAGGCCTAGCGCCGGCCGAAGCCGGGGGCTAAATTTTAGGCGGCGGCCGCCCAGGAGTCAGGGGACGGGCCGCCGGAAGATGATGCACCCTAGGGGGCGGGGCTCAAGCCGGGGACTCGCCTGTTTCTGGCTGAAGCCAGGCTGAAACGACCACCTCTCAGACACCGGCTCCCAGCTTCCAGCAACCTCTCCGGCCCCCCTCCACGACCTGGTTTTAAAGGTGGGTTTTCTTCGCAGAGGATTCTTCAGATTAGAGGGGGGCTTGCGGAAAAAAAGAGGGACGGTGCAGGCACCCTAACTCCATCACCCCTTCAGGGGATGAGGAGAGGGACCGTCCGCCTCCTTGCAGCACCGCAGTCTAGCATTGGTGGTGCAGTGGGGGCCGCACGGACTATCTCCTGCCACTGTACAGCCTAGGGTTTCAATACTCTAGGGTGGTCAGGGCTGAGTCCGGCATCATGTCCCACGTTGCGGGAAAGGATACGTGGAGGCGACACTCCACGTGCTCGCCCGTTGATGGTTTGGGGAGATCGGACCACTTCAAAAGGGTCCGTCGCCCCTATCTCGTCTTCGTGGGAAAGACAAAAAAAAAATGGTCTGGAAAAAACCAGACGTGTGCCTCCATCAGACACTAAGCATGAACTGGGTTTGCCTGCGGCCAGTGCTGAGGTGTATACGGCGGAGGAGGAGCTAACCTTTTTTTATGTTTACTTAGTGTCAGCCTCCTAGCGGCAGTAGCATACACCCACAGTCTTGTGTCCCCCAATGAGACGAAGGAGAAAATATGTCTTTAATTCTAGGTTCTTCAAAGTAGCCAGCTTTTGCTTTGATTACTGCTTTGCACACCGAAAAGGTGAACGGATGGACTCTACATGCCTAGTTCCCACAGTGAAGCATGGAGGAGGTGGTGTGATGTGGGGGTGCTTTGCTGGTGACACTGTTGGGGATTATTCAAAATTGAAGCGGTGAGCGGTCCAGCTCACCCCAAACCATCTCAATTGGGTTCAGGTCTGGTGACTGTGGAGGCCAGATCATCTGGCGTAGCACCCCATCACTCTCCTTCTTGGTCAAATAGCCCTTACACAGCCTGGAGGTGTGTTTGGGGTCATTGCCCTGTTGAAAAATAAATGATGGTCCAACTAAACGCAAACCGGAAGGAATAGAATGCTGCTGCAAGATGCAGTGGTAGCCATGCTGGTTCACTATGTCTTCAATTTTGAATTAATGCCCAACAGTGTCACAAGCAAAGCTCCCCCACACCATCACACCACCTCCTCCATGCTTCACGGTGGGAACCAGGCATGTAGAATCCATCTGTTCACCTTTTCTGCGTACAAAGCAGTAATCAAAGCAAAAGGTGGCTACTTTGAAGAATCTAGAATATAAGACATATTTTCAGTTGTTCCACACTTTTTTGTAAAGTGTAATGTATAATTCCACATGTGTCAATTCATAGTTTTGATGCCTTCAGTGTGATTCTACAATTTTCATAGCCATGAAAATACAGAAAAATTTCTGAATAACTTTTGGTCTGTACTGTATATATAATATATATATATATATATATATATATATATATATATAATTATATATATATATATATATATATATATATATATATACATACATACACACACACATTCTATTCTATGTACTCTATTTTAACTTGTCACTGTGATTTAACTACGCAGCACATGAATTGCCGGCTTTTATTCTATGTATCCATACATAGTCTGTGTTTTGAATAATATTTCATTTGAAAATTATGTGTAAATGACTTAAGAGAATTGCTCTATGTAAAAGCTCATGTTAATACCGCATTGCAGTCGGATAGTAATCACACTGCATTCGGACGTAAATCGGATGCTAGGTGCGAAAAAAGACGGATTTTGGTAAGACCTTACCTGTAAAATCCTTTTCAGCGAAGGAAGGAAGGGAGACACAGTCATTACTAGTGGGTAGGTGGAGCCCACACAGGATAGAACACCTCAGATTAAAAAATTGTTGACCGGCCCCTCCAGCTTGGGCTCCTCCTACTCCAGCTCTCCAGTCCGTACACAAGCTAAGGAAGAGCAAATATCACCAGCGGAGCAACATAACCCCTTCTGAAAGACTTCAGAGAAAAAAAAAAAACAAGAAGACAGGTTATGCATATAACAGAAAAAAACCACACAGTCCCAGGTACTACTCACTGAACCTGACCACTGCGATGAGCTGGCAATGCTGGAACAGAGCCTTATCGCGCCGACCTCAGCCCAGATAATCGCTATCAGAGAAGGGTCACGCCGCATCTGAAAACACAACAATACACTTCTGCCATGGGAGGGAGCTGTGTCTCCCTTCCTTCCTTCGCTGAAAAGGATTTTACAGGTAAGATCTTACCAAAATCCGTCTTTCAGCACCAGATGGAAGGAAGGGAGACACAGTCATTACTAGTGGGACGTCCCAAAGCAGTCCAGAAATTAAGGGTGGGCAAAAAACCAACAGGGGTAGATTCCCAACAACTCAGATAAATGCGCAACCAGCGCTAAATACAAGTTAACGAGAACTTTAAACTACAGCCGCCTGCAGGACCCTACGTCCTAAGGCCGCATCAGCGGAAGCACTGACGTCCACCTTATAAAATTTTGTAAACGTGTGGACAGAGCGCCAGGTCGCCGCCCTGCAGAGCTGAGCTGCCGAGGCCCCTTGATGGAAGGCCCACGATGAACCCACAGCCCTCGTGGAGTGAGCTCGAATCTTAAATCGGGCAAGGTTCGCCCTTAAGTCGGTAAGCCTCTAAAATGGCCGACCGAATCCAACGAGCTATAGAGTCCTTGGAAGCTCGTTGACCACGCCGACGACCTGCTGGAATCACAAACAGAGAATCCGACTTCCGAAAACTTTGAGTAATAGACAAATAGAACTTCAAGGCCCGCACTAAATCCAATGTGTGCAAGGCCCGTTCCTTCGCATTCCCCGGCTCCGGACAGAGCGAGGGCAACACAATATCCTGGTTAACATGAAATTGTGACACCACCTTAGGTAAAAAGTCGCCCCGTGTGCGAAGCACTACGCGATCCGGGTGAAACTCCAGAAAAGGAGGCGAGCAAGAAAGAGCCGCCAACTCAGAAACCCTTCTCAAAGAAGTGACCGCCACTAGAAAGGCAACCTTCCAAGAGAGCAAAGAAAGGCTAACAGAGTCCATAGGCTCAAAAGGCCCATGTTGAAGAGCCTCCAAGACAAAATTGAGCCGCCAAGGAGACACAAGCGCCTTCCGCGGCGGAAACTGACGGGTTACTCTGCGAAAAAAGGAACGTACATCCGAAACAGCAAGGACAGAGCAGAAACCTGACCCTTCAGAGTGCTAACTGCCAAACCCTTGTCCAGCCCGTACTGCAAAAAGGCCAACAAATTGGGAATGGAAAAAATCCTCGGGTTCCTTGAAGAACCCGAACACCACGAAAAGAAACCTTCCCAAGTCTTGTGATAAATCCTAGTAGTAGCCGGACCTCTGGCAGCTCGCAGAGTGGCAATGACTTCGGCTGAAAAACCTTGACGGGTCAAGATTTCGGTCTCAAGAGCCACGCCGTCAAACGCAGAGACTTCAGGTCCGGATGACGAACGGGCCCTTGGGTTATCAGGTCCGGGCGAAGAGGGAGTGGAAGTGGAGGCGCTGCCAGAAGCGACACCAGCGTCGAGAACCATGTCCTCCTTGGCCAATCTGGGGCTACCAACATAGCCGGGACTCTCTCCAGTCTGATCCGACGCAACACCAGAGGTTTTAAGGATATCGGCGGGAACACAGATTAGCTCGAATTGGTCCCACGAAGCCACCAGAGCATCCACCGCCACAGCCTTCGGGTCCTTGTACCTGGACATGAACGTCGGTAACTTGGCATTGAACCTGGATGCCATCAAATCCACTTGGGGAGTTCCCCAACGGGAGCACAGCAGTGCAAAAATTTCCGGATGAAGACTCCATTCTCCGGGATCCATCTTTTCGCGACTGAGGAAGTCCGCCGTGATATTCTGAACTCCTGGAATGTGAATCGCAGAGATGGCTGGCACCCTGGCCTCGGCCCATACCAGGATCCGAGACACCTCCATCATGAGCCTGAAGCTCCTTGTCCCACCTTGATGGTTGATATACGCGACCGCCGTCGCGTTGTCTGTCTGCACTCGGACTGGTAGACCGCTTAAAGGGACCGTCCAGTGTTGGAGGCAAAGGAAAATTGCCCTCAATTCCAGGATGTTGATCGGCAGGACAGACTCTTCCGACGACCATACTCCCTGAATCCAGAGATCGTTCCAGACACCCCCCAGCCCGTCAGGCTGGCATCGGTGGTTATGACCGACCACCTCGGAGGGAGGAAGGACTTCCCCAGGATAACGCTTCATCCTAGAGACTCTCGCACCCTGTGGGAGATGATGACACTGCAATCCAGCGAAGCCTGCGATCGATCCCAACGGTTCAAAATGAGCATTTGGAGAGCCCTGGAATGAAATTGGGCAAACGGAAGTGCCTCCATCGACGCCACCATGAAACCCAGAAGGCGCATACACCTTCGAAGGGACATTGCTGTCGAAGACTTCATAACCTGTACATGTCGAAGAAGAGTTGCTTGCTTGTCTGGAGGCAGGGACACCACTGCTCGTACCGTGTCGAAATGCATCCCCGAAAACAGGACTGACTGCGACGGTTCCAGAGACGACTTCTCCCAATTGACCAGCCACCCGAAGTCCTCCAGGAGCTGAAGGGATAGATTGCGAGCCGTCACTGCCTCCTCCTTTGAGGACGCCACAATCAAAAGGTCGTCCAGGTAGGGAAGAATCGTAACCCCCTGTTTTCGAAGGATCGCCATGAGAGGTGCCAGAATTTTTGTAAAAACTCTGGGCGCTGAGGCCAACCCGAATGGCAGGGCCACAAACTGGTAATGGTCCTGACCTATGGCAAAACGAAGGAAGCGTTGGTGGGCCCTTCCGACGGGAACATGCAAATAAGCGTCGCAAATGTCGATTGACACAAAAAAGTCGTTCTGCGACAGGGCCGCCACAACCGAGCGAAGCGATTCCATGCGGAATTTCCGGGTGCGGACATGCCGATTCAATCTTTTAAGATCCAGAATGGGGCGAAATTTGTCCTCCTTTTTGGGGACCACAAAGAGGTTGGAATAAAACCCTCTTCCCCGGTCCTCCGGCGGAACCGGTACCACA
The DNA here is from genome assembly GCA_033576555.1 of Oophaga sylvatica. Lineage (NCBI taxonomy): Eukaryota > Metazoa > Chordata > Amphibia > Anura > Dendrobatidae > Oophaga > Oophaga sylvatica. Next base: position 77,848,932 of record JARQOD010000005.1, read on the forward strand.
ACACCCTTCTGCAGAAGGGAGTCGACCTCCCGCAGTAGAGCGGCAAATAACTCGGGCTCTGACGGAATGCGAGATTAGCAAAATCTGTCCGGGGTCGAGAAAGAAACTCTATGAAGTAGCCTGCCGACACAACCCGTGTCACCCAGGCGTCCGAAACGCGGGAAGCCCAAGTCGATTCGAATTGGAGCAGGCGACCCCCCACTCGAGAGCCCTCGAGTGAGACCCTGGCGTCAGTCCGCCTTAGCGGGCTTTTTGTCAGCTTCCCGCTTGTCTTGACGGAAGCTCTGTTTCCAGGGAGTGCGGGATTTCTGAGGTATTTTTTCCTGAAAAAGAGGGACGACCCGATCCCCAAGAGGGCTGACCGAACCGTCCCCTGGACCGAAAAGGCCGCCGACTACTACTGGCACTAGGTCTGCCAGACGCAGAAGTCACAGCTCTTCGCTGCGGTAAAGCCGTTTCTTTTGCCTTTGCCTTGACAATCAGCTCCGTGAGGTCAGATCCAAATAGCTGACCACCCTTGTAAGCTAAAGATAGCAACCCTTGCTTGGAAACCGCGTCCCCGGTCCACTGTGTAAGCCACAGTGCTCTTCTGACTGTGACCGCCGAGGATTGCGCCCTGGACAGCAGTGACGCAGTATCCAAACCTGCATCACTGCCATATCGTGCTGCATCCTCCAACAACTTGAAAAGCCCATCTACCTCGGATAGCGGGGATCCATCTTGCCACGCCGTCCGTAGACGGTCCAACCAGCTCAGGGAAGCTTTACAAGCACACATGGATCCTAGCACTACTCTGAATCCATGACCCGTGGCCTCGTAGATGGATTTCGCCGCCATCTCCGTTTTTCTGTCCAGCGGATCCTGCAGACTCGCCTTCCCTTTAACAGGAAGTAATGAGGATTTGCTAAGCTGGGATAAAGGGACATCCACTTCAGGAGAAGGAATCCAATTATCAATCAACTCCGTCGAACACGGATACAGTGTCTCAAAAAAAAACCGTGTCCCCTGAAAACGTTTATCTGGACACAGGCGTTCCTTCTCCACTGCCCCATTAAGCTCATCCAGAGATGGTAATGCCGATCGCGACCTATGCGACTCCTGAAACATCCGGGCCGACTTACCAGGACGTCTCGTTACCTCCTCCGGTAACTGTAACGCCTCCCTCATGGCTCCAATAAAAGCCTCTGCACGGCCCAAAAAAGAGGCAGAGTGTCCCTGCCGATCCTCCTTATCCGAATCGGACATCTCCCCATCCGAGCTTGAAGGGGAACCCTCCATACCAGAGATCTCCGAGTCGCTACGCGGGAATGACAGTACCGGCCTGTGGCGCTTCCTGCCATGATAGGATCTAGCTGACACCCAATAACCTAGAAGGTCAGACAGGCCATCAATAGAACGAGTGAGGGCCTCCATTTTGACATCACTGAAACCTCCGACCGCTGCGCTTGACGCCGTCGAGGACTCCTGCGTGTCAGATACGCGAGACTGATCCTGTAGCGGACCTGGGAGACGGTCCGCACCTCCTGGACCCTGATCTGTCATGCCCTCACACAGTATATGGCAGGTTAAATCTGTCAGTAACTAGAACAGTGTGGTTTCTTAAGGGAAAGAAAAAAGAACGCTGAGGGTTAAAGCTCTTAAAGAGAGAGCTACCCCAGCTGTCCCTCAATTAAGGTTTAACCGCCTATCAGGGGATAATGTCGCAGACTCCCCACAACCTCTGTTAAATGAAAAGGGTGTGCGAGCCCCAGACAAAAAAAGGTCTCTATATGAGGCAACAGCTGCAGGACAGCTCAGTCTGCCACCTAATTGTGCCTCAGAAAAGTGCCCTGCGCTGTGGGGGTGAGGGAGTTAAGCTTCTGCCCTGACAGGCAGAAGCGACTCACCCAGCTGGCCGCGGTGCAGTGTTCCTTCGGTCTGTCGGGAGGAGAGGAGAGTGAGGAGCCCGAGGAAGCCTTCAGTAATGGCCGCCGCGCTGTGAAAGAGGGAAGCTGGAAAAAGAGATGCAGGAGAAAGCGCGCGCTCCGAGCGCTTCCTGCCCGCGAAAGACAGAGAAAGAGCGAAGCCACGCCCCCCGCCAGCTTAAAAAAAAACGCGCACGACTCCTCCGCTCTCCCCGCTCCCATGTCCTGCAGGCATCTACCTGCAGACAAAAAACACAAGTCACCAACATGAATACATGTAGCAGCGGCTGCCGTAGCAGCGGCTGCCGCAGCAGCCGCTGAGGCACTCAAAACACATTTAAAATGCTGAGTACTCACCCAGCTGAGCGCCACAGGGACCCCCAGGGATTTGTGGCGCCATACCCATAGCTTCCCCCCAGGGGGGAGAACGCAGTGACTCCAGAAGCGCGGTTTGCGTCCCCGCCAGGGAAGCAACCCTCATCCTCCGGGCCGGCAGGGTTCTGCAGGGACCACCTTAAAGGGTAATACAGATCCGCCAAGGGAGGGGTGGGGGTCCAGCAGCACTGAGACCCCTGAGACCTCAAGACCACTGGGGTCCAAGTCTCTGTCCGATAAAAATAAAAAAAATTTCTGAGGAGCTGCTCCAGCAGCGACTATCCTCTGTGACCTCAAATTTTAGACTGGAGAGCTGGAGTAGGAGGAGCCCAAGCTGGAGGGGCCGGTCAACACTTTTTTAATCTGAGGTGTTCTATCCTGTGTGGGCTCCGCCTACCCACTAGTAATGACTGTCTCCCTTCCTTCCATCTGCTGCTGAAAATCGGATTGTACTCGCATAAAAAACGCATGACACTTGCATTACACTCGGCCGACTCTCCTGCATCAAAATCGGACCGATCTTAAAATCGCTAGTGTGACTCCAGCCTAACACTGATTACACAAGAACCACAAGACGGGGGTCTCCACCACGGGTATCATTTTAATCAGTTTAACACTGTCAACCTGACAATGCCTGAAGTTTGCCTAGCAAAATCTTGCTGACAGGTTCGCTTTAACATGATCTACAAGAGACCGTGTCATTGGCTCCTCTCTGCAAATCTCGACATGCGCATAACTTTCATTACCACAACTCATTGCGCCCATGTAGCTGGGTGTACGCTTCCTGGCTTCAGAGGTGCACTCTGTGCATGTCCAGAAGCAAAGACGACTAATGTCAACTGAGGACACGAAGATCAAGCTTTTATTTTTTGCAAGTGCACCTATGCATCCAGGAAGCATACACCCAGATTCAGAGGCACAATGAGTTACGGGAAAGAAATATGATGCTTTCTCTTGCAAATCATGTTATCATGCCCAGAGGGGACGACTAGTTGTGGAAAAAATGCACCATCGAGTATTCAAGATTAATTTGCATATTAAAAACAGACTTTAAGTATAATTTTTTTTTAAAGATCTGGTAATATGTCAAACACTATAAAGAACTTGTTAGGAATGGAGTTTATAAAGGAATAGAGAATTGCTGGTGGTTTGGAGGGCTGGTCAGTTTTTTTTTAATACAGAGCGCTGAATCCCCTCAATATCAATAACAGGTTTCTCAACACTATATGAATCAGGATCCGCAAATATGAATTTTTAGACTTTCACAGTGACTCTCCATCAAACTTCATAATGGGAAATAATTGACCATCTTCAATACAGACATTGTACATGAAAAACTACCCGACTGTTTCTACATTGTAACCCAGTGTCATTAGTAGCTTCCAATAAACCTTACCTTTCTATGTCTCCAGACTGTTTTGGTTTGGTCTTTATATTCTTGGACGACTTTGAACTGGGAGTCTGCTTAGAAGCTACAGGAACCTCAATAACAGATGAATGGTCAGATGTAGCGGACTCGTTCTAGAAAACAGAAAAAAAAGCAAAAAACTTAAGACACTTTTTCAGTTTTCTTAATGAGTATCAAACACTGCAACAAGCAACATCTCATGTTACCATCAGCTTTACATTCCTGATGGAGGCTAACCTTCACTTTACAGCCTAGACTACACTCACATAAGAAAAACACAAAAGTTGAGCTTGATTTGAGTTGGTATACATGCAGCACATAAACAAATGTTCACATTGGCCATAAAACATATAAAACCTACAAGAGAAAATATGAGCAAAAACCCTGCTGGAAGGCTACTTTCACACTTGCGTTTTTTTGCGCTGCGTTTCGAGCGCACATGAAGCGCATTAAAAAATGCATGCAAACGCTTGTAAACGCTGCAATATTTAGTCGCATCAGCATGCGCATTTCGACAAAAAAACGCAGCGTTTGTCTGCGATTTCATGCGTTTTTGCATGCGTTTGCTTTTTTTGGTGCATGCGTTGTCTATTTGTCACATCATCATCTCTGCCTCCATCATCTCTGTCTCCATCATCTCTGCCTCCTTAATCTGTCTCCATCATCTCTGGCTCCATTATTTACAGAAAAATTGCGTGCGTGCAAAAGCGCTGACGAGCGCAAAGCCATGCGCACGCCAGCGCCCCCATAGACTGTAATGTTATTTTTTGCGCATAGCATGCGCACACGTTTTTTTAAACCGGTTGGGCGGAAAAAAAAATGTAACATGTAGCGTCTGGCGCGTATGGGCGCACACCGGGAAAATGTGCAGCGCACGACAAACGCACATGAACGCGTGCAAGCGCTAGACCCTGCGCCCGCCATGTTAAAGATAGGGGAACATTGCGCATGCGTCCGATAGCGCAAGATGCGCTGCGCAAAAAAACGCAAGTGTGAAAGTAGCCTAACAAAGTAAATAAAAAGCAAAAGTGCATTTAACCCCTTCCCGACTTTTGACACAGCCTATGCGTCATGAAAGTCGGTGCCAATCCGACCTGTGACACATATGCTGTGTCATGAAAGGATCGCGTTCCTGCGGGTCGGGTGACCGGGGTCACTGAAAGGTCACCCGACCTGCAGGCACAAAACCCTTTGTGCTTCAACACAGGGGGTTGGCTTAACCCCCACGTGGCTACGATCGCTCTGATTGGCTGTTAAAAGTGAAACAGCCAGCCAATCAGAGCGATTTGTAATATTTCACCAATGAAATTTGGTGAAATATTACAATCCAGCCATGGGCGATGCTGCAATAGCATCTGCCATGGCTGGAAAGACCGAGATCCGACGCCCCCCACACCGTGTGACGGCGGCGATCGGTCACCGTCACTAGCTGCTCCCCTCCTCCTTGCCTCCGATCACCCCACCTTCCGACCCCCCCCCTCACCTCTCCCGGTCCTCCAATGTCCCTGGGTCCGTCCCAGCGTCCGTCCGGGATTCTTCATGGGCGCCGCCATCTTGCAACATGGCGGGCGCATGCGCAGTGCGCCCGCCAGATTCCATACATTTATTTTGATCACGGTGATACTCTCTCACAGTGATCAAAATAAAAAAAAAAAGTAAAATAAACGCCCCCTTTATCATAGGTAGGGACAAATCATAAAATAAAGAAAATATTTTTTTTTCTATTAGGGTTAGAATTAGGCTGGGTTCATATTGCGCTATGGCAGCCCGTTAGACGGACTGCGTTACACTGCGGTATTACGCGGTGTAAAGCAGTCCGTTAACGCTGCCATTCACCCCCATTAGTGGGCGCAAATGACGGAGCCTCGGACGCGGCCTGCAGCGTCTGGGCTCCGTCACCGCTAGCACAGATGAATCATCTGCTGATTCATCTGCGCTAGCGGGTATAGCATAACGCGATCGCGTTATGCTATACCGTTACCAGTCCGTCAACGCTATGTGTTGAACGGGCTGGTAAAACGCAATATGAACCCAGCCTTATGGTTAGAACTAGGGTTAGAGTTAGAAATAGGGTTAGAACTAGGGTTAGAGTTAGAACTAGGGTTAGAACTAGGGTTAGAAACTAGGGTTAGAACTAGGGTTAGAATTTGGGTTATGGTTGGAATTTGGGTTAGGATTAGAATTAGGGTTGGGATTAGGGTTAGGTTTGTGGCTAGGGTTAGAGTTAGGATAGGTGTTAGGGGTGTTTTGGGGTTAGGGTTGGAGTTAGAATTGAGGGGTTTCCACAATTTAGGCATATCAGGGGGTCTCCATACGCGACATAGCGCCACCATTGATTCCTGCAAATTTTGCGTTCAAAAAGTCAAACAGTGCTCCCTTTATTCCGAGCCCCTACATGTGCCCAAACAGTGGTTTACCCCCACATATGGGGTATCAGCGTACTCAGGAAAAATTGCACAAAAACTTTGGGGTCTAATTTTTCCTGTAACCCTTGGGAAAAAAAATTGGGGACTAAAAAAATTATTTTTGTGGAAAAAAAAATGATTTTTTATTTTTTACGGATCTGCGTTATAAACTTCTGTGAAGAACTTGGAGATTCAAAGTGCTCACCACATATCTAGAGGAGTTCCTTGGGGGATCTAGTTTCCAAAATAGGGTCACTTGTGGGGGTTTCTACTGTTTGCAGATCCACTGATGTGCCTAAACGCCACATGATGCCTGCAGAACATTCCATCAAGTCTGCATTCCAAAATGGTGCTCCTTCCCTTCTGAGCTCTCCCATGCGCCAAAACAGTGGTTCCCTCCCACATATGGGGTGTTGGTGTACTTAGGACAAATTCCACAACAACTTTTGTGGTCCAATTTCTCCTGTTACCCTTGTGAAAATAAAAAATAGGGGGCTAAAAAATCATTTTTTAGGAAAAAAAATGATTTTATTTTCACTGCTCTGCGTTATAAACTTCTCTGAAGCGCTTGGGGGTTCAGAGTGCTTACAACACATCTAGATAAGTTCCATAAGGGGTCTAGTTTCCAAAATGGTGTCACATGTGGGTTTTTTTCACTGTTTAGGCACACAGGGGGCTCTCCAAATGCTAACGATTGGAGCTAATTTTCCATTCAAATAGTCAAATGGCGCTCCTTACCTTCTGAGCCCTGCCGTGTGCCCAAACATTGGTTTATGACCACATATGAGGTAACTGTGTACTCAGGATAAATTGCCCAACAAATTTTAGGATCCATTTTATCCTGTTGCCCATGTGAAAAAACTGAGGCTAAAAGAAAATTTTTGTGAAAAAAAAAGTACTTTCTTTTTTTTACGGATCAATTTGTGAAGCACCTGGGGGTTCAAAGTGCTCACTATGCATCTAGATAAGTTCCTTGGGGGGTCTAGTTTCCAAAATGGGGTCACTTGTGGGGGAGCTCCAATGTTTAGGCACACAGGGACTCTCCAAATGCGACATGGCAACCACTAAATATTCCAGCATATTTTCCATTCAAAAAGTCAAATGGCGCTCCTTCCCTTCTGAGCCCTGCCGTGCGCCCAAACAGTGGTTTATGACCACATGTGAGGTATCTGTGTAATTGCCCAACAAATTTTAGGATTCATTTTATCCTGTTGCCCATGTAAAAATGAAAAAATTGATGCTAAAAGAAAATTTTTGTTGGAAAAATTAAAATGTCCATTTTTTCCTTCCACGTTGCTTTAGTTCCTGTGAAGCACCTGAAGGTTAATAATCTTCTTGAATGTAGTTTTGATTAGCTTGAGGGGTGCAGTTTTTATAATGGTGTCACTTTTTGGTATTTTCTGCCATATAGACCCCTCAAAGTGACTACAAATGTGAGGTGGTCTGTAAAAAAAAAAAATGGTTTTGTAAATTTTGTTGTAAAAATGAGAAATCGGTGGTCAACTTTTGACCCTTATAACTTCCTAACAAAAAAAAAAAAAAATTTTTACAAAATTGTGCTGATGTAAAGTAGATATGTGGGAAATGTTATTTATTAACTATTTTGGTGTCACATAACTCTCTGGTTTAACAGAATAAAAATTCAAACTTTGAAAATAGCGAAATTTTCAAAATTTTCGCCAAATTTCCATTTTTTTCACAAATAAACGTAAAAATTATCGACCTAAATTTACCACCAACATGAAGCCCAATATGTCACGAAAAAACAATCTCAGAATCGCTAGGATCCGTTGAAGCGTTGAGTCATTACCTCATAAAGGGACACTGGTCAGAATTGAAAAAAATGGCAAGGTCATGAAGGGGTTAAGGTCAAAATAGGCTGGGTCATGAAGGGGTTAAATAATGCAAACTTTTTTAAAAAATCATAAATAGCATAAAAGCCATCCTACCACGACAAGGTAACTAAGGTTTTTAATATTAGACAGTGTAGGACTGTCCTGATCAGAGTTACCTTGTCGTGGTGGGATGGCTTTTTTGATCAAAAAAAATCTTACTAAAAACTCTTATTTAAATGCACTTTCCGATCGCTCTATTGGGGACACAGGAAACCATGGGTGTATGCTGCTGTAACTAGGAGGCGCTGACACTATATGCATATGCAAAAAAAGGTTGGCTCCTCCTCTGCAGTACCCCATCGACTGGCATCAAGCTAATCAGTCTTAGCTTAGTGTCAGTAGGAGGTGGACACGGGTCTCTATTGAGACCCATATCTACCTAATGTGCGTCGTTCCTTTTCAGGTACTTTCCGGAGTGATACAGTGTGAATAGTCACTACTGTACTCCCACACAGAGACTATGAGTATGGCGTGTACTGCCACCCCGTATCCTCATAGGTCTATTCTCTCGGCAGGGCCCCTGTTGGATCCCTGACACGGACGTGTGTTCAGGTTATCGGGAAAAGAAAGTAAGACCTGGCCTGCCTCCGTCTCCCAACCTCTCGCCCACCAGAGCCTGGCGGTTGTGAAGACACGGACGTCAAATGGATGCCGGACGTCCGACTCTCACTAGAGGTACTGTCCCTCTTTCCCCCCAGATGCAAGAGAAGACAGAAGAGGATCTAATACGAAGAGAAGAAAATATCATCAAAAGGGGAAAAAGTTAGCGATCAGGGGAACTCCTTCCCCCTTTGGGGCTCACCCGGGGGTCCTGAAGCAGCCCTTTTAGGCCCAAGCTTCTCCTTCTTTGGGGCCACCTCGCATTCCTTAGGGCCACCTTGCTGCTCAAGGCGCGCTATCGCGCCGCTGCGCATCATATCGGCGGCTCAAAGCGTTTATTAGCTATCCCTGAGCCCCCCCCTTCCCGGGTCACCTGCATCTTCAGGGGCAGGGTCGCGTCGTTAAGCACCTTGTGGATCCTCCTTTCATCCGCTAGGTATTTTCTTGTGGGGGACCCCTTTTTTAGAGGGTTTCGGGGCCTCCGCGCCACCCCACCCCTCCACCGGCGGCCGCGGGCTCTAATCAAGGCCCCGGCTTCACTTTGGGCCTAGTTATGGCGCCGGCCCCGCCCCCTTCCCTCCTGACTTCCGGGCGGGCTTTTCTCCCGCCCGTCCTATCCTCTCAGCGCTGTCTTAAACTCCGCCCACCTCTCTCTCTGCCCTTCGGTGGACGCCGCCGCCATATTCCCCTCAGCAGCAGCAGCGCGCGCTCCCAACCAGCCGGGACCACAGGTGGTCACAGCAGTTAAAGGGAAAATCCCCATCTTCGCACCGTGAGCAGGACGTTTTTTTCCTACAGCCTCTGCACAACAGGAACCGTGAGTAGCTCTGCCCTGCAGAGCTGACACCCTTCTCTGCCTTTTCTCTATCCCCCAACCTTCTGGCATCAGTTAGTGGGATTGCTCAACCATGCCTAAGCACAAGGCAGACCCTACTCGCCCCCCCCACCTTCCTCTTCCTCCTCCGCTCTGGTCAGGCATTTTGTATGTTCTTCTTGTAATGACAGACTCCCGTCAGGTCAGTCATCTCCCCTCTGCCAGGTCTGCAGTGACCCCACGGTACCCACCCAGGAGCCTCCTTCTGCCCCGGGCGATTGAGACCCCTAATCCTGAGTGGGCTTTTTCTCTGTCGCAATCCATGGCGGCCCTCACCAGGGGTTTGACAGATTGCCCCTCTCTTCTCCCGTAGTAGTCAGCGGGTCACAAGTCTCTCAGCCCGGTCCTCCCAGCCCAGGCCGTAAGAGACCTAGACCGGAGCACCATTCTAGGTCCTCTTCCGCTCCGCCTCACTAGACGACCTCTCAAGGCGTGATCCCTCTCTAGTGCCCTCCCCTCCGGAGTCAGGCGAAGCGTCTTCGGACGCGCTATCGGAAGATGAGTCGGACCCGGATTCAGAACAGGCCTCCACCATGATGGATACGGTGCACAGCCTGATCAATCAACCAGACCTTAGGCATAAAAGATACCGCTACGGAATCCGCAGATCAGGCGGTTTCGTTCAGACGGTCCAAGCCACCTGCCAAGGTCATTGCCTCGCATACAGAGTTCATGGAGATACTCAAGAGGCAGAGGGAAAAAAAAGATTTTTGTGTACTCACCGTAAAATCCTTTTCTCCGAGACGCTCATTGGGGACACACAGACCGTGGGTGTTATGCTGCTGCCACTAGGAGGACACTAAGCAATACATTAAGCACAAAAGATTAACTCCTCCTCCTGCAGTATACACCTCCTGTTGGCTCAATCCTGAACCAGTTCGGTGCCAAAGCAGTAGGAGCTCATAACAGAGTGCAATATGTCACAAATCAAATAACTACTTACAAATATACAACAAGGCTTCAAATAAACAAGGGTGGGAGCTGTGTCCCCCAATGAGCGTCTGAGAAAAGGATTTTACGGTGAGTACACAAAAATCTCCTTTTCTCCTTCGCCTCATTGGGGGACACACAGACCGTGGGACGTCCCAAAGCAGTCCCTGGGTGGGAAGCCATCAACAGATGGTGCCTCGTGAAAACTTATGCATACAAAACGCTTAACTGGTTAACGGTCAACTTACAGATGCGCAACAGCTGATTGCAGAATTTTCCTGCCAAGTGCCGCATCTGAAGAAACCTGAGCATGAATTTGATAATGCTTGACGAAAGTATGAAGACTGGACCAAGTCTCAGCCTTGCACACTTGTTGTGCCGAAGCCTGGTGCCGAATGGCCCAGGAGGCCCCCACAGATCGAGTGCCATAATCCCAGCCGGGATAGGCTGACCTTTAACACGATACGCCTCTTGGATCGCAGAGCGAATCCATCTGGCTAACGTGGCCTTGGAAGCAGGAAGACCCTGTCTGCGTCCTTCCGGAAGCACAAACAGAGCGTCCGATTTTCGGAAAGATGCCGTTCTTGAAATATACCTTCGGAGAGCTCTCACCAAATCCAGGGTGTGAAGAGCTTTTTCAGTACAGTGAATCGGCACCGGACAGAATGAAGGCAAAACTATCTCCTCATTGATGTGAAAAACCGAAACGACCTTAGGCGTGAAAGAAGGAGACGTTCTAAGAACTACCTTGTCCTGGTGAAAAATAAGGAAAGGAGATTTACAAGATAAGGCTGCCAACTCCGATACCCGTCTGATAGAGGTAATCGCCACTAGGAAGACAACCTTCCAGGAGAGAAGCGATAAGGACACTTCAGACAAAGGTTCGAAGGGTGATTCCTGTAAGGCACTGAGGACCAAATTAAGGTCCCAAGGCTCTAAAGGCCTCTTGTAGGGCGGAACAAGATGTGATACTCCCTGGATAAAGGTCCTGACCTGAGACTTAGATGCGATCCGCCGTTGGAAAAGAACGGACAACGCAGAAATCTGACCCTTGAGAGAGGAGAGAGCTAACCCTGAATCCATTCCTGTTTGAAGAAACTCTAGAATGGAAGGGATAGAAAAAACCAAAGGGGAACGACCCTTGTCTTTACACCAAGAAAAAAATGTCTTCCAGACTCGATGATAAATGCGTGCGGAAGCCGGCTTCCTGGCATTGATCATTGTTGAAACCACGTTGTTAGAGAAACCAGCCTGACTTAAAATCCAGGCTTCAATGGCCATAACGTCAAATTCAGCGCTTTCGAATTGTGATGGTAAATTGGACCCTGTGAAAGAAGGTCCGGACGATCTGGTAATCTCCAGGGGACGTCTGCGACTAGACGCACTAGTTCCGCATACCACGGACGGCGAGGCCAGTCCGGAGCGACCAGAATGAGAGGAACGCCTTCCGCTTTGATCTTCCGAATCACCCTGGGGATTAACGGAAGAGGTGGGAAGATGTAAGGAAGGCGAAATTGACTCCAAGGGAGAACTAGCGCATCCGAGCCAGTGGCTAATGGATCGCGTGATCGACTTATGAAAGTCTGAACTTTGGCATTCAATCTGGATGCCATGAGATCCACATCCGGAATTCCCCAACGCTGGCAAATGAGTTGAAAAATTTCCGGGTGAAGGGACCATTCCCCTGAGTCTAAGCCTTGGCGACTGAGGAAGTCGGCCTCCCAATTGTCCACTCCCGGGATGTGAACCGCGGAGATGGGCGAGCGGTTTGCCTCGGCCCAGCGCAGGATGTGCGATACCTCGAGCATAGCTGTTCTGCTCCGAGTGCCCCCCTGGCGGTTGATATACGCCACGGCCGTGGCGTTGTCTGACTGAATCCGGATGGGACGTCCGGCCAGTAGATGATGGAACTGCACGAGAGCTAAACTGATAGCTCTGATCTCCAGGATGTTGATCGGAAGACGGGTCTCTGATAGAGACCATCGGCCTTGAGCCGTGTGATGGAGGAACACTGCTCCCCATCCGAGGAGACTGGCATCGGTGGTCACCACCAGCCAATGGATCGGCAGAAAGGATTTTCCCTGATTCAGTGATGAAGCCTTTGTCCACCATTTAAGGAGCTTCTGACTGTGGGAGACAGACGGAAGCGGCGACCTAAAGACGCAGGGTTCCTGTCCCAAAGCGATATTAGCTCCTGTTGAAGAGGACGAAGGTGGAACTGAGCGAATGGTACTGCCTCGATGGACGCTACCATTTTCCCCAGGACCTGCATCGCGCTCCGCAGAGAGTGCGAGTGGCCTAGAAACAACAGGAGTACTCCCCGTCTCAGAGAGTTGATCTTCTCTGGAGGGAGAGATACCAACCCTTGGAAGGTGTCCAGAATCATTCCCAGAAAAGGAATCTTCTGAGAAGGAATGGGAAGAGACTTGTTCAAATTGATTAGCCAGCCCAAGCGAGAAAGGGTGTCGATAGTGATCTCGACACTTTCTGCGCAGGCCTGAAAAGACGGACCTTTGATGAGTAGGTCGTCCAGATACGGGAGGACTACCACACCCCGAGAGTGTAAAATTGACATGGCGGCCGCCATGACCTTTGTGAACACTCTGGGGGCGGTTGCGAGACCGAAAGGCAGAGCGGCAAATTGAAAATGATCCTCTCCGACAGCAAAACACAGAAACTTTTGATGACCTCTGAAAATTGGAATGTGTAGATAAGCATCCTTGATGTCTATAGACGCCAAGTATTCTTTCCTTTCTAGAGATGCGACCACAGAACGGAGGGATTCCATCCTGAAATGACGGATTCTGATAAACTTGTTTAGTAATTTTAGGTCTAGAATAGGACGCAAGGAGCCGTCCTTCTTGGGAACCACAAAGAGGTTTGAGTAAAACCCTTTGAATCTTTCCCTGTGAGGGACTGGGACGATGACGCCGCTGGAACGAAGTATGTCCAGAGCCTGGAGGAAGGGAACTATGAAATCCTTGGACTTGGGGGGACGTAACTGAAAGAAACGTGTTGGGGGGAGGGACAAGAATTCGATCTTGTAGCCGGAGTGTACAAGATCGAGGACCCACCGGTCCTGAATGACCGACCCCCAGACCTCGCGAAACAAGAGTAGGCGGCCGCCTACCCTGTTTGGGTCTCCCGTCCTTGGTAAGGAGTCATTGGGAAGACTGTTTGCGAGAAGAGGAACTCCTATTTCCCGCCTGAGAAAATCTGTTTCTCCAGGGCTGAGAGGACCTGGATGATGGTTGCGAGCCCCTATCTCTGCGAGATGGACGGGGTGCTCGAGACGAGGTCGAGGTGGAGGACCAATTAAAGGAGCTACGAAATGGCCGGGAACGACCTTGGTATTGATACCGAAAAGGTCGATTGATTCTGCGCTGCGGAAGAAATTTGCTCTTGCCCCCAGTGGCGTCAGAAATAATTTGATCAAGACGGTCTCCAAAAAGACGTCCTGAAAGATAAGGCAGCGAAGTCAAAGTTCTCTTTGAAGCAGCATCTGCACGCCACTCTCGGAGCCAGAGGGACCTCCGAATAGCGATAGCATTGGCTGCTGTGAGTGCAGCGCAATGAGCTGCATCTAGGGACGCATGAACCATGTAGTCACCTGCCCGAGTAATCTGATAGGCCAGATTACGTGCCTCGGGTGAAAGGGAGATATCGCTAGTTGTTTTAACTAGGTCCTCAACCCAAGCCACCATAGCCCTTACTACCCAGGTGGCCGCAAAGGAGGGAGAGAGAGAGGCTCCAGCCGCCTCAAAAATTGATTTTGCGAGGTTATCAATTTGTTTGTCAGACGGGTTCCTAATGGATGAACTATCTGACACAGAGAGCAGGGTTTTTGAAGCTAGGCGAGATACTGGGGGATCTACCACTGGAGATTCAGTCCACTCTTTCGCTACGGTTGCTGAAAATGGTTAACGAGCTTTCAGAGACTTCAGCCCTGAAAAACGTTTGTCTGGACGCTCCCTCTGTCCCTGGACAATTTCCGTAAATTCAGGGTGATTACTAAACACCTTGTGAGTACGTTTAGCTCTTTTGAAAGAGATAGGGTGATTTGGTTGAGACCCGGGTTCTTCATCTAGTTTGAGGATTTTATTAATTGCCTCAATGAGAGAATCTAACGATTCCTGAAATTCTGGCGAGTTGGGGTCATCACCAATGTCCGACTCGTATTCGGAATCATGATCACTACGATATCTGGGCGAGGGGGAGCGAGAGCCTGAGCTCGCTGATGCCGAACCGCTGGATGGATTGGGAGACGCATTATGGCGGCGTTTTCTGGACGACCGCTTTGCGGACGCCGAGGGTCGGCCCCTGTCGGATGAGGTCTCTCTGAAGGCTAACGGGCCCCTTTCTGGAAAAAAGACGCCCTGGGAAAAAGAGGAGCCGCGGAAAGTATCCAAGGCCCTAGTCAGAGAATCCATGGAATGCGCCAGAAATTCTGGCCATCCTGAATGACCTGGCTCAATGGGATCAAGAATAGGCAGAGACTCCTGAACGGTAGTAGGGGACTCCTGAGCGGCAGAAGCAGTGGGCTCTTGGGCACATGCTTTACAGAATTGGGAACCATGCTTTGACGGCAGTGAAGCGTTGCATGCAATGCAGGCGGCATATACTACAGTGTAGTTTTTAGCCTTTTTAGCGTCCTTTGATTGCGACATATTTTCTGCAATTTTTGGAGCCTGCTGCAGTAGAAGGGTTAATCGCTGTGCCGACCTAGTGGCAGCGTGCACTTACCCAGGTCCTGTGCAGGGAAGAAGGAGAACAGCGTCTGCCAGCGCTGCTCCACCAAAAAGATAGTGTCCGAGATTATAGCAGCGCTTCTCGTGTGGTACGAGAAGCGCCAGAGGCAGTGGGAGGAGAGGGGGAGGAGCCAGGAGAGACCCATGTGATCTAACGCTGGCCAATAGCGTTAGAGATGGGCGGAGCCGTTCGGCCCGCCCCTTCCCTTGAGGCCTATCCCGGCCTGAAGCCGGGGACTAAATTTAGAAAATGCGGCCTATGCCGGCCCGAAGCCGGGGCCTAAATTTTTTTTTTTGCGGCCTACCCCGGAGCCGAAGCCGGGGAGTATATTCAAGGCCGTGGCGCGAATATAGCGCTAGCGGCGCGGCGCAAAGACGCGGCGGCGCAACACCGCTGTGGCCGCGAAGCGACGCCAAAGCGGTCGCGGCGACATGAGGCAAAATCGCTCTCCTGATATACTCACTGCGGGGGGCGAAGATGGAGACCGCAGGTTTACAGCATTTATGGCCGTACTTCCTCAATCCACCAACCCCTTTCATTAGGGGGGTGGAGAGGGATCTTTCATGCATCAGACCGCCACCGCTTCAGGAGAGGTGAGCGGGATTTCAATCAAAGGTGCCACGCGAATCCGTCATCTACCTCGTGGGATGTCTCATGGGGAGAGCGGCCCATACCAGGGATCTGTCGCCCCATGGTAGCGTGGCAGGAGGGGTACGTGGAGGCGACACTCGCACGATGCCGCCTGTTGTTGGTTTTTGGGAGATCGTGACTTTTCGTACAAGTCCCGTCGCCCATCCGTGCGTGAAGAAAGTAAAAATAATAAAAGGTTTAAAAATCAGAAAAAAATGGGTCTGAGAGCAGACCCTAGTGCCTCCTACACACACTAAGCAAGAACTGGTTCAGGATTGAGCCAACAGGAGTTGTATACTGCAGGAGGAGGAGTTAATCTTTTGTGCTTAATGTATTGCTTAGTGTCCTCCTAGTGGCAGCAGCATAACACCCACGGTCTGTGTGTCCCCCAATGAGGCGAAGGAGAAATCCAACCAGGCGCTTTCAAAGAGGAAAGCGCCTCGGCATCCTATATCCTTTTTCCCCGGATCTTACCACTAACTGGACGGTTTCTCCTACGGTGGACCCACCGGTCTCCAGACTCTCCACCAATACGGCCCTTCCATTTTAGAATCGCTGGCAAAATCAGCCTTTAAAGCGGCCGCTTCAGCTTTATGCCAGGCCTTTGCCTCAACTTGGGTATCAAGGGCCTTAGCCCGATGGGCCCAACAGCTCCGCAAGGGCATCATGGCTGGAGCCCCTCCGAGAGAGCTGGCGGAGCTTGCAGACCAAATTTCCCATGCTGGGCAATATTTGGTTTCGGCTTCCCTGGACGCCGCGTCTTGTGCTGCTCAGGCGTCCAGCAACTCTGTAGCCATCCGGAGCAATATTTGGCTAAAAGCATGGAAAGCTGATCTTTCTTCAAAGAAGTCGCTCACAGGCCTCCCCTTCCAGGGAGACAGTCTGTTCGGCTCTCATTTGGATCAGATCATTAAGGAGGAAACGGGAGGCACGAGTTCTCTCCTCCCTCAGTCCAAACCTCGCAGTCCCGTTCAAAAACGGCATTTCCGCTCCTTTCGGTTTTCTCGCCATTCCTCGGCGTCGGACGATTCTTCCAGTCAACACAGGCCGCAGCATCGCTAGTCCAAGAAGAAGGCTTCCTTCAGGCCCACTCCTTCCTGGCGTTCCCATAACTCACATGATAGATCCGCCTGGGCAAGACCTGGCAGATCCTCCTCGTCTTGACTCGGATCCAGAGCCCAGCGTTTCTCCCAGGCTAGGTGGTCGTCTCGACCTGGTGGAGGACACATGGGTCAGGGAAATTGTATCCTCTGGATACAAAATACAGTTCACTTCCCCGCCCCCCGAGATCGGTTTGTCGTATCCCGCCCTCCTAGGGACCCTTCCTTGGGCCCGGGTTTCCTTGCCCAGCGGCATTGAGAGCATCCGGGTTCCCCGATCGGGTGATTCGCACCACGATCCAGGCCTGAAGACCTTCATCCTCTAGGTTCTTCTACCGACCCTGGAGGGCCTAGTTTCGCTGGTGTGAGTCTATCATCACCCCCCCCAATGAGGTTGTCGCTCTCTTGCCACTCTAAAAAGGGCAGGTGCCAATTTTTTCTATCCTCTTTCAGAAATCCTTGGCATCTCGTTCCTAGTCAAGACTTTCTTTCAGAGAGTGACGCATACGGCTCCTCCGTACCGGAATCCCGTGGGCCCCTGGGACCTCAATCTGGTTTTCGAGGTCATGAGGTGTGCTCCCTTTCATCCTCTCAGGGAGGTTCCCATGTCTGTTTTGCCCTGGAAAGTGGCTTTTTCCAGTGGCTTTCGCTTACATCAGACGGTTTTCTCTATAGCTGTTCTCCCCTTTTTCCCGGTTCTTCACCAGGATAGGGTAGGGTAGCGGCTTCCGCCTTCCCTCTTTCCAAGGTGGTTTCCACCTTTCACTTGAATAAGGATATTGTCCGGTCTTCCTTCGGTTCGGCTCCGACTCATTCTCCGGAGCGCTCTTTGAACAGGCTAAACTTGGTCCAGGCAGTGAGAATCTACCTGGCTAAGTCAGCTTCCTTCAGGTAGTCAGATCTTCCGTTCGTCATTCCAGACGGAGCGCGAATAGGCCTGCCGGCCTCCAAGGCTATGACAGAGTCTTGGATTAGGTGCTATAATGGAGGCTTATCGGGTCAGGATCAGAGTGCCCTCCTGGGCGGCATCCGCCCTACAACTTTACAAAGGGCAACCTGGTTTTTCATCCACACGTTTGCCCAATTTTACAGGGTTCACGCCTTCGCTTCGGTGGACGCCAGTTTAGGCAGAAGGATCTGTCAGTCAGCATTGGGGACTTTGCCGACTTGTATGGAGTTTCCTGCCATTGTTTTCCCACCCCATGGACTGCTTTGGGACGTCCCATGGTTTCCTGTGTCCCCCAATAGCGATCGAGAAAACAGGATTTTGGTTGCTTACCGTAAAATCTGTTTCTCGGGAGCGCTCATTGGGGGACAGCACCCTCCCATATGTTTACAACTCTTTCCCTTTCTTCTGATTGTTATGGTTATATTTGAGTTGACTGTTTGGTTCTGTCATGTTCTTCTCCTACTGCTTTCTCACTAACTGATTAGCTTGACGCCAGTCGGTGGGATGCATACGGCAGAGGAGGAGCCAACCTTTTTTGCATATGCATAGTGTTAGCGCCTCCTAGTGGCAGCAGCATACACCCATGGTTTCCTGTGTCCCCCAATGAGCGCTCCGAGAAACAGATTTTACGGTAAGCAACCAAAATCCTGTTTTTGCTTTTTATTTACAGCAGGGTTTTTGCTCATTTTTTCTCTTGTAGGTTTTACACTCAGATAAGGCATACCTCATAAGGTATGCTCCATCACAGAGGGCAATTTACTGCTTAAAACTAATGATGGGCTCTGCATTAGTCGCTTTTGGTGTCATACACCTGCCTCAGCAACTCACCCTACCTGACACTATTTTCTGATATGTGGAAGAGACCACTAAACCACGAAAAAAAGAACTTAAGTGAAAGGTAGAATTTCATTTAAAAGTCTCACTGCTTTTCTAAAACAACTTTTGATATAACTTAGACCAGCATTTCCCAACTCCGGTCTTCAAGACCCAACAGCAGGTCATGTTTTCAGGATTTCAGGTGATGGAATTATTGCATGTGTAGGTGATGCAACTATCACCTGGGAAATACTAAGGAAATCGTGAAAACAGGGCCTGTTATTGGCACTTGACAGCCAGAGTTGTTTAGACCCCAACAATCATTAACCCCTTAAGCCCCGTCTCACACAGCGATCTCGCTAGCCAGATCGCTGCTGAGTCACTAGTTTTGTGACGCAACAGTGATCTCCCCAGCGATATCTCTGTGTGTGACATTCAGCGACAATCAGCCCCCCTGCCGGGTATCGCTGATAGTCGCTGAATGTCCTGGGCTTTTTTTTTGGTCGCTGGTCCTCCCGCTGGCCAGCACGCATCGCTGCGTGTAGCAGGCAGGAGACCAGCAATCAGCTGGTAAGAAGGTACACATCGGGTTTCCAGGTGCTGGGCTGTGCCTGGAAACCCAATGTGTACGTTGGACACCAGTGCGCTGCTGCAGGGGAGCTGGTAACCAAGGTACACATCGGGTTTCCAGGCACTGCAACGTTACCCGCAGTGTCGCTGTTCTGATCGCTGCCTGTTTGGCAGCTCAGCAGCGATCATATAGCGACACACCAGCGATCCTGACAAGTGCATATTGTTGTCGGGATTGCTGGTGCGTCTCTACCAAGGGTAACAGGAGAAATTGGACCACAAAAGTTGTTGTGCAATTTGTCTTGAGTATGCCGATACCCCATATGCGGGGGGAACCACTGTTTGGGCGCATGGAAGAGCTCAGAAAGGAAGGAGCGCCGTTTTGGAACGCAGACTTTGATGGAATGGTCTGCAGGCGTCATGTTGCGTTTGCAGAGCCCCGGATGTGTCTAAACAATAGAAACCCCCCCACAATTGACCCCATTTTGGAAACTAGACCCCCTAAGGAGCTTATCTGGACGTGTGGTGAGCACTTTAAACCCCCAAGAGCTTCACAGAAGTTTTTAATGCAGAGCCGAGAAAATTAAAAAAATCTTTTTTTTCACAAAAATTATGTTTTCACCCCCAAATATTTACTTTCACAAGGATAACAGTAGAAATTGGACCACAAAAGTTGTCGTGCAATTTGTCCTGAGAACGCCGATACCCCACATGGGGGGTAAACATCTGTTTGGGCGCAATGCAGAGCTCAGAAGGGAGGCAACTCCGTTTGACGTTTTGAACGCAAAATTGGCTGGAATCAATGGTGGCACCATGTGGCATTTGGAGACCCCCTGATGTAACTAAACAGTGGAAACTCCCTAATTCTAACTCCAACCCTAACCCTAATCCCAACCCTAACCCCAACACACACCCTTAACCCTAATCACACTAACCCCAACACACCCCTAACCCCAATCACAACCCTAACCCCAACACACCTCTAACACTAATCCCAACCCTAACCATAACCCTAGTACTAATACCAACTCTAACCATAACCCTAACCACAAACCTAACACCAACACACCCCTAACCCCAACCCTAATCCCAATCAAAATCCCAACCCTAAAACTTTAGCACAACTCACTTTAGCCCAACTCACTTTAGCCCAGGGGTCTCAAACTCAATTTACCCAGGGGCCGCTGGAGGTAGAATCTGGGTGAGGCTGGTTTTCCACAAGAAAAGCTCTTACAAAAACATTCCAATGTTATCAAATGTCTTTTTTTTTTCATCTGTGTGTTATTTTGTGGAGTTAATAGCGCAAAATCAATGAATAAATATTATTCTTAATATTATGTTACAATACCAGGATCTGAGGATTTTCTGTTTCGAGGTCAAGAGCTCTCTGATGTGCTGTTGCTGCCTGTCTCGCTGTCTTCCTCTTTTGACACTGCAGTGTGGTGGACAAGAAAACAGCAAGAAGTCATACCCCCCAGCGCTCATTCTCCCCCATTGCTTTTTCCCCAACACCCCATCGTTGCTTTTCCCCATTCTCCCATCATTGCTTTTCCCCATCACTCCCATCATTGCTTTTCCCCCATCACTCCCTTTTCCCCATCATTGCTTTTCCCCTCATCACTCCCATCATTGCTTTTTCTCCATCACCCCATCGTTGCTTTTCCCCATCATTCCCATCATTGCGTTTTCCCCATCATTGCTTTTCCCTCATCACTCCCATCATTGCCTTTTCCCTATCATTGCTTTTTCTCCATCACCCCATCGTTGCTTTTCCCCATCATTCCCATCATTGCTTTTCCCATCACTGCTTTTTCCCCATCACTCCCATCATTGCTTTTTCCCCATCACCCCCATCATTGCTTCCCCCATCACTGCTTTTTCCCCATCACTCCCATCATTGCTTTTTCCCATCATTCCCATCATTGCTTTTCCCATCACTCCCATCATTGCTTTTTCCCCATCACTGCTTTTCCCCCCATCACTCCCATCATTGCTTTTTCCCCCATCACTCCCATCATTGCTTTTCCCCATCACTCCCATCATTGCTTTTCCCCCCATCACTCCCATCATTGCTTTTCCCCCCATCACTCCCATCATTGCTTTTCCCCCCATCACTCCCCATCATTGCTTTTCCCCCCATCACTCCCATCATTGCTTTTCCCCCCATCACTCCCATCATTGCTTTTCCCCCCATCACTCCCATCATTGCTTTTCCCCCATCACTCCCATCATTGCTTTTCTCCATCACTCCCATCATTGCTTTTCCCCATCATTGCTTTTCCCATCACTCCAATTATTGCTTTTCCCCCCATCACTCTCATCATTGCCTTCTCCCCATCACTGCGTTTTCCCCCATCACTCTCCTCCACCTACACATACACCACCTCTCACCTGTCCGCAGCATCACAGGCGCCCGCGCTTCCTCGCTCTGACACAGCCGGCCGCTGAATGATGACGTCATCCAGCGGCGCTGCTCTCTGTGTCAGAGACAGGAAGCGCAGGCGCCGGGCAGGAAGGATCCTTGCAGCTCCGACCCTGCTTATTTTGTCTTGCAGGCAATGGAGCTGCTGGGATTGTTCCCTGCCCGCCACACATGAGGGCAATCTGGCCAGGGGCCCCCGGAGCCTCGGGCCCAGAGAAACCGGCCAGATTGCCCTCATTATTAGCCGCCCTGCAGGGGCCCCCCCCTGGAGCCTCTGGGCCCCGATGCAGCCGGAGGTGAGGTGACTCTAGCCATCATCATACTCACGAAACCGGCCAGATTGCCCTCATTATTAGCAGCCCTGCAGGAGCCCCCTGGAGCCTCTGGGCCCCGATGCAGCCGGAGGTGAGGTGACTCTAGCCATCATCATACTCAACTCCCCCTGCTGCAGCTCCGATGGTCCAACGCTGACTTCTTCCTGTATGAGCGCACAGTCACACGTCACGTGGTACCGCTCATTAAGCTCATGAATATGGGCGCCACGCCTATGAGAGTGGAGTGGCGTCCATATTCATGACCTTAATGAGCGGTACTACGTGTGACTGGGATTTCACATGCGAGACTCGGCTGTGTTTCTCGCATGTGTGATCCCGGCCGAGGTGAGGGCCGCAAACTATTGTGCCGATGGCCCATGAGGTGAGGGCTGCGGTTGGCCCGCGAGTTTGAGACCCCTGCTTTAGCCCAACCCTAAAACTTTAGCCCAATTCGCTTTAGTTTAACTCTAACCCTAAAACTTTAGCCCAACTCTAACCCTAAAACTTTAGCCCAACCTCTAACTTTAGCCACCTAACTAAACTTTAGCCCAACTTAACCCTAAAACTTTAGCCCAACTCTAACCCTAAACTTTAGCCCAACTCTAACCCTAAAACTTTAGCCCAACTCTAACCCTAAAACTTTAGCCCAACTCTAACCCTAAAACTTTAGCCCAACTCTAACCCTAAAACTTTAGCCAACTCTAACCTAAACTGCCAACCCTAAAACTTTAGCCCAACTCTAACCTAAAACTTTAGCCCAACTCTAACCCTAAAACTTTAGCCCAACTCTAACCTAAAACTTTAGCACTCACCCTAAAACTTTAGCCCAACTCTAACCCTAAAACTTTAGCCCAACTCTAACCCTAAAACTTTAGCCCAACTCTAACCCTAAAACTTTAGCCCAACTCTAACCCTAAAACTTTAGCCCCAACTCTAACCCTAAAACTTTAGCCACCAAACTTAACCCCTAAAACTTTAGCCCAACTCTAACCCTAAAACTTTAGCCCAACTCTAACCCTAAAACTTTAGCCCAACTCTAACCCTAAAACTTTAGCCCAACTCTAACCCTAAAACTTTAGCCCAACTCCTAACCCCTAAAACTTTAGCCCAACTCTAACCCTAAAACTTTAGCCCAACTCTAACCCTAAAACTTTAGCCCAACTCTAACCCTAAAACTTTAGCCCAACTCTAACCCTAAAACTTTAGCCCAACTCTAACCCTAAAACTTTAGCCCAACTTAACCCTAAAACTTTAGCCCAACTCTAACCCTAAAACTTTAGCCCAACTCTAACCCTAAAACTTTAGCCCAACTCTAACCCTAAAACTTTAGCCCAACTCTAACCCTAAAACTTTAGCCCAACTCTAACCCTAAAACTTTAGCCCAACTCTAACCCTAAAACTTTAGCCCAACTCTAACCCTAAAACTTTAGCCCAACTCTAACCCTAAAACTTTAGCCCAACTCTAACCCTAAAACTTTAGCCCAACTCTAACCCTAAAACTTTAGCCCAACTCTAACCCTAAAACTTTAGCCCAACTCTAACCCTAAAACTTTAGCCCAACTCTAACCCTAAAACTTTAGCCCAACTCTAACCCTAAAACTTTAGCCCAACTCTAACCCTAAAACTTTAGCCCAACTCTAACCCTAAAACTTTAGCCCAACTCTAACCCTAAAACTTTAGCCCAACTCTAACCCTAAAACTTTAGCCCAACTCTAACCCTAAAACTTTAGCCCAACTCTAACCCTAAAACTTTAGCCCAACTCTAACCCTAAAACTTTAGCCCAACTCTAACCCTAAAACTTTAGCCCAACTCTAACCCTAAAACTTTAGCCCAACTCTAACCCTAAAACTTTAGCCCAACTCTAACCCTAAAACTTTAGCCCAACTCTAACCCTAAAACTTTAGCCCAACTCTAACCCTAAAACTTTAGCCCAACTCTAACCCTAAAACTTTAGCCCAACTCTAACCCTAAAACTTTAGCCCAACTCTAACCCTAAAACTTTAGCCCAACTCTAACCCTAAAACTTTAGCCCAACTCTAACCCTAAAACTTTAGCCCAACTCTAACCCTAAAACTTTAGCCCAACTCTAACCCTAAAACTTTAGCCCAACTCTAACCTAAAACTTTAGCCCAACTCTTTACCCCTTAAAACTTTAGCCCAACTCTAACCCTAAAACTTTAGCCCAACTCTAACCCTAAAACTTTAGCCCAACTCTAACCCTAAAACTTTAGCCCAACTCTAACCCTAAAACTTTAGCCCAACTCTAACCCTAAAACTTTAGCCAACTCTAACCTAAAACTTTAGCCCAACTCTAACCCTAAAACTTTAGCCCAACTCTAACCCTAAAACTTTAGCCCAACTCTAACCCTAAAACTTTAGCCCAACTCTAACCCTAAAACTTTAGCCCAACTCTAACCCTAAAACTTTAGCCCAACTCTAACCCTAAAACTTTAGCCCAACTCTAACCCAAAACTTTACCCAACTCTAACCCTAAAACTTTAGCCCAACTCTAACCCTAAAACTTTAGCCCAACTCTAACCCTAAAACTTTAGCCCAACTCTAACCCTAAAACTTTAGCCCAACTCTAACCCTAAAACTTTAGCCCAACTCTAACCCTAAAACTTTAGCCCAACTCTAACCCTAAAACTTTAGCCCAACTCTAACCCTAAAACTTTAGCCCAACTCTAACCCTAAAACTTTAGCCCAACTCTAACCCTAAAACTTTAGCCCAACTCTAACCCTAAAACTTTAGCCCAACTCTAACCCTAAAACTTTAGCCCAACTCTAACCCTAAAACTTTAGCCCAACTCTAACCCTAAAACTTTAGCCAACTCTAACCCTAAAACTTTAGCCCAACTCTAACCCTAAAACTTTAGCCCAACTCTAACCCTAAAACTTTAGCCCAACTCTAACCCTAAACTTTAGCCCAACTCAACCCTAAAACTTTAGCCCAACTCTAACCCTAAAACTTTAGCCCAACTCTAACCCTAAAACTTTAGCCCAACTCTAACCCTAAAACTTTAGCCCAACTCTAACCTAAAACTTTAGCCCAACTCTAACCCTAAAACTTTAGCCCAACTCTATACCCCTAAAACTTTAGCCCAACTCTAACCCTAAACTAACTTCCTACTAGCCCAACTCTAACCCTAAAACTTTAGCCCAACTCTA
Organism: Oophaga sylvatica; assembly: GCA_033576555.1. Taxonomy (NCBI): domain Eukaryota; kingdom Metazoa; phylum Chordata; class Amphibia; order Anura; family Dendrobatidae; genus Oophaga; species Oophaga sylvatica. The sequence goes on from JARQOD010000005.1 coordinate 77,874,042, forward strand.
ACCCTAAAACTTTAGCCCAACTCTAACCCTAAAACTTTAGCCCAACTCTAACCTAAAACTTTAGCCCAACTCTAACCCTAAAACTTTAGCCCAACTCTAACCCTAAAACTTTAGCCCAACTCTAACCTAAAACTTTAGCCAACTCTAACCTAAAACTTTAGCCCAACTCTAACCCTAAAACTTTAGCCCAACTCTAACCCTAAAACTTTAGCCCAACTCTAACCCTAAAACTTTAGCCCAACTCTAACCCTAAAACTTTAGCCCAACTCTAACCCTAAAACTTTAGCCCAACTCTAACCCTAAAACTTTAGCCCAACTCTAACCCTAAAACTTTAGCCCAACTCTAACCCTAAAACTTTAGCCCAACTCTAACCCTAAAACTTTAGCCCAACTCTAACCCTAAAAAACTTTAGCCCAACTCTAACCCTAAAACTTTAGCCCAACTCTAACCCTAAAACTTTAGCCCAACTCTAACCCTAAAACTTTAGCCCAACTCTAACCCTAAAACTTTAGCCCAACTCTAACCCTAAAACTTTAGCCCAACTCTAACCCTAAAACTTAGCCCAACTTAACCCTAAACTTTAGCCCAACTCTAACCCTAAAACTTTAGCCCAACTCTAACCCTAAAACTTTAGACCCTAAACTCTAACCCTAAAACTTTAGCCCAACTCTAACCCTAAAACTTTAGCCCAACTCTAACCCTAAAACTTTAGCCCAACTCTAATGGAAAAATGTAAATAATTACATTTTCTTTATTATATTATTTTTTTCCTAACTAAGGGGGTGATAAAGGGGGGTTTATTTACAATTTTTTTTATTTTGACCACTGTGATAGTGTTTATCACAGTGACCAAAATGAACCAATAGGAAAAATCTTCCTATTGTTGCCGGCCGGCAGATCGCGGCGGGCGCACTACGCATGCGCCCGCCATTTTTTGACCGGAAGATGGTGGCGCCCACCGGAGGAGGCAGGAGGGCCCGAGGACCACCGGTGGTGGGTGGGGGGGGGGGTGAAATTGGGGACCCTAAATCTCTCTCCTCTGACATCAGAGGAGAAATAAATGGCACATCTGATTTTTTTTTTTTGCGGTCGCCGTTACACCATTATCGGCGATCGCAACCCCGGTGCTGGTAAAAACCTACCCGAATCATGTTCTTTGGTCTCGGCTACCCCCCCCGGCAATCGCGCCCGGCGCACTGCGCCCGCCATTTTCTGAACGGAAGAAGATGGCGGCGCCCACCGGAAGAGGCAGAAGGGCCCAAGGACCACCTGGGGGATTGGGGACCCTATTTCTCTCTCCTCTGATGTGCGATCACATCAAAGTAGAGAGAAATTAAATGGCACATTGGATTTTTTTTTCTCGCTGCAGTCGCCGTTATATCGCAACCCCGGGGTCGGTAAAAAACTGACCTGAATCATGTTCTCTGGGGTCTCGGCTACCCCCGGCAGCCAAGGCCCCAAAGAAAATCCGACTTTGGGGTGCACTATACACTTTTTCCACAGCGCCGTTAATTAAAGGCGCTGAGGTTTAAGTACCCTTAACTACCGCCGTTAAAAGGCGTATCGGCAATCGTTAAGGGGTTAAACAAAAGGGCAGAAGCACTTAGCCAAGCACCTTCATATTATCTATTGGGGCGGCATTTTGCACAAGCACCAGCTCATAACTTCAAACATGTCTCTATGCCTAGTTTTCTAAAAGTGCAGATACACCAATTTACCAAATCACTGTTAATCATCCACGCCAACTCTTCATCTCGCTTCAGTTGCTCATTCAACTCCCCCTGTACAAGTTCCATATGTAATCGTTGTGCCTCTTCCTCAGCTAGCAGCTTCTGAATGTACTCCTCACTGGCCTTACGTTCTTCCTCTTCTCTATTGAGTCGCTCTGCTTCAATCTTAGAAGACATGATATGCAAAGAAAAGAAAATGTCATTACAACTAACCCCTTGAAACCAAAGCCAGTTTTGACCTTACTCACAGAGTCCAATTTTTTGCATTTGATGTGGTAATATTTCTGGAATACTTTCTCCAAATTCAGTGTTTTTTTTTCATGATACTGTAGTTTACTCACTTTTTAACTCACTCCCGGAATTCATCTTCTGGTTTAGTAACTATCTTGACCCCACTTAAGCTTTTCAGAAATTAACTTTCAGTGGGTGTTACAGAGTAAAAATTGCAAATGTACTCAATACATAGTGCCCAGCTTGTGTTCAGGACTTCTCATTTTGAGATAGTCATCAATTATTATTGGTGGGGATCCAACATCCTCACTTGTAAGCTGAAAATTTCTTTGACTGTGGCCCAAACTAAGTGATGTATGGGCTGAATATAGTGGGGGTGGGCTATGTGGTGCTCTGCTTACAAATTAATCAGTATTGGCTTATGACAGGTTAACGCAAGAATTTCTCACAGTGATCTGCTGCGTGCGATAAATGCCGCTGTCATGTTGATCGCGATTCCCTCACGTTGCTGGAGTCATCGCAGTTCAGCCTAGCTGGGAACACAGCCTCAGTGACCGGCAGTAGCCTCCATGAGGTCACCGCTGCTCACTGATGCTGTGCTTGCAGAAGCTCACTCATCAGTGGTTCTCAGCCTGGACGGTCGCATCTTGGCACCGCCCAAGTTGAAAACCATTTAACCAAAGACATGGATTACCGCGTGGGACAGAATGACGGACAGGTGAGGGATATGGTTGTTTTTATTTTTGTTTTATTAAAGGTGAGGGATTCAATAGGATAGGTGCTAGGTGAGTCTAACTTATTTTTAAATGAAAAAGGAAAAGTGTTTTGTTTTTATTTAACCCCTTTGAGGTTAAGCCCTTTTTCGTTTTTGCATTTCTGTTTTTCGCTCCCCTTCTTCCCAGAGCCATAACTTTATTTTTCCGTCAATATGGCCATGTGAGGGGTTGTTTTTATTGCGGGACAAGTTGTGCTTTTTTACGACACTATTGATTTTACCATGCTGTGTACTCAAAAATTGGAAAAAAAAACTCCTGGTGAAATTGCAAAAAAAGTGCAATTCCTCAACAGTTTTTTGGATTTTTTTTTACCGTGTCCACCAAATGCTAAAACTGACCTGCCATTAGGATTCTCCAGGTCATTACGCGTTCAGAGACACCAAACAAGTCTAGGTTGTTTTTTTATTTAAGTAGTGAAAAAAATATTCAAAGTTTATTAAAAATAAATAAAAAACTGCACCGTTTTTATTGACTAATTTGGTGCAGATACGATCTTTTGATCGCCCATTATTGCATTTTTAATTAAATGTCGCGGCAACCAAAAAAATCATAATTCTGGTATTATGACTTTTTTTTTCTTGCTACGTCATTCACCGATCAGGTTAATCCTTTTTTTTTTTTTTTTTTTTTTTATTGATAGGGCGATTCTGAATGCGGCGATACCAAATATGTGTACGTTTGATTTTTTTTATTATTATTGTTATATTTTGAATGAAGGGAAATGAGGGTGATTTGAACTATTTTTTTTTTTTTTTTTACTTTTGGCATGCTTTCAATAGTCTCGAGAGACTAGAAGCTGCAATAACCCGATCTGCTCTGCTACATAGAGACGATGATCAGATCACCTGTATGTAGCACAATTGCTCACTGGCTAGGAGCGCCAACCACAGGGCAGCGCTCACAGCAAGCCGGTGGTGACAAACATAGAGGTCTCTGTGGTTACCAAAAAGAAAAGAGAACAGCATCCTTTCCAGGCGAAAAAAATAAAAGTCTATCTTTATTTTTCCATATTGCAACATTTCGACCATTAAGATCTTTTTCAAGCTTGGTTAATAGCCGCGGGTGGATCGCGATCCCACCTGCGGCTGTTTCGGGCACATGTCAGCTGTTCAAAAAAGCTGACATGTACCAGAAAATGTGGGCTCACCGCCGGAGCCCACATCAAAGGGGGAGACACGACATGTGAAGTACTAGTAGGCTGCAAGTTATGAAGGGGTTAAAATAAAAGACTTTATTCTGACTGTGTCTTTATTTACCATACCTATAGGATTAGTAATGGATAGGTGTCTTATAGACGCCTCTCCATTAGTAATCAGTGGGCTTGATGTCACCACATAATACAGTTCCTGATAACTAGCCTTGCTAAAGCGGACAGTTGAGGGTTGCAGCCTGTACCTGTCAGTTTTGCCTGGCTGGTTATCAAAAATACAGGGGAACCCATTCAGTTTTTTTAATGTATTTATTTAAATTTATAGTACAGAGAATACCAACATTAGCCGCCGCCTGCTCTCGGTCTTATCAGCTGAATACAACTCAACATTTTCCGCGGCTAGTGCTGATGGCAGTGTGAGCAGGGGAGAATGAGGAGAGCGGTCTTCAGCAAACGGCGCAGGGGAACAGCTCGAACTGTGCCGCTGACTCCCAGGCACCGGTACGTGTTACACTGATGACACACGGATGTCATCTGTGTGTACATGTGCGGGACGTTTTGCGGCTCATGCTGCTTTTAAATACAGACATGTCAGCGTGTTTTGTCCACGGAAACACTGTCCGTGGAAACACACTGGTATGTGCACAGAACCGTTCACTTGAATGGGTCTACGTGTGAAAACTCACCACACGTACCGGTCACACTTATGTCTGAAAGAGGCCTTACATAGTATTTTTATATTTTGCCATTTTACAACTGTGTGTACTTTAACCTTTATTTAACTATTTTTTCCACTGACAGTACTTTTTTTGTGGGACGAGATGCCATTTCCAGCTATATCATTTTTATTTACCTACGACTGATCACAATTTGCATCACTTCTAGTGCTTGTTTTTTTTTTCCCGGTCAGATCACTGTGGGCTCAGAAATAACAAATATGTATTTTATTTTTTCATAATTAAAAAAAAAAAAATGTGCATTGGCACATTTTTATGCCTGTACATTCGCCATTTTTTTGTTTGAATTTTTTTTTTCTTCTTTACTAATATTATTTAAAAATCATACAATGTGATTGTTGGATATTTTTTTCCTTTTTTTAAGATTCTCCTGCACTTGAAGTGTACCTGTGATAAAAATTACAGACCTCTCCATTCTTTGTTGGTGGGAGAACTTGCAAAATCGGCAGTGTATAAAATACTTATTCCGTGCCAATGACTTGGGGACAGTGGTCTGTAGAACCAACAATCCTGTATTCTAGGAAAGACAGAATTTTAATCAGCAGCCAGAATCCATTGTAGGCTACAATTGCGGCAGAACACCACGATGTTCAGAGCAATCAGTGACTCGTTTTGTTCATGATTATTGTACTTGTTTTTTTATTATGTACACCCCTTTTCACATGTAAAGCGCTATGGAATAAATTACGCTATAATAATAAATACAATGTCAAAAGAATTGTTTGGTCTTAGAAAAAAAAAGTCTGAATTCCCTCATTGGGACAGCAGGCAGCTAAATTATGACAGTGTGCAATGAGCACACAGTCACAATTCCCAAGTTTTCCCTGTGTGGGTCGATGTCCCTGTGACATGAGGTCTAGTCGGCACATGACCGCAAGTTTGCATATTACATACATGGGGTCATGTGAACGTGCACACGCACAGGGAATACTCAGGAGTCGCGACATTGCACACGGTCATGGTACAGACATTTGTTTTGAGACCAGACAGCCGCTGTAATGTCTACATGGTCTGTGCATCACTGGAATCAGATGATTCTGGAACAATTGTTCCAACCAAAAAGAAAAAACAGATGTATGACAATCTTTTTTAGCACCACAAACAGACAGCTCCAACCTTGCTAATTTCAGCCTCATATTCTTTCCGGATTTCTCCAGGTTTACAGATAAGATGTGCTGGATAAGATGCCAAGCCTAAAGTAGGAAAACAAGAGTGGCATTAATATTATCATTCAGAGTATGGATAGACATGTATGTTTTCTATTCTTTTTTTTTTTTTAATCAGGTAATTTGTATTACCGTATATACTCATGCATAGGCTGAATTTCTCAGCACCTTTTTTTTTTGCTGAAAAGTCCCCACTTACCTGTTCTCCGATGTAGTGCGGAGGTCCCCGGTGTCTCCGGATCACCTGCACGCTCCCCTGCAGCCTCAGTAAGTGTCCCGGTGGCTGCTGACAAGACCAGCAGTCGGCACGGGGGTAAGTGCCGGGGTCCTGAGCAAGAGGGGACACTGGCACGCTATGGGGGCCAGGTGCTTATGCCGCTGCTTGCTCAGGCCCCTGGCACTTGGGATATTCTCCTGTCCCCGTTCCACCGCTGCTCTGTGTCTTACGTGTCCTCTGACTGTGACGTTCAGGTCAGAGGGCGTGATGACGTGACTAGTGTGCGTCTTCTGCCTGAACAGTCAGTGCAGAGAGCTGGCGACGCTGAGGAAAACCGCCAGAGACGAGAGGTATGTCTTTTTTTTATTGCAGCAGCAATATAGGGTATATGATCAGCATAAACTGCATTATTAAGCATGATATGAGCATCTTATGGGGCCCATCATCATCTTTATGCAGCATTATATGGGGCATATTTTTGTATGGAGAATCTTATGGGACCCATCAAACTTTATAGAGCATTATATGTGGTATCTATTTTTATTTTTGAAATTTACCAGTAGCTGCCTCATTTTCC
>JARQOD010000005.1:77880726-77957595 GCA_033576555.1 Oophaga sylvatica
CTTGTTTTATATTATGTATATCCCTTTTCACATGTATTGCGCCATGGAATAAATAGTGATATTATAATAATAAAATACAGCGCCACGATGTGAATATACCTAAAAGCAGCTGCAAAACTTAAAAAAGTGGCACAAAATAGTCAATGTGGTCACAGGAGGGTGTTATGAAAAGGGTTAAATAACTTGGCGACACTTTCTCCTACTGCAGATACAAAAATTAGATGCCACTCAGATTCAGGTCTCTGCAGCCTGGCCCAAACGGGTTTTGGACATCAGAGCGGGCAGGCAGCAAATTTTAACAATTTGAATAAGTAACTGGTGTTTATAAAGGGTTTAAATTACGGTGGGCCGCATGCACACAAGTCAAACATCAAAATAACAAAATAAATTGGCTTCAGGCTGGCTGAAGGGTTAGTGGTTATAAAAGCGTCCATCAAAGATGATAAATTGTAACCTTGTACTGATCGGGGCAAAATGACGGGGCGGAATGGGGGGCATGACTCCACAGCTTTTATAACTCACGGCAAGATGTGGCTTACGTTACACCACACATCTGTCTGCAGGGAATAAACTAAATTTTGTTTGGGGTCTCAGGACTGGTTGCTGGGGTTCTACATTAAAGTCCAATTCTCAGTCTCGTCTTCCGGTGACATCCGACAGTAATAATAGGGGAATATTGCAGCGCTGTCCTTCCTGTGCAGAATACAGACATCACACCAGGACCCTCGCAGCCACCTGGCTAATCATCTGCAGTGACTGCATTCTGCTACGAGTCTACAAATTTCTGATACTTTTGTGAAGAATACAAACAAAAACGTCCAGAACATTTCAACAAATTATTACTGCTTTTTAGTTACCAAGTGTTGTATCATTTTGCGTCATAAACAATATGTTCTGGTTTTATAACAGTTTTCAATAATTCCCCAGCGACGATTGCGAGACCCCAAACGATAATGAAGTTAGTCCCGGGAGACAGATTCCGGTGTGATGTACGACAACTTGTCATGTATGGCCTCTTTCACACTTCAGTTGTGCGACATCAGTCAAAATCCACCAAAGCGTGAAAAAAGCGGATCCGCCATTTATTTTTGGCGGATCCGCTTTTTTCCCATTGACTTACATTAGTGATGGATGGTCGTCCGTTAGGTCCGTTTTTTGACGGATCCGCCAAAAATTTGGCATCCATCGTTTCAGAAAAACGTCCAATGCAACGTTTTTTTCGGTCCGCATCCACCATTTTGTATAATGGCCGCCTATGAGCGGTGGATCCGCTGGCATCCGTCTTTGACGGAATCCGCCTGCGGAACCGTCGCTTACATAGAAAACCATTGAAAATGCTGACAGCACTGTCCGGGGTCTCTCTCTACATGCGTACCTGCATTTTCCACACAGAAAATTTCTTGTTCCGGGTTGAAAAGCAGCTGGGCAGCACGGTGGCTCAGTGGATAGCACCGCAGCCTTGCAGCGCTGGAGTCCTGGGTTCGAATCCCACCTAGGACAACATCTGCAAGGAGTTTGTATGTTCTCCCGTGTTTGCGTGGGTTCCTTCGGGTACTCCGGTTTCCTCCCACACTCCAAAACATACTGATAGGGAATCTAGATTGTGAGCCCCATCGGGTTACAGCAACGATAAGGTGTGCAAAACTGTAAAGCGCTGCGGAATATGTTAGCGCTTTATAAAAATAAAGATTATTATTATTTATTATTATAAAAGTTCATGACGGATCCGTCAGAAAAGTGATCCGCTTGCATCTGGTTTTCAACTTTTCTCTTTGACGGACGTTGCACGATGAAGTGGTGAAAGAGGCCATAGTATGAGAGAAGCTGCGGCACATCGCCCCCATCGTGCCCGTCACACCCCGGTCACACCCGTTGGCAGAGCTAAGTGAACCTGCTTTGGAAAAGGACAAAAAGTCACTATTTTCTTTTTATTAGCTTGGACTTGAGACTTCATCAATAAATTCAAATCAGTAAACAGCGGTCGCTCGGCCATCGAGCTGTGGTGACAGGAGCCGGGGTTACTGTCGGGCATGGCTAGCTGTGTGGCAGACAGCAGTGGCCCAACGTCATTTTACCCTTTGGTGGCCCAGTGTATCATTTTCGCAGACGGTCCTAGGTGTTTTTACATAAGAGCGCCGCATTGTATTTTATTATTGTGATAATAATAAATAATGATCATTATTATTATACCTGCAAATAAGCAACTGATGAACAAGAAACCATTGTCAGCAGTGTGTAATCCTAGTGTCTATGGCGGCTGTACACTGAGGCAGCCCACAGCAGACATGTCAGGGCAGGTCCGGCCGCGCGGTATAGCCCCCCTCGTACAGGACAGTACCCACCTTCAGCGGCAGGGCAGACACCCAGGATACTCCCTCCGCGACCACCGATCTGGCGCCAATCTCCTCACCATACACCGCCAAATCCCTGTACTTCACACTTCAGCTAGAGAACAAACTGCAGCACAAGCCGCCATTCTCCGTAGACCGGAAACGTCCTGCCCTCACAGAGAGAAGCCAAATACCGCAGCTTCCACTACCTGCCAGTGGTAAACATGGCCGCCGTCGCTCTAGTAATCACGTGATCACAACGCCCTTTCAGCAGAACCCCGCCCCCAGTGAACATGGGCCGCCCTGGAGAGCTCCCCATCTTCCTCCGCTCGGCTGAATGAGCGGAGGGCCCTTGAGCATGGGATCTGTCAGGAACGGATACCGGGAACGGCTGCTGCTGGCCGTGGACGTTGGGAGTACGGTCCTGCGATGTCACGTGTACAACGCGGCCGCGGAAACTTGTGGGAGCGCGGAGGACAAGGTAGAGGGGAAGCAATGACCGTGGCGGGGGGTCGGAGGCTGGCAGTGCCCAGAGGTGACCCCCTCTGCCAGCTCATGGTGATTAGTGCCATGTGCCTTCATCAGTGTATGTGCCTGCCGACAGGCGCAGTGTGACCGGTGTAGTGCCTGCGACAGGCGCAGTGTGACCGGTGTAGTGCCCGCTGACAGGCGCAGTGTGACCGGTGTAGTGCCCTCTGACAGGCGCAGTGTGACCGGTGTAGTGCCCTCTTACAGGCGCAGTGTGACCGGTGTAGTGCCTGCCGACAGGCGCAGTGTGACCGGTGTAGTGCCCGCTGACAGGCGCAGTGTGACCGGTGTAGTGCCGCTGACAGGCGCAGTGTGACCGGTGTAGTGCCCGCTGACAGGCGCAGTGTGATCGGTGTAGTGCCCGCCGACAGGCGCAGTGTGACCGATGTAGTGCCTGCCGACAGGCGCAGTGTGATCGGTGTAGTGCCTGCCGACAGGCGCAGTGTGATCGGTGTAGTGCCGCTGACAGGCGCAGTGTGACCGGTGTAGTGCCTGCCGACAGGTGCAGTGTGATCGGGTGTAGTGCCTGCCGACAGATGCAGTGTGACTGGTGTAGTGCCTGCCGACAGATGCAGTGTGATCGGTGTGGTGCCCGCTGACAGGCGCAGTGTGACCGGTGTAGTGCCTGCCGACAGGTGCAGTGCTGGTGTAGTGCCTGCCGACAGGCACAGTGTGATCGGTGTGGTGCCCGCTGACAGGCGCAGTGTGACCGGTGTAGTGCCTGCCGACAGGTGCAGTGTGACCGGTGTAGTGCCTGCCGACAGGCGCAGTGTGATAGGTGTAGTGCCCGCTGACAGGCGCAGTGTGATCGGTGTGGTGCCTGCCGACAGGTGCAGTGTGATCGGTGTAGTGCCCTCTGACAGGCGCAGTGTGATCGGTGTAGTGCCTGCTGACAGGCGCAGTGTGACCGGTGTAGTGCCTGCTGACAGGAGCAGTGTGACCGGTGTAGTGCCCTCTGACAGGTGCAATGTGACTGGTGTAGTGCCCTTTAACAGGTGCAGTGTGACCGGTGTAGTGCCCTCTGACAGGCGCAGTGTGATCGGTATAGTGCCCGCTGACAGGTGCAGTGTGATCGGTGTAGTGCCTGCGACAGGTGCAGTGTGATCGGTGTAGTGCCGCTGACAGGCGCAGTGTGATCGGTATAGTGCCCGCTGACAGGCGCAGTGTGACCGATGTAGTGCCCTCTGACAGGTGCAGTGTGATCGGTGTAGTGCCCGCTGACAGGCGCAGTGTGACCGGTGTAGTGCCTGCTGACAGGCGCAGTGTGACCGGTGTAGTGCCCTCTGACAGGTGCAGTGTGATCGGTGTAGTGCCCTCTGACAGGCGCAGTGTGATCGGTGTAGTGCCCTCTGACAGGCGCAGTGTGATCGGTGTAGTGCCCTCTGACAGGCGCAGTATGACCGGTGTAGTGCCCTCTGACAGGCGCAGTGTGACCGGTGTAGTGCCCTCTGACAGGCGCAGTGTGACCGGTGTAGTGCCCTCTGACAGGCGCAGTGTGACCGGTGTAGTGTAGTGCCCGCTGACAGGCGCAGTGTAATCGGTGTGGTGCCTGCCGACAGGTGCAGTGTGATCGGTGTGGTGCCCGCTGACAGGCGCAGTGTGATCGGTGTGGTGCCTGCCGACAGGTGCAGTGTGACCGGTGTAGTGCCCTCTGACAGGCGCAGTGTGATCGGTGTAGTGCCTGCCGATAGGCGCAGTGTGACCGGTGCAGTGCGATCGGTGTAGTGCCCGCTGACAGGCGCAGTGTGACCGGTGTAGTGCCCGCTGACAGGCGCAGTGTGACCGGTGTAGTGCCCTCTGACAGGCGCAGTGTGATCGGTGTAGTGCCCTCTGACAGGGGCAGTGTGATCGGTGTGGTGCCCGCTGACTGGCGCATTGTGACCGGTGTAGTGCCCTCTGACAGGCGCAGTGTGATCGGTGTAGTGCCCGCTGACAGGCGCAGTGTGATTGGTGTAGTGCCCGCTGACAGGCGCAGTGTGACCGGTGTAGTGCCTGCCGACAGGTGCAGTGTGATCTGTGTAATGCCCGCTGACAGGCGCAGTGTGACCGGTGTAGTGCCCGCTGACAGGCGCAGTGTGACCGGTGTAGTGCCCTCTGACAGGGCAGTGTGATCGGTGTGGTGCCCGCTGACAGGCGCAGTGTGACCGGTGTAGTGCCCTCTGACAGGCGCAGTGTGATCGGTGTAGTGCCCGCTGACAGGCGCAGTGTGACCGGTTTAAACAAAAACAACAAAGTGTAAATACACCACCATTGTAGTAAAATATCAAAATTTATTTATGTCCAAAAATAAGAGAAAAACATAATAGTACAAAAAAACATAATAGTACAAAAAACGCCTATAAGGCACAGATGAGGAAAGAGACAAACAATCACATATAGTGTTGCGGTCCAAAATATAATATTATGGTAATGCAAGGTGGGGAGCAAGTGCTCACAAGACATACATATATATATATATAACCTGCTTCAAAAAAGTTCTAAGTTCATAAAGAAAACTAATTTTGATTGCGATCCAAACATCAATACTACATATTAGATGGTGAAGTCACCTGACTAAAAAAGCTGCTACTATATATTGGATGGTGAAGTCACCCGACTAAAAAAAGCCGTTACCACATATATGGACCAGAGAGATCGCACAGAACAAACGCAGGAAGCATGTAGCACAAAAGAGTAAATCTCTATTCGCATCCTAACTCACCCATAGTGCCTTGCCAAAAGTGAACACGTAATCCCAACGCGCGTTTCGCGTGGGCTTCTTCGGGGGCGAAACGCGCGTTGGGGCTACGTGTTCACTTTTGGCAAGGCACTATGGGTGAGTTAGGATGCGAATAGAGATTTACTCTTTTGTGCTACATGCTTCCTGCGTTTGTTCTGTGCGATCTCTCTGATTTGTGCGATCTCTCTGGTCCATATATGTGGTAACGGCTTTTTTTAGTCGGGTGACTTCACCATCCAATATATAGTAGCGGCTTTTTTAGTCAGGTGACTTCACCATCTAATATGTAGTATTGATGTTTGGATCGCAATCAAAATTAGTTTTCTTTATGAACTTAGAACTTTTTTGAAGCAGGTTATATATATATGTATGTCTTGTGAGCACTTGCTCCCCACCTTGCATTACCATAATATTATATTTTGGACCGCAACACTATATGTGATTGTTTGTCTCTTTCCTCATCTGTGCCTTATAGGCGTTTTTTTGTACTATTATGTTTTTTCTCTTATTTTTGGACATAAATAAATTTTGATATTTTACTGCAATGGTGGTGTATGAAAAACTGGGTCTGAACTGAAAAAGTAAGTTGATGTGTATGCAAAATGTAAATGCATATCAAACACATGACCATTAAACAGAGAAAACAAGAAACAAATATCCTAAATAAAACAAAATAAAAAATATATTGCAAAACATGCAATGGTGGTGTATTTACACTTTGTTGTTTTTGTTTAAATTATCATAGCGGTGTACCACGTGATTTATTCAAGCCTTTCTCTTCTTGAATTTTCAAGGAAAGGAAAATTTAGCATGTATACAATATGTGGTCTGTTCTAATTTGTATAATCAGTGTGACCGGTGTAGTGCCCTCTGACAGGCGCAGTGTGACCGGTGTAGTGCCTGCCGACAGGTGCAGTGTGATCTGTGTAGTGCCCGCTGACAGGCGCAGTGTGACCGGTGTAGTGCTCTCTGACAGGCGCAGTGTGATCGGTGTGGTGCCCGCTGACAGGCGCAGTGTGACCGGTATAGTGCCCTCTGACAGGCGCAGTGTGATCGGTGTGCCCGCTGACAGGCGCAGTGTGACCGGTGTAGTGCCCTCTGACAGGCGCAGTGTGACCGGTGTAGTGCCCTTGACAGGCGCAGTGTGATCGGTTTGGTGCCCTCTGACAGGCGCAGTGTGATTGGTGTAGTGCCTGCCGATAGGCGCAGTGTGACCGGTGCAGTGCCCGCTGACAGGCGCAGTGTGATCGGTGTAGTGCCCGCTGACAGGCACAGTGTGATGGATGTGGTGCCCGCTGACAGGCGCAGTGTGATCGGTGTGGTGCCCGCTGACAGGCGCAGTGTGATCGGTGTGGTGCCCGCTGACAGGCGCAGTGTGATCGGTGTGGTGCCCGCTGACAGGCGCAGTGTGATCGGTGTGGTGCCCGCTGACAGGCGCAGTGTGATCGGTGTGGTGCCCGCTGACAGGCGCAGTGTGATCGGTGTTGTGCCCGCTGACAGGCGCAGTGTGATCGGTGTTGTGCCCGCTGACAGGCGCAGTGTTATCGGTGTTGTGCCCGCTGACAGGCGCAGTGTGATCGGTTTGGTGTTCGCTGACAGGCGCAGTGTGATCGGTGTGGTGCCCGCTGACAGGTGCAGTGTGATCGGTGTGGTGCCCGCTGACAGGTGCAGTGTGATCGGTGTGGTGCCCGCTGACAGGCGCAGTGTGATCGGTGTGGTGCCCTCTGACAGGGGCAGTGTGATCGGTGTGGTGCCCGCTGACAGGCGCAGTGTGATTGGTGTAGTGCCTGCCGATAGGGGCAGTGTGATCGGTGTGGTGCCCTCTGACAGGCGCAGTGTGATCAGTGTGGTGCCCGCTGACAGGCGCAGTGTGATCGGTGTAGTGCCTGCTGACAGGCGCAGTGTGATTGGTGTGGTGCCCTCTGACAGGCGCAGTGCGATTGGTGTAGTGCCTGCCGATAGGCGCAGTGTGATCGGTGTAGTGCCCTCTGACAGGCGCAGTGCGATTGGTGTAGTGCCTGCCGATAGGCGCAGTGTGATCGGTGTAGTGCCTGCCGATAGGCGCAGTGTGACCGGTGTAGTGCCTGCCGACAGGTGCAGTGTGATCGGTGTAGTGCCCGCTGACAGGCGCAGTGTGATCGGTGTAGTGCCCTCTGACAGGGGCAGTGTGGTGCCCGCTGACAGGCGCAGTGTGACCGGTGTAGTGCCCTCTGACAGGCGCAGTGTGATCGGTGTAGTGCCCGCTGACAGGCGCAGTGTGACCGGTGTAGTGCCCTCTGACAGGTGCAGTGTCACCGGTGTAGTGCTGTCATGTGTGCATTGCCACGAAGATCGTCGCGGTTGCACATTTTGACTTCTCACAGCTGAGCTGCTGTTTCTTTGTGTTTGGCAGCTAGGGAGTTAATTCTGTCTGTGCTCGGTGCTGGGATTGGGTGCAGTTTCTCCCGGCTGCAATTGATTATTTGTTGATTGGTTTCCTTTAAATTCCTGGTTGTCTGCTTGGGGAGTTGCCAGTGAAACCTTCATGCAGACCACAGATAGGAATGAATCTGTATAGACTTTAGTTGTGAGCTCCTTAGTTGTTCTAAGCTCAACTTGGTTAGAGTTTATTTCCCAGACCATTTATGTTCCTTTGGTGTTTGAGTGTGTATGCAAGCGAGTGTTATCCCGTCTGTCTTATATGTCTAATCTGTGTATTTAGCTAAGATCAGCCCATATCCCTTTGGTGGTAGTCAGGATCCTTCTTAGGACTGATTACAGGGTTCAGGGTCTGATAGGAGACAGGGTTAGGTTGGTGACTTGGACCTCTGAACCATTATCAGTACCTCCAAGGTGAGGGATTAGTTAGGACCCCAGTTTAGGGTCAGGTTAGATCCCGGTCCACCTCTTTCCTGTTTCAGTTCATCAAGTCCTCAAGATTAACCCTGGGTTCAGCAGATATCGTGTCAGGTAAATCTATTCTATACTTACATGCTGATGTTGCTATACTAGTTGTTGTATAGAGTGTTGTTCCTGTATTAATAGTTTACTGACATTATATACATATCATTAGACAGCGTGACATTTTCACTGGCCATAAAAATTATCTCCAGTTACCATGGATCCAGTAGCCCAGCTGGCTCTGCAGTTGCAGGGATTATCCATGGAGCTGACGGACATTAAGTCCAAAGTTTTGTCTCCCCTGGAGCAAACCAGAGTTGAACCTAAGGTTGCTCTCCCGGACAGGTTCACTGGTGGGCGAGACAAATTTTTCACCTTCCGGGAGGCATGTAAATTGTATTTTCGGCTTCGGCCTCGATCATCAGGGAGTGAGGAGCAGAGAGTGGGAATTGTTATATCACTTCTGCAAGGGGACCCTCAATCCTGGGCATTTTCCCTTCCTCCGGGATCCCCGGCTCTACTGTCTGTAGATCAATTTTTTACTGCCCTGGGATTGGTATATGATGACCCAGATCGGGTCTCTCTTGCTGAGACAAAATTACGTAAGATACAGCAGGGAGATCGTCCGGCAGAGGAATTTGCTTCTGAGTTTCGTAGATGGGCCACAGATACTCAGTGGAATGACCCAGCTCTTAGGAGCCAGTTTTGTCATGGGCTTTCTGATAAATTAAAAGACGTTTTGGCTCAGTATGAGTCTCCTCCTTCTCTGGAGGCTGCTATGGCCTTAGCTATCCGTACTGATAGACGGCTTCGGGAGAGGGGTGAGGTAACCCCACTCCCTGTTGTTTCTCCTCCTACCACTAAAGTCCCTTATGTTGAGGTTCCCCTTGTCTTTTCGGATGAGCCTATGCAGTTGGGAGGGACATCATTTCGTAGGAGGGGATTGGCGGTACGCCGCAGGACTAGAAGATGTTTTTTCTGCGGGAAAGAGGGACATTTTGTTGGAGAATGTCCATCCCGTGCCTTGTTGAGCCAAAAGTCGCCGGAAAACTGTTAATCCCAGGTTGTGTGGTGGACGACAACCTGGGAGTATGTATTTCATCCGCCAGTTCTTCTCAGTTCCTTGTACCAGTGGAGGTGGTAGTTGGTACGAGAGTGGAGAGATTGTCTGTTCTTCTTGATAGTGGTTCCGGGGCTAATCTGGTTGACGCTCAGTTTGCTCAGGCTCAAGGTATGCATCTGAGTGTATTGGTCAAACCGATCCCTATATTTTCCATTGACGCCAGGCCTCTCGGCCAAGGTAGCTTTGTTCATGAGGTTCATAACATTGACCTTCGGGTAGGGGCAATACATAGGGAACAATTATCTTGTTATGTGTTGGAGGGTCTACCTACTCCCATTGTGTTGGGACTTCCTTGGTTGGTTAAACATAACCCTGTGATTAATTGGCAGTCCAGAGAAATAAGCCAATGGGGTGAGTTTTGCAAAAGCAACTGCATGAACACAGTCATTAGTGCGGTCGTGCCTAGTACATTGCCTCCTTTTTTGGAGGATTTTGGGGATGTTTTCTCTGAGGAGGGGTGTCAGGAGTTGCCTCCTCATCGCGTGTATGACTGCTCTATTAATCTCCTTCCTGATGCTAAGTTGCCTAAAGCTAGGTTGTATAATCTTTCTGGTCCTGAGAGGCAGGCTATGAAAGATTATATTTCTGAAAGTCTGGCCATAGGGCATATTAGACCTTCATCTTCCCCAGTAGCCGCGGGGTTCTTCTTTGTGAAGAAGAAAGATGGAGGCCTACGCCCTTGGTTGGATTTCCGCGAACTTAATCGGATTACTGTTCGAGATCCGTATCCACTCCCTCTTATTCCTGATCTCTTCAATCAAATTGTTGGCGCCAAATGGTTTTCTAAATTGGATCTCAGGGGGGCGTATAATCTGATTAGGATAAAAGAGGGGGATGAGTGGAAAACGGCGTTTAACACGCCGGAGGGACATTATGAGAACCTAGTCATGCCTTTTGGTCTGACTACTGCACCAGCAGTATTCCAACATTTTGTTAATGACATTTTTCGTCACCTTGTGGGGCTGTTTGTGGTTGTGTATTTGGACGACATTTTAATTTACCAGATCTTGTGTCTCATCAGGAGCATGTGAGACAGGTGTTGCAGATCTTGCGAGACAATAAATTATACGCCAAATTGGAAAAGTGTGTATTTGCCGTACAGGAACTTCAGTTTTTGGGTTTTTTGGTGTCAGCCTCCGGTTTCCGTATGGACCCTGAAAAGGTGAGAGCAGTGCTTGAATGGGATCAGCCAGGGGATCTTAAGGCTCTGCAGCGTTTTTTGGGGTTTGCTAACTACTACCGGAAATTTATTTGTAATTTCTCATCTGTCGTCAAACCTCTCACTGACATGACAAGAAAAGGGACGGATTTTTCTAAATGGTCGGACAAAGCTTGTCAAGCCTTTTCCTCTTTGAAGAGATGTTTTGCTTCGGCACCCGTTCTCATCCAACCAGATGCATCTCAGCCGTTCATTGTGGAGGTGGATGCTTCTGACGTAGGGGTGGGTGCTATATTGTCCCAGGGTCCGTCCCCTGGTAAATGGCATCCGTGCGCTTTCTTTTCTAAGAAATTGTCGTCCGCCGAAAGGAATTATGATATCGGCAATAGGGAACTTTTGGCCATTAAGTTAGCTTTTGAAGAATGGCGTCACTTTTTGGAGGGGGCAGTCCACCCGGTTACCGTTATTACTGATCACAAGAACCTGTTGTATTTGGAATCCGCTAAGCGTCTGAATTCCAGACAAGCTCGATGGTCGTTGTTTTTTACCAGGTTTAATTTTGTCGTCACTTATCGCCCGGGGTCTAAGAATGTAAAGGCTGATGCCTTGTCTCGCAGTTTCCCAGGGGCCGGGAAAACGGATGCCCGAGTCCTATCCTTCAGGAGGGGGTGGTAGTGTCGGCTGTATTTTCTGAGCTTGAGGAGGAGGTGTTAGAGGCTCAGGGGGACGCCCCTGCAGGACCTCCAGGGAGACTGTTTGTCCCAAATCTGTTGAGACAAAAGGTTATTGAGGCACATCATAATTCTGCTCTAGCAGGACATCCAGGGAGTAAGGCTACTTTAGATCTCCTTTCTCGCCGGTTTTGGTGGCCTAATGCTAATAAAGATGTTATAACTTTTGTCGCGTCATGTGGGGTGTGTGCTCGCTCTAAAACCCCTCATACCCGTCCGTCTGGGACCCTTTTACCCTTGAAACTTCCGGAGCGTCCATGGACTCATTTATCTATGGACTTCATTACGGACCTTCCTCCGTCGTCAGGGAATACTGTCATACTGGTGGTTGTTGACAGGTTCAGTAAGATGGCACATTTCGTTGCTCTTCCTGCACTCCCTAATGCTAAAACTCTGGCGCAGGTGTTCATTAGGGAGATCGTTAGACTTCATGGGTTGCCTTCTGATGTTGTGTCAGATAGGGGGTCTCAGTTTGTGTCCAAATTTTGGAGGGCATTTTGTTTACGTCGGGGGATGCAATTGTCATTTTCCTCGCTTTTCATCCGCAGACCAATGGTCAGACAGAGCGTCTGAATCAGAGCTTAGAGACATATCTCCGGTGTTTTGTCTCAGAGAACCAAGAGGACTGGTCTTCTTTCTTGCCTCTGGCAGAGTTCGCTCTTAACAACAGGCGGAGCGAGTCCACTGGTAAGTCCCCGTTTTTTGGGGCATATGGTTTTCATCCTCAGTTTTGTACTTTCAATGGGGGGGGCCCTTCTGGGGTTCCTGAGGAGGAGCGTTTCTCGTCGTCACTTGCTTCTGTGTGGAGAGGTGTATTGAATAATCTGAGTGCGATGGGGAACCGTTACAAACGTATGGCTGATAGGAGGAGAGTTTCTGGTCCAGATCTGAATGTGAACGATCTGGTATGGTTGTCTACCAGGAATATAAAACTTAAAGTGCCCTCCTGGAAACTGGGTCCCAGATTCATCGGGCCGTACAGGATCAGTTCCATAATTAATCCTGTGGCATTTCGTCTGGACCTCCCTCCTACGTTTAAAATTCATAATGTGTTCCACAAGTCATTACTTAAAAGGTATGTGGCACCAGTCATACCGTCACCTCTACCTCCTCCTCCTGTGTTGGTCAATGGTAACTTGGAATTTCAAGTATCAAAGATCATTGACTCACGTCTGAATCGCCGGTCCCTTCAGTACTTGGTGCATTGGAAGGGGTATGGTCCAGAGGAGAGGACGTGGGTCCCTGCGTCTGATGTTAACGCAGATCGTTTGGTTCGGACCTTCCACAGAACTCACCCGGGCAGGCCTGGCCCTGAGGGTCCGGAGGCCCCTCGTAGAAGGGGGGGTACTGTCATGTGTGCATTGCCACGAAGATCGTCGCGGTTGCACATTTTGACTTCTCACAGCTGAGCTGCTGTTTCTTTGTGTTTGGCAGCTAGGGAGTTAATTCTGTCTGTGCTCGGTGCTGGGATTGGGTGCAGTTTCTCCCGGCTGCAATTGATTATTTGTTGATTGGTTTCCTTTAAATTCCGGGTAGTCTGCTTGGGGAGTTGCCAGTGAAACCTTCATGCAGACCACAGATAGGAATGAATCTGTATAGACTTTAGTTGTGAGCTCCTTAGTTGTTCTAAGCTCAACTTGGTTAGAGTTTATTTCCCAGACCATTTATGTTCCTTTGGTGTTTGAGTGTGTATGCAAGCGAGTGTTATCCTGTCTGTCTTATATGTCTAATCTGTGTATTTAGCTAAGATCAGCCCATATCCCTTTGGTGGTAGTCAGGATCCTTCTTAGGACTGATTACAGGGTTCAGGGTCTGATAGGAGACAGGGTTAGGTTGGTGACTTGGACCTCTGAACCATTATCAGTACCTCCAAGGTGAGGGATTAGTTAGGACCCCAGTTTAGGGTCAGGTTAGATCCGGTCCACCTCTTTCCTGTTTCAGCTCATCAAGTCCTCAAGATTAACCCTGGGTTCAGCAGATATCGTGTCAGGTAAATCTATTCTATACTTACATGCTGATGTTGCTATACTAGTTGTTGTATAGAGTGTTGTTCCAGTATTAATAGTTTACTGACATTATATACATATCATTAGACAGCGTGACAAGTGCCTGCCGACAGGTGCAGTGTGATCGGTATAGTGCCGCTGACAGGCGCAGTGTGACCGGTGTAGTGCCCTCTGACAGGCGCAGTGTGACCGGTGTAGTGCCCTCTGACAGGCGCAGTGTGATCGGTTTGGTGCCCTCTGACAGGCGCAGTGTGATGGTGTAGTGCCGCGACAGGTGCAGTGTGACCGGTGTAGTGCCCTCTGAGCAGGTGAGGGTAGTCGTGAAGCGGTGTGGTGTGCCCGCTGACAGGCGCAGTGTGACCGGTGTAGTGCCCTCTGACAGGCGCAGTGTGACGGTGTAGTGCCGCGACAGGGCAGTGTGATCGTTAGTGCCCGCTGACAGGCGCAGTGTGACCGGTGTAGTGCCCTCTGACAGGCGCAGTGTGATCGGTGTGGTGCCCGCTGACAGGCGCAGTGTGACCGGTAGTAGTGCCCTCTGACAGGCGCAGTGTGATCGGTGTAGTGCCCGCTGACAGGGCAGTGTGATCCGGTGTAGTGCCTCTGACAGGCGCAGTGTGACCGGTGTAGTGCCTCTGACAGGCGCAGTGTGACTGTTTGTGCCCTCTGACAGGCGCAGTGTGATTGGTGTAGTGCCTGCTGATAGGCGCAGTGTGACTCGGTGTAGTGCCCGCTGACAGGCGCAGTGTGACCGGTGTAGTGCCCTCTGACAGGTGCAGTGTGATCGGTGTAGTGCCCGCTGACAGGCGCAGTGTGACCGGTGTAGTGCTCTGCGGCAGTGTGATCGTGTGGGCCGTGACAGGCGCAGTGTGACGGTGTGTGCCTTGAAGGGCAGTGTGATCGGTGTAGGCCGCTGACAGGCGCAGTGTGACCGGTTTAAACAAAAACAACAAAGTGTAAATACACCACCATTGTAGTAAAATATCAAAATTTATTTATGTCCAAAAATAAGAGAAAAACATAATAGTACAAAAAAAACATAATAGTACAAAAAACGCCTATAAGGCACAGATGAGGAAAGAGACAAACAATCACATATAGTGTTGCGGTCCAAAATATAATATTATGGTAATGCAAGGTGGGGAGCAAGTGCTCACAAGACATACATATATATATATATATATAACCTGCTTCAAAAAAGTTCTAAGTTCATAAAGAAAACTAATTTTGATTGCGATCCAAACATCAATACTACATATTAGATGGTGAAGTCACCTGACTAAAAAAGCCGCTACTATATATTGGATGGTGAAGTTACCCGACTAAAAAAAGCCGTTACCACATATATGGACCAGAGAGATCGCACAAATCAGAGAGATCGCACAGAACAAACGCAGGAAGCATGTAGCACAAAAGAGTAAATCTCTATTCGCATCCTAACTCACCCATAGTGCCTTGCCAAAAGTGAACACGTAGTCCCAACGCGCGTTTCGCGTGGGCTTTTTCGGGGGCGAAACGCGCGTTGGGGCTACGTGTTCACTTTTGGCAAGGCACTATGGGTGAGTTAGGATGCGAATAGAGATTTACTCTTTTGTGCTACATGCTTCCTGCGTTTGTTCTGTGCGATCTCTCTGATTTGTGTGATCTCTCTGGTCCATATATGTGGTAACGGCTTTTTTTAGTCGGGTGACTTCACCATCCAATATATAGTAGCGGCTTTTTTAGTCAGGTGTAGGGTTGAGCATTCCGATACTGCAAATATCGGGTATCGGCCGATATTAGCTCTATCGGAATTCCGATTCCGAGTACCGATATTTTCGTCATATCGGATACCGGAATCGGGATGTCACTGTCAGTGTCCGTCTGTCGGGTCTGTCAGGAGTCAGCGGCACTTACCTGGCAGAAGATCTCCGGCGGTCACGTCCTGGACTGCTTCATGGCCGCCATCCTCTTCTCCCCGGCGGTCACATGCAGTTTCTCGCGATAACTGCAGTGACTGCTGGGTAATCCCGGCCGTAAAGCAGTCAGTCCGATGACGTCACCGCCGGGGAAGCAGGTAATCAGCTGTGCTGCGTTGCAATGACAGGCTCTGCCTGTCATTGCAATGTAGCAGAGCTGGATCGTCGTGGGACTGTCGTTATGGACTGCGTCGGACAGGTGGTATACTGTTGGTTTGTTTTTTTTATTTTTTTACAGGAGATCGATGGCGTCGCAGGAATGAGAGAGTAATAAAAAAAATAAACTGTGTTGTCTCTTTTATTTCATTAAAAGACTTTTTTCTTGCTGTGTCTTTTTTTTACACATTTAAAAACTTTGGGATTAATAATGGATCGGTGTCTTATTGACGCCTATCCATTATTAACCGGGCTTATTGTCACCGTGCAATCAACGGTGACATTAACCCCTTATTACCCCACTTGCCACCGCTACAGGGCAGTGGGAAGAGCCGGGTAAAGTGCCACAATTGGCACATCTTTTGATGCGCCAAATGTGGGGCTGCTGTAGCCTGGTATTATCAGGCTGTTGAGGGCCAAAATCCATGGGCCTTGACAGTCTTTTAATACCAGGCCGCAGCAGTCTGCATTTTACTTGGCTGGTTAACAAAAATAGGGGGACCCCTACGCCGTTTTTTTTTCGAGGGGATCCCCTATTTTTGTTAACCAGCCAAGCTAAGCAGACTGCTGTGGCCTGGTATTATCAGGCTGGCAAGGTCCATGGATCTTGGCTCCTTAACAGCCTGAAAATCCAGGCCTCAGCGGTCTGCTTCAGCTGGCTGGTTAACAAAAATAGGGGGGACCCCACGCCATTTTTTTTTCGAAGGGAACCCCTATTTTTGTTAATCAGTTCCCTCTGACGTCACTGATGGTGTCCCTGGCTGACCTGAAGTGAAAGTGGAAAGCAATCAATTAAGCTTTCCATTTCCTCTCCTGTCAGCCAGGAGAGGAACTCATTCATTTGGGGGTTTACTGTGAGGCTGCAGCATTAGCTGCGGTCCCTGCAGTAAACATTAACCCTTTCTGAAGGATTACACCGTGGGACCTGACTGTGCATCGGATTGGTAAGAATAATTTTGCTTTATTATTTTATTTTTATTACAGGAAATGGTTTTAGCAGGTAAATAAAATATGGTCAAAAACTGTGTGATTATTTCATTAAACTTCTTTTTTATTAAAGTGTGTGTGTTTGATTTTTCTTTCATACAATAGGATTAATAATTGATAGTTGTCTAATTGACAGCTCTCAATTATTAACCTGGCTTAAAGTGACCTTTCAATTGCAAGGTCATTTTAACCCCTTTTTAACCCATTCGCCACCGCTACAGGGCAATGGGAATAGACGGGCAAAGTGCCAGAAAGGGCAAATCTAATTAGAGATTTGCCCTTTCTGGGGTGTCTGGGGGCAGATGTTAAGTAGCCGGGGGGGCCAAAAAAAATGGTCCCTCTCTGGGCTATTATTATCTGCCCCCACTCACTGGCTTTGTCTGTCTGGTTGCGAAAATAGGGCGGGAGCCCACGCATTTTTTTTCAGCAATTTTACACCTCATATATATATATACATGTCATTGAATTTGTGACACATATATATATATATTTATAGTTCATACACTTCTGCATAGTATAATAGCCGCTAATTCAATTGCCGGCTTTTGTGAAAATGCAGAACCCGACATGAAATGACACTTGGTGTACATAGGGTTAACCATGTCTTTTCATGTAGTTTGATATCTGATTTGCACAAACAATTACATGAGTGTAAGTGTGCAAAATTTCACACCTGTAGGGGTTAATTAAAGGTGTAAATTCGTAGCAAAAAGTCATTTTTTTTTACAACGAATTTACACCTTTAATTAACCCCTACAGGTGTGAAATTTTGCACACATAGACTGATGTAATTGTTTGTGCAAATCAGATAGCAAACGACATGAAAAGACATGGTTAACCCTATGTACACCAAGTGTCATTTCATGTCGGGTGCTTCTGTCTTTTCACAGAAGCCGACTTTACCCGGCAATTGAATCAGAGGATATTTTACTATGTAGAAGTGTATAAACTATACATATATGTATGTGTATATATATATATATATATATATATATATATATATATATATATATATATATATATATATATATATATGTGTATATGTATATATATATATGTATATATATGTCACAATGACATGTGTATATATATATATATATATATACATATATATATGTATGTATTCTATGTGTGTATATTTAGTGTTTACAAGGAAAGAAAGAGTTTTTTTTAGTTGCGATATTTTGTTCCCATAGACTTACATAAGACTTTCGGTATCGGGTATCGCCGATATTTTAATGGTATCGGCGATACCATTCCGATACTTTTGGATATCGGAAAGTATCGCTCAACTCTAGTCAGGTGACTTCACCATCTAATATGTAGTATTGATGTTTGGATCGCAATCAAAATTAGTTTTCTTTATGAACTTAGAACTTTTTTGAAGCAGGTTATATATATATATGTATGTCTTGTGAGCACTTGCTCCCCACCTTGCATTACCATAATATTATATTTTGGACCGCAACACTATATGTGATTGTTTGTCTCTTTCCTCATCTGTGCCTTATAGGCGTTTTTTGTACTATTATGTTTTTTTGTACTATTATGTTTTTCTCTTATTTTTGGACATAAATAAATTTTGATATTTTACTACAATGGTGGTGTATTTACACTTTGTTGTTTTTGTTTAAATTATCATAGCGGTGTACCACGTGATTTATTCAAGCCTTTCACTTCTTGAATTTTCAAGGAAAGGAAAATTTAGCATGTATACAATATTTGGTCTGTTCTAATTTGTATAAGCAGTGTGACCGGTGTAGTGCCCTCTGACAGGCGCAGTGTGACCGGTGTAGTGCCTGCCAACAGGTGCAGTGTGATCTGTGTAGTGCCCGCTGACAGGCGCAGTGTGACCGGTGTAGTGCTCTCTGACAGGCGCAGTGTGATCGGTATAGTGCCCTCTGACAGGCGCAGTGTAATCGGTTTGGTGCCCTCTGACAGGCGCAGTGTGATCGGTATAGTGCCCTCTGACAGGCGCAGTGTAATCGGTTTGGTGCCCTCTGACAGGCGCAGTGTGATTGGTGTAGTGCCTGCTGATAGGCGCAGTGTGACCGGTGTAGTGCCTGCTGATAGGCGCAGTGTGACCGGTGTAGTGCCCGCTGACAGGCGCAGTGTGATCGGTTAGTGCCCGCTGACAGGCACAGTGTGATCGGTGTGGTGCCCGCTGACAGGCGCAGTGTGATCGGTGTGGTGCCCGCTGACAGGCGCAATGTGATCGGTGTGGTGCCCGCTGACAGGCGCAGTGTGATCGGTGTGGTGCCCGCTGACAGGCGCAGTGTGATCGGTGTGGTGCCCGCTGACAGGCGCAGTGTGATCGGTGTTGTGCCCGCTGACAGGCGCAGTGTGATCGGTGTGGTGTTCGCTGACAGGCGCAGTGTGATCGGTGTGGTGCCCGCTGACAGGTGCAGTGTGATCGGTGTGGTGTCCGCTGACAGGTGCAGTGTGATCGGTGTGGTGCCCGCTGACAGGCGCAGTGTGATCGGTGTGGTGCCCTCTGACAGGGGCAGTGTGATCGGTGTGGTGCCCGCTGACAGGCGCAGTGTGATTGGTGTAGTGCCTGCCGATAGGGGCAGTGTGATCGGTGTGGTGCCCTCTGACAGGCGCAGTGTGATCGGTGTGGTGCCCGCTGACAGGCGCAGTGTAATCGGTGTAGTGCCTGCTGACAGGCGCAGTGTGATTGGTGTGGTGCCCTCTGACAGGAGCAGTGCGATTGGTGTAGTGCCTGCCGATAGGCGCAGTGTGATCGGTGTAGTGCCCTCTGACAGGCGCAGTGTGATTGGTGTAGTGCCCTGACAGGCGCAGTGTGATCGGTGTGGTGCCCATTGACAGGCACAGTGTAATTGGTGTAGTGCCCGCCGATAGGCGCAGTGTGACTGGTGTAGTGCCCGCTGACAGGCGCAGTGTGATCGGTGTGGTGCCTGCTGACAGGCACAGTGTGATCGGTGTGGTGCCCGCTGACAGGCGCAGTGTGATCGGTGTGGTGCCCGCTGACAGGCACAGTGTGATCGGTGTGGTGCCCGCTGACAGGCACAGTGTGATCGGTGTGGTGCTCGCTGACAGGCGCAGTGTGATCTGTGTGGTGCCCGCTGACAGGTGCAGTGTGATCTGTGTGGTGCCCGCTGACAAGTGCAGTGTGATCTGTGTGGTGCCCACTGACAGGCGCAGTGTGATCGGTGTGGTGCCCGCTGACAGGCGCAGTGTGATCGGTGTGGTGCCCGCTGACAGGCGCAGTGTGATCGGTGTGGTGCCCGCTGACAGGCGCAGTGTGATCGGTGTGGTGCCCGCTGACAGGCGCAGTGTGATCGGTGTAGTGCCCGCTGACTGACGTGGCGCGTGATCAGCACATACGGAGCTTCTGTAACATCGCACAGTTTTGTTTACAATGATTTTATTGTTCTGCAGTATATTGAACAGTTTTTAGAAAAAAATCAATTTTAACTATTAAAATACTTTTTCCTCGGAGTCAGATTACAAGACAGATCTTTCATGTGAACACAAAGTCCAGTGCCAACCACCGCCTGGCATCCCTGATACTGCAGTAAGGAAATGAGTGTCTCTACTAGGTAATGCAGGGAAGGACACATAATGGTTCTGTTCACACACAGGTTGTTGAAGCTCAGTTTTTTTTTTTTTAATTGTATCTGCTCCAAATCCTCCTCAAACACTGCCTGGAAATCACTTTCTATTCATTTCTAATAGAAATCACTTTGCTGTTTATGGAAGAGCTTTTATTAACTTTTTCTTTCCTGGGAAGAATTTGAAAGCAATAAAAGTGCAGGTCACTTATTTGAAGCGGATCCTGATGGAATCTGCACTAAACTAGGCACTGTCCAATCAAAAGGCTCCAAAGAAAAAAGTCCGCAGAGCTCATTACCCAGATGAAACCATCATCAACAGAAGGAAAACCCTCAGACTGATTATTGGGAGCTCCTGGGATTCCTTCACTCCTGTAACGAGCGCGGACTGGCAGTCGTGGAGGCCTCTATAAATGACAGCTGGATCCCCTTCCATCTTCATCGTTTCTCAGACCGACCCCTCATATTTTAGTAAATATTAGAATTCCCTATAAAAGCAATGTTGGAGTTTCTTTGCTCATCACTCTGTATTCTGCCGTTCCACTGGAAAAGCTTTTCATGTTGTCCTTTCTCCCATTTAGATGTTGGGGGATGATACATTGTCTATGGGATTGCTGGAAATGGCCGAGTGCTTTCCATGGCTTCTCATTGGAAGTCCCATAAACAATGAATAGAGCGGAGGTTGAGCATTCACAACTCCATTCAAGATGGGATTCTTAAGAGATCCGGATCACTTGGGGACCCAGCAATTAATAAGTTGTTCCCTATATGCCCCTTATCCTGGGGCCCATCCTGGTATATATATATCCCTTATCCTGGGCCCCATCCTGGTATACGGTATATATCCCCCATCCTGGTATATATGTCACCCATCCTGGTATATATATGTCCCTTGTCTTGGGGCCCATCCTGGTATAATTATCTCCCATCCTGGTATATATGTACCTTATCCTGGGCCCCATCCTGGTATATTTATCTCCCATCCTGGTATATATGTCCCTTATCCTGGGCCCCATTCTGGTATATATATCTCCCATCCTGGTATATATGTCCCTTATCCTGGGCCCCATTCTGGTATATATATATATCCCCCATCCTGGTATATATGTCCCTTATCCTGGGCCCCATTCTGGTATATCCCCCATCCTGGTATATATGTCCCTTATCCTGGGCCCCATTCGGGTATATATATCCCCCCATCCTGGTATATATGTCCCTTATCCTGGGCCCCATTCTGGTTATATATATATATAATATATATATATATATTTTATATATCTATCCCCCATCCTGGTATATATGTCCCTTATTCTGGGCCTCATTCGGGTATATATATCCCCCATCCTGGTATATATGTCCCTTATCCTGGGTCCCATTCTGGGATATGTTCCCCGTTCTGCCACTGTTCTTTAATGCATAGATAAACCAGTTCTACTCACCTTCCCTGCGTTAGGCGTCCTCTTTTGAAGCAGGCAGTTAACTTCAGCGTACAAGACAGGCAGTGCAGATGTCACTGCCAAATGCCCCCAGTCACATGCACGCCGACGTCAGCTGCTGGTCTCTGATTTACCCTTCTACTGCAAGAGAGAAAACAGACATTTAGGTAGGATGACACACAAAAGACATAGCGGCTGATTCATCAAGACTTGCATTGCTCACATTGTCTTGATGAGGAGACGGGCTGGAGTCAGACGCTCCTGATTTCTGAAGAGATGTAGGAAGACTGGCGTGCGCCTCTGTGCGTGCCCCGCCATAAATCCTACAGATAAGATTTATGGCTTAGCGAACCCCACCACTTGTCATGCCTCCATTCCCACCCCCGCCCCCAGCTCCACCCATATTGTCGGAGCTTGTAGAAAACAAAAGTCGCAAACTTTTGACGCAACTCCATTTTGCGCCCTAAATTTTGTGACCTTTCAAAACTTTTATGCTGGAAATCCGGCTTGAAAGGTTTGATGCATTGGACACATAAAGTCTAACATTACATTTTATGCAGCAAGTATCTTTCATATACTTTTTTTAGTGAAAAATGAAGGCTATGTATAATTATAGCTTGGTGCATCATGATCAGCAAACTGTACCTCAATACAGTCTGTCATGACATATCATGATAATACATATGTCGTCCCATCTCTGGCTTTCCAGGGTGCTCTCCACTTAGAATTAGTCCTAATTGTCCCATACAAATGTTTCATCAGATCTCCATATGGTCCATTTTCTGGATCCAGTCGCCATTCTTCCTATGACATATACAATACAATACGCTAAAGTAATAATATATCATAATGGAGAAGATACTAAGCCTAAGCCACCAGCTGCAGATGTCTAAATGCATTGACTACCTGGTCCCGGGGTTA
This sequence comes from Oophaga sylvatica, assembly GCA_033576555.1. Classification (NCBI taxonomy): domain Eukaryota; kingdom Metazoa; phylum Chordata; class Amphibia; order Anura; family Dendrobatidae; genus Oophaga; species Oophaga sylvatica. The sequence continues at coordinate 77,903,233 of JARQOD010000005.1, forward strand.
TTTCTAGCCCTATTTTGTACAGAATTTTTCTTTACACCGCTGAGGTTTATCATTCTGACTTTGCCAAAAGTGTCTGTTTTAGCAATTAGGCCGGCGTCACACACAACGACAAAAAATCGGTCCGTTTTAGACGGTCGATTGTCGGATCAAAATGCAAACATCACACATCCTTCTGGCATCCGATTTTCCTTCAAAGATGCGATTTAGTCGCATGTGTGTGTACCTTGTAACATCCGATTTTCATCCGACTTGCGAGATTTTCTCGCAGGCTTGCAAAACTGACATATAATGGATCCAAAAGAATAGTATTTCAATCACAAAAAAAGAATAGATATATACACATAGAACACATATATATATATATATATATATATATATACATGTCATTGTGACATATATATATACATATATTTATAGTTCCTAGACTTCTACATACTGTTATAGCCGCTAATTCAATTGCCGGCTTTTGTGAAATCACAGAAGCAGACATGAAATGATACATTGTTTCCACACAGTTAACCATGTCATTTCCTGTATTTTGATATTTGTTTAGAACTTACAATTACATGAGTGTATTTGTGCTAAATTTCAGACATGTAGGGGTTAATTAAAGGTGTAAATTCGTTGAAAAAAAATGCGTGGGCTCCCGCTGTATTTTCTCCACCAGACAGACAAAGCAAGCGAGTGGGGGCAGATAATAACAGCCTAGGGAGGGTACATTTTTTTGGTGCCCCCCCTGGCTACTAACATCTGCCCCCAGACACCCCAGAAAGGGCAAATCTATAATTAGATTCGCCCTTTCTGGCACTTTGCCCGTCTATTCCCATTGCCCTGTAGCGGTGGCGAATGGGTTAATAATCTCACCTTAATGTCACCTTAGTATTGAAAGGTGACCTTAAGGCAGGTTAATAATTGAGAGCTGTCAATTAGACAACTATCAATTATTAATCCTATTGTATGATAGAAAATCAAACACACACAGTTTAATAAAAAAGAAGTTTAATGAAATAATCACACAGTTTTTGACAATATTTTATTTTCCAGCTAAAACCATTTCCTGTAATAAAAATAAAATAAAAAAGCAAAATGATTCTTACCAATCCGATGTACAGTCAGGTCCCACGGTGTAATCCATCAGAAAGGGTTAACAGGTTACAGGTCGCAGAGAGCTAATAATGCTGTCTCAGACCTGTATTCCCCTGAATGAATAAGTTACTCTCCCAGCGAAAGGAGAGGAATAGATTCATGAATGGAGCTTAATTGATTTATTACAACTTTCACTTGAGTGACCTGACCTAAGGTGAAAGTGGATACAATCAATTAAGCTTCATTCATGAATCACATCCTCTCCTGTCGGCAGGAGATAAGCTCATTCATTCAGGAGCTATCAGATGAGCACGCAGGATTACTTGCGCTGCTTATCTGATTGCTAGTTAACCATTTGTGTAGGATTACATCGTGGGACGTGACAGATTGCCAGATAGGTAAGAATAATGTTGTTTTATTATTTTATATTTATTTTAGAAGAACAAGGGCTTCGAACGGATTAAGAGTGAAATAAAAGATGGTCAAAAATATGTGTTTTTATTTCATTAAAATAATTTATTCTTAAAGTGTGTGTGTTTTTTTATTTACTTCAATAGGATTAATAATTGATAGTTGTCTAATTGACAGCTCTCAATTATTAACCTGCCTTAAGGTCACCTTTCAATACTAAGGTGACATTAAGGTGAGATTATTAACCCATTCGCCACCGCTACAGGGCAATGGGAATAGACGGGCAAAGTGCAAGAAAGGGCGAATCTAATTAGAGATTTGCCCTTTCTGGGGTGTCTGGGGGCAGATGTTAGTAGCCAGGGGGGGCACAAAAAAAAGTACCCTCCCTAGGCTATTATTATCTGCCCCCACTCGCTTGCTTTGTCTGTCTGGTGGAGAAAATACAGCGGGAGCCCACGCATTTTTTTGTCAACGAATTTACACCTTTAATTAACCCCTACATGTCTGAAATTTAGCACAAATACACTCATGTAATTGTAAGTTCTAAACAAATATCAAAATACAGGAAATGACATGGTTAACTGTGTGGAAACAATGTATCATTTCATGTCGGCTTCTGTGATTTCACAAAAGCCGGCAATTGAATTTGCGGCTATTACAGTATGTAGAAGTCTAGGACATATAAATATATATATATATATTATATGTCACAATTACATATATATATATATATATATATATATATATATATATGTATTCTATGTGTGTATATCTATTCTTTCTATTCTTTATTAAAGCTGTCAGTGTGATTTTACAGTATAGCCGGGGATGAATTGCCGGCTTTTCTAAAGGACACCGATGCGATTTTATCGCAAGTCACACATGCGGACCGTTTGTAATCAGATTTTTCATCGCTCCCATAGACTTGCATTGGCGATAGTCGACCCACAATCGGTGACAATCGCAGCATGCTGCGATTGCACACGGACGTTTAAAACGGACCACAAAAAATCTGATACTGGGAGCTGCTCCATAGATTAACATAGGGCAGACTGCAATACGATTTTTCATCGCATTGCAGTCGTCCGATTCTGTCGCCAGTGTGACGCCGGCCTTAGAAAAAAAACCCACTTAATACAGTGTGTTGTATGTACATTACTGCAGAAGAGTCATGTGGGCGGTCCCAGGCTCCTAAGGAGTCATGCAGTCCTGGATTGATTGATGTCGCACGGGCCCAGGATATGCCATAAACCCACTCAAAACAAAATGTATAGAACTCGCCTATATTTAAGTACTGGGGCTACAATTAAAGGGAATCTGTCAGCAGATTATCGTTATGTAATCCAAAAGCAGCATAAAGCCGGGATCACACATGCGAGGAAAACGTCCGACGCTCGCATGTGAATTCCCAGCTCTGGTGCCGGCACTCGGGAGTGGAGTGTATGTATTTATATGCAGCCGCTCGCTCCACTCCCGAGTGCCGGCGCTAGAGCTGGGATTTCACAAGCGAGCGTCGGACGTTTTCCTCGCATGTGTGATCCCGGCCTAATGTAGAGGTTGAAATCCTGATTCCAGCGATGTGTCACTAGGCTGTGTTTTGCAGTTTTAATAATATCAGTGTTTTACCAGCAGGAGATTATCACTACAGGACAAGGTGTCTCATGCCTTCTAGTCCAACCACACTCCCAAAACTGATCAGCTGCTTTCTGTCACAGTACAGTGTACATAGAAATCTACCAATCAGTGGTGTGGGCAGTGTCATAACAGGGCTCAGCATTCAGAGCTCTGCTACATCTGCAGCATATAAAACTTTTATTTTGTTACAACTGCTACACTCCGTAAACTGATACATTGCTGGAATCAGGGTCTGTGTCCCTACACTATGCTGCTGTAAGATTACATAGCAAATACCGGCTGAACTATTCCCCTTAAGTCAAGACTGCATGATTCCTCAGAAGACTGGGACTCTTCTGTGGTTATTTACTTACTGCACACACTGCAATGATTTGTTTTGTCACTTAGTGACATGGTGGTGTTCAAGAAGCTGAAAATCTAGTGACAGGTTCTGTGTAAATGTCCCAAGAGCAAATCTGAGTCATGAAAGGTTTAGCCATGGCAATAATAGGCATACAGGTGTTTTATCTTATTTATTTATTTATTTTTACATTTATGTGCATGATGGTCAGACATTCATCTGTCTGTGGCTGGACATTTGTATGGCGGACAATCTTCGCAAAATTCTGGCCTTTAGGCCACGTTCACACGTTTAGTATTTAGTGAGTTTTTTACCTCAGTATTTGTAAACCGAAACCAGGAGAGGAACAATCAGAGGAAAAGTATAATAGAAACACGTCACCACTTCTGTATTTATCACCCACTCCTGGTTTTGGCTTACAAATACTGAGGTAAAAACTCCCAATGAGGTAAATACTGAGTAAAGCTCACCACATACTGAGGTAAAATACTGACCAAATACTGAAGTAAAATACTGAGGTAAAAAGCTCACCACATACTGAGGTAAAATACTTTCCAAATACTGAGGTAAAAAGCTCACCACATACTGAGGTAAAATACTGACCAAATACTGCGGTAAAATACTGACCAAATACTCAACGTGTGAACGTGGTCTTACAATGGAGGTCTCTGGAGTGGCAGAACAAGGTTCCATAGCCTTACATTGTGAGAACGACTTCCTCCTCACACACAGAGCCCGGTGCGAGCCAGCAGGTTCGAATAGAAGCCCCATGGCCATGGGCGTACATAGAAATCATGGGGACCCATAGCAAAAGTCTGAATGGGCCCCCCCCCCAAAAAAAAATATATATATATTTAACCCCTTCCTCCACCCTCCAAATTGTGTGCAGGGGCCTGCAGGCAGAATATTCTCCTCCAGCGCCCCCCGCACTATAAGGTGCAAACTGCAGCAGTGCAGCCACTATTTACCCCCTCCAAATTGTGTGCAGCAGCCAGACATATTATTTTCTAAGAAGTGCCACCATAGTGGCAAAAGGACACATTAAAAAAAATAATAATAATTACCGCCGGGCCCAGCTCACCGTCTTGCGTCCCCACACAGCCTCAGCTCCTCACACTACGCCTCCAACAGCGGTAGCCGCCCTCACATGTGCAACTACTTCCGGCCAGGCCCAGCATACACTGCTCTCTCTGGCTGGTAAGCTATGTCAGCAAAGAGGCATGGCGTCCTTATGCAAATCCAGCCTGAGAGTTCAGCCGGGAGCAGTGCAGGACTAGAAAGGAGGAGCCAGGTGCAGAGTGACGGCGGCTCGCACATTTAATTAAAGGCACACGGCACAGCAGAGGTATATATAGGTTTTCTGGCATCCGGGGCAAAAATTCAGTTCGGCACCACCCCCCGCACACATGCGATTTGCACACTTAGTCATGTACCGACGAGCTGCTCTCCCTAATGCTCTCAATGATCAGTGAAAAACTGAGAGAAGCAGAAGAGAAGCTCGTTGTCACATGACCAAGTATGAAAGTCACATATGAGTGAAGTGTACATGTGATGACTACTGGAACCAGCAGAGCTGAATCCTGACATGTCAGCTTCTGAATCCTCACAACTAATGCACTGCACACTTTTCGGATTCTCCTTTGCCGGTGGACGGTCATGTCAGCACAAGCATGTGATTTATATACTTCTGGCCACATTCCGACTAGACGTGACCGGCCTCGCTCTGTTCATTTTCATTGAGTGAGGCCACACATGTCTAGTCAGCATGTGACCGCTTGTATGTAAATCACCGGCACGAGAGAGCACTGTGAGAATTCAGAAGTCTGCAGTCACATAAAATGACTGCAGACTCATCACAGACCTGGAGAACCACTCTAATGCTCCTAACATAAATAAAAACATGAGAATTAGTCAGTATCAAAATTAATACTTACATCCAGGTACCTTATAGATGACGTCATCTCTGGAGTCGTTCTCCTTCTTTTCTTCATCTTGTCCAGACCCCATGATGAGTTTTCTTATCGTATACCAAAAAGAAAAACAACGCAATAAAAATTAGTTTTTAATTATTACTATTAAAATTCACTATATATTTTGTAAAAATAGACAAAAAAAAACACCTCCCAAAATATTACTAAGTTTTTTAATCCACAGCCATCTCTGCAGACTTCCATCTTCTTCGCTCTTTTGCAGAACATCTCCTCATGATGCCCTTAAAGATAGAAGTGTCATTATAATGCTCTTGAATAAAAAAATGCCCCTCACTATATTGTCTGCACAAAATGTGACCCCCACACTGTCCCTCTTATGGTACATGCTCTTCACACTGACCTCTCTTTTCCATTCCGGCCCCCCTCTTCACACTGTCCTCTCACACTTTGTCCTCCCTATAGGGCCCAGTCTTTATACTGTACTCTGTCATCACACTCCCCCTCCCCCCCTTGGTATACTGTCCCCTTACTCTGTCTCCCCATGCTCTGTGCCCACTCACTTTTGTCCCCCCATACTGTCTCCTCTCATATCCCCCCTGTGACACCATACTGTCTCCTCATATATTTACCCCCTCACTTTCTATACTGCCTGCTCACACATACCCCCACTGTGTCTGCACACATCCCATCACCCTCACTCCCCGTACTCTGTCCACATACATTTTTCACACCGCTACTCATACTGTGTCCGCATACACATCCTCACTCACCATACTGTGTCTGCACCCATCCCCCATCTGTTTCCTTGTACATGCCCCCCATACATGCCCTACATCTCCCCTTTGCTCCTCATTTTGTGTTCTCAAATCTCCCCCCACACATTAAATCCCCCCATCCCCTCTCATATTAAATCCCCCCATCCCCACTCCAAATCTCCCCACCCACATTAAATCCACCATCCCCCTCCAAATCTCCACACACACACACACACACACACACAATAAATCCCCCCATCCCTATCCAAATCTCCCCACCCACATTAAATCCACCATCCCCCTCCAAATCTCCACACACGCACAATAAATCCCCCCATCCCCACCCACACATTAAATCTCCCCCCCCACCTTCCCCCATGCACTTAATCTTCGGTGTCTTCATCTCCACTGGAGCACTTACCACCCATCTGTGTGTCTGCGGCGCCGGCGAGTGACGTCAGCAGCGTCATCACATGACATGATCACTATGCTGGCGTCGCTCTGACCCGGCGGTTAGATCTTCAGTTGTACTCGTGTCTGTAAGATGCGAGTGCAATTGATCCCTGGGATCCGGTGCACTGCAGCTTCTCTGTGCCGGATGTCAGCGTGACAGCCGACACTGAGAACGGCTGACATCTAGTCTGCAGAATGCAGCCGCCGAGGGAGACACTGCGGACCGCCGCATTAGGCGGCTTGACTACGCCCGAGGCACATGCCCCGGCTGCCCTCCCTCCCCCCACTAGATACGCCTTTGCGGCACAGCCATTGCTGTCTGACTCCGGCGGGCCCCCTTCGGGGCTACATAGCAGTCACGTGGCCTGCCGCCATTGGCGGTACACCACTGCACATGGCCCAGAATACTGAACGTGTGCACGAGGTCTTGTGACAGAAATGTTTACAGGCATATTGCCGGACTGGAGTACCTTGTTTTTCCCCGTATCCCCATGGTCTGTAATGAGTGCCCTACACGGTGTTGAGAAACTACAAGTCCCATCATACCAAACATACAGGCGTCTGACCAGCTGCTCTATTATATAACGGGGTTTATAAAGGTGCCTCATTCATCCCATCAGTGCGAGTCCCAATACTCAGACTCCCACCAAACAGCAGTTATCACCTCTCCTATGGACAGATGATAACTTGTTTTAGCCGGACGCCCCCTTGAAGTGTCGTGTGCCCTCAGGAGTACAGTAGATTTAGCTGTGACCTCTCCGGCCCCCCCAGCATTGTGAAGCAGTAAGTGGCAGCATGGCCCCTCTGATGGAGGCCGGCGTCTGCAGCACAGGCTACACGTCTGTATACATTACCATAAGCAGATTATCTTTCTAGGTGCATTACACAAAGAAGCGAGCTCCTCTGAAACTCACCCGGCAGGTGTGGACTCGTCAGACAGGTCGCTGCCCTCTCTGAGGACTTATATGTTGTAATCCTAAAGCATTTTGTACCTTTTAGGGTATGTTCCCACGGGCAATACGCGCTGCGGGTTAGAAGCTGCGTACATCGGCGGTGTCCAACCCGCAGCATCCAGATGTTACAGCATAGTGGACGGGATTTCATGAAATCCCATCTCCACTATGCGTTCACGGCTGCCTCCGGCTTCCCTGCGTATACGCACATGTGGCGCATCTTTATAGATCGCAGCATGTCTATTTATCTAGAGGAGACGCTCAGTCTCCGCAAGATAAATGTCCTCGTACAATGTATAGAGGATGCGGTGATTCCACACGGTTCAATGATCACATGCGGAATCACCGGCGTTCAAAAGCCGGCAGCGCTTTGGACGGAGCGGACATGTGCTGCGTCCAAAGCGCTGCCGGTTTCTGCTCGTGGGAACATACCCTTATAGACCCGTTCCCACCATGAGCTTTTTGTGACTGTAGAATTTCTGCACCTATTTAAATTAGGTTACTTGTGGTTTGTCATTGCGGTTTTGTCAGCTTTTTTTTTCCGCGTTTTTGATGCTGCGTTTTTTGTCTCTTGTTGGTGTGTCATTCTTTGTTTTTGGTATTTCCTTTTATTTGGCTTCAATAACATTTTATTGATATACCTACGTGCGGATTGCGTGCCTGTTTTGATGCGTTTCCACCGCAGAAACGCACCAAAAGCGCATGATGGGAACGTAGCCTTAGTGTGAGATGGGATGTCCATAATGTGAAGTTAGTGACAGTTGCCATAAATATGTACTTTTACTTACCTGGTGTAAATGCCACTGTTCGCCTGAATTTGTTGTTTTTCTTTGGTTCCTGCACCTCTCCCTTCCTGAAATATGGCCTCCCTGTATGTAAATTTAGTCTATTTTTTGGCGAACTGGAGGTGGTTCTCAAGAAGACACCCATAGAGAAGAGCTGATGGGCACGCCCACTTGGATAATGAGACAAGATTTATATACAGGGAAAGGCCGTGGTCATACTTGCGAGTGCAATGCGAGAAACTCGCGTGAGTCTCTCGCCTCAATACCCTGCACTGGCGGTTCGGAGCAGAGCGTTCAGCTACATAGAAATACAGGCCTTTGCGCCTGTTCTTCCTCTAGTTTTGTGGGTCTTTGCACCTTTTTTTTTTTTCTTTTTTGCCCCCAATTCTTCATTCTAATTGCGCCTTTTTTGAAGTCTATTTTATGAGCTCGCCTGTCATTATTTTGTTCCGCTTTAGCGATTCCACATGTCTTCGCCTGATTGGTCAATTGCCAGTATTTTGGCACAATTTGTGAAACATCTTGCAAATTTTGTGACTTTTTCCAGCTGAAAAGTTTCAATAACAGTTCAAGACAGGAAAAGAAAAGACAATTTTTTTTTTACTTTGAACCAAACTCATGAATTGTGTGTTCCATTTTGAAAAATTTGGCTTAAAAGAAAGACAATACCACAAGACTTAAAGCCCCGTCTCACATAGCGATATCGCTAGCGAGATCGCTGCTGAGTCACTAGTTTTGTGATGCAGCAGCGAGCTCACCAGCTATATCGCTGTGTGTGACATTCAGCGACGATCAGCCCCCCTGCCGGGTATCGCTGATCGTCGCTGAAAGGCCAGGACATTTTTTTGATCGCTGGTCTCCCGCTGACAGGCACGCATCGCTGCGTGTGACAGGCGGGAGACCAGCGATCCGCTGGTAACCAAGGTACACAGCGGGTTTCCAGGCGCGGGGCTGTGCCTACAAACCCACTGTGTACCTTGGATACCAGCTCCCTGAAGCAGGGAGCTGGTAACCAAGGTACACAGCGGGTTTCCAGGCACCGCGCAGCGCCTGGAAACCCGATGTGTACCTTGGTTACCAGCTCCCTGCATCAGGGCACTGGTATCCAAGGTACACTGCGGGTAACTAAGCGATGTTACCCGCAGTGTCGCTTGTACTGATCGCTGCCTGAGCTGCCTGTTTGGCAGCTCAGCAGCGATAATGTAGCGATACACCAGCGATCCTGATCGTTGTCGGGATCGCTGGTGTATCGCTATGTGAGACCCAGCCTTAAGGCCTCTTTCACACATCAGGTTTTTGGCGTCAGGCACAATCCGTCCAAAAACGGAAAGGACTGATCCTGCGCTGATTTTGAAACAACTGATGCAACGGATCAGGTTTTTTGCCGGATCCGTCCTGAACTTTTGAACCTGGAAATGCTTGGTACGGGGAGAGAGAGAGACCTTGGTTTTCAGAATCCGGATCTGTCTTTTGCCGGATTGCACAAAAGAATGGTCCGGCACCATAGACTTGTATTGTTTGCGGCCACCTGATGCGCCGCTTCAGGCACTATCAGGCGGGTGCGGCAGAAAAAAAAAGTTGCAATGACCGTTTTGTCCGGCCGCCGGAATGTACATTTCCGCCGGATCCGGCAAAAAACGGACGCAACGCAAGGACATCCGGCGCTAATGATAGTCAATGACAAAAAACTGATCTGTTTTTTTACAAAAGCGCCGGATCGCGACTGACGTCAAAAAACTGATGTGTGAAAGAGGCCTAATAAAGAAAGGGACTTAAAAAAAAAGCGCAAATGATAAATCAGGGCCATAGTGTAAATTTCAAGACAAATCTGAACAAAGCACAAATTTGCAGCAACTTCTGCTACAAATATTTTCCCCCCCAAACTATATAAACAGACCCTGCATGAGAAAGTCGGGTGGGAGAACTGGCAGCTGAACGAAATACGGGCGACTGCCTTCTCATGTGTACAGGGGCTTATCACCTATCAAGCGGATAGATATAAATTGCTTATATCAAAATGTCATTTTAATAGTTTTTTTTTTTTTTTTTTTGCCATTCCCTAGGATTGGCCATTAATGTGTAATTGGTGGGGGTCCAGCACCCAATCAGCGATATGAAGGGACCACAGAAATTGAGCAAGCGTTCTCCTGATATATCAGCTTAGTTATAATGATACTATCACCTTGTCACATCATTTTGCAAAGGAGTCTAGAAAATGTGCACTAATAGGTTGAAAGTGCAAACAGTAGTTGCTTTTGCAGCCACTTTCCACGTGACTTGTGATGCCCTGGAGTAGTCCCTATAGTAATACAGTACTTATTCACTCCACAACCTTGTTTTTGTCACCCCATGGTCCAAGGAATAATTACAAGAGCGTAGGGTGGTAAAATCAGAGATAAGATACAGATTGGACTATGTTCCTGTCTCCCAGCAGCGATAATGGAACGTAGCACTGCCACTTACTGCAGATTAATACTTGCTTTGAGAACACTTTGTATCACTGAACCCCGCTTCTGCCGGCAATTCAGCTGCTTTGCCTGACGTCACGTCGACAGACCAGCGGCTTCTCTTTCATTCTGCTCTATTGACGGGGCATAACTGACGACGTCATGCTGATTGACAGCCGGCTCCCTGCTTCCTAATTGCGGAGAGCTGGGTGTCAATCGGCATGATGTGGCAGTCACGTTCCGTCCACAGGGCAGTCAGGAAAAAGCTGCTCTGTTGACGTGGAGCAGCTGAATCGCTGGTAGGAACTGTCGTTAACCCTCTGAGCCGGCACCGGTTAGAACAGGAATGTAGTTGTCTCTGTTACACACTACCTACCTGTTAGTTTTTAAGCCAACAGTAAAAAAATAAAATAGTCCTGGACAACCCCTTTTAAAGGGGTTTACAGTGCTATAATAAATATATGGTATATAATCTTAGAGATGAGCAAATTGATTCACCAGATCCGGTCCTGTAGTGAGGGCAGTAATATGTGGCCATTTGACTAGAGCTCTTCGAACCATCTTCTACATGTTGACATCCACTCTCCTGTTTTGATTTGCCGCCCTGTCCAATCAAAAGAGGAGCCAGGAACGCTGGCAAGTAAGAGACTTCCACAGAATACTATCTGGAACCTGGACCAGGTCTTGTGAATCAATTCGCTCTCTTCTAATACATATATTAGATTGCTGGGAGTCCGACACCTAGAAACACCACTAATGAGAGGATCAACGCCGCTCCATCACACTGTGTAGTGGTTGCTGCCGGGTATTACATGAATATGTGCTGATCTGTAGTACACGGCACCGACTACTAACCTGTGTGTTGGACCAGCAGGGTTCTGTCTCCGTTGTGTGCCAAGCTCTCCTATCAGTCTAAGGCCTCATTCAGACTTCCGCATTTTGCTACATGTTCTATCTGTGTTTTTCTTGGATAGAGCACACACCAATCATAATCTATGGAGATGTTCACATGTCCATATTCTTTGAGGACTGTCCAGTTTTGATCTGAGTCACGGTTCAAAATTGGCCATACTAACCTATGGGTCTGTGAAATCCGTGGACATCAAGTCTTCCAATTTTTTTTTTTTTTTTTTTTGCATGCAAAAAAATTATTTCTGAATCCTTCAGATGGTAAAAATTGACACTGCTGAAACTCCGATCCAAAACTGGTAAAAATCGGTCTGTTTTTTTTTCACATATGTGAAAATAATGAGGCTTAGAACATATCTCAAAAATGGCGGCACAGAAAGTTTTTAATCTAGGCTTCATTTCCTTATCTGGCTGTAATTCTTTGTGGCCTTAGACTGAAATCAATAAAGATTATTGTTACATGTTTTTCATTCCTCTCTTGACAGATAAAAGTTTTGTATCCTTGCCGTGGATGTGTGGAGATCGACCCCGAGCAGCTATGGGAGCAGTTTGTGACTGTGGTGAAGGAGGCAGTAAAAGGTGATTTCTATAAGAACGTGATGGCTACATCTGCTCTGCCTCTAAGGGTGAGAGCACGCAACGTCTTTTTCAGGCGGATTCCATCCGGAACCCACCTGAAAAAGCGCTAAATAAACATTAAAAATAATGAACATGAGCATTACAATGTTAAAACGCCTTGCGGTGCATGTGTTATGTTTTCTTTTAACCACTTGCTGTAGGCTTTGAAAGCCGTGAAGCTGCTAAAGGAAGTGGCCTGATCATTCTTCTGGTGGCTTCAGCTTGGAAACCACCACTATCTGAGATATATATAATTAAAATGAGCTGCGTCGTTACACCCCGACTTGTCCCAGCTGTGCCCATTTTGGTGAAGCTGGGAGAAACCGGCGTGAAAATGCCAAATTTTGCAACAGTTTTGCACAACTCTCAATTTGCACAAAAAATTTGTGCGTTTTCAAAGCAATTTAGGACAGAATTTTGGAATAAATTGCTTTGAAAATTCACAAAATTTTTGTTTTGTGCAACTTGGAGCAGGGTGGATAAAAATCATGATTTTTTTAAAAAAAAAATCAAAAAAATCGGATTTTTTTTATTTAAATCAGATTTTTTTTATTTAAATCGGATTTTTTTGATTTAAATAGGATTTTTTAATCAAGTTGTACACAAGCAAAACTTTGTCTTTTTGCAAATCAAATTATTTTACACAAATAAAAATATTAAAACAGTTGATGATTATGAAACCTAATAATTTTTATTTGCACTATTAAACAATCAGAATTGAACTACAGAGAGTAAGTACTTTTTAACAATAGCCTATCTCTAACGTTTGAAGTAAGCAAACATCTTCAGTGAATACATCAGTCCTTTAAGCCTACTGTTTATTTAGGACTTTTAATAGGAAAACTAGTTGTCCTGCTTTAGCAGTTCCTAAGCGGTTTCGGACTGTTGTGTGCACAAAACCAAATGAAGAAAACAATCTCTCTACTCCTGCCGATGAAGCCGATGCAGTCAGTAGCTGAGTAGCTACATTTATTATCTTCGCTGGAAGAACAAGTGATTGCAACTTCCACCAGTCCAGTGGTTTTAGTTCATTAACGACGTTATCTGCAAACATGTATTTTTGAAATGGTGCAGATTCACACTTCAATTTCAGCACAGTTGCCACAATGTCATGGTTAGTACTGGCGAGCCACTCCATTGCAGAGTTGATTTCCGCCTCATATAGTTTTTTCCCTCTGTAGATGGGATGCAAGATATTGGCTAAATAGTGTTCTTCTTTTAATGCTTGGTCCTTGCGGTGGTGTATTGCAACCTTTACATTGTTTGAGAGGTTCAAGCGATCTAGCGAACCTTCTAAATCTTTCCAAACTTCTGTGGCATCAGCTATGGTTGCAGTATCTTTCTGCATTTTATCCAACGCAATAGATATTGGCTTTAACCTTTCCAAAAGGTCCTCGGCATTTCTCTTCACACCAAGATTTAATACTTTGCTTCATATATTAGCATCAATTTTATCCCGATGTGTTTCGCAAATGGACACTAATTTTGACCAGTTGTTAATAAACAGTTCCAAGCATTCAGCCAAGGTATTCCATCTAACATCTTGTGGTAGAACCAACTTCAGTCCTCCCATTTCCTTGTAGGTTGCATGTGCAAAATGATTATTGCGGAAATATTTAACAATTTCTACAACATGTTCCTTGACACCCGAAATATGCAGGTCTTTTGCCAAAAGATGCAACAAATGGGCAGAACAACCGTATGTAATGACATTTGTGTCATCCTCATGTGCCAGTTCCGCTCGCATTTTTGCCACATTGCTTGCGTTATCAGTAACTAAGCTCCTTACTTTACATCCAAACTGTTCTTAGCATTGGTGAATTGAGTTCTTAGCAATTTCAAGTAAATATTCAGCAGTATGTGAATTTCCAGATGTGTCGATTGTGTCTGTAAGGTAAGTTTCACCATCTTCTGTTGTGACACAAGTGCAAATTATGGGGTCGTTGTGGATGTTGCTCCAACCATCCAAGCTCATGTTAACAACTTTGTCTTTCAAATATTTTGTACAAGCCGCTCTTTCTTTGTCGTATACAGCCTGAAGATGTTTTCCTGAGATATCAAATCTACTTGGTGGTTTGTAGCCTGGTCTTATTCCTTCGATCATTTGTACAAACAATGGGTGTTCAACTAGTCGGAAAGAAGAATTGGTTGCAAAAATGAATTTAGCAATTAATTCATCAAAATGTTCTTTCTGGCTCGTCGTAGTCTTTAAGAGGAATTTTTCTACACTTTGCACGCAAAGTTTTTTGTTGGGCTGCTTTGTTGAAGTTGTACCCAGATATTGATTGTCACGTGCAGCACAAGCCATATTTGACCCTGAAAGCACAGTAATTAAAAATATAATTTGACTGCGTATTTGAAGAAATATAACGAAAATATTTTGAAACAAACTTTTTGAACAATGTAATGGTCCTCGTCCTATAAGGGCTGTCTCAAAAGTTATGCTACTCAAGTTTCCGGTGAAGTTGCTGTAATACTAGTAATATCAGAGCAACTGAAAAAAATTGTCACAAAAGTTTTAAAAATGTTTTTTTAAAAAAATGGTCAATTTGGCAGACTTCAAAAGTGAATTGTAGCCTACAATAAAAAAAAAATTTTACTTAACGTTAATCTTCTGTGAAATATTGCCTTAACATTAGAGTTGAGCGATACTTTCCGATATCCAAAAGTATCGGAATGGTATCGCCGATAACATTAAAATATCGGCGATACCCGATACCGATACCAGAAGTCCCATGTAAGTCTATGGGAACAAAATATCGAAATTAAAAAAACCCCATTCTTGCCTTGTTGGTTAATTGTACATGAAGGAAAACAAGAAAGAGTAATGTAGAATGTATTGGGGAAGGTTGAGGAGATATTAAAGGCATAGATGTTTAACCCAATCAAATGGAATAGCATAAATATTTTTTTTTTAAAGATGTTCGGATTGACGAAGAAATTGACAATGTTAACGTTTTTTCTATTTTGGCAAATATGTATATTACACAACTTCCATGCTCTTCATCTTTTTAACTTTTCACACACTTTCTCCTTCATAATCTTCTGCAGCATCATCTTTTTCATCAAATTATTCTTCATCTTCACCTTCTTTATCTTCTTCTTAAACTTCTTGCTATTCATCTTTGTTAACATTACTCATATTCTTCTTATTAAACTATTATTCTTATTCATATTCTGCTTCATCTTCTTCATCATATTCTTATTTGTGACTGAGAATCCTGTACTTGTAATCTGTCAAAGTATGAATTTTTCATCCTTCCGTTCTTGCTGTCACAAAAGATTTAAATTACAACAGTATTTGTCCGTGTTCAGTTTAGCCTGCAGCAGCAGGCATTTTCCAGGGGCACCACGAGGAGGAACGGACTCACCCCCATACACTGCTTAGTCTTCTTCTGCTTAGAATTTAGAGCATATATTTTGCTCTTCATTTTGGTCTTATACTTCATGTTCTTCTGCTTTTAGATCTTCTGCTTATTGTTCTTGTGTCTCTTTTCCGTATCTTGTATTTGTAGCACAATCTTGTACCAGCTGATGTTACTGGGACACGGTTACTAAGCAGGAGGTACCTGTGCTCCAAAGCACTACCAAGGACCAGCAGACGTTGCTGGAACTCGGATACCGAGATGGAGGCACCTAGGCCAAAGGCACTGTGGAGAACCAGCTGACGGTACTGGAACCCGGAGGGGCAGCAGAAGGAAAAGAGCCAATGGCACAACCGAGGACCAGCTGACGTTACTGGGACACGGTTACTAAGCAGGAGGTACCTGTGCTCCAAAGCACTACCAAGGACCAGCAGACGTTGCTGGAACTCGGATACCGAGATGGAGGCACCTAGGCCAAAGGCACTGCGGAGAACCAGCTGACGGTACTGGAACCCGGAGGGGCAGCAGAAGGAAAAGAGCCAATGGCACAACCGAGGACCAGCTGACGTTACTGAACCCCAGTAACACAGGAGCAAGTGTTGACTGTGCTAACAGCACTTCCGAGCAACAACTGGCGGTGTTGGAGCCCAGGGTCAAGGAGGATGTTTAAATACTAGATCAAGTAATTTCCTTGTTACCTGTCAATTTTAAATGTCTATACTTCAAACAAGAGAAAGATAACCTTTACTACCATAAGATGATGATTTCATTTAAACTAATATCTAGATAAATAAAGAATTGACAAACATAAACACATACATTAACATGTTGAACAGCAATGCAAACCACAAAATAAATTAGTTAAGGAATCTGCTATACGGTTGTACATAAAAGCATACAAGTACATATCTGAATCCATTAATGATGGATAAGTAACAGTATGTACACCATTTTTATTGTATAGACAATGAATGTCTGACTTCAAAACATCATCAGCATTACAAGTTATCTGTGATATTACTAAAATGTTCCATTTGCTGAATAATGTCACTAAATATTTTATACAAAATTATACAATTTCCATCATGTAATACTCATAATATGTGGCAATAATCATTTTTATTAACAAACATAACCTTTAAAAAGTGCATAGTGCATAGTGAAAATTGCTATTTATGGCTGACTGTCGACTTGGAAGCATGACAACAGATAGATAAGGTATATATAGATGAGACTGCATAGCCACAGATGGTGAATGGCGATGTAATACTGTACCTCAATAAAGTGTGCGTCACTACTACATAATTTTTTTTATATAGCTTTATAAACAGGGTACATGGATGTATGCTTGTGCCTTTGTTTTGACGCACAGACTGCCTTCCTGCTGAGACGCATTGGGTAGTGAACAGTTGTGTGCAGTGTTCACTGCAGTCTCTGCGGAATAACCACACTTAGACCTTATAACTTTTCAGACTTTCTTTATCAATCTACCAAGATGAAGAAGGCAGGGAGTAAGGCACGTGGTCGTGGAGTTTCTTCAGGGAGAGGACGTGGGGATTCTGTGGCTGCTGCGGCCCCCAGTGACACAGCATCCACCAGTTTTCCCCGTGAGCGTTCCTTTATGCGCACTTTTGTAGGAGCTCGGAGTACCCCCCTGCTGCGGGAAGAACAAATTGAAGCCGTTGTTGTTTGGATGTCAGCCAATGCATCGACTTCAATTGCTTCCACCTCCTCTCAGGACCACAGCACTGTTGGGCAACCATCTGTCTCTTCACCGCCTGGCAAATTGCCCAGGCAGTCAGAGAGTTCTGTACAGGAGCCAGCTGAGTGTCTGCTTCTGTTCTCAGAATCTATTGGCTTGCAAACAGGGGCCCAGCCAAGCAGCATTCTGTAATGTGAAGAGGGAGTATGCAGTGATGCGCAACAGCTGTGTCTCTCTGAATCTGAAGAGGCGGGTGAGACAGTGCCGATGGTCAGCACACCGCAGAACGCATCTGATGATGATGAGACCCAGGTGCCAGTTTCTGTTGAGCATGGTGCTGGCCAGACCACCCAACAGCAGGTGTTGGAAGAGGGTAGTGGAGATGATGAGGTCCAAGACCCAACATGGCATGAGGAACAGGAAGGTGGTGGGAGCAGCTCAGAGGAATAATAATAATATTTATTTATATAGCGCCATCATATTCCGCAGCGCTTTACAGTTTAGCAGTTTCAGAACACAAGTCATAAGTAACAACGTTAACAATACAATAATTTAAGCTAAATAAGTCGCCCCTGCTCGTGACAGCTTACAATGTACAATGAGATGGGGGAGATACAAAGTATAGGTGTTTATATACAATGGTGCATTTACAATGATGTTCCAGCCATCTTAAGGGACTGAGGGATGGAGATAGTGAATGGGCTAGAGACACACACACACTTACACAGAATACATAGAATGACTTTGATTAGTGAATGTGATAGGCCGCTCTGAACAAATGTGTTTTGAGGGAGCGCCTGAAACCATGCAAATTGTGGATAGTCCTAATTTCTTGGGGTACAGCATTCCAGAGGATTGGCGTAGAGCAGGAGAAGTCTTGGAGTCGGGAGTGGGAGGTACGTATTAGTGCAGAGGTTAGTCGAAAGTCGTTTGCAGAGCGCAGCAGTCGGTTAGGCCGATAGATAGAAATGAGGGAGGAGATGTAGGAGGGGTGCTGCACTGTGGATAGCTTTGTGGCTGAGAACCAGTACTTTGGTTGAAAGCTGGGAGAGGCCTAGAGAAATGGTTAGTGATAGAAGGAAGATAGAGGAAGACATTGCCCCAACGGTACAAACAGGAGGGAGAGTTAGGCTGCAGACTCGGTTGCCTGTAGCCTCCAGTTTGGCACCTGTTCGGAGCAGTTGTCTTCCAAAAGTCAAAACGTGCGCTCCCAGGACTTGCACTGCGTGGTCCTTTTTTCACACACTTGCACATGATATTTGCTATGTCAAATGCAAGCTGTGTAATCAAAAATTAAAAATAGCTAAAAGTGTCAGTCACCTCAATACCACAAATATGTGGAAACATGTGCGGACAAAGCACGTAGTTGAGTTACAAAGACACACTGGAGATGTAGGCCAACCTACAGCAGCACCTACATCTTCAGGTTGTGTTGAAGCCTCTTCATCGAGCTCACACACAGCTGGTTCTGCTTCCTCACAGGATCGCCATGGAAGAACCTCGGCCACTGTTGTCCAGAGACAAACTGTTATTCCACACACAGCAGCAAGTTCCCTGTCATCCTCACACTCCCAGGCCACAAAACAGCCATCGGTAGCACAGGCATGGGATAAAAGACGGCCATACTCCGCAAACCATGCACGAGCACAGGCTCTGAATGCTGGCATTGCAAAACTCCTGTCCCTTGAAATGCTGTGATTCAGGCTGGTGGAGACAGACAGTTTCCGTAACTGAATATCATTGTCAGTCCCACAATACAATGTGCCAAGCCGATTTCATTTCAGCAGGCAAGCCGTCCCTGGTCTGCAAAAGCATGTTGAGGGAAAAATTAAACATGCGCTACTAAAAGCCCTCAGTAGCAAGGTCCACCTGACCACCGATGCGTGGACCAGTACCCATTGTTATGATCTGCTACAACCAGTAAGGAAAGAAGGGAATTCTGTCCCTACAATACAACTAAGCTGAATCCCTACGATGTAACGGGGAACCTGATCCTGCGACCAGACCCGCTAAAGTCCTCATCTAGTGTGAACGAAGACCTATAGTTGCGAGGGAGTAATCCCTACAAGATCTAGGGACTGGGAGAAAAGGTGGACACCTCCTAACATAAATTGTAGCATGGATAATTAAACAGAAAAATAAATACTTTGTGATCCTAACATCAAGCAAAACTGACAGATTAAGGCACCTAAGCACCCGGCTAGCTTAACAGTAGATAATACAATGAAGTCAAGCAAAGCCAGAAGGGCGGAGCCAGACTAAATAGGGAAAAAAGGTCATGTGACCAGCAAACTGAAACAAAACCTAACAAGAGGGTTCTAACACCCATGGCCAGGGACAATACCTTTCCCTCACTGCCCATTGGGTCAATGTTGTGCAGCCGGGTACTGATCTTGCGAGTGGCGCTGTACGTGTTCTGCCAACTCCAAGGATTGCAGGAATCAAGTCTGTACACATTGATTCCTCCTCCTACTCCAGTTCCTCAGAATCATCGCTGCAGGAGCCGTCACGGTCTACCTCCACATGGACCCGTGAACGTTTACCTGTTGCGACCGATATGAGCACAGCCGTGTCCAAATGTCAACAGGCCGTCCTGAAATTAATTTCCATGGGGAATCTTAGCCACACAGCGCAGGAGCTCTGTAATGCCATAAAGCAGGAGAGCGACGTGTGGTTTTTGGAAGAGAATCTACAGGCAGGCTTGGTAGTGTGTGACAATGGCCGAAATCTGGTGTCAGCTCTGGGCCTTGGCAACCTCACTCACATACCATGTCTGTCATATGTGCTCAACTTGGTCGTGCAGAGTTTTTTGAGGGACTATCCGGATCTTGATGCACTGCTGCACAAGGTCCGCCTAGAGTGCGCTCACTTGCGACGTTCCAGCATGGCCAGATCGCTGATTGCAGCTCTGCAACGCAGATTTCACCTTCATGAACATCGCATCATATGTGACGTACCCACCAGGTGGAATTCCTCGTTACATATGTTGGAGCGGTTGTGTGAGCAGCAGCCAACAGTAATGGAGTATCAGCTGCATCAGGCGCAGTCAACTCGCAATTTGCGCCGTTCACACTTCACCACTACTGAGTGGGCCTCTATAATAAGAATAATAATATTATTTATTTATATAGCGCCATAATATTCCGCAGTGCTTTACAGTTTAACAGTTTCAAAACACAAGTCATAAGTAACAACGTTAACAATACAATAATTAAAGCAAAATCAGCCGCCCCTGCTGGTGAAAGCTTACAATCTACAATGAGGTGGGGGAGATACAAAGTACAGGTGTTTATATACAATGGTGTTTTTACAATGATGGTCCAGCCATTTTAAGGGAGTGAGGGATGCATGGAGATAGTGAATGGGCTACACACACAGAATTACACATAGAATGACTTTGATTAGTGAATGTGATAGGCCACTGTGAACAAATGTGTTTTGAGGGAGCGCCTGAAACCATCCAAATTGCGGATAGTCCTAATTTCTTGGGGTAGAGCATTCCAGAGGATTGGCGCAGCGCGGAGAAGTCTTGGAGTTGGGAGTGGGAGGTACGGATTAGTGCAGAGGTTAGTCGAAGGTCGTTTGCAGAGTGCAGCAGTCGGTTAGGCCGATAAATATAAATAAGGGAGGAGATGTAGGGGGGTGCTGCGCTGTGGAGAGCTTTGTTGGTGAGAACCAGTAATTAGAATTGGATCCTATAATGAATGGGCAGCCACTGCCAGTGTAATGAGTGGCGAATAACTCTATGAAGGATATCTGCCACGTTTTGCGTGCGTTTGATGAGTCAACGCGGATGGCGAGTGCAGATGATGCACTAGTCAGCCTGACTGTCCCCCTTATCTGCCTGCTTCAAAAAACACTGCAAGCACTAAGGCATGAGGTTTTGGAAGAGGTGGAGGATGAGGAGTCACAAATTCCATCACCTTCTGGACAGTCAGCGCAACGTGGTTCCTCACAAAGGGCTGGAGGACTTTCAAAGTACCATGCTGTATCAACAATTGAACCTCCAGAGTCGCTGTCTATATTTTCATAACCATTACAAACTTTTAATGTATTTACAAAGCACATAATGTACATTTTTTGTCTATCCTTTTGTAATGCTATTGTGTTTCCATAAACTGATGTTACAGAATTATGATACAAAGTTTTTAAATTTTGAGTTTTAAATTTTGTAAATTTATATGTATTTGAAGGACTTTGTGAGGAGGATGAGGAGGAGTCAATGGAGGAGGAAGACATCGCTCCAGAGGGAGGTAGACAATGCTCTAGTCAGTATGTAGACCAAGGGTGGGGTGATGCACAGCAGGCAGAGATGACGCCTCTTGCAGGGGACAACGTTTCTTGGCCAGTTGGGAGTCTGCAGCACATGGTTGATTTCATGCTGCAGTGGCTGAGAAAGGACCGCCGCATCGAACACATTCACACCACGTCTGATTATTGGGTGTACACCCTCCTAGACCCTCGCTACCGGGACAACTTACAAAGCCTCATCACACCGTTGAACCGGGAGCGTAAAATGCGGAAGTACCAAGACACACTGGTGCAATCCATAATGTTCTCCATTCCAGCCGAGAGCGCTGCTGCTACTGCTTTACAAAGCAGCTCTGTGCGTCGAGGCAGTGGAGACAGCTCTGCAACAAGAGGGAGCACAAGCAGCGCCTCTGCACAGGGCAAGAACAGTATGTTCCAAATGTGTCGAAGTTTTGTGGCAGCGCCACCAATGTCTACACCATCCGAGACGGCTCCAGTCAGCAGGAGGCAACATTTCCGTAAGATGGTGACAGACTACATGTCTTGCCCTCTCAGTGTACTCCCAGATGGCTCTTCCCCATTCAAGTTTTGTGTCTCTAAGCTGGATACATGGCCAGAGCTTAGCCAGTATGCATTGGAGGTGCTGGCTTGCCCTGCTGCCAGTGTATTATCGGAGCGCGTCTTTACTGCTGCAGGTGGTGTACTAACAGACCGTTGCATGCGACTATCCTCCGATAATGTAGAACGGCTTACTTTTCTGAAAATGAACTAGGCATGGATCTCGCCTGAATTTGCCTGTCCGGTTTCAGATTAACTAACTGGTTGGCAACGTTTTCCATGTCTCCTGTTATGTTCATCTTTCTACCACCTGAGCTATACTCCCTGGGCTACAACACTGCCAGTTGCTGCTCAGAAGTGTCGTGTCCACAGACCAATACACAAGCTATAGTGATAGTGGGGTTCAGTAACGCCTGCTGTTCCCCTGCTGCGTGTCTGACAAAAATTAATGCTGCTAACTCCAAATTAAAGTTCAAATTAAAGTTCAAACATCTCATACTAGGCCTCAGGCTACACCCTTCTTGACCCTGGGCTCAGAAGTGTTGGATGCACAGATCAAAACAATCGATGATGTGTTTGTGGGGTTCAGTAACGCCTGCTGTTCCCCTGCTGTGTGTCCGGCAAAAATTACTGCTACCTAGCTACACATGTTGAAAAAAACATGACATGTTAAAGTGGCTAGTGCTACACATAGATATCAGGCTACACCCTTATTTCTAAGCTGTAAACAAGTGAAACGTCAAATTTAAAACCATTCAATGATTAGTGTTGGTAACAAATCTGTAACTAAATAATTGTGACATATTATGGCAGATATCCACATGTCTAACACAAATGCTAACACAAAAGCATACTTATGCTATAGGGTACTGATGGTGAACCTTCTCACTCCATAACTTTGACAAATCCAACTCACATCATGCCTCAAATGCTGCAATGTTGGAAGTGCATAATGTGGGTTGAACTTTGACAACAGCTGCAGTGCGAAGGTTATCCTTCTGTGTTCTTGGCTTTTAAATAAAAGCATACAAGTAAATATAATACATTGTTGATTAAGGGACATGATGTACACCTGTAATATTGTGCAAACAATGGATGTAGGACTATTCCTCTTCAACATTACATATATTTGTGTCATTTGAAAAAATACATATTTTAGTTAAAAATTAAAAACCCATGTTCAGTAGCTGTGAAAGGCCCGTTTGTGTACTTCTATATTGTTTGCAACCAATGTATTGTATACGGATGGAAGCACGTCACTGTAATAGATTTGAATTATTTTAAATAGAATAAAGCAGCACCAATTTTAGAAAAATGACAAGGATGAGCCAGTGACAGACACTCAGCAGAGTACACGCAGCGGTGGTTGAAGAAGTAAATGGAGCGTGATCTGCATTTAAAAAAAAAAAATACCTCACAGACTGCAGTGAACACTGAAACACAACTATTCACAATCTGTGAAAGCCTACTCCTTTGTCTACTTCTATAGTGTTTGCAACCAATGTATTGTATACGGATGGAAGCGCGTCACACTAATAGATTAGATTTATTTTAAATGGAATGTAGCAGAACCAATTGGAGATAAATGAAAAGGATGAGCCACTGAGACACGCTCAGCAGAGTACAAGCAGCAGTGCTTGAACAAGTAACTGGAGCGTGATGTGCACTCAAAAAAAAAAAACACAGACTGCAGTGAACACTGAAACACAACTGTCCACAATCTGGGAAAGGCTACTCCTTTGTCTACTTCTATAGTGTTTGCAACCAATGTATTGTATACGGATGGAAGCGCGTCACACTAATAGATTAGATTTATTTTAAATGGAATGTAGCAGAACCAATTGGAGATAAATGAAAAGGATGAGCCACTGAGACACGCTCAGCAGAGTACAAGCAGCAGTGCTTGAACAAGTAACTGGAGCGTGATGTGCACTCAAAAAAAAAAAAAACACAGACTGCAGTGAACACTGAAACACAACTGTCCACAATCTGGGAAAGGCTACTCCTTTGTCTACTTCTATAGTGTTTGCAACCAATGGATTGTATACGGATGGAAGCGCATCACACTATAATTTCTATTGAATGGAGCAGCTAGAATTACACTAAAGAAAAAAAAAAAGAGTCTGTGAGTGACAGGTGCAGATGCCTACAGACAGCGTTGGATGCAGAGCAAACTGCAGCGTCACCTGCACTCACACACACCTTGCAGAGCTGTTAAAACAACACTGCAGGCAAAAGGAAGCTTTACACAGCGGTTGGTGATAGCCTGCCTACAGCACAGTACACTAAATCGCAATCTCTAACTGTCCCTCAGAGTCAGCACAGCAGCGTTCTGTCCCTTACTGAATTCACAGCACAGTGACGCTAAAATGGCGGCGGCGCCTTTTATAGTGCATTCTGACATCATTTCAGCAGCCAATCACAGCCATGCCATTAGTTAAGATGACCGCAGCATTACAGGATGTGCCCACACTTCGTAGGATTCCTCATTGGCTGACTAAAATCACATTGCCTCTCAAAGAATTATGGGAACTTCCGATTCCGGTATACGATATTGAAAAAGTATCGGAATTAAGTATCGGAATTCCGATAACGCGAATATCGGCCGATACCCGATACTTGCGGTATCGGAATGCTCAACACTACTTAACATAAATTTAAATTCTATACTCCAGAACTAGTGCTAGAAATTTTTCTTTTCATAGACTTTAACCATCCCAGTAAAACATCTGTTAAAATAGGTTGTAACTGCCAGACTTACCACTAGTGCTAGGGTCCTGGTGCATAAGAAGCTGTGGGGGTTCATTGACATTAGTTGTATCACTATCAACATCTTCATTTCCCTTCTGGTTGCAGTTTTCATAATGTGATTTCAAACGGCAAACAAGTCCTTGGATATCCTTTTGACAGTATTTGCACTTTGCTCTCCCACCTTTCTTTCCAAGCTCTGCTGGCATCTCAACAAAATGAACCCAAATAGGGTCTCTCTTACGACCTGCCATGGCTCACGCAGATCACTTCTGAAGTTTGATTGTTACTACAGCCAAGTACTGCTGACTGACTATCCAACAAGTTTGGGCATGTCAACTGAATGGAAAAAGAAACTGAAACCAAGCTACAGAAAGTGAAACCAAGCTAGAAGTGTGGAGTTAATTGAACAATGATTGAAAGTTTTAGATTTTAATCGTGATTTATATTAAAAAAATCTTTTGATTTAAATCAGTGATTTAAATCATGATTTAAATCGATCTGATTTAAATAGAAAAAAATCATTTGATTTAAATCATGATTTAAATCGTTGATTTAAATCGGCGTGATTTAAATCAATCCACCCTGACTTGGAGCTGCGCAAACATTTTGCGACATTTGGTGTTTTCACGCCAGTTTCTTCCAACTGCACCAAAATGGGCAGAGCTGGGACACGTTGGGGTGTGACGGCGCATCTTGTTTGAGTCTTGACAAGCTGTGATAATAACTTATGCCAGAAATCTTACTCTATTCCATGATTGGAATAAGATTTGCAGAAAGGTGCAAGCCATTTGTCAGGCGCTCCTGAATCATTATGAGGCATGCATCTCTTAATGAATCATGAGCATTTTATTCTACCCCTTTTTCTCTTTTTTTTTTTTTTTTTTTTTGGTCTAAATTGTTCGAAATGGTGCACTTGATTCTTGAATTTTGCGCAAAATCAAAGAATTTTTATTTTCCTGCTTAATCTTTTTTGCAGCTTTTAAGTCTATAAAAAAAAGTTGCCTGTTCTCGTAAAATGTTGCAAAATTTGTGCTAAAATTTGAGGAATAAATAAAATCAAATGCAAGTAAAATTTGCACAAATATTTAGCAACTTTTCAAACAGTTTCTAATTGAAAAATCAGCTGGAAACCCCAAACCTCGCCCACAACAGCGAACATGAGAAACAAACAGCTGAACACATAAACTTTAACCCCTTACCGTCATCTGCCGTACATGTATTGTGCAAGCTGGTAGTGCGTGTATGGAGCGGGTTCACGGGGTGAGACTGATCCATACCCAGCAGACAATGGCTGTGACACAGCCAGGACCTGCCTCTGACAGCCGCGGGTGGAGCGGAGCTCTGCCAGTGGGGTGCTGATGGGTTGCTATGACAACGGGGGATCTGTTGAAGATTTCCTTGGTTTTTGCTATATACAGCAATACTGTTTTGCTGTATATAGTACAAGCCATCAGACAGATTGCAGGTGCAAATACAATAAAAAGTTTGAAAAAAAATAAAAGTTTTTTAAAAAAATGTTCAGATCACCCCCCTTTTCCCCTGTTAAAAAGTAAAAAAAAAAATACAAGTTGTATCACCACGTCCAGAAAAGTGTGATCTATCAAAATATAAAAATAATAACCCAATCTGTAAACCCCGTAAACAGAACAAAAAATCAATTCCCCAAAATTGCAGGTTTTTTGATTTCTGCAATACTTAAAAAAAAAATGCTAGACTAGATAATAAAAATGCAAATGCATTAATAAATCGGGCCCCTAATATGTCTCCACAGATTCGGGTATCCATTTGAGTCAAGTCGCTGGTCTTGGGATCTCCACACAAAGGGCAACGTTCATTACCTGGAACAAGTAAGTTGTCAAAAGTGTGACGTGACATGTAGGAAGCCGTGTCCTACATGGAGTCTGCAGACGGCGCTGGTTGTATGGAGTTTGTGGGATAGATCTCATTACTGTGCCCAAGGTGGATCTTTGATAGTTCTACAACACATTACTTTAAAGGGATTGTGTCATCACAAAGTGATTTATTGTTTAAATCAGGTTTTTATGTATTTAAAGGTTTTAATATATTTTTATATCACTCATTTATCTATATACAGTACATCTTTTAATTTTTCACACTGGCAAATAAACCTAATACTAGACTTATAGTTCCTGTTCTGTACAGACATTTTTCATCAGTCTCACCATCATATTCTAAAAAGTCATAAAAAAGGGATAGAGAGGGGTTCTCCTTGGTGCTTAACTATAAATTCCAATGGGAGTGGTAATGGTGAAAAACTAACCCTTTGGAGTTGTGTAAACCGTAGGCTGGGATAATACTGGGGAACAAAGAAAGCGCATTAGGGTGTTATCCTATCTAATGCGGTAATCCGCGGCGGTGCCGCTCACCTGATGGGGTTGTGAAGGACACGACTCTGAGAAAGTGTCAAATATGGTTCCAGCTGCTGCAGCTCCTCTGGTTGTTAGATCCCACGTAGTAATGCAAGTGATAGGAGATAGTGGGTAATCTGCGCTGCTGGTGGACAACCGAACAAGGAGTCGGGATCAAGCAAAGAGATTTGTCAGTGCGGTTTATTCTCAACGCGTTTCAATGTATTATAACTTCTTCATAAAGCCACAAAGGTTCTCCTGTAGAAGAGGCGCAACGCTTCAGAGTCAAACACAAATAAAGATTATTATAAACACACCTGGCTGAGATGAAACAGACAATGCCTGATACATGCTGACCGCAGATCGGGGCATGTATCAGGTTCACTTTAAGTCTAGATGTCTCCCATCGCCATACTTAGGCCGGTGATCTTACCCTCTAGCTCCACTGGGCTATATATGCTTTCATTGCACACAATGTCACGTTTGACCTGAACTTTTGAAGTCCATTTATATTGTTAAAACGACGGACACTGCAGAGTAAATTGAACAAACCCTATTCTAGTCAGTACAGTCCACTGGGCAAACGGTTTCACACCCTGTCTGGTAAAAATGAAAGATTTTGGGAGAGTAATAATCAAAATACATATTGGGTACGTATAGATGGCTACATGTATATTACAGATTGTCCTTTATTTGTAGTGTGTGTTGCCCATACCCTTGGTCTATTAGTCATGTTTATTTTTTTTGGGAGGGGGGTTCCTATCGTCACCTCTGTTCATGTTTTCAGGAAGACTGGAGAGCCTTTTCATAACTTCATCAGCTGGCAGGACATGCGGGCGGCAGACTTGGTCAGCTCCTGGAACAGCTCTTTATTGTTAAAGGTAATAGATTCTTCTGCACTTAAATATCTATGTAAGGTGGCATGTAAAAGCTTGGGCACCCCTGGTAAAAATTACTGTTATTGTGAACAGTTAAGTAAGTTGAAGATTAAGTGATCTCTAAAAGGCCTCAAGTTAAAGATGTCACATTGTCACATTTCCTTTGTATGTTAGGTGTGTGTGTGTATATATATATATATATATATATATATAATCTCATTTGTTACATTTTAAAAATTACAAATGTGCCAATGCAAAAGTTTGGGCACCCTTGGAGTACCCAAATAAACGGCTTCATGCATGCTGTGTCTTTATTTACAATACAACTATTGGATTAGTAATGGATGGGTATCTTATAGACGCCTCTCCATTACTAAGCCATGGACTTGATGTAGCCGGACCATACAAAGGTGACATCAACCCCACTTGCCACCGCTACAGGGCAAGTGGGAAGAGCCGAGCAAAGCACCAGAATTAGCGCATCTAATAGATGTGCCTTTTCTGGGTAGCTCCGGCCTGTATTTTTAGGCAATATCCATGGCCCCTTACCAGCCTGAGAATACCAGCCCCCAGCTGTCTGCTTTAGCTAA
This sequence comes from Oophaga sylvatica, assembly GCA_033576555.1. Classification (NCBI taxonomy): domain Eukaryota; kingdom Metazoa; phylum Chordata; class Amphibia; order Anura; family Dendrobatidae; genus Oophaga; species Oophaga sylvatica. The sequence continues at coordinate 77,932,020 of JARQOD010000005.1, forward strand.
GCTGGTTGTCAAAAATGGGGGGGACCCCACGCCATTTTTTAAAGTGATTTAAATAATTAAAAAAATACAGCATGGGGACTCCTCTATCCTTGATAACCAGCCTTGCTGAAGCTGACAGCTGAGGGTTGCCCCAGATGTGAGTTTTGCCTGGCTGTTTTTCAAAATTACAGGAGAACCCATGCCTTTTTTTTATTATTATTTATTGGGAGCTGTAGTTCCATCAGCTAACACCAGTGACCAGAGGTAAACTTTATACCTCCGATCACAGCTGCGCACTCGCATTGTCATTTGACAGCATGGGAATAGCGGCTGCCTGACCGGTGGTGAAGATTTTACCGCCAATCAGAAGCAGTGTTTGCTGGGCCATCATGCACATGACAGCATGGCAAACACTGGATGTTTGGGCCCCCCATTCAAATGAATGGGGTCCTGGTTTGGGTACAGTTCTGGTACCCAAACTTTTTGTAACTGTTTGGCCGGACCCGAATATCCTGGTGTCTGTCCATCTCTAGTCTCCAACCTTTCTTACATGAAGAGCTACATTCAGCTGTAAGAGATGGCTGCAAGCCACCTGCTATTAGAAGAAAACGTTGAACCTCTCTGCCTCACCTTTGCAGGCTATAGTTCCCCCTCATACAGTAATAATACCCCGGGTACACCTTATAAAGTAGTAATAGTTCTGTACATGCCCCTTACAAAGTAATAGGGCCACAAATTCCTACTTTAAAGCAATAGTGCCCCTCTATAAAGTACATATTATTAATATACATTTTTATAGCGCCATTTATTCCATGGCCCTTTACATGTGAAAAGGGGGCAAATATAGACAAGTACGATAAACATGAGCAATACAAGACACACATGAGTACAGAGGGATAGAGGGCCCTGCCCGCAAGGGCTCACAGTCTACAGGGATGGGTGAGGATACACTAGGAGAGGGTAGAGCTGGTCGTGCGGTGGTTCAGTAGACTGGGGATCACTGCAGGTTGTAGGCTTGTCGGAAGAGGTGGGTCTTCAGGTTCTTTTGAAGGTTTCCATGGTAGGCGAGAGTCTGATGTGTTGGGGTAGAGAATTCCAGAGTATGGGGGAAGCACGGGAGAAGTCTTGTATGCGGTTGTGGGAATAAGAGATAAGAGGAGAGTAGAGAAGGAGATCTTGAGAGGATCGAAGGTTGCGTGTAAGTAAGTACCGGAAGACCATGTCACAGATGTATGGAGGAGACAGGTTGTGGATGGCTTTGTATGTCATAGTTAGGGTTGTCGGGGTTTATGCCCCGACCTATCACTTATAAAGTAGCTATGACCTGAGTGCAGCTTATTAAGTAATATTGCTCCTTCAGTGCCTCCTTTTAAAAGTAGTGATGCTTCTTAAATACCCCCTTATCAATTATTAATGCCCCTGAGCACTCCCATGCTAAGTAATGATGACCTCTGATTAGTGTAGAGTCTGACCGCAGGACTACAGAAGATCCACCCTCCAGTAGATGACTGTGTCCTGGTCTCTGCTGGTAGCAGAGTTGGATCTGGTCTTGCGCCACCCCACATGTGTGATCTCCACATATCAGCTGTGGATTTTCAACCTCTGGAAGCAAAAAATACAGGCTGCAGTTTAATGATAAAGCACCATAAAGCAGTGCTAGATAAAGTGTGCTCCATGTTTGTATGCCTTCACCTTCCATGAAGAATGGGCTTCACCTGCTCACCCCAGAAAAGTGTTCGTAATGGCGATGTGCAGTTTATACTTACTGACACATCACCTATCATGAAGGAACCCGCAAGTCATTGTGCTCCTGGGTTTCTATGTCCTATTCATTTTTCTTTTTCAGGCTGTCCACGGTTCCTGCAAATTCCTGCACTTCTTCACACGAAGAAAACGTTTTTTGGCGGCCAGCCTGATCAATTTCACCACCCAGCACGTGTCCCTACGGCTGGTCTGGGTCTTACAAAACATTCCTGAGGTAAAGATGAGATGAGGAATAAGGTTTCGAGCAAGTTACGATTGTCGCCTCATGATGGCAACCGCTGCTGCTTGTAGTGTCCAGAACGGCCGGCGGTCTCCGGGAGTCCTAACCTGCACTCTGCAGCCTCATTTATAGGGTAGGGTATAAAGAATGGAGAAAGCGGCACTCACCACAGGCTTTACGAAAGAAAACCGGTTTAATCGGTCATCGGATGTTGAAAAGAGACACAAATTAAATGAGCAACAGCCGTTTCGCCCAAGTATACGCTTCTTCAGGCTCCGACTTCACGAACAACACTCTCCTTTATATAGGACATCTTATCAACATATTTCTACTTTTATTAATAATAACGTTGTCTCTCAGCGAAAACAAATAGAGGGAAAACATTTAAAAACATACTTTCTAAAAAACAATGTAAAATCTGGATCACTAGTTTATGCTGGCTATAGAAAAAGGCTTAAATCACTATTCACTGGCTGTCCGTGACCTCCACTAAGGGGATTATAGGTCCCTACTCCATATTGGCTTATTGATGCGGCCAGTGGGAGCTGTATAATTGAGATCCTCTAGTGATGGCCGCTTGTATAATATCAAGTCAAGACTTTTTTTTTTTCTTGCCATTTTTAACATTATACTGATTTTGTGTTTTCTTTCAACTTTTTAGGTGCGCCAAGCAGCGGAAGAGGATAATTGTTGCTTTGGTACCATTGACACATGGCTGCTATATAAACTCACTAATGGTAAGTGCTGTCTAAAGGCTCATGCCGATGAGCGTATCAACTCAATGTGTGCTGTTCGATTTTTGATGAAGTAGCGCTCAGACAGCACAGAATAAGGCTGTTAAGATGAACAATTTTTTTCCCCGGTCCAAGTGTCCATGAGACTTCCCCATTTTAATCTATGGTTATGTTAAAAAGGAAAGAAAACGTTATCCCGCAGACCAGCCGAGTGGCATCCGATTTTTACAGATATATTTCTATTACAATCCTAGGAAACTGTATTTGATCTTGTACATTTTTTAGTGTAGTTGTATACAAGCAGATGTCACATGGATGAAAATTTAAAAAAAAAAAAAAAATGAAGCTTGGACGATTCCTCTTATGCTCATTTGCAGGGGCCCTAAATCTAAAGTATGCATGGCTTAATGTGCGGAGATCAAAACATCAAGTAGTAAATCTCATGGTGCATCAGTAAAGCTCCCCATTAGCAGCTGGTGCCAGTACCTGATGGGGTGATATGATTATCCTTCTCTGTATATTATGCTCAATATATTGCCAGTGTACAGTCAGGGAGACTGAACTGTGATATGCAATATTATAACTGTGTGACAGGAGCTGTGCAGTCATCATCATAATATGAGTTTCTGCCTCTCACTCTACTTTCTCCTGGAGAACTTCAGGGGTACAGTCCATGTAACTGCATTATCCTGGCACTTCTGGTGACCCCCTTCACAGAACATACAATCATGTATTTATCAGTGGGTCACCTTTTACCAGCGCCGCGCTGGTCCTGTGGTGCCATCTTGTGCCCCTAACCTCTGACCGGCCAGAAATCCGTCACTAGCTCTCAGTGCAAGTCTATGAGAGCCACAACGAGCCCCTCATAGAGAGGTACTGAAGAGTGACCTCTGGCACGCTTCATGAAGTACTGGGGCTGCTGACAGGTCACTTTTCGTCAGAGACTGAGTGGAGTGACGGAAAAGGATGAAGGCAGCGGCAGGCGAGTATGAGACTGGGCAGGAGGTTTACATTTTGAAGCAGCACTCCAGCGGTGCAATAAAAAAATAAACCGCTGGAGTGGGGCTTTAAGCCTATTTTTGTGGTACATTCTGGAATGTATAGCTAATAAATATGTGCCTACAATAAGCACAAGGCCTCACACAGCATAATTGAGTCCTAAAGGCCAAAACTGTTAGTGAATGCAAGGTTTCTTTTTCTCCGTTTCAGGCTCTGTACATGCAACAGACTTTTCAAATGCAAGCGGCACAGCAATTTTTGATCCTTACCTGGTAAGTAGCCACAAAACATGGACGTATTTTGTGAAACGGAAGCACACGTAGCGCACCACCTGGAGATGGTGTTGGAGTTGCGGAATACATTGATACACTAACCTGGTGTAGTTGTGTTGAGTGCACAACTAACTAGACTTGCTCATGTAATTTGGACCTCTTCAGCCGGTGGCTCCTTCCCAAAAATTTGTATATGCACATCCAGTAGTTCTATATCGTCCACTTCCACAGCGCTGCTGTCAGACACAAAAGGGTTGAACTGTGTTTTTACAGCAGGATGGACAGTGGATGTCAGGCGATACTGGGTATTCAGACACACATGCTCAGTAGATAGGATGCAAAGTCGTATACTGATGTGTACAATCACAACGCGCTTCAGATCCAGACCGGTTTGTTCATCAAGTGATTACATGTAAATCCTGTTTGAATGTAAAGTGTAAAAAGACATGAAGGCGCCAAACAGTAAAACAAGTTGTAGGGGGAGCGGTTAACTCTGAACAAAAGACAATTTCAGAATTTATGTAGGACCTGATGAATGAGACGTTCTGGTGTTGAAACGCGCTGTGATCGTACTTATCATAAAAGACTTTGTACCCTATCGCCTGAGGAAGTGTGTGTCCGTACAACACCAGCTATCGCCTGACATCCACCATCTCGTCCTCCTGGAAAAACACAAAATATGGATGAGGGGAGCGTACATTGCAGTGTTTACGAAACGTTGGCGATGTATGGAAACTGGTGCTAAGGAAATTCAACAAAGTTACCCATGGCTATCGGGTTGCCGTTCTCAAGTCTGAATCTTCTCTCCATGGGTAATTACAGTTTGGGTAACATCCCATCGTGCAACTTGTGTGCTCCTTCTCCTTAAAAATATGTTAAATACTTAGTGGATTTGTATCTTAAAAGTGTATGGGATTGTGGAAACTGTAGCACAGCCCCCTCTGCTTTTTCTGTAATTCTGGTCCGACATAGATTTTACCATCTCAGCCATAAATGGCGGAAATATGAATACTCATTTACATAAATCATAAAGTGCGTCAGCGGTCAATGTTTAGCAATTGTTGTATGTGTTCACAGAGATACGTCACATTCAGCTCCGGAATCAGCTAATGTAGGGAGAGTTGCTACCGAGATAGGGTCAGATTTGGGGGTTTCAAAGATAGTGTGGGTATACCATAATAGAATACACAAATCCAGCTAAATCAACAGTACTTCTAAAGGACTAATTACGGGGTATATAGATTGCAGTGCTAGGTAGGCAGGGAGTGTCTGTGGGTATATAGATATCAGCAGCAAGCAGGCATTGTATGTGGGTATATAGATATCAGTAGTAGGTAGGCATTGTATGTGGCATACTTCATTGCATACATCAAAAGGGTCTATTCCATTACTGTCTGCTGCTGCCTAATACATATATTGACTGTATATACCGTACATAGCCCCAGGTATGATTGGCCAGGAATAATTTTTTTTTCTGGTTATTTAATGCAAAAGCAATCTAGAGCACACATATTTTTTTTCTCCATTTGCTTGTTGGGACTGCAGAATACAGCCAGATCCTTTTCATACTGCAGCGTGAAAATCCAGCTATTTTAAACAGGTTTGCCCTTCCCAGCGATTACATCTGAATGTGCATAAAATTCTGCCATTTTTGTGGTACTGTAAAATTTTTTGGGAGTGTCTTAGGGTATGTGCACACGTTGCAGATTTGTGTGCAGAATTTTCTGCACCAAATCTGCACCTCCTGGCAGAAAATGCAGCTGCGGATTTGGAAAGTGTATGTGCGGTTTTGATGCGGATTTGATGCGGTTTTTATTGCGGTTTTTGATGCGGATTTGTCAGCGGTTGTCAAGCTAAATAAAGATAATTGACTTAAAAAAAAAAAATTTGTGATGTCATTTCTCGTCTCCATTTTGGAATACCTCATTCGCTTTTTTCTCATAATGAGTGGAAACAGTGGCAATTTCGAGCGGCGTGAACAACAGAGGCCACAGCATGGCGAAGTTTGTGTCGACCCAAATTTACGGCTTCGCAGGCCACAACGCCTCATGATGTTGGGAGTATTGCTCCATTTTCTGAACCAGCAAAGAGTGCAGGTAAGCTACACTATGTGTAAAATAATTTTACATGTTAGTTTTTTCTGTGTGTTGTGCACTAACCCATATTTTTATCTTATTTTTAGCAGGCCAGAAAGAGAAGAAGAATGTGGGTCCACCCCATTGTTGCTGAACGGACTGCAAAGGGTCATTTTTGCGTGCTATACCAAGATTTGAGGAGGTAAGTTAACCTTGTGTAAACACTGTTTCGTATGTAAAATGTGTAGCAGTAAAATAATCCATATATGACCTAACCTACTCCTTTTTTTCAGATATCCAGAGAAATTTGTATCCTTTTGTCGGCTCACCATCCCAGCCTTTGACCGGCTTCTGACCATACTGGGAGCAGAGCTTACGTATAAGGACACAGTGATGAGGAAGTCCATCTGTGCTGAGGAAAGGCTGCTCATCACCTTGCGGTAAGTATTTTTTTTGTGGGGGTTTCTATGTCATAAGGCCTCTTTCAGTGTCACCGGTATGTGCGGTGACAGGTTTCACATGTCCTGGAGACACTGACACACGTAGATCCATTTAAATGATTGGGTCTATGCACATGTCAGTGTGGTTTCATGGACCATGTGTATGTGTGCCCACACACACGTGCACATGGAGAACGGACATAGATGTCCTCACCGTGACACACATTGGCACTGCAGAAAAAGTGCCACAGTAAGCGCTCTTCCCGGCGGCAGGTGCTGAAGATGCTCTCATTATTCTCCCGGCTCAGCAGACCTTTGGCGCAAACAGGTTATAATGAGAGACGTATTTTGCACCTACTGACGGCGAACAGCGCTTGTAGCGCTTCTTCCACAGGGGCCTTCCGTATGTTCATAATGCATCACAATAATGCTGTACAAAAACCCTGACTGCTGACTGCTTCCCTTACGATGACATTTCTAATCATCTTTTCTTTTCCTTTGCAGATTTCTGGCCACAGGAGAGAGCTATACATCCCTACACCTCCAATTTAGAGTTGGTAAATCCACCATCTCTCAAATTGTGAGGTGCACATGTAACGTGATCTGGCAGAAGTTGCAGCCCATCATGATGCCTTCCCCAACCGAGGAGACTTGGCTGCAGGTCGCAGCAGGCTTTCAGTCTGTGGCCAATTTCCCCAACTGCATAGGTGCAGTTGATGGTAAACATGTAAGAGTGCAGAAGCCACCACTATCAGGATCACGCTTCTTTAATTATAAGAAGTATTTTTCTGTGGTCCTGATGGCGGTGGCTGATGCATGTTACAAATTTGTTGCCATCGATGTTGGTGCCTATGGCAGTACTGGGGATTCTCGGGTGTTGCGAACGTCACAGATTGGGCTGCAAATTCTTCAAGATGGCGGAACGCTCCCAGCCCCAAGACCTTTGCCAGGTTCCACACATACAGTGCCCTTTGTGATGGTATCGGATCCGGCCTTTCCCTTAACGACCAACCTGCTGCGCCCATACCCACGAAGGGGACTGGATGCTCGGCGGAGGATTTTTAATTATCGGCTGAGTCGTGCACGCAGATATGTGGAATGCACCTTCGGGATCATGTGTAGTCAGTGGAGGATCTTTCACACTGCCATCCAGTTGGATACTGACACCGTTGACACTGTGATTAAGGCATGCTGTGTACTCCACAACTATGCTCGCGACTACAGCACTGATGTAGATGTGGAGTACCAGCAGCCAGTATTTAATCCAGTGACCAACGTGTGTCAGGGAAGGCCATCCAGCTCTGGTGCGTGTGTGAGAGAAACCTTTACTGACTACTTCATGAGTCCTGAAGGTGCCGTGCACTGGCAATACTCCTGTGTCGGTGATGAGCAGCCGGACCAGCAGAGGAGGGAAGAAAACTGATCCAAAGACAAAGTTTTTTTTTTTTTGTTTGTTTTTTTTACTGAACTTTGTATGTTGAGAAAAAAATCTATTTAATTGAAAATATAACTTTATTACAAAACCTTCCAATGCATTATGACAAACAATGTCATTTCTTTTTAATATTAACATACATTTCAACAATGTTTCAAATTAAATATTTTTTAAACACAGAACAAGAACCTGCTTTATTGCTCGTCTGCGAACCTTTGAAAATATTACTGTAAATAAGTGTATTCAGGGCTATACCCATATGAGTTGCAGCTCTCATTGGGTGAGGGGCCTGCCCGTTGTGAACTACTCGAATCTGAGTAGTATGATGAGAATTTGCTGTGAGGCAATTGATAATGTTGCTCATCACGGTATGGTGGTGGTGGTGTTGGTGGTGGTGGTCTTTTTGCCCGCACAGTCTCAGTGAGCCCCAGCACAATATCTGTTAGTGGTGCTATTGGTGCAGGATCCTCTAAGGCAGCCAATAGAGCTTGCACACTTGTCATGAAAATTGACTGCCTATTAACAGGCAATAAGCGAGCCTTGTCGGCTATCATGGACCCAAAAAAATCCAAATAATCTTCCCTTGAAGACTTTCTTATGAGATCAATGGTCTCATTAACCTTGTTAGTGGTGTCATCATTTTTTTTTTTTTTTTGATTTTTTTTTGGGTGGGCTCACTTAATGGCACTGGATTGGCACCTGTTGCTGTAGTGGTGGTGGCATCATTTTGGTCCGCAGAACCAGATGCCGTCCCACCAGATGCTGCAGCCGAAGTTCCTGCAACAAATGAGCATGATGGAGACGCTGCGGTATCAGCTGTTTCTGCTGTCTCCTGGCTGATGTCGTCTGTGGGCTCAGGAGCTGAAATGTTTCCTTCAGTGCTGTGAAAATAAAGAAAAATAAGGTTTCATTATTAACTCAATTTAAATTGATCATTACAACATTCAAATTATTTATAACAAATCACCTCCTCAAGCTCCGGCTGGTGAGCAAAAATGTTAGATCCTCATAAAGCGAAAAGTTTATTTTGGCCGGCGAAGATCCACTCTTTCCGTTGTTTTGGATTTTCTGGAATCGATCGCGCACCGACCTCCACCGTTGTTTAACATCTTGATCTAAAAGAAAAAATAAAAACACACTATGATCTTTTTCCATTATGTTTTAAATGAATATAAGGAATTTTTCAAAAAAGAAACATAATTACTAATTTTGCGCTGCAGGGCACTGTTGTACCCATCATACTCTGGATATAGGTCCCGGAATATTCTTGTCCAGCATAAATCCCTGGCATATTTATCTTTATACAATTCATCTGCCGGGTCCCAGATGGCTGGCATTTCCCTTATCTAGAATGGATACCAAAAAGTAATTAAATACCATATTCATATTTATTAGTTTAACAGACACAAATCTACTTAAACATTTTTTATATATATATATATATATATATATATATATATATATACACATCTGTATATGGTATATATAGATATATAATACACTGCTCAAACAAATAAAGGGAGCACTCAAATAACACATCCTAGATCTAAATGAATGAAATATTCTCATTGAATACTTTGTTCTTTACAAAGTTGAATATGCTGACAACAAAATCACAAAAATCATCAATGGAAATCAAATTTATTAACCAATGGAGGCCTGATGAGGCGGCGGATGGTCTCCTGAGGGATCTCCTCCCAGACCTGGACTAAAGCATCCGTCAACTCCTGGACAGTCTGTGGTGCAATGTGACGTAGGTGAATGGAGCGAGACATGCTGTCCCAGATGTGCTCAATCGCATTTAGGTCTGGGGAACGGGCGGGCCTGTCCATAGCTTCAATGCCTTCATCTTGCAGGAACTGCTGACACACTCCAGCCACATGAGGTCTGGCATTGTCCTGCATTAGGAGGAACCCAGGGCCAACCGCACCAGCATATGGTCTCACAAGGGGTCTGAGGATCTCATCTCGGTACGTAATGGCAGTCTGGCTACCTCTGGCGAGCACATGGAGGGCTGTGCGGCCCTCCAAAGAAATGCCACCCCACACCATTACTGACCCACTGCCAAACTGGTCATGCTGAAGGATGTTGCAGGCAGCAGATCACTCTCCACGGCGTCTCCAGACTCTGTCACATGTGCTCAGTCTGAGGCTATGTGCACACGTTGCGGAATTGCCATGGAAATTTCCGCGGCAATTCCGCACCTCCCTGCAGCGGGAAATCCGCATATTATAGGTATGCGTATTCCCGCTAAACACTAGCGTTTTGCAAGCGTAATTAGCTTGCAGAATGCTAGCGTTTTACAAGCGATTTGACAGGTTGGTCACACGAGTCAAACAAGTGTTTGACTCGTGTGACCAACTTTTTACTATTGATGCCGCCTATGTCGCATCAATAGTAAAAAGATCTAATGTAAAAATAATAAAAAAAATAATAAATAATGATATTCTCACCTTCCGGCGGCCCCTGCAGCTTTCCCGCCTCTCAGCGACGCTCCCGGCAAGTTCCGTTCCCAGGAGTCCTTTGCGTCAATCATCCCGATGACGTAGCATCACGCGAGACCGCTACGTCATCTGGGTGATCTCGCAAAGGACTCCTGGGAACGCGATTGGCGGGAGCGTTGCTGAGAGGCGGGAAAGCTGCGGGGGCCGCCGGAAGGTGAGAATATCATTATTTATTATTTTAATTATTGTTTTTACATGGATATGGTACCCAGGGCTTGGAGGAGAGTCTCCTCACCTCCAGACCCCGGGTACCATCCGCACTTGAACCGCTTACTTTCCGCATGGTTGGCACAGCCACATGCGGAAAGTAATTGGTTCAATGCATTCCTATGGCGGCGGAATCGGCGCGGTTCCGCAAAAAAGAATGAGCATGCTGCGGATTCTCCCGCGATGCGATTCCACCGCGGAAAAACCCGCAGCATGTGCACAGCATTGCGGAATCCCGTAGGCCTTAATGAGTTGTATTGTGTAAGCGGTTTTGCCGCGGTTTCGTGGCGTTTCCTCCGCGAAAAACCACGGCAAAACCGCTAAGAAACCGCAACGTGTGCACATAGCCTAAACCTGCTGCCTGCAACATTGTTTTACACTATCATTTTGGGGGTCTCTCAAATCCAGGCCTCCATTGTATATATATTATGTAGATTTATTTTGTAGATTATGTCAATACATCTGCCCCCAGACAAAGCGCAGGTGTAAGATGCGCCTATTCCAGAACTTAGGGCTCATACTCACTTGTGAGAGATGTATTTCTATGCAGCCACACGCTGTGGTCCGTGTGCCGGCGGCAGTGGCAGGTTTTCATGAGAATTGTCTCTCACAAGTGAGTATGAGCCCTTAGCCCCTCTCTTCCCAATGCACGAAAGTGGTGGCAGATGGGGTAATAACGTGTTACTGTCACCTTGCTATTGCAAGGTGACATTAACCCCAGTTAATAATGGAGAGGCGGAAGACGCCTATTCATTACTAATCCCCCCAAAAAAAAAATTGGCGTGGGCTCCCGCCCCATTTTTACATCCAGAAAGGGAAAGCCAGCGACAGTGTGCTGGTATTTGTAGCCGGGGGGGGGGGCAAATATCCATGGACCCTTCCTCGGCTATGAATATCAGCCCACAGCTGGCTACAGAGCCTCTAATGGCTATTAAAATAGGGGGATCCCCCCAAAAAAAATGACATGGGGTCCCCCTATAATTAATAACCAGAAAAGGCTCTGCAGACAGCTGTGGGCTGATATTCATAGCCGAGGAAGGGTCCATGGATATTTGGCCCCCCCCGGCTACAAATACCAGCACACAGCCGCCCCAGAAATGGCGCATCAGTAAGATGCGCCAAATCTGGCGCTTAGCCTCTCTCTTCCCACTCCCGAGTAGCGGTGGGATATGGGGTAATAAGGGGTTAATATCACCTTGGTATTGTAAGGTGATACTAACCCCGGTTAATAATGGAGAGACGTCAATAAGACGCCTATCCATTATTAATCCTATTGTAGAAGAAATAAAAAAAAACAGCCCAGAAAAAATTTTAATATTCTTAATTTAACCATACTTACAAATACGCCTAATTCCACGAAGCCCTTGATCGCCTGTAACAAAAATAAAATAATAAAGCAACAGTATACCACCTGTTCCGACGTAGTCCAATCAATTTCGAGTGTCCCACGACGATCTACCGTGTAGAACAGCCGCATCAGTAGATGCGGCTGCTCTCCACGGCTTCCAAAACACACTGACAGGAGCTGCAGTGTGACTGCGCATGCGCAATAGTTTACCGGCGTTCCATGAACTCTGGGATCTCACTTTACGGCACTTCACGCAGGTCAAGTGCCGTAAAGTGAGATCCCGGAGTTCATTGAACGCCGGAAAACTACCGGAGAGCTGAGATCGACGTGGGACAGTCTGGGATGACGGCGGACCAGGTGTTCGAGGGCTTCGTGAACTAGGTGTATGTGGTGAGTATGTCATCTATGTTGTATGTTGTGTATGTGACATGTATGTCCTGTGGTTTTTTTTTAACCCATTGTAGTCAGTCGCCTGACGATGGGACAACTCTCCCATCATCATATTTGGATGGGAGCAGTAGTCCCATCCGACGATTGACTACAATCAGTCACTACAGACACACAAGACAAGCACAGACAGACGGACAGACAACATATTTACCAATTCAACCAGACGCCTGACATCCATCTCCATGCGACGGTACGACTCCATTTTCTCTACACTCCGCCCACACACTTCCTGTGACATCACTTCACTTCCCTCTGCAGCGTTTTTGACACCCAGAACTGCAGGACATCCGCAGCAAATCCGCATATCATTTAATAATCTGCGGTTTTGCTACGGATTTGCCTGCCACAATGGGAGTCAATGGGTGCAGAAACGCTGCAGATCCGCACAAAAGAAGTGACATGCTGCGGATTTAAATCCGCACGGAAAAATCCGCGCGGAAAATCCGCAGCATGTGCACAGCTTTTTTTAATTTCCATTGAATATAATGGTACTGTACACCCCTTGCAGTTCTGCTGCAGATCTGCAGCGGTAAATCCGCTGTGGATCCGCAGCAGAATCTGCAACGTGTGCACATACCCTTATACAGTTTGACACCATTTTGCTGCCCAAAAAAATATTTAGCTGCCAAAAAAATATTTAGCTACAGGGCAGATATTTTACACTGGGTTTGTCCACCACACGGATCGCTTATCATTGCGCTCAAAATTGTGCCATTTCAGGCCTTCATAGAATTGTTTTTGTTGTGTCTTAGCCTACTTATTGACACAATTTTGCTGGCCAAAAAAAAAAAAAATACAGGTCAGATGTTTGAAAGTGGGCTGTCTCCGTCAGACGCCTCATCTATCTGTGGGCTAAAGATTGTGGCATTTCAGAGCTTCATTCAACTGTTTTTGCTGTGTCATAGCCTAGTTATTGACACTATTTTGCTGTAAAAAAAAAAACAAAAAAAGGGGCGGAGCCTGGACGTGCATGGAGAAGGAGGCTTGAGCCACAGCTCCTCTCCACACTGTATCCTGCCTAAGCGTCTATCTGCTTTCTAACTGCTGGTGATGGGCAAATCTGACAAGATTAATACTGGGTGCACCCCCAGGAACACTAAGACCCAAAAACACAGCGGGGACTGGAGGCTTTCCTGCTGAAAGGCTCAGCTACCTCAGGCTCCCAGCTACCAGACATGGCGTCGGTTCCCGCCACTGACACAGATTGTGAAGGTGACTCCACTGATGATGGGAGAGCCCTGAAGAACCGTTCATCAGGTTCAGAACAACTGACGATGCGTAACTTAAAGAAGCTGCTCGTTCAGACACATGCTCCGATCCGTGCAGATTTGCAAGATATAAAGCAGGAATTACTTAAGATGGGTAACAGAGTGGAAGCCCTGGAAACTGGCCATGCGGCCGTCCTGCATTACAGCCATGTCTCTAAGACTAAGCTACAGTCACAGCATCGACATTTGAATACTGCAATCCTCCAGCTGGAGGACTTGGAGAACCGAAACAGACGATCTAATCTACGTCTGAAAGGCTTACCTGAGTCTGTGCAGCGTGAAGACCTGGAATCCACTGCCAAAGTTCTCTTTTCCTCCCTGCTTGGCACTGAACGGGGGCAGAATATTGAAGTAGAACGGATCCATCGCGCCCTGAAACCACGGCCGGCTGAGGGTAATCCTCCCAGGGATGTAGTATGTGGACTCCTACGCTATGTGGATACCGCCGCAGTCCTGTCTGCTGCACGGGAGAAGGGCTCCCCAACTCTGGGTGAATATACCGTGGACTTTTACCCTGATCTATCGCCGGCGACACTAGCAAAGAGGTGTCTGGTTAAACCTCTTTTGGATCATCTTAGGACCCACAACCTGCCTTACAGATGGCAGTTCCCCTTTGGGATTCTGGTGCTTAAAGGAACTCTTAAAGTCTCAATTCGCCATCCTGATGATCTGCCACAGGCTTGGACTAAGCTTGACATCCCTCCAGTAAAAGTTCCGTCCTGGCTGCCGATTCCTGATGAAGAGGACCTGCCACAGTTGCCTGCCGTGGACATTTGGAGCACCCCCAAAAGGAAGAATAAGTCTGCAAGAAGTCGGCGACGGGACACCGCTGAAATAGAGTGAGGGTTGCCGGCATTAGTTCCGTCTGCTGTGCTGCTCTTTATTTGGTGAGCCTCACTCACAATGAGCCCATCGACCCGGACACTCAGGGAGGGGAGTTTTTCTTTTAGGTCCCTCTTATTCTCCGGCGGCAGGCGAGGACCCTCTGCATCAGCCTGAAGTTGGCTGCTTGCTGCTTCTCCTGACTGGGGCTGCAGGGCTCCTCAAAGTCTATTTGCCTTGCTCGCAGTGGCCCGGTGAGTGACACACATTCATTGCTGTTCTTCCTATCTATGCCATGGACTTTATCCTCCTGCTAGTACTGCTGCTTACCAGTGGTTGTTACTGTTATTTTTCTTTTGGGGTTTGCTGTTTAACTGAGTGCGCAATATGTGTTTTACAGTTTAGGGGTTAACTATTCACTGTTGTTTTACTGCTGTCACAGTGTTATGGTTCATTACCGTGTGCCTATTGCTACACCTAATTTGCATGCGCATAACGCGAGCAACATTTACACGCGCATAATGTGAACCACGTGTTCATTTGCGCGCGGGACCATTTGCTATCTTTGGGCGCGCCACAGTTCACATTTTCTTGTTTGTTACTTGTTTGAGCACATTCATAGATACTGAGGGTCCTACTATTGCTATTTGCGCGTGAACTTATCACGTTTTACCAGCCGCTTGAACTGGTTTAGAGTGACTAATGACTGCACACGCACATTGATTCCCCTGTATTTCAGTTGCATTTATGCGCGAGTCCCCTTCCTCTCCGTGACGTGATCTCCCTAATTAGGTTGCATCTCCAGACGGCGCCCCCTCCCCGTGTTACAGTGCCTTGGTTGGTGCTCTTGGCCAGTTCTGTTAGATTACTGGACGGCCGCGCGCACCTCCCCTCCCTCCCCCCCCCTCCTCCCTTCTCGCGCAGGCGCTCCCTGTGGAGACGGGAGGAAGATGAACTGCCTTCAGTTACAAGTGTTGGCTGGGGTCCATCTTTCCTCCATCTTTCCTTTGTTTGCTAACATAGCTTGTCTGTTTGCCTGTCTCAGCACCCCCTGCTTCAGGCAGACGGTGCGGTGCGACTAGGTTCTTATGGGTGGTTTTTCTTTTTATACCGCCCCCGGTTTGACTAGGCTGATGCCCATTGCCTGCATCAGACCTATCCAGACACTCCTCAGGCATGTTCAGTGGAGATGCCTCGGGCTCTGGATATTTTTTCAGGGCTTGCGGGCTCCCCATTCTGGCATCCCATCTTTGAGGAGCTCCTTTTTTCAAGTTCAGAGTTCTTTTGGTTACTCCTCTTTCTCTTCACCCCTTCCCTATTCTTCCTTCATACTTTCCTTCCTCACTGAGCCACCAGTTTGTTTTTTCAGATCTGTTTCACCAGTTTTGCTCAGTAACCGGCCGTTCTGATGGCGTCTAGAGATAAGGTGACATTTTGTACCTTCAACGTCAAGGGCCTAAACGTTGCACAGAAGCGTTCCCAGGTCTTTCGCTTATTACAAAAAGAGAAACCTGATGTGGTTCTCCTTCAGGAAACGCACTTCAAGGAACAAGCGATCCCCAACCTCACTAGATTCCGGTACACCTCCTGGCATCATAGCTGTAATGGTTCCCACGCTTCCAGGGGAGTAAGCATTGGCTTTAAAAGAGGATTACCTTTCAAGGTGATTGCACACCAGATGGATAGCGAGGGTAGGTTTTTGTTTCTGAAGGTGGCGCTGGGTGCGATGAAATTAACGATTGCTAACATTTATGCCCCCAATGTAGATCAGGCCTTGTGGCTTCCTCAAGTACTCACCTACCTGTCTGCTTTTGCTGAGGGTACTGTGGTCCTTGGGGGCGACATCAATGTCTCGCTGAACCCTCTGCTGGACACATCCCACCAGCGTACTTCGGTGTCGTACCCCAAATTGGCCAAAATCAAACGGTCCATAGCTGATGCTTCCCTGGTAGACACTTGGCGTGTCGTGCACCCAGCCAAGAGAGATTATACATTTTATTCGGCAGTGCATGGCTCCTATCACCGCATGGATGTTTTCTTGCTTTCACGGCATTCACTACCTTTCATCTCGGCAACCCGTATTGGCTGTATCTCGGTATCTGATCACGCCCCAGTTTACCTGACCCTTTCCCTACCCGCGGAGCTGGGCTGCAGCTTCAACTGGCGTTTAAATACGTCGCTATTAGATGACAAGATTACGGTAACTAATCTGGCCGCGAAGCTACGTACCTTTTTTAGTGAGAATGATAATGCCGATATGCCATTGCCAACATTAATGGAGGCACATAAGGCCTTTATCTGAGGCGAATTCATAGCCTTGGGCTCCTATATGAAGAAGAAAAGATTCCAGGAACTTGGTACCCTCCTACAGCGCATCACTTCCCTGGAGCTGACCCATAAGGAAACGAGAGCCAGGCAGACGCTGAATGAATTGATAGAAGCACGGACTGCTCTCCGAAGCTTTCTTAATATTAAAATCGCGAAATCAATGCTGTACACCAAGCAGAAATTCTATGCATACGGTGACAAAGGGGGACGTATGATGTCATCTTATACGAAAATGACGCAGGATAATTGTACCATCCAGGGGGTGAAGAATGATTCTGGGGCTCTGGTCCTCACTGCACAACAGATTGGTGAACAATTTAGTTTGTTCTACTAGAAATTGTATAATTTAACCCCTGACAGAGATTCAGTACAATCAGCTGCTCATGATACTGCGGTCCAATCCTTCCTCGACTCCTTAACGTTACCGACGTTATCTGCTTCGGACAAGTTGTCTCTAACCGCGCCATTCTCCAGCGGGGAAATTTTGAACGCCATTAAGTCGACTCCCACCGGGAAATGTCCAGGCCCTGATGGACTCCCCATTCTATATTATAAGAAGTTTAGCGAGATTTTGGTCCCCTATCTGGAGAAATGGTGCAATGCCCTAGCTTGTGGGTCAGAGCTTCCTTTACAGGCCCTGATGGCTCACATCTCGGTCATACCGAAACCGGGGAAAGACCCTACAGCCTGCGGAAGCTATAGGCCCATATCACTGCTTAATGCAGATTTAAAGTTTTGGGCAAAACTATTGGCGAATCGATTGCAGGCCCTCCTCCCCAACCTAATTCATCGCGACCAGGCGGGGTTTGTCCCAGGTCGTGAAGGCAAGTTCAATGTCCATAGAGTGCTTAGTTTATCGTACTATGCGAGACGCCGATCACTTCCGTTGGTGATGCTGGGTACGGACGCAGAGAAGGCCTTTGACCGCGTTGATTGGGCCTTCATGCGCGCGGTTCTCCTCAAGTTTGGCTTTCCACCAAGTTTCGTCTCTGCGATTTTTTTCGCTATACTCGAAACCCTCGGCTGCGGTTAAAGTCAACGGGACCTTCTCGCGGTCGTTCAGGATCGCCAACGGAACAAGGCAGGGTTGCCCCCTCTCCCCGTCGTTGTTTGTCCTCTGTATAGAAACCCTATTGCAATCTGTCCGTCAGGATCTACAAACGCATGGTATTGTGGCAGGTGGCCGACATCACCTCATCGCGGCCTATGCCGACGATTTATTGTTTTTTCTATCCGATCCTCTTACAACATTTCCCCTGCTCCTCGATAAATTTGCCGTATTTGGCTCAATATCCAATTTTAAAATTAATTTCGCTAAATCGGAAGCAGTGAACGTCACCCTATCTGGGACAAAGGTAAAAGAACTACGGGATCTCTTCCCTTTCCGCTGGCCGGACTCCGGGATTACCTATTTAGGCATCAAGGTAACTGGTGAGATACGTACTATCTTCGACCGGAATTATTCCCCATTGTTGGCCTCCATTAAGTCCCAACTTATCTTTTTGAAGGTGCCATGCATGGCTTGGCTGGGAAGGAAAGGAAAGCTTACCTAACCTCCTACGTTTTACCGAAGCTTCTGTATCTTTTGCAGGTGGCTCCGATATGTGTTCCACAAACGTACTTCCGGCAAATTAACCGCCTTTTTAGGAATTTTCTGTGGAATAACAAGAGACCCAGAATCTCACATCAAACCTTACGTAGACCACGCTCCCAGGGAGGTATTAACCTCCTGGACCCGTCGATTTATTACGAAGCAAACCAGCTGCTTCGGTGGCTGGACTACTGCAAGCTGAAGGGCAAATCAGATTCGGCTGCGATTGACCTGGAGTCCCTAAGTTAAAGAAAGAGCAGCATCCATCCAGGTGAAGAATATGAAAAGCTTTATTCTGCCATATCACAAGACTAGTCTTGTGATATGGCAGAATAAAGCTTTTCATATTCTTCACCTGGATGGATGCTGCTCTTTCTTTAACTTGTGGACTTTGTGGCCCATTTGGCGGGACGGCGTGCATCCTTGACCCGATCGTGTGCTGTCTACACATTGCGGTTTGACCTGGAGTCCCTGTCATATGCGGAGAAGGCCTCCTTCTGGATCCCGAAGACGTTGATGCCTCATCGTGTGGTGGACAATCCCATGGTCCAGAGCGCATTGTCCACATGGTGGAGGTGCAGCTCTGACCCACGTCTGGCACCCTTTCCCTCGCCGCTGATGCCGACCGCTTTTTTGCCTAAGGCGGTGGGCATCCCATTGGTAGACCCAGTTATGGTTTCCTTATGGAACAGATTGGACATGCCAATTTCCTTCCGATTCCCCCAAGGCTTTGTTCCTTCTGCGGCGAACTTGGAGGAACTGATGCTGCCTGGGAAACTTAACTTCATTCAACTTGAACATTTTAGGCTGATTTGTCATCAATTCCTGCGAACGCACCCCTTGTCTCGGGATTGTACACCTTTCGAACAACAACTTTCGTTGCCTCCCCCTCCAAGAAACTCCCTCTCTCGCATGTACGCTGAAAGAGTGCTGGAACCACAGATACCAAGGACCTCATACCTGGAGGCGTGGGAACGTGAACTACATTGCTCATTTACAGATGAGGAGGTGTCCCAGATTTATGCCCGTTCACACGGCTTCTCCCGCTGTGTCCGCCTGAAGGAGAACTCACTGAAATTACTTACCCGGTGGTATAAGACTCCGGCCCTACTGTTCCAATGGGGGGTGACTCCGACCGGCGCTTGTTGGAGATGTGATGGAGACCTGGGAACGCTTTCACACCTTTGTGGGATTGCCCATTGATAAAAACGTTTTGGACAGATGTTGAGGCGAGTATCAGATCCATTTGTGACCCTACATTCTTATTGACAGCCCCACTAATATTGTTGTGGTTATCGACCCCCACATATGTGCCCAAGAAATCTAAACTTAGTACGCAACTGCTGATGGCAGCTAAATTGGTAATCCCCACGTTGTGGATGGACAAGACTCCACCTAGTAAATCTTTGTGGCTAGCTAAAGTAGATGACATTTTTAGGCTTGAGGAGCTGACGGCGAGAGTGGAGAACCGCTTTGACGGTTTTTCTAAGCTTTGGGCGCCATGGGTTCACTATAAGCAGACGGTTGCTTAGTTTACTGATAACTTGGTCCACGAGACATAGCTGGTTGGCTCTGTTTCCTCCCCCCCCTTCACCTCCCCCCTTTTCTTCTATTTTAATGTCGAACTGTTCCCCTTCTTCTCTAGTCCGTGTACCCTAACCTCGTTCCTTCTCCTCCCCTTTTCCGTTCCCCCCTCCCCCTCCATCCTACCGGTGACCAGGTTCGCCTTACTCGCTTGCTACCTCATGATGCAGTGCGCGAGATATTTACTGAGAACTCCGTACAGTTTGCCGACCGATATTCATATACTCCCGTACAAGCGGAGTGGTTCTAAGATATATGTAGGTATTCCACTGTAATCTTGTACTGCTTCTCTTTGCATATACATTTGTTCCCGGTTTATGTAATGTAATGGGATGGATCATGGACTTTGAGATATTTTTGGTTATTCAGTTATTGATGTTACATTTCTGTCCAGTGGACATTCTCTCAATGCTATCTGTATTCTTGTTCATATTCATATAAATAAAGAATATACCAAAAAAACAAACAAAAAAAAAAAAAGGCCAGATATTTGAAAGTGGGCTACCTCAGACATCTATCTGTGGACTAAAAATTGGCATTTGAGGCCTCCGCTCAAATTTTTTTACTGTGTTACTCCAATTATTAACACTGTTTTGCTGAAAAAAATAAAAATACAGGCCACATATTTTACAGTGTAGTATCTCCATCACACGCCTCATCTATCTGTGGGCTACAAATTGTGGCATTTGAGGCCTCCATTTAACAGTTTTTGCTGAGTCTTAGCCTAGTTATTGACTCTAGTTTGCTGGAAAAAAAAAATGTTACCTACAGGCCAGATACTTTAAAGTGTGGTTTTCCCGCACACGGATCACATATAAGTTCGCTCCAAATTCAGCCATTTGTAGTGAACGTGGAAAATATTGCAGTCCATTTAAAATGGGCAAGGCACTTGGCAACGGAAGGGGAAGTGGACATGAAGGTGATGGTGCATACAGAGGCCGTGGGCAAGCTGAAATTGGGCCACAACAAACACCCACATCTTCTCGCTCGATCTTCCTGTCCCAATTACTAGGGGACCGCAGCAGCACACCACTATTGAACCCAGAGCAGTGTAAAAAAGTTGTTGGTTGGATAGCGGATAATGCTTCCAGTCACTTTGCCACCTCCACCACCTTGTCTTCCACACAGTCAAGTCTGAGTAGCCGTGAGTCTGGACCGCATATTCCTCACCCTGATCCTCCAGTCTCCCACCATGCCGAGTGCCCGGAGACAACTGATCCCACGCTTGGACACTCCGAAGAACTGATTACTTTTCCATTTATAGATTTGGGCCTCTCGCCCGGTCCACTTGAGGCGGGGCAAGATGAGATTCCATGTAGCGATGCCCAAATATTTGAGCAGCCTCGGTCACACAAAGGCGACGGTGGGAACGTGTCACAAGAGGTGGACAATGATGAGACACAATTGCCAGAAAGTCAGGAGGAGGACCAGGGTGCGAAAGTGGAAGACGAGGTCGTGGATGATATAGTAACTGACCCAACCTGGGAGGAGGACATGCAGAGCGAGGACAGCAGCACACAGAGGGAGGGAGGCGTAGCACCCCCACAGGCAGGAAGAAGCAGTGTGGTGGCCGCAGACAGAAGGTGAGCAACCATTCCTCGTAACACTAACACGACGGAAGTTGGCAGTACAACTGTTAGGTCTGGTTGTTTTTTAAACACTGCCGATAACCCAAAACAGGCCATTTGCAACACCTGTCATGCCAGCATCAGCAGGGGTAGTAAAACTACCAACCTGACCACCACCAGCATGATCAGGCATATGGCAGCAAAGCACCCGACTTTGTGGGCCGAACCCCAGGCTCCAGGAACAGTGTCTGCGGGTGACACCACTTCTACCACTGTTGTGCGTGCAAGCCAATCCCCTGTCCACGGTGCATGTGAAGATGCCTCCTGCCGTACACCTGTTGTTG
The DNA here is from genome assembly GCA_033576555.1 of Oophaga sylvatica. Classification (NCBI taxonomy): domain Eukaryota; kingdom Metazoa; phylum Chordata; class Amphibia; order Anura; family Dendrobatidae; genus Oophaga; species Oophaga sylvatica. The sequence goes on from JARQOD010000005.1 coordinate 77,953,952, forward strand.
CCCACACTTAACTACCACCATCATCAAGCACGTCCTTGTCCCAGCGCAGCCTTCAGTTGTCCATACCCCAGTCTTTGGAACGCAAGCGGAAATACGCAGCCAACGCCCCACAGTTCTAAATTCACACATTTCTCGTCTGCTTACACTTGAAATGTTGCCTTTTAGGCTCGTGGAGACTAAAGCTTTCCGCAACCTGATGGCGGCGGCCGTCCCAAGGTACTCAGCCCCCAGCCGCCACTATTTCTCCCGCTGTGCCGTCCCGGCATTACACAAGCACGTGTCCCACAACATTACCTGTGCCCTCAACAATGCTGTTACTGGGAAAGTCCACCTAACCACGGACACGTGGACAAGTGCTTGTGGGCAGGGACGGTACATCTCACTGATGGCATATTGGGTTAACATAGTGGAAGACGGGACCCAGTCAGACCTTGGGATGGATTGCGGGCCCTACGTCAATCAGGGTTGCCCCCACAGACTACAGCTCCTGCACCTCCTCCTCTTCCCATCTCCGAAATGACCACATCAGTCACAAGCTGAAGCACTACAGCACTGCCTCAGCCAAATGGCAACAGGCTGTGCTGAAGCTAATATGCTTAGGTGACAAACCGCACAATGCTGAAGAGTTGTGGACAGCTCTGAAAGAGAAGGCAGATCTGTGGCTGACACCTCTGAACCTACAGCCAGGCATGGTCGTGTGTGACAATGGCCGGAACCTGGTGGTGGCTCTGAGGACTGCTGGATCTGCTTGTGAAAGTATGCCGCCTGTGTGCCCATTTTAGAAAGTCAGCTACAGCCTCCGCCACCTTGGCCGTGCTTCAGCAGCGTTTGCAGCTTCCGGCTCACCACTGGTGTGTGATGTCCCCACGCGTTGGAACTCTACACTGCATATATTGGAAAGGATTTGTGAACAGAATAGGGCAGTTGTTGACTACCAACATCAACAAGGCCGTTAGTATTCAGTTCAGACTCCACACATAAGACCTTAGGAGTGGACATGGATGTCAGACATATGTACCATCCTACAAAGCTTTGAGGAGTCCACCAAGATGGTGAGCGGCGATGACGCCATAATTAGTGTCACCATCCCGCTTCTCTGTATTCTGAAAAGCTCTCTGCTCACAATAATAGAGGATGCATTGCAGGCGGAGAACGATGAGGTGGAGCAAGGAACCATACAGGGTGATTACACTCAGCCCAGCCTTATGTCATCCCAACATGGATTGATTGACAACGAGGAGGAGGAGGAAGAACAGGAGCTAGTTTCATGCGCTATAGACGGTACTACAAGCACAACTGTCATACCGTCTGTTCAGCGTGGATGGCCTGAGGAGGACAGCATGGTCAGTCGTCCTCTTGGTGAGGACTCGGAAGTCTCGCCTGTTAGCAGTCTGGCACGCATGGCTGACTTCATTTTGCGCTGCTTTCCCGTGACCATCGCATTCTCAAAATTTTGGGTGACACTCAGAACTTTCAATCTCTTTTTCCAGAGGCAGATAGGTGTACTTAAATGGTGAAGTACCAGAGGGCCCTAGTTGCAGAATTATTAAAAAAAATCCCATCTGAAAACGCTGGTGGCAGAGGTCACAGTTCATTGGACAACCAAAGAGTTCAGGCGAGAGAGACAACGCCAATCCAGCAGACACTCCCGTCGACTTGGCCCAGAGTTGCTGGGTACTGTCACAAGGAGTGGAAAGATTGGGAAGATGCTGAGGGAGTACCTTGCTGACCGTACCAACGTCCTCCGTAATTCCTCTGTGCCTTATAATTATTGGGTATCCAAGCTGGACACGTGGCATGAACTGGGTCTCTATGCCTTGGAGGTCCTGGCCTGCCCTGCTGCTACCGTTTTGTCAGAGCGGGTTTTAGTGCCGCTGGTGGAATTATAACTGATAAGCGCATCCGCCTGTCACCTGAAAATATTGACAGGCTGACTCTTATAAAAATGAACAAGGCCTGGATTGGGCCAGACTTCTCTACACCACCAAATGATAACAGCAAAACATAACCTCCTATACAGTGTCTTTTATTGGGAGGTGTATTATCATGCACCTCTTCACACCCACACATGGGTATACACTTCCAGATTTTAGCTATTTGGTGTTATCCTTCTCCTCATCCTCATCATCCATCACTACTAGATCAACATGGTGACCATGGTACGTGATGCAACAGCCAACTTATTGTGTAAAAGGGTGTTTATGATGCCTGTAAAAAAAAATGTTTACACAGTATGTTGATATGTACCCCCCAGGGGGAAATGTTTGTCAGCCCATACACTTAGTGTATTGGCATTCCAAGTATAATGGGAAAAAAAATTATGAGGCCCTCCTCCACGTTTTTTTTTCCAAGGGTGATTGGTGTGCGTGCAAATTTGGTGCAGGCCTTGCATTAAATGCATAGTCTGCAAACAGTATGGGAGTACGAAATTTCTAATAATGGGAACTTTGGTTTCATGTGTCCATCCAGTACGTCGGTTCAAAGTGTTTATTGGGGTGCATGTAACTTTGGGGCAGGGCAGGCCTTGCATTCAATGCACAGGCAAACAATATGGGAGTACCAAATTACTAATAATGGGAACAATGCTTTCAGGTGGCCATCCATGACATCTGTTCAAAGGGGTATTGGAGTGCGTCCAAATTTGGGGCAGGCCTTGCATTCAATGCATAGGCAATAACAGTATAGGAGACCCACTGTTTAATAATGGGAACAATAAAGCATAGCCAGCTGAAGGCTCTCTAAGAATAGTGGGGACCAACTGCCGTCCCTTTAAGAATACTAAAGTCCGCCTGATGGCCCTCCTCCTTTAACAGTCCCTCATTCATGAATGAAACAGGATGTGTCTGCTTATGTGTCACACACCACATGGCCAAATAAGGTTGTAAAATGTTAAAATGACATTTCCTAGTGAATGCATTTGTCTTGGTTGAAAGCAATGCTAAAGTTGAAAAACGCCTTAAAACGCAACGTGTGAACATTGCCCAAGTGGTGGAGGAACAGTTTTTTTTGGTTATTTTGCCGTACATACAAATCATTACCCTGCAAAGGATGTTCCTTAACATATTTCTCATTTTGGCTTCATTTTTGTATGTTTTATTGTGCGCCAGGAAAAGTGGCGTAAGACTCTGACAACATTGTTCACAGCAGTGACCTGGGAGTTAGAAATAAGTCCAGGGGTCTTCCCCATGATGTTCCCGTGTCATTTGAGCACTAGTCCCATAGATGTCCGACGTTTTGATACCCTAAAAAGACCTCCGGGAGGGGGGGTCGCGGCAAAAAAGCTTGGGTTTCCCATAGACTTACATTGGGCTCGTTGCGCGGGTCGAGCACCCGGGTATTCCAATTTCCTCAACCCGAATAACGAGCACTTGAGCATTTTAGTGCTCGCTCATCACTGGTCACGATTTATCAGATTGATAAATAATGCGGCATTATCTACCTGTTTTTCTGTTGTAGATGAGCTGGAGCTCGTTCCTGTGCTCGCTGCTGTCCATCCCCATGTCTATCTTTCCTCCTGTGGAGGATACAAGGTAGGGCTCCTCCAGTCTCCTCTAGTTAGACCACCTCCTTTATGTAGATGAACTCTGGCCTGAACTCTCTTTTCTCACCTCTTTAGTCACAACTTTGGAGAAGTGGATGCCAGC
>JARQOD010000005.1:77957695-77994653 GCA_033576555.1 Oophaga sylvatica
AATAATCTGCGGTTTTGCTAGGGTTTTTGCCGCCACAATGGGATCAAGGGTGCAGAAACCTGCCCCCGCAAAAAAAAATGACAGCTGGGATTTAAATCCGCAGGAAAAAATCCCCCGGGGAAAAATCCGCAATGTCACAGTTTTTTTAAAAATTTCCCTTTTGAATAAAGGTACGTCCCCCCCTTGGTTCTGCGCAGATCTGCAGGGAAAATCCGCTGTGGACCGCAGCAAACTGCAACGTGGCACATACCTTATACAGTTTTGACACCTTTTTTGCTGCCCAAAAAAATATTAGCTGCCAAAAAATATTTAGCTACAGGGCAGATATTTTACACTGGGTTTGTCCACCACACGGATCGCTTATATCATTGCGCTCAAAATTGTGCCATTTCAGGCCTTCATAGAATTGTTTTTGTTGTGTCTTAGCCTACTTATTGACACAATTTTGCTGGCCAAAAAAAAAAAAAATACAGGTCAGATGTTTTGAAAGTGGGCTGTCTCCGTGCAACCCTCATCTATCTGTGGGCTAAAGATTGTGGCATTTCAGAGCTTCATTCAACTGTTTTTGCTGTGTCATAGCCTAGTTATTGACACTATTTTGCTGTAAAAAAAAAAACAAAAAAAGGGCGGAGCCTGACGTGCATGGAGAAGGAGGCTTGAGCCACAGCTCCTCTCCACACTGTATCCTGCCTAAGCGCTATCTGCTTTCTAACTGCTGGTGATGGGCAAATCTGACAAGATTAATACTGGGTGACCCCAGGAACACTAAGCCCCCAAAAACACAGCGGGGACTTGGAGGCTTTCCTGCTGAAAGGCTCAGCTACCTCAGCTCCCAGCTACCAGACATGGCGTCGGTTCCCGCCATTGACACAGATTGTGAAGGTGACTCCACTGATGATGGGAGAGCCCTGAAGAACCGTTCATCAGGTTCAGAACAACTGACGATGCGTAACTTAAAGAAGCTGCTCGTTCAGACACATGCTCCGATCCGTGCAGATTTGCAAGATATAAAGCAGGAATTACTTAAGATGGGTAACAGAGTGGAAGCCCTGGAACTGGCCATGGGCCGTCCTGCATTACAGCCATGTCTCTAAGACTAAGCTACAGTCACAGCATCGACATTTGAATACTGCAATCCTCCACTGGAGGACTTGGAGAACCGAAACAGACGATCTAATCTACGTCTGAAAGGCTTACCTGAGTCTGTGCAGCGTGAAGACCTGGAATCCACTGCCAAAGTTCTCTTTTCCTCCCTGCTTGCACTGAACGGGGGCAGAATATTGAAGTAGAACGGATCCATCGCGCCCTGAACCACGGCCGGCTGAGGGTAATCCTCCCAGGGATGTAGTATGTGGACTCCTACGCTATGTGGATACCGCCGCAGTCCTGTCTGCTGCACGGGAGAAGGGTTTCCCCAACTCTGGGGTGAATATACCGTGGACTTTTACCCTGATCTAACGCCGGCGACACTAGCAAAGAGGTGTCTGGTTAAACCTCTTTTGGATCATCTTAGGACCCACACCTGCCTTACAGATGGCAGTTCCCCTTTGGATTCTGGTGCTTAAAAGGAACTCTTAAAGTCTCAATTTTCGCCATCCTGATGATCTGCCACAGGCTTGGACTAAGCTTGACATCCCTCCAGTAAAAGTTCCGTCCTGGCTGCCGTTTCCCCTGATGAAGAGGACCTGCCACAGTTGCCTGCCGTGGACATTTGGAGTCACCCCCAAAAGGAAGAATAAGTCTGCAAGAAGTCGGCGACGGGGACACCCGCTGAATAGAGTGAGGGTTGCCGGCATTAGTTCCTCTGCTGTGCTGCTCTTTATTTGGTGAGCCTCACTCACAATGAGCCCATCGACCCGGACACTCAGGGAGGGGAGTTTTTTTTTTAGGTCCCCCTTATTCTCCGGCGGCAGGCGAGGACCCTCTGCATCAGCCTGAAGTTGGCTGCTTGTGCTTCTCCTGACTGGGGCTGCGGGCTCCTCAAAGTCTATTTGCCTTGCTCGCAGTGGCCCGTGAGTGACACACATTCATTGCTGTTTTTTCCTATCTATCCATGGACTTTATCCTCCTGCTAGTACTGCTGCTTACCAGTGGTTGTTACTGTTATTTTTCTTTTGGGTTTGCTGTTTAACTGAGTGCGCAAAATGTTTTTTTACAGTTTAGGGGTTTAACTATTCACTGTTGTTTTACTGCTGTCACAGTGTTATGGTTCATTACCGTGTGCCTATTGCTACACCTAATTTGCATGCGCATAACGCGAGCAACATTTCACACGCGCATAATGTGAACCACGTGTTCATTTGCGCGCGGGACCATTTGCTATCTTTGGGCGCGCCACAGTTCACATTTTCTTGTTTGTTACTTGTTTGAGCACATTCATAAAATACTGAGGGTCCTACTATTGCTATTTGCGCGTGAACTTATCACGTTTTACCAGCCGCTTGAACTGGTTTAGAGTGACTAATGATGCACACGCACATTGATTCCCCTGTATTTCAGTTGCATTTATGCGCGAGTCCCCTTCCTCTCCGTGACGTGATCTCCCTAATTAGGTTGCATCTCCAGACGGCGCCCCCTCCCCGTGTTACAGTGCCTTGGTTTTGGGGCTCTTGGCCAGTTCTGTTAGATTACTGGACGGCCGCGCGCACCTCCCCTCCCCCCCCCCCCCTCCTCCCTTCTCGCGCAGGCGCTCCCTGTGGAGACGGGAGGAAGATGAACTGCCTTCAGTTACAAGTGTTGGCTGGGGTCCATCTTTCTCCATCTTTCCTTTGTTTGCTAACATAGCTTGTCTGTTTGCCTGTCTCAGCACCCCCTGCTTCAGGCAGACGGTGCGGTGCGACTAGGTTCTTATGGGTGGTTTTTCTTTTTTATACCGCCCCCGGTTTGGACTAGGCTGATGCCCATTGCCTGCATCAGACCTATCCAGAACACTCCTCAGGCATGTTCAGTGGAGATGCCTCGGGCTCTGGATATTTTTTCAGGGCTTGCGGCTCCCCATTCTGGCATCCATCTTTGAGGAGCTCCTTTTTTCAAGTTCAGAGTTCTTTGGTTACTCCTCTTTCTCTTCACCCCTTCCCTATTCTTTCCCTTTATACTTTCCTTCCTCACTGAGCCACCAGTTTGTTTTTTCAGATCTGTTTCACCAGTTTTGCTCAGTAACCCGGCCGTTCTGATGGCGTCTAGAGATAAGGTGACATTTTGTACCTTCAACGTCAAGGGCCTAAACGTTGCACAGAAGCGTTCCCAGTCTTTCGCTATTACAAAAAGAGAAACCTGATGTGGTTCTCCTTCAGGAGAACGCACTTCAAGAACAAGCGATCCCCAACCTCACTAGATTCCGGTACACCTCCTGGCATCATAGCTGTAATGGTTCCCACGCTTCCCGGGGAGTAAGCATTGGCTTTAAAAGAGGATTACCTTTCAAGGTGATTGCACAAACCCGATGGATAGCGAGGGTAGGTTTTTGTTTCTGAAGGTGGCGCTGGGTGCGATGAAATTAACGATTGCTAACATTTATGCCCCCCAAAGTAGATCAGGCCTTGTGGCTTCCTCAAGTACTCTCACCTACCTGTCTGCTTTTGCTGAGGGTACTGTGGTCCTTGGGGGCGACATCAATGTCTCGCTGAACCTCTGCGGACACATCCCACCAGCGTACTTCGTGTCGTACCCCAAATGGCCAAAATCAAACGGTCCATAGCTGATCTTCCCTGGTAGACACTTGGCGTGTCGTGCACCCAGCCAAGAGAGATTATACATTTTATTCGCAGTGCATGCTCCTATCACCGCATGGATGTTTTCTTGCTTTCACGGCATTCACTACCTTTCATCTCGGCAACCCGTATTGGCTGTATCTCGTATCTGATCACGCCCCCCAGTTTACCTGACCCTTTCCCTACCCGCGGAGCTGGGCTGCAGCTTCAACTGGCGTTTAAATACGTCGCTATTAGATGACAAGATTACGGTAACTAATCTGGCCGCGAAGCTACGTACCTTTTTTAGTGAGAATGATAATGCCGATATGCCATTGCCAACATTAATGGAGGACATAAGGCCTTTATCTGAGGCGAATTCATAGCCTTGGCTCCTATATGAAGAAGAAAAGATTCCAGGAACTTGGTACCCTCCTACAGCGCATCACTTCCCTGGAGCTGACCCATAAGGAAACGAGAGCCAGGCAGACGCTGAATGAATTGATAGAAGCACGGACTGCTCTCCGAAGCTTTCTTAATATTAAAATCGCGAATCAATGCTGTACACCAAGCAGAAATTCTATGCATACGGTGACAAAGGGGGACGTATGATGTCATCTTATACGAAATGACGCAGGATAATTGTACCATCCAGGGGGTGAAGAATGATTCTGGGGCTCTGGTCCTCACTGCACAACAGATTGGTGAACAATTTAGTTTGTTCTACTAGAAATTGTATAATTTAACCCCTGACAGAGATTCAGTACAATCAGCTGCTCATGATACTGCGGTCCAATCCTTCCTCGACTCCTTAACGTTACCGACGTTATCTGCTTCGGACAAGTTGTCTCTAACCGCGCCATTCTCCAGCGGGGAAATTTTGAACGCCATTAAGTCGACTCCCACCGGGAAATGTCCAGGCCCTGATGGACTCCCCATTCTATATTATAAGAAGTTTAGCGAGATTTTGGTCCCCTATCTGGAGAAATGGTGCAATGCCCTAGCTTGTGGGTCAGAGCTTCCTTTACAGGCCCTGATGGCTCACATCTCGGTCATACCGAAACCGGGGAAAGACCCTACAGCCTGCGGAAGCTATAGGCCCATATCACTGCTTAATGCAGATTTAAAGTTTTGGGCAAAACTATTGGCGAATCGATTGCAGGCCCTCCTCCCCAACCTAATTCATCGCGACCAGGCGGGGTTTGTCCAGGTCGTGAAGGCAAGTTCAATGTCCATAGAGTGCTTAGTTTATCGTACTATGCGAGACGCCGATCACTTCCGTTGGTGATGTGGGTACGGACGCAGAGAAGGCCTTTGACCGCGTTGATTGGGCCTTCATGCGCGCGGTTCTCCTCAAGTTTGGCTTTCCACCAAGTTTCGTCTCTGCGATTTTTTTCGCTATACTCGAAACCCTCGGCTGCGGTTAAAGTCACGGGACCTTCTCGCGGTCGTTCAGGATCGCCAACGGAACAAGGCAGGGTTGCCCCCTCTCCCGTCGTTGTTTTGTCCTCTGTATAGAAACCCTATTGCAATCTGTCCGTCAGGATCTACAAACGCATGGTATTGTGGCAGGTGGCCGACATCACCTCATCGCGGCCTATGCCGACGATTTATTGTTTTTTCTATCCGATCCTCTTACAACATTTCCCTGCTCCTCGATAAATTTGCCGTATTTGGCTCAATATCCAATTTTAAAATTAATTTCGCTAAATCGGAAGCAGTGAACGTCACCCTATCTGGGACAAAGGTAAAAGAACTACGGGATCTCTTCCCTTTCCGCTGGCCGGACTCCGGGATTACCTATTTAGGCATCAAGGTAACTGGTGAGATACGTACTATCTTCGACCGGAATTATTCCCCATTGTTGGCCTCCATTAAGTCCCAACTTATCTTTTGAAGGTGCCATGCATGGCTTGGCTGGGAAGGAAAGGAAAGCTTACCTAACCTCCTACGTTTTAAACCGAAGCTTCTGTATCTTTTGCAGGTGGCTCCGATATGTGTTCCACAAACGTACTTCCGGCAAATTTAACCGCCTTTTTAGGAATTTTCTGTGGAATAACAAGAGACCCAGAATCTCACATCAAACCTTTACGTAGACCACGCTCCCAGGGAGGTATTAACCTCCTGGACCCGTCGATTTATTACGAAGCAAACCAGCTGCTTCGGTGGCTGGACTACTGCAAGCTGAAGGGCAAATCAGATTCGGCTGCGATTGACCTGGAGTCCCTAAGTTAAAGAAAGAGCAGCATCCATCCAGGTGAAGAATATGAAAAGCTTTATTCTGCCATATCACAAGACTAGTCTTGTGATATGGCAGAATAAAGCTTTTCATATTCTTCACCTGGATGGATGCTGCTCTTTCTTTAACTTGTGGACTTTGTGGCCCATTTGGCGTGCATCCTTGACCCGATCGTGTGCTGTCTACACATTGCGGTTTGACCTGGAGTCCCTGTCATATGCGGAGAAGGCCTCCTTCTGGATCCCGAAGACGTTGATGCCTCATCGTGTGGTGGACAATCCCATGGTCCAGAGCGCATTGTCCACATGGTGGAGGTGCAGCTCTGACCCACGTCTGGCACCCTTTCCCTCGCCGCTGATGCCGACCGCTTTTTTTGCCTAAGGCGGTGGGCATCCCATTGGTAGACCCAGTTATGGTTTCCTTATGGAACAGATTGGACATGCCAATTTCCTTCGATTCCCCAAGGCTTTGTTCCTTCTGCGGCGAACTTGGAGGAACTGATGCTGCCTGGGAAACTTAACTTCATTCAACTTGAACATTTTAGGCTGATTTGTCATCAATTCCTGCGAACGCACCCCTTGTCTCGGGATTGTACACCTTTCGAACAACAACTTTCGTTGCCTACCCCTCCAAGAAACTCCCTCTCTCGCATGTACGCTGAAAGAGTGCTGGAACCACAGATACCAAGGACCTCATACCTGGAGGCGTGGGAACGTGAACTACATTGCTCATTTACAGATGAGGAGGTGTCCCAGATTTATGCCCGTTCACACGGCTTCTCCCGCTGTGTCCGCCTGAAGGAGAACTCACTGAAATTACTTACCCGGTGGTATAAGACTCCGGCCCTACTGTTCCAATGGGGGGTGACTCCGACCGGCTTGTTGGAGATGTGATGGAGACCTGGGAACGCTTTCACACCTTTGGTGGGATTGCCCATTGATAAAAACGTTTTGGACAGATGTTGAGGCGAGTATCAGATCCATTTGTGACCCTACATTCTTATTGACAGCCCCACTAATATTGTTGTGGTTATCGACCCCCACATATGTGCCCAAGAAATCTAAACTTAGTACGCAACTGCTGATGGCAGCTAAATTGGTAATCCCCACGTTGTGGATGGACAAGACTCCACCTAGTAAATCTTTGTGGCTAGCTAAAGTAGATGACATTTTTAGGCTTGAGGAGCTGACGGCGAGAGTGGAGAACCGCTTTGACGGTTTTTCTAAGCTTTGGGCGCCATGGGTTCACTATAAGCAGACGGTTGCTTAGTTTACTGATAACTTGGTCCACGAGACATAGCTGGTTGGCTCTGTTTCCTCCCCCCCCTTCACCTCCCCCTTTTCTTCTATTTTAATGTCGAACTGTTCCCCTTCTTCTCTAGTCCGTGTACCCTAACCTCGTTCCTTCTCCTCCCCTTTTCCGTTCCCCCCCCCCTCCATCCTACCGGTGACCAGGTTCGCCTTACTCGCTTGCTACCTCATGATGCAGTGCGCGAGATATTTACTGAGAACTCCGTACAGTTTGCCGACCGATATTCATATACTCCCGTACAAGCGGAGTGGTTCTAAGATATATGTAGGTATTCCACTGTAATCTTGTACTGCTTCTCTTTGCATATACATTTGTTCCCGGTTTATGTAATGTAATGGGATGGATCATGGACTTTGAGATATTTTGGTTATTCAGTTATTGATGTTACATTTCTGTCCAGTGGACATTCTCTCAATGCTATCTGTATTCTTGTTCATATTCATATAAATAAAGAATATACCAAAAAAAACAAACAAAAAAAAAAAAAGGCCAGATATTTGAAAGTGGGCTACCTCAGACATCTATCTGTGGACTAAAAATTGGCATTTGAGGCCTCCGCTCAAATTTTTTTACTGTGTTACTCCAATTATTAACACTGTTTTGCTGAAAAAAATAAAAATACAGGCCACATATTTTACAGTGTAGTATCTCCATCACACGCCTCATCTATCTGTGGGCTACAAATTGTGGCATTTGAGGCCTCCATTTAACAGTTTTTGCTGAGTCTTAGCCTAGTTATTGACTCTAGTTTGCTGGAAAAAAAAAATGTTACCTACAGGCCAGATACTTTAAAGTGTGGTTTTCCCGCACACGGATCACATATAAGTTCGCTCCAAATTCAGCCATTTGTAGTGAACGTGGAAAATATTGCAGTCCATTTAAAATGGGCAAGGCACTTGGCAACGGAAGGGGAAGTGGACATGAAGGTGATGGTGCATACAGAGGCCGTGGGCAAGCTGAAATTGGGCCACAACAAACACCCACATCTTCTCGCTCGATCTTCCTGTCCCAATTACTAGGGGACCGCAGCAGCACACCACTATTGAACCCAGAGCAGTGTAAAAAAGTTGTTGGTTGGATAGCGGATAATGCTTCCAGTCACTTTGCCACCTCCACCACCTTGTCTTCCACACAGTCAAGTCTGAGTAGCCGTGAGTCTGGACCGCATATTCCTCACCCTGATCCTCCAGTCTCCCACCATGCCGAGTGCCCGGAGACAACTGATCCACGCTTGGACACTCCGAAGAACTGATTACTTTTCCATTTATAGATTTGGGCCTCTCGCCCGGTCCACTTGAGGCGGGGCAAGATGAGATTCCATGTAGCGATGCCCAAATATTTGAGCAGCCTCGGTCACACAAAGGCGACGGTGGGAACGTGTCACAAGAGGTGGACAATGATGAGACACAATTGCCAGAAAGTCAGGAGGAGGACCAGGGTGCGAAAGTGGAAGACGAGGTCGTGGATGATATAGTAACTGACCCAACCTGGGAGGAGGACATGCAGAGCGAGGACAGCAGCACACAGAGGGAGGGAGGCGTAGCACCCCCACAGGCAGGAAGAAGCAGTGTGGTGGCCGCAGACAGAAGGTGAGCAACCATTCCTCGTAACACTAACACGACGGAAGTTGGCAGTACAACTGTTAGGTCTGGTTGTTTTTTAAACACTGCCGATAACCCAAAACAGGCCATTTGCAACACCTGTCATGCCAGCATCAGCAGGGTAGTAAAACTACCAACCTGACCACCACCAGCATGATCAGGCATATGGCAGCAAAGCACCCGACTTTGTGGGCCGAACCCCAGGCTCCAGGAACAGTGTCTGCGGGTGACACCACTTCTACCACTGTTGTGCGTGCAAGCCAATCCCCTGTCCACGGTGCATGTGAAGATGCCTCCTGCCGTACACCTGTTGTTGCCCACACTTAACTACCACCATCATCAAGCACGTCCTTGTCCCAGCGCAGCCTTCAGTTGTCCATACCCCAGTCTTTGGAACGCAAGCGGAAATACGCAGCCAACGCCCCACAGTTCTAAATTCACACATTTCTCGTCTGCTTACACTTGAAATGTTGCCTTTTAGGCTCGTGGAGACTAAAGCTTTCCGCAACCTGATGGCGGCGGCCGTCCCAAGGTACTCAGCCCCCAGCCGCCACTATTTCTCCCGCTGTGCCGTCCCGGCATTACACAAGCACGTGTCCCACAACATTACCTGTGCCCTCAACAATGCTGTTACTGGGAAAGTCCACCTAACCACGGACACGTGGACAAGTGCTTGTGGGCAGGGACGGTACATCTCACTGATGGCATATTGGGTTAACATAGTGGAAGACGGGACCCAGTCAGACCTTGGGATGGATTGCGGGCCCTACGTCAATCAGGGTTGCCCCACAGACTACAGCTCCTGCACTCCTCCTCTTCCATCTCCGAAATGACCACATCAGTCACAAGCTGGAAGCACTACAGCACTGCCTCAGCCAAATGGCAACAGGCTGTGCTGAAGCTAATATGCTTAGGTGACAAACCGCACAATGCTGAAGAGTTGTGGACAGCTCTGAAAGAGAAGGCAGATCTGTGGCTGACACCTCTGAACCTACAGCCAGGCATGGTCGTGTGTGACAATGGCCGGAACCTGGTGGTGGCTCTGAGGACTGCTGGATCTGCTTGTGAAAGTATGCCGCCTGTGTGCCCATTTTAGAAAGTCAGCTACAGCCTCCGCCACCTTGGCCGTGCTTCAGCAGCGTTTGCAGCTTCCGGCTCACCACTGGTGTGTGATGTCCCCACGCGTTGGAACTCTACACTGCATATATTGGAAAGGATTTGTGAACAGAATAGGGCAGTTGTTGACTACCAACATCAACAAGGCCGTTAGTATTCAGTTCAGACTCCACACATAAGACCTTAGGAGTGGACATGGATGTCAGACATATGTACCATCCTACAAAGCTTTGAGGAGTCCACCAAGATGGTGAGCGGCGATGACGCCATAATTAGTGTCACCATCCCGCTTCTCTGTATTCTGAAAAGCTCTCTGCTCACAATAATAGAGGATGCATTGCAGGCGGAGAACGATGAGGTGGAGCAAGGAACCATACAGGGTGATTACACTCAGCCCAGCCTTATGTCATCCCAACATGGATTGATTGACAACGAGGAGGAGGAGGAAGAACAGGAGCTAGTTTCATGCGCTATAGACGGTACTACAAGCACAACTGTCATACCGTCTGTTCAGCGGGATGGCCTGAGGAGGACAGCATGGTCAGTCGTCCTCTTGGTGAGGACTCGGAAGTCTCGCCTGTTAGCAGTCTGGCACGCATGGCTGACTTCATTTTGCGCTGCTTTCCCGTGACCATCGCATTCTCAAAATTTTGGGTGACACTCAGAACTTTCAATCTCTTTTTCCAGAGGCAGATAGGTGTACTTAAATGGTGAAGTACCAGAGGGCCCTAGTTGCAGAATTATTAAAAAAAATCCCATCTGAAAACGCTGGTGGCAGAGGTCACAGTTCATTGGACAACCAAAGAGTTCAGGCGAGAGAGACAACGCCAATCCAGCAGACACTCCCGTCGACTTGGCCCAGAGTTGCTGGGTACTGTCACAAGGAGTGGAAAGATTGGGAAGATGCTGAGGGAGTACCTTGCTGACCGTACCAACGTCCTCCGTAATTCCTCTGTGCCTTATAATTATTGGGTATCCAAGCTGGACACGTGGCATGAACTGGGTCTCTATGCCTTGGAGGTCCTGGCCTGCCCTGCTGCTACCGTTTTGTCAGAGCGGGTTTTAGTGCCGCTGGTGGAATTATAACTGATAAGCGCATCCGCCTGTCACCTGAAAATATTGACAGGCTGACTCTTATAAAAATGAACAAGGCCTGGATTGGGCCAGACTTCTCTACACCACCAAATGATAACAGCAAAACATAACCTCCTATACAGTGTCTTTTATTGGGAGGTGTATTATCATGCACCTCTTCACACCCACACATGGGTATACACTTCCAGATTTTAGCTATTTGGTGTTATCCTTCTCCTCATCCTCATCATCCATCACTACTAGATCAACATGGTGACCATGGTACGTGATGCAACAGCCAACTTATTGTGTAAAAGGGTGTTTATGATGCCTGTAAAAAAAAATGTTTACACAGTATGTTGATATGTACCCCCCAGGGGGAAATGTTTGTCAGCCCATACACTTAGTGTATTGGCATTCCAAGTATAATGGGAAAAAAAATTATGAGGCCCTCCTCCACGTTTTTTTTTCCAAGGGTGATTGGTGTGCGTGCAAATTTGGTGCAGGCCTTGCATTAAATGCATAGTCTGCAAACAGTATGGGAGTACGAAATTTCTAATAATGGGAACTTTGGTTTCATGTGTCCATCCAGTACGTCGGTTCAAAGTGTTTATTGGGGTGCATGTAACTTTGGGGCAGGGCAGGCCTTGCATTCAATGCACAGGCAAACAATATGGGAGTACCAAATTACTAATAATGGGAACAATGCTTTCAGGTGGCCATCCATGACATCTGTTCAAAGGGGTATTGGAGTGCGTCCAAATTTGGGGCAGGCCTTGCATTCAATGCATAGGCAATAACAGTATAGGAGACCCACTGTTTAATAATGGGAACAATAAAGCATAGCCAGCTGAAGGCTCTCTAAGAATAGTGGGGACCAACTGCCGTCCCTTTAAGAATACTAAAGTCCGCCTGATGGCCCTCCTCCTTTAACAGTCCCTCATTCATGAATGAAACAGGATGTGTCTGCTTATGTGTCACACACCACATGGCCAAATAAGGTTGTAAAATGTTAAAATGACATTTCCTAGTGAATGCATTTGTCTTGGTTGAAAGCAATGCTAAAGTTGAAAAACGCCTTAAAACGCAACGTGTGAACATTGCCCAAGTGGTGGAGGAACAGTTTTTTTTGGTTATTTTGCCGTACATACAAATCATTACCCTGCAAAGGATGTTCCTTAACATATTTCTCATTTTGGCTTCATTTTTGTATGTTTTATTGTGCGCCAGGAAAAGTGGCGTAAGACTCTGACAACATTGTTCACAGCAGTGACCTGGGAGTTAGAAATAAGTCCAGGGGTCTTCCCCATGATGTTCCCGTGTCATTTGAGCACTAGTCCCATAGATGTCCGACGTTTTGATACCCTAAAAAGACCTCCGGGAGGGGGGGGTCGCGGCAAAAAAGCTTGGGTTTCCCATAGACTTACATTGGGCTCGTTGCGCGGGTCGAGCACCCGGGTATTCCAATTTCCTCAACCCGAATAACGAGCACTTGAGCATTTTAGTGCTCGCTCATCACTGGTCACGATTTATCAGATTGATAAATAATGCGGCATTATCTACCTGTTTTTCTGTTGTAGATGAGCTGGAGCTCGTTCCTGTGCTCGCTGCTGTCCATCCCCATGTCTATCTTTCCTCCTGTGGAGGATACAAGGTAGGGCTCCTCCAGTCTCCTCTAGTTAGACCACCTCCTTTATGTAGATGAACTCTGGCCTGAACTCTCTTTTCTCACCTCTTTAGTCACAACTTTGGAGAAGTGGATGCCAGCATTTTCGGAGCTCCAATACCTATTCGTGCATTGGTGAGGGAACCAAAACTTATTGAACCACTATCATTTATTATCTCTTGGTTTTCCATTTATCGGAAAACCAATGTTGTGGGTTTTTTTTTTTTTTCATTTTTACAGGTCGCAGACCAGCAGGCTGGAATGTTTGGTCAGTGCTGTTTCGATGTGGGGGATGTTAAATTGACAATGGGAACTGGAACATTTATGACAATCAATACCGGGGTTAATCTGCACACTTCTATAGCAGGTACGGACACACTGCTACCTGACAGATCGGGCTCATTCTGTGACCTAATGCAACCAATCTAGTAATCGTGTATGGAAAAGATTATTATATATATATTTCTCTAAGGTCTGTACCCACTGGTTGGCTGGAAGATTGGCAACGAGTTGGTGTGTTTAGCAGAGGGTAATGCCTCCGATACTGGGACCGCTATCAAGTGGGCACAAGAGCTGAGTAAGTGCTAAGTAAGTCTGCAGAATAGTCATCAACCCAAATGATTTATGTCTGGTTGAAGCTTTACATTTATAGAAACACTTGAAATAGTATAAAGTAATTTTGATATAAACACTGAATAGTGCAGGATACGTAGGAAAATACTTCACATTGACACCACTAGTGCAAAATCATATGCATGTATGGCCACATAGGAACATATGCAATCAGGATAATGCAGGTACAGGAATAGCCTGGTGAAAAGCTGAGCTCCTGATGCCCCTGCTGGGTCCATAGCGAGTGTAGTACTACCGATATACCACAAATGTCTGTTATGAGGCAACTTCTTTTAATTCCCCAAAAGATATAATAAACCAGATGCCCTAAAAAAATTATGATATAGGAAAGATGTGTATCTTCGTACCGTGTTAGCCAGTAGATAGAAAAATATTTAGACTTGAGAGTCCTCAGTGGTTGATACCTTTTAATGGCTAACTGAAAAGATGGTAACAAATTGCAAGCTTTCGATACTACTCAGGTCTCTTCATCAGGCTAGGACTAATACAAAATCTGAAGAATCACATATTTCTACACAACAGGACACAGGAATAATGCAATTGGTAAGACAAGTGACGTGAAGCAGAACTGTCATTATGGCAGAGGGATGAACATTAATATTGAAACAGTTCATAGATAAGGAGAGAAAGTTTTATTGCCCTCTGATTGGAGTCTGCTATTGTGTTTTGATACCCCTAGAAGGTCAGAGAAGCAGATTCCTTAATTGATCTAGAAAGACATGAATACGTGTGATATATTCATTCCAGCACTAAGAGTGTCAAAGGTCATCATAAGTTTATATTCCCAAACCTTTCTATCTTTCTCAGATTTGAAGTTAGATTTCAATACAAGTAATTCCATATCCATCATGCTATGACCGGGCATACAAAAGTGTTTTGCCACAGGTAAATCCATTCTTTTTTCTCTTATTGTGTGGCGATGAGAATTCATCCTTGTTCTCAGTTTTTGCCCGGTCTCCCCCACATACAGACCCCCAGTTGGACATTTCGTACAAATAATTAGGTACACCACATTAGATGTGATGCAGCTGAAAGTACCTGGGATCTTGTAGTCCTGATGTGAGTTGGGGATCTTTATCTTGTCTGTGGTCATTATAGATGCACAGGTTTTGCATTTCTTCTTGTTGCAAGGAAAGGTTCCTGCAGCTGTTGGGGAGGACAGGGAGCTTCTGACAATGATGCTTCTTAGATTTGGGGGCTGCCTAAAACATAGTAGTGGGGGGTCTGGAAATATGGATTGTAATCGGGCATCTTTTTGTAGTAAAGGTTGTAGTTTCCGTGCAGCTCCCCTTAGCATCTCCAGATTTGGATTGTAGGTGACCACTAGAGGCACCCGGTTATTTTCTTCTTTAGCTTTGTAATGTAGCAGGTGATTCCTTGATATTCTGGTGGCTCTTGTAATTTGGTTTTCAATTGTTCTTGGATGGTAGCCCTGGTTCAAAAAGGTCTTTCTGAGGCGACCAAGGTGTTCATCTCTATCCATGGGGTTGGAACATATACGGTTGTATCTGATGGCTTGGCTGTAGACAATAGAGTTTTTTATGTGTTTTGGATGGAAACTGTCCCATTTAAGGTATGTTAGACGGTTGATTGGCTTCTGATACAGGGATGTCTCTATTTCATTGTTCTTTAGCTTAATGGTGGTGTCTAAAAAGTTAATTTCAGTGCTGGAGTAGTTAAGTGTTAAGTTGATGGTGGGATGAAATTGGTTGAACTGTTCATGGAACGTCTTTAGCTGTTGTTCAGACTCCGTCCAGATGATTAAAATGTCATCAATGTAGCGGTAGTAGGCCCGAGGCTTGATGGGACATGAGGACAAAAAGTCGCTTTCAAGCTTGGCCATGAAAAGATTTGCATACTGTGGAGCCATTTTACTTCCCATAGCTGTGCCAGTCTCCTGAAGATAGATCTTGTTGTCAAATTCAAAGTAATTGTGGGTGAGGATGAATTTTGTGAGTTTCACCACAGAATCAGCATCATTCCCGGTGTCTCCCATGAAGACTTTGCAGGCATTTAATCCATCCTGGTGTGGGATATTAGAGTACAAAGATTCCACATCCATGGTGGCCAGGATGGTTCCTTCTGGTAGGGGACCTATTGCTTTTAGTTTATTCAGTAGGTCAGTTGTGTCCTGAATGTAGCTGGGTGTATCCTTTACCAGGGGTTTAAGAATACCCTCTACCCATCCAGATACCTGCTCAGTAAGGGTGTCCACACATGAAATAATCGGCCTCCCTGGATTCCCAGCTTTGTGGATTTTGGGAAGCTTGTAAAACGTCCCTGTTCTTGGACTTTCTGGTATCAGGTCATCAGCTCTTATGGATTTGTCAGATAGACAAGATACCAACTTGCTTAGTTCCTTGTAATAGTCCTGTGTAGGGTCCGACTCCAGTTTTCTGTAGTAGCGTGTGTCCGTAAGTTGTCTGTTTGCTTCCTTCATATAGTCTGATGTGTTCATCATGACTATTGCACCTCCCTTGTCAGCAGGTTTAATGATGATTTCTTTGTTGGTTTTCAGAGACTGTATGGCCTTTCTCTCCTGGGCACTGATGTTGGAGGCTTGTCTCTTGTTGGTGGCTATGATGGTGGATTTTATCAAATGTCTGAATGAGTCTATATATTTATCCAAATGAGGGTTACGTCCAGGTGGAGGTGTCTAGTCTGACCTCTTCTTGTTTGTTGGGATCCCTTTTCCTTCAGTCCGAGTGTTTTCTGAATCTTCTGTATCATTGAAGTATTCCCTCAGGCGCAGTCTCCTGAAAAAATGTTCCATATCACTGCAGAGTTCGGTTTTATCCAGGGCCTTAGTAGGACAAAATGAGAGTCCTCTAGAAAGCACGGCAAGCTCCACTTTGTTGGGTTTGTAATCTGAGAGATTGATGACACAGTTAGATGCTTTTGTGTCTGGAATGGAGTGGTTGTCAGAGTTGTCAGGTTTTGGTTTGGTTTTGTATCTGTTTGTATAGAGTCCGGAATTGAGGCGCAGTCTGTGTAGTTTTTTTTCCTTGTTATGAATCAGAAAGGTCCGTAGTTTGTTATAGTATTGTTGTAATTTTTGCTCTGTGCTTTCTGTAAGTGTTTTCCTCAGAGTTTCAAATTGCCCGATTACAATCCATATTTCCAGACCCCCCACTACTATGTTTTAGGCAGCCCCCAAATCTAAGAAGCATCATTGTCAGAAGCTCCCTGTCCTCCCCAACAGCTGCAGGAACCTTTCCTTGCAACAAGAAGAAATGCAAAACCTTTGCATCTATAATGACCACGGACAAGATAAAGATCCCCCAACTCACATCAGGACTACAAGATCCCAGGTACTTTCAGCTGCATCACATCTAATGTGGTGTACCTAATTATTTGTACGAAATGTCCAACTGTGGGTCTGTATGTGGGGGAGACCGGGCAAAAACTGAGAACAAGGATGAATTCTCATCGCCACACAATAAGAGAAAAAAGAATGGATTTACCTGTGGCAAAACACTTTTGTATGCCCGGTCATAGCATGATGGATATGGAATTACTTGTATTAAAATCTAACTTCAAATCTGAGAAAGATAGAAAGGTTTGGGAATATAAACTTATGATGACCTTTGACACTCTTAAGGGTATGCCACACTAAACGAGATCGCAAACGAGATCACTAAAACGTCACTATTTTGCAATCTCGTTAGCGACCTCGTTGTGTGTGGCATGTAGCAACGATGTGGCCCTGCTGTGATGTCGCTGATCGTTCACTAGAGTTCTGGACCGTTTTTTGATCGTTGGCGTCCCGCTGGTGAGCCTGAATCGCTGTGTTTGGCACCTTTTGCGAACGACGAGCGACCTCGTTTGTGACGCATATGACTGTTTTGCATCACGGAGTGGATCGCAATATCTGTAAGTTCTCTTTTGCGTCACAGAGAGGATCGCAGAAGTTGCAAAGCAGGCTAGCAGGACGCAGAGAGCAGGAGCGATGCTGGAAATTCCTATGAATCAGAAGTGCTCAGTACATGCTAATGACATCCTAACGACCGCCAAAGTTGTTAAAGAGATCGCTGACCGCTGATGAGTCGTTTATGAGATCTCCTGTTTGGCAGCTACTAGCGACCTAAAAGAGATCACACCAACGATTGCGTCGTTATCGTGATCGCTAACGAGATCACTAAGTGTGGCAGTACCTTTAGTGCTGGAATGAATATATCACACGGATTCATGTCTTTCTAGATCAATTAAGGAATCTGCTTCTCTGACCTTCTAGGGGTATCAAAACACAATAGCAGACTCCAGTCAGAGGGCAATAAAACTTTCTCTCCTTATCTATGAACTGTTCCAATATTTATAAGTAAAAGAAAACTGACTGGCACATCCAAACCAGTGTGAATTAGGTGCAAACCAGGAGCAGCTACCTCCATAGACAATATACAAAAAAAGGTTGCACTCTATCGTGCCAAAGCAAGTCAATGTGAAATATGAAACATGAATAGCAATATGGCTTTTGAATATTTGAAAAAAATGAATGAGACGCTTTGCACAAAATTTGGCCAAATAATGCCTGCCCATACACCAACGTCAAGGTGGTCTTAGAACGTATGGGTCCCTGCCTATGTGAACATACCTCTATTAGGCTGACATCTGAATTCCTGGGTGAATGTGGACACCTCTGTCAGTAAAGCTTGCCTTTTCTGGGTGAGCAGGAACCTGCTATAATTAAAATCACCACATGGTGATGGGCGGAGTGCTCGGTCAGTAAGCTAACATAGAAGTAAAAGAAAACTGACTGGCACATCCAAACCAGTGTGAATTAGGTGCAAACCAGGAGCAGCTACCTCCATAGACAATATACAAAAAAAGGTTGCACTCTATCGTGCCAAAGCAAGTCAATGTGAAATATGAAACATGAATAGCAATATGGCTTTTGAGTATTAGAAAAAAATGAATGAGACGCTTTGCACAAATTTTGGCCAAATAATGCCTGCCCATACACCAACGTCAAGGTGGTCTCAGAACGTATGGGTCCCTGCCTATGTGAACATACCTCTATTAGGCTGACATCTGAATTCCTGGGTGAATGTGGACACCTCTGTCAGTAAAGCTTGCCTTTTCTGGGTGAGCAGGAACCTGCTATAATTAAAATCACCACATGGTGATGGGCGGAGTGCTCGGTCAGTAAGCTAACATAGAAGTAAAAGAAAACTTGCTTTGGCACGATAGAGTGAAACCTTTTTTTGTATATTGTCTATGGAGGTAGCTGCTCCTGGTTTGCACCTAATTCACACTGGTTTGGATGTGCCAGTCAGTTTTCTTTTACTTCTATGTTAGCTTACTGACCGAGCACTCCGCCCATCACCATGTGGTGATTTTAATTATAGCAGGTTCCTGCTCACCCAGAAAAGGCAAGCTTTACTGACAGAGGTGTCCACATTCACCCAGGAATTCAGATGTCAGCCTAATAGAGGTATGTTCACATAGGCAGGGACCCATACGTTCTGAGACCACCTTGACGTTGGTGTATGGGCAGGCATTATTTGGCCAAATTTTGTGCAAAGCGTCTCATTCATTTTTTTCTAATATTCAAAAGCCATATTGCTATTCATGTTTCATATTTTACATTGACTTGCTTTGGCACGATAGAGTGCAACCTTTTTTTGTATATTGTCTATGGAGGTAGCTGCTCCGGGTTTGCACCTAATTCACACTGGTTTGGATGTGCCAGTCAGTTTTCTTTTACTTCTATGTTAGCTTACTGACCGAGCACTCCGCCCATCACCATGTGGTGATTTTAATTATAGCTGGTTCCTGCTCACCCAGAAAAGGCAAGCTTTACTGACAGAGGTGTCCACATTCACCCAGGAATTCAGATGTCAGCCTAATAGAGGTATGTTCACGTAGGCAGGGACCCATACGTTCTGAGACCACCTTGACGTTGGTGTATGGGCAGGCATTATTTGGCCAAATTTTGTGCAAAGCGTCTCATTCATTTTTTTCTAATATTCAAAAGCCATATTGCTATTCAGGTTTTATATTTCACATTGACTTGCTTTGGCACGATAGAGTGCAACCTTTTTTTGTATATGTTCCAATATTTATGTTCATCCCTCTGCCATAATGACAGTTCTGCTTCACGTCACTTGTCTTACCAATTGCATTATTCCTGTGTCCTGTTGTGTATAAATATGTGATTCTTCAGATTTTGTATTAGTCCTAGCCTGATGAAGAGACCTGAGTAGTCTCGAAAGCTTGCAATTTGTTACCATCTTTTCAGTTAGCCATTAAAAGGTATCAACCACTGAGGACTCTCAAGTCTAAATATTTTTCTAAAAAAATTAATATTTTTGTTAACGTCTGTAAAAACCCATCAATCTAGATCATATTAAGCCCACACATTGAGAGCTTTTCAAAAGGAATACAAAGCAATTGCTGTTTTTGTTAATCCTGCCTCACAAAAAATGAAATAAAAAGGGATCAAAAAAGGTGAAGAGTGTATATATCTATATCTGTCTATATTTATCTAATACATACATACAGTGGGTACAGAAAGTATTCAGACCTCTTTAAATTTTTCACTGTTTCTTTGCAGTTATTTGGTAAATGCAAAAAAGTTCATTTGTTTTCTCATTAATGTACACTCTGCACCCCATCTTGACTGAAAAAAAACAGAAATGTAGAAACTTTTGCAAATTTATTAAAAAAGAAAAACTGAAATATCACATGGTCATAAGTATTCAGACCCTTTGCTCAGTATTGAGGAGAAGCACCTTTTGAGCTAGTACAGCCATGAGTCTTCTTGTGAATGATGCAACAAGTTTTTCACACCTGGATTTGGGGATCCTCTGCCATTCTTCCTTGCAGATCCTCTCCAGTTCCGTCAGGTTGGATGGTGAACGTTGGTGGACAGCTATTTTCATGTCTCTCCAGAGATGCTCAGTTGGGTTTAGGTCAGGGCTCTGGCTGGGCCAGTCAAGAATGGTCCCAGAGTTGTTCTGAAGCCACTCCTTTGTTATTTTAGCTGTGTGCTTAGGGTCATTGTCTTGTTGGAAGGTGAACCTTCAGCCAAGTCTGAGGTCCAGAGCACTCTGGAAGAGGTTTTCATCCAGGATATCTCTGTACTTGGCCACATTCATGTTTCCTTCAATTGCAACCAGTCGTCCTGTCCCTGCAGCTGGAAAACACCCCCCTAGCATGATGCTGCCACCACCATGTTTCACTGTTGGGATTGTATTGGGCAGGTGATGGGCAGTGCCTGGTTTTTTCCACACATACTGCTTAGGGTATGTTTCCGTGGTCCGGATTGCCAGTTCTTTGGACGCAGCGGAAAGCCCGGCGGCGGCCCCCTTTCTATGCACGGTCATTCCGCAAGTGTTCATTGAACACATGCGGAATCAACGCATCATATCCATAGACTGTATTATTTATCTTGCTGAGACGGTGCGTCTCCGCAAGATAAATATACATTCTGCGTTCTATAAAGACGCGCCGCATGTCCGGATTCGTGGGTGTGTCACCCGCGTTTTAGTACGCATAGTGGAGACGGGATTTCTTCAAATCCCCTCCACTGTGCTGTAACATCTGGACGCTGCGGATTAAACGCTGCGGCTGTACGCAGCATTCAATCCGCAGCTAATCCGGATGTATTCTGGACCTTGGAAACATGCTCTTAGAATTATCACCAAAAAGTTCTATCTTCGTCTCATCAGACCAGAGAATCTTATTTCTCATAGTCTGGGAGTCCTTCATGTGTTTTTTAGCAAACTCTATGCAGGCTTTCATATGTCTTGCACTGAGAAGAGGCTTCCGTCGGACAACTCTGCCATAAAGGCCCGACTGGTGGAGGGCTGCAGTGATAGTTGACTTTGTGGAACTTTCTCCCATCTCCCTACTGCATCTGTGGAGCTCAGCCACAGTGATCTTGGGGTTCTTCTTTACCTTTCTCACCCAGGCTCTTCTCCCACGATTGCTCAGATTGGCTGGATGGCCAGGTCTAGGAAGACTTCTGGTGGTCCCAAACTTCTTCCATTTAATCATTATGGAGGCCACTGTGCTCTTAGGAACCTTGAGTACAGCAGAAATTGTTTTGTAACCTTAGCCAGATCTGTGCCTTGCCCCAATTCTGTCTTGAACCCCATGATTCTCATTTGGTCTGACATGCACTGTGAGCTGTGAGGTCTTATATAGACAGGTGTGTGCCTTTACAAATCAAGTCCTATCAGTTTAATTAAACATAGCTGGACTCCAATGAAGGAGTAGAACCATCTCAAGGAGGATCACAAGGAAATGGACAGCATGTGACTTAAATATGAGTGTCTGAGCAAAGGGTCTGAATACTTATGACCATGTGATATTTCAGGTTTTCTTTTTTAATAAATTTGCAAAAATTTCTACATTTCTGTTTTTTTCAGTCAAGATGGGTGCAGAGTGTACATTAATGAGAAAAGAAATGAACTTTTGAAATTAACAAATGGCTGCAATGAAACAGTGAAAAATTTAAAAAAATATATATATATAATATATATATATATATATATATATTCTGATGAAATAAGTATTAAACATGTCACCAATTTTTCTAAGTTAATATATTTTTAAAGGTGCTATTGACATGCGATTCTCACCAGATGTTGGAACATCCCATCCAATCCACACAGGAAAAGAAAAAAATCAAACCATAGGTGTCCATAAATTAAGTTATATGTAATAATATGAAATGACACAGGAAAAAAGTATTGAAAACGATTACTGAAACTTATTTAATACTACGTACAAAAGCCTTTGTTGTGATGACCGCTTCAGGAAACTAAACTGGAGAAACTAGTCGCATGCATTGCTCAGGTGTGATTTTGGCCCATTCTTCCACACAGTCTTCAAATCCTGAAGGTCAAATGGGCTCCTTCTATGGACTCTGATCTTTAGTTCCTTCCAGAAATTTTCTATTGGATTCAGGTCAGGTGATTGGCTGGGTGATTCTAGCACCTTTATTTTTTTTTCTGAAACCAATTGAGAGTTTCTTTGGCTGTGTGTTTGGGATCACTGTCTTGCTGAAATGTCCACCAATGTTTCAGCCTCATCATCCTGGTAGGTGGCAGAAGATTTTTATCAAGAATGTCTTGGTACATTTTTTCATTCATCCTTCTTTCATTTATATGAAGTTTGCCAGTGTCATATGCTGAAAAACAACCCCACACCAAGATGTTCCCACCTCAAAACTTCACTGTTGGTATGGTGCTTTTGGGGTGATATGCCGTGCCTTTTGACCTCCAAACATGGTGTGTATTATGGCATCCAAAGAGTTCAATTTTGATCTCATCTGACCAGACTATGCTCTACAAGTATTTCACAGGCTTGTCTAAATGTTTTTGAACAAACTTTAAATGAGCTTGAACATGCTTTTTGTTCAGCAATGGAATATTGCATGGTGAGTGTGTACAGACCATGAAGGTCAAGTGCACTACTTATAGTTTTCTTTTAAACAAATATACCTACTGATTCCAGGTCTTTCTGTAGCTCTCCACATGTGTTCTTTGTCTCTTGGACAACTCTTCTGATAATTCTTTTCACTCCTCTGTCTGAAATCTTGCAAGGAGCACCTAGTTGTGGCCTGTTTATGGTAAAATTATGTTCTTTCTACTTCCAGATTATGGCCCCAACAGTGCTCACTGGAGCCTCCAGTACTTTAGAAATTCATTTGTTACCAATGCCATCAGTATGTTTTACAACAATAAAGTTGCAAAGGTCTTGAGACCACTCACTAGTTTTACTCATCAGGATATGTTTTTTTTTTTGTGTGTGGAACTTTGGTAATGAAACCCCTATTTATAGGTTATCAGTTGAACCAGCTGATATCATCTTTCACTAAGGATTGTTTTCTAGTTACTGATGGATTTCAGCTTGTGTCATGACTTTCCATGGCTTTCTGCACCGCTCTTTCTTCATGTGTTCAATATTTTTTTTCCCTGTGTAATTTTTCCGTATTACATATAATTTATGGACATCTATGGTTTGATTTCTTTTCCTGTACGAATTGGATGGGTTGTTACAGACTGAGAATTGCATGTCAATAGCACCTTTACAAATATATTTACCTAGAAAATTGGGGACGTGTTCAATACGTATTTTGCCCACTGTATATAACAAAATGGTACCAATAAAAACCACATCTTGCTGCACAAAATAATTAAACCTTCACAGAGCTCTGTAAACCGAAAAATGAATAACTTATGGATCTCAGAATGTGGAAAAAAAAAATTTTTAATAAGTGATTTTCTTGTGCTAAAATAGAAAAACATAAAAAAATATAAACTGTGTATTATCGAAATTGTATCAACTCATATTATAAAACTATGTGCCACAAAGTAAAGCCATAAAAATGGTGGATTTTTCTTTGTATATTTTTTTTTCACAAAAATAATAAAACTATATTCATTCATCATCATAATCATACTAAGTCACAGGATAAAGTTAGTATTTTTTGTGCAGCAAATGAAAATGTAAAAAAACTGAATTGTTTTTATTCTATTTATGCTCATAAAAGACTGAAGGGATAGTCCAGTCACGGCATATTGATGACCTATCCACAAGTCTATACTATAAAGAAATAGCAACTGTTCTGCAGTATCCAGGAGTGACTGCTACTCATTGAGCAGAGCTTGTATAACAACTGATCGGTAGGGGGGAAGGATGCCGAGGATCTGTCCCCACCACCCATCGATCTCATAATGATGGCCTACCCTATGAATAGGGCATCAGTATGGTTGAACCAGCAATACCTTTAGGCCATGTGCACACATTGAGTAAATGGATGCAGAAATTTCTTGGTAGGAAAAATGCAGCTGCAAAAAGTCGCATTTTTGGTGTGCATTTGCCCTGCGTTTTTGAGTGAGGTTAATGGTGAAAAACCCTGGCAAAGACACACAGAGACTTGACATGCTTATTTTCTGCACCTAATCTGCAAATCAAGAATACTCACTGTGTGCATGACACATCAGGTTTCTCATTCACTTTGCTGGCATCAGGATTGCTTCAGGTTTTGCTAGCAAAAATGAACCAAAAACGCACCAAATCTGAAACGTGTGCACAAGCCCTGAGAAGTGTTATCCAAATACCAGAATGGTTCCACTGCCAAATACAACTCATCCATGACAAAAACAAGACCTCATACAGATAAGTCAGTGAAAAAAAATTAAATTAAATTATGGTTCCTGGAATGCACCAATTAAAAAACAAAAATACCTAAAAAAGATGTTCGGTAATTAAGGTTACAGTACATTAGGCCATGTTCTTTTTACGGGGTTAAATAAAAAAATGGATTTTGCTGTATCTCCCCGATAGAGATAATCTATTGAATATTATTCTCCATTCCTCAGATCTTTTCACGGATTTTGCTGACACGGAGTTAATGGCCAGAGATGTCCCAGACTGTGAGGGGATTTACTTTGTACCATCCTTTACAGGCCTGCAGGTGGGTACATACGGGCAGTAGGTCTGCATGTCATTCCAGAATTAAATCCCACAGAACCCATCTGAATACAATAAGGCAGATCTGCTGGCTATTCCACTGTAGATGTCAGGTCCGATGATGCTATTAGCCTGCAGACATAGGGTTAATCTGCCGATGAATCACGTTATGAAGATACCCGGCCGCAGTACTGAAAGTGCAGCACCTTGGAGAAAACAAACTTTATTTCTCCTGGGAGCCGCCGGCTTTCAGTCGTGCAGGCGTTCCCAGAGCAATTAGTCATCGCTCGCAGCACTGAGAGCAGCAGCTATAGTCACACCCCGGCACTGATGCACTGCTCTGAGAGCTGTGAGTTGGTGCCAGGGCGTGCTTATAGCTCACACTCTCAGTCCTGTGAGCGATAACTGTAATTGCTCTGGTCATACCTACGTGACTGAAAGCCGGCGGCTCCCAGGAGAAATAGAGTTAATTTTCTCCTTGGTGCTGCACTTTCAGTACTATGGCCAGGCACCTACATAACGCTAATTATCAGCAGGTTGACAGTGTTATCGCTTCTGACAGGTTCCCTTTTAAAGATAAATCCATGGCGGACTGTAAATCATTGTTGTGTATAGACTATATATGCTATGGTGACTGGCTTCTTTTTAATCGCAATGTTGAATAAACTAGATTTTCTCACTGTTTATTGCATGGTCATAAAAAGAAGTTCTCTGTGTCTTAAGAAATCTTGTCAGACAGGCAGAGAGAACTCACATTTCCTAATATTCATGCTCTTAAAATTCAGTCACCTACAGTGGCAGGAAGGTTGAGCATCTGTACTGATGAACTGGGTATAGACACCGATCAGTATGGACAGGCCTGGTGCCCTTGGGCAGTTGTGTATGCAGAAGTTGAGGTGCATCAATTTGGGTGGTTGTTTTGTTAGTTCGGTAATATTTATGAGTTTAGAACTTCTCTAAAGACGCTTTCACACACAGCATTTTTTTGGGAAAAACACTTCTAAGTAGTTTCAAAGGAATGGCACTTTTAAAAGAAGGACTTATATTTCTCTATCATGCTGGATCTTCTACTGGTTTTAATGTAAAGGGGTTTTCCTCTTTTAGAATTCTAGTTCCCAAGAATAGTTTGCCCACACTCCCAGTTCCAACGCTGAGTCACCGCTGCTGTTCTTGGGGTCTGACATTGGCTCAGCGGCTCTTCCCATGTAGCTATAATACCCATTCAGAGCCGCTTAGTTCACCGATAGGCTGCAGTCAATATCGTAAACTGGACGCAGCAGCAGAGACTCCGTGGTGGACCTGAGGAAAGTGATTATATACATGGTTTGAGGGTTTTTTTCCATTACAAAATACACCATAGGACTAACATTTTCTGAAAGGGAACAAGCCCTTTTAAGTGGATTCTCCCATATTGAACATGGTGTCTGACATACAAGCCGTAGGTTATAAAGCAGGACGAGCGGAGCAGACTAATTATATAGTTTTGTGGGAAAGGATTTAGCATAACTTATTTTACTTACTGACATCCCTGTTCTTTAGTTCCTAAGGAGTCTATGTAGTCATTGACAAAATGGCCATCATTAAGTAAGACCGCCCATTGGACTCCTAGAGCAGGAATTTTGATAAACAAAATAAGTTATTCTGATTTATTTATTTTTTTTACAAACCTGTATATCAATTTGCTGCCCCTGATGGGTCATCAGTTAGAACATAAGAGGGCAAAAAAATACAGTAGGAAACCACCGTAAATATGGTTTTCATCTGCTTGTGTCATGGTCTTTGGATAAAGACAGGGGGCCTCAAACTGTCCCTGGAACTGGCACCCTATTTCTGTCCCAGGGGTACTCTTGAAGGTAGAGAGGCCTGAGTCTCCTACCTTACTATGCTCCTGTAAAACCCTAATCTGTCCCCTCTCACAGCCCATGATGCATGGGACAGAAATGTAAGGTAAACCAGACACAAAGACAAATCAGGGATAGCAGAAAACCTCTATCATACAAACACTCACCAAAGGTAAAGAGGTATATAGGGAAGGATAGGAATATACTAACCAAATGGGAATAGGACAGTGAGGAAAGCATGCACCCAAAAACAACACGCAACAAGCTCCAGTAGAAAGAATGATCTCCAACTCAGCACAGCGTCTCCAAGGAGCTAGGAAGCAAATCTTTCACTAGCAGAGAGAGTAAGTAGAGAAGTAATGTGACGCTAGTCACTTCTCATGGCCAAGCCGTGAGTCGGAGTGGTCAAGGAGTCCGAGGTCAGAAGCCATGAGGGTACTTCATAAACAGAAGAAAGAGACAAAAGCGTAGTCAGGTAACGTTCTGAGGTCAGAGTACCGGGAGGTTAACGGATCAGAGCTGAAGGGGTTAAACAGGCGGATGGTCAGAACAAAGTCAGACAACAGATCAAGAAAACAGACTATAAGGCACAGGAGAACACAAACCTCACAAGATGAAAGTACGTCTGGCAGTGGTCTGGGAGAAGCTGCTCAGTTAAGTAGGCATGGCCATTACCCGGGATAGTGAACACCTGAGACAGCCGACGCCTCCCAGTCACAGATTGGCTAGTCGAGCTGTCAATCAACACACTGACAGCTTCAGCACGCCCCTGTACTGGATTGGACGGCTGAGCTTTCAGTAACTGCATCTCAGACACCCTGAGGGGTATTGACCAGATCAGAAACCCCAGAAAATGGAGCAGCATTGAAAGAGTTATTAACCTCTTCAGCACCAAATGAAACCAAATCCATTTAATATGAGACACAAACACACAGGATAAATGGAACATCTGCAATTCACAATATGTAGTGATCTTGTAACCCCAGATCTCCCAGGAGGACGTGACACAGTCGTGACAGTTTCCCATTTTTATTTTCTATATTTTTATTTTATTTTTTTGTATTCTATGTGTATTGTAGATCGATGTCAGGACAATGACTCAAGCACGATCATTTTTTAGTGTACCACAGTCATGAATACAGGCTTATTATACTTCTTCCATATGGAGGTATACAATGCTCTGAGGTTTACCAACCTTGGTCTCCAGCACATTCTCCATGTTTTGCACTGCAGCTTTGTGTCCATTATACGTGAGCGTCTGTATTATATGCATATACATTTCTGGACACAGAGATCATGCATATAGTCTGTACTGTCTGCTTGTAACGTGTCTTGTTTTCTCCCTCCCTGCTGCCGGTACATGTATGTAAGTGTCTCTCTATTACTATATTATGGAAGGCAGTGGCAGGGAGCGTGATTTTCATCCTAAACGCTGTCTGTGTGTATTTAGGCTCCAGTGAATGATCCATATGCGTGTGCCTCCTTCATGGGATTGAAGCCTTCTACCACAAAGTGCCACCTAGTACGAGCCATACTGGAGTCTGTAGCTTTTAGGTAAAGATTACATTTCTTTTTAAATTTTTAATAATCTGTATTAAGTAAATTAGAACATGCAACCAAGAATTGTAGCAGATATTAACATTAACGGTGCTAAATGCGCCCAAAACAGGCATCTGGTGACCATTAATTTGTAATTCCAACTTTAAAGGGGTATTCTTGAATTGTCTCTTGAGCAGCTCACAATTCTGTAGTCTCCTTACTTCATCTTTTCTGGCAGGGTTGGCTCTTCTCCTTTAGTGACAGCTCTGGTAAATAGTAGACCTGTAGCATTAGTAGAACTTTCAAGCTCGGCACAAGTTCTGCTGTAACACATTCACATCTGTGTTTTTTTTTTCTGAAGTCTGCATTGTTTTCACTGTATATACCCATGGAGGTGACAGGGCATTTGAAAAAGCACACAGCTCAGGACAGTGAGAGCCGTAATTAGGAGATCTGCTGTAGGAGAAGCCAATGCGGAAAGCTGATGATTTTGACAAATTTATAAAATCAGCTTGTCAGGAGCAGAGAGGAAGAGGACGGATGAGACCAATACCTGCTGTATCGAAATTAGTCTAGAGAGAGCTGATTGTGATGTTAGGCATTCATTTTTCTCTTGTAATATAAATACTGTGCACACTTGGCCAGGGTTTGGGCAGGCACTGGTTACCGAGCTTTAAGGGAACCAGCTCTACACTATGTAAGATAAAAGCTCTCACAGCAGATAGGAAAAACAAGTCAACTGCTACATTGCTTAGTTTCATGCTGTCTAACTAAAGCAATTTAATAACTTGAAAAAAACTCTTTAAACATTACTTTAATTTTTAGGCCCTCCATTCTGAGCAAATTAATTTCTTAACATATATTTTTCAGGATTAAACTCTGTTTTTCTAAGTTCTGAATTGCCCGTAGAGTCAAGTTCTAGGAGTTTGGCCATCTACTTCCTCCACAATTTGGCACTCACAGGATCCATCCTGATGTAGTTGTTAATATGCTTGGTGTAATACGCCTCTTATTTTGCTTGTATTCCTGTGAGGGTATTGAATAACATCATTTTGCTCATATATTATTTGTGATATCACATTTTGATGTTTTTTTTATTTATTTATTTTTAAGAAATAGGCAGCTCTATGACACCATGCAGAGAGAGACGTCTATTAAAATCTCAAAAATAAGGTACGTCTTCAGCATGCGTATAAGTACGTCCTGACCTGTGTTTCCATATTTATAATGGGATGTCCTTGTATGATGCAGGGCTGACGGAGGAGTCAGTAACAACACCTTTGTGATGCAGATGACCGCAGATTTATTTGGCCAAGCCATTGATAAACCAAAGCACACGGACATGTCCGCACTGGGCGCTGCTTTTTTAGCTGGCTTGGCTGTAGGTACGTGGTTGTATATTAGGGGACTACCTCTTACATAACAAAAAAAAATGTACCAAAAGGCTTAATTATAGACATTTTGTTATATGCATGTGTCTGTACAGTATCCCCACTGTAGGCATCTAGTTATTTTGTGACAATTTTGTAAATGACTTTTGTAATTGAAGTAGGATCTAAGCACATGTCCAAAGGTTAAAGCGACCCTCCGGCAAAAAATGAAAATCACAATAAATGCATAGTAAATAATTACTGGTTTTTAATTTTTCTGCAGTGATTCCTCCAATTCCCAATAGTATTCAACAAAAGAAAATGTTGAGCTGGCACAAAGCAGCCAAAATGTCACTGGGTTGTGTCAAGATGCCCAAGGAAGGAGATCAAATCCCTTTATCTATTTATATTATTGCCTTGCAATGTTTTCATTTGGTGTTCTGTCCAGATGTCACCATATCCCAGAATTCCAAGCGGAGGAAGTTCACCGACCGCCATATTGGGACACCCAAGTGATGGGTGTCTCAATATGGAAACTGCTGCTGGTACCAACCTATTGCGCGGTACCATCAGCGGAACACCGTCGCACCACGCACACACTATACGCCGTACGCACCACACACACACTCATACTCATACACTCACACATTCACACTCACTCACACACTCAGACTCTCATACATTCACACTCACTCTCACACTCAGACACTCAAACTCACTCAGACTCACATTCACACACACACTCTTCTCCCCATGTGCTCACCCACCTATCCACTCTCTCTTTCCCCATGTGCTGTCTTCTCCCGTGTGTGCTCTCTTCTTTGACCTGTCTACCCCATGTGCTATCCCCCTTGTCTGCTGTTTCTCTCCTTCCGGTGCTGTGTTCTCCCCTCATGTACTGTCCCATTTGAGCTATCTCCCCCCTGTGCTCTGTCTCTCTTACCCCTGTGTCTGACAGTGTACAGAACATACCACAGCTCCTGGGCAGGGGAGAAAGCAAAAGACAATACTGACATTACAGCAGGGGATCACAGAGGACTCATTTTGTGAGGTAAAATATTTCACTGACTTTTTAAACAATATTTTACCTCACAAAATGTATCATCTGCGATCTCCTGCTGTAATGTCAGTATTGTCTTTTGCTTCCTCCCCTGCCCAGGAGCTGTGGTATGTTCTGTACACTGTCAGACACAGGAGTGAGAGAGACAGAGCACAGGGGGGAGACAGCTCAAACGGGACAGCACATGAGGGAGAACACAGCACAGGAAGGAGAGAGACAGCAGACAAGAGGGATAGCACATGGGGTAGGTGGGTCAAAGGAGAGAGCACAGACGGGAGAAGTCTGCACGTGGGGAAAGAGAGAGTGGATAGGTGGGTGAGCACATGAGGGGAGAAATTCTCCACTCTGCAAAGCCTGCCCCTATCATGACATTACCGCCCTCCCAATGCGATAGCATCGGGCCTCCATCTAGTCTAGACATAATCAACAAGAAACGTAAAAAACAAGGGTCGCCAGCATTCATGAATAATATGGAAGGATTTACTGGACCAATATTACATTATCATCATCCATAACCTCACGATGTGATGATATATTGGAGGGTCAATAAATATTTCCACATTTTCTGTCATGGATGCTGGCACACTTTCTTTGTGAAACACAACAATAAGCTAAAGGACCCTTTGCACAGACTAAAGTCTGCCAAACTGGTCTGCTGTCTAATGTGTATGGGGGGCCTCCCAACTCCCCTTCAACAGATGTTTGGAGAGCAGGATCCGGCATGTTAAATCTGAACACTCAGCCCGTTTGTTCTTTCGAGAGATAAGACACCACCTTGGTTTCTGGTAGTTCTCTCCTGAAATGAGTTATCCGGCCTTAGAGTGACTGCAGACTTGTAGCCTATATGACTGCAGACTTGTGAATCCTCACATCTCGCCCACTGTGCACTGTGAGGATTCTCCAGTGGCAGGCGGATGAAAGCAAGTATGTGATTTGCATATGTGCTGTCACGAGCCTGCTAGATATAAGTGTACTACACTAGGCTGGACACATACTTGCAGTCACATGACCTCCCAGCATCAGACAATCCTCACTGCACGAGATGTAATGATTTACATGTCTGCAGTCACATAGGCTACAAATCTGCAGTCACTGTAAGGCCAGACAACCCCTTTTAGGAGAGAACTACCAGACACCAAGGTGACTGCAGACTTGTAGCCTAAGGCAAGATGACCCCTATAATGAAAGCACATGTACCCTCGACCAAACCATGGGTGCATGTGAAAGGAGAAGTTGGGGAACAAGCCTTTTTGCCCGAAGGTTTTCTGTAGTGGATGGGCACTTTTATTATTGCCTACACCCTACTAGAGGTGACTGAGACTGACTGTTTTATCTAGTGTACAATATATGACTGATGTTACAGCCTCATGCCATTTTCTGCACTACACTACATTTTATAGATATTTAAATTAAAAGGAACCTGTCACTTCCAAAAATGCTATTTAGTTGCAGATATAGTTGTAATCTGACTGAAGGTAAATGGCATTCAGTGTAAATCATGTTTTGCAGGCTTACTGGCCGGTGCAGAGGGCTGTAACAGTGACCACCCACTACACAGCGAGCACACAGTTATCAGACCCACTGTGCAGCGCAGGCTGTCAATCAATGTGTAGGGAGTAATTATATCATGAATGGCTAGAAACAAAGCGATCCAGCTCAAGAAGATGAAATCCAAAATTCTTTATTCAAGATCCAAATAACAATGAGAAAAATACCCGTCCGGAACACCCGGAGGAGAGGTTGCTAGTGAGAGACTGAACGCGAACAGGTGTTGTTAGACTTCAGTATTATATCATGCTCATCGCCCTGATGACTGGAAGCGATTGGCGGCAGGGAGAATATAACTTCATCTTCTCCCTGTAGCTGCACTTCTCTTAGGCCTGCCAGACACGATTTAAATGCTATTTGCTGTCAGATCACCACTATATCTACAGGTAAATAGTTTTGTGGAGGTCACTGGTTCCCTTGAAGTACTTAATGATCTTTCCTACCATGTTTATTACTAGTTGTTCTCCATATATTTTATATGTATGTATAACAAGACCCATATCAAGCTGGTTATTTGCAATATTTTATCTCATTTGCATTAGGCGTCTGGTCGACCAAAGAGGAACTGAAGAAGCTTAGACATCAAGAAGTCTTGTATGAACCACAGCGCAAGATCAAAGATTACGAGGTCTGCATGTCTGCGTGGGAGCTGGCGCTGCAGCGGTGCTCCAACTGGTATAAGGACTCTTAGCAAACAAGTAGGCAGACTTTTCCTCGTCGTTCTCCTGCAGCAGAGAGGAGATTTGTCCCGTCTGGTTCCAAGGATGCCCAACTAGCACCAAATAATAGATCTCCTGTAATTAATTAATTATTAAAGTATCAGCCAAGACCACCCACAGAATGTGTCCTCTCCTTGTATAATGTAGCCGTCTGCGGTCGCCCACCTGGAAAGAAGTTTTTATTAAATGACTTGCTTCACTGTCAGTCACTTGACATAACCTGCAGGTGGTGGTGTCCATTACCTGTGCCGTGAGGATGTACATGACGAGAAGGAATTAAACTGTGACCTGTGGCAGTACAGTGTCCATGGCTGAAAACTAAAGGCACCATTGAGGTTGTCAATGGCTGAATCCTACATGTGCCACATGCCCGCGGCTGAATCCTACATGTGCCACATGCCCGCGGCTGAATCCTACATGTGCCACATGCCGGCGGCTGAAACCTACATGTGCCACATGCCGGCGGCTGAATCCTACATGTGCCACATGCCCGCGGCTGAATCCTACATGTGTCACATGCCCACGGCTAAATCCTACATGTGCCACATGCCGGCGGCTGAAACCTACATGTGCCACATGCCGGCGGCTGAATCCTACATGTGTCACATGCCCGCGGCTGAATCCTACATGTGCCACATGCCGGCGGCTGAAACCTAAATGTGCCACATGCCCGCGGCTGAATCCTACATGTGCCACATGCCCGCAGCTGAATCCTACATGTGCCACATGCCCGCGGCTGAATCCTACATGTGCCACATGCCCGCGGCTGAATCCTACATGTGCCACATGCCCACGGCTGAATCCTACACGTGCCACATGCCCGCGACTGAATCTTAAATGTTCTTTGAGTGGTCTAGTTGCTACTTAAATCATAAAACTGATTATTCATGAATTATTCTTATTTGGCGCTATCTGGGCAGCCCCCAGGAGGAGGCTCGGACATGAATATCTCTTCTGTGCTGACTTCAGCCAAGGAAACTGACAGGTACGGCAAATCTGTATGCCCTGAGGACACTGAAGCGATGACTCTTAACCCTATGGACACCAGGTGGATTTGTGTGGTGGCCTTTGAAGGAGACTATAGTATTAAAAGGGATATGGCTGAGACATTGGGCTAGCCTACCTGAAAAAGGAAAGAAGTCTGAACATCTCTATATTTTTAGTCTTGTTTCTCATTTGTATGTTTTTGTCCATATGTCTATGGTTCTTTAACTGGATTTTTTTTTTAAGCTTTCAATGCTGCTAGTAATTAATTCATGTGCCTTGATGTGATTTGTAATGTCTTAGCCTTACAGGGAATCGGTCATGTCCCAAAATGCTAATAACCTGCATACATGGGGTTGATCTGCAGGTTAATAGTGTTCTAAAGCTGCTCAGGTGCTGCACTGAAAACTGGGCTACCGGGAGGAAATGGACTTTATTCTTTCTGGCAGCCTCCAGCTTTCAGTTATAGAGGCAAGGCCAACTGTATCCACGCCCCAGCACTGACTGACAGCCAGCTCCTCTCACTATGT
This sequence comes from Oophaga sylvatica, assembly GCA_033576555.1. Taxonomy (NCBI): domain Eukaryota; kingdom Metazoa; phylum Chordata; class Amphibia; order Anura; family Dendrobatidae; genus Oophaga; species Oophaga sylvatica. Next base: position 77,992,040 of record JARQOD010000005.1, read on the forward strand.
CCTGAGCTGTGACTGAAGCTGGACTGGCCCATGCCTATGACTAAAAGCCGGAGAGTGCAGGGAAGAATAAAGTCCATTTCCTCCTGGTAGCCGGGCTCTCAGTGCAGCAGCCGCACAGCTTTAGAACACTAATAACCTGCAGATTAATCCCATATGTGCAGGTTAATAGCGTTTTGGGACATGACAGGTTCCTGTTGAAAGAACAAAGTCTTGCAAGTGCAAAATACCAGCTACATTGTTCACAATGCAGTCGCTTCCCAATAGATGAATCTGTTCTAGGTAGCATGTGCCTGTGTATGTCATTGATATTTACATAGTGATCCCATGATGGATCCAGTGCCCTCTGTAGGTCATGGCGGGTACAGCACACAGTCTAAGGCCGGCGTCACACTGGCGAGTTTGATGCGAGTAAGTCGCACGACTTTCTCGCATCAACACCCGGCACGGCCTCCCACTCTCGGAGCCGAGTGTGCGCTCGCACACTCGGGTCTGAGAGCGGGCGGCTGTGCCGGGTGTTGATGCGAGAAAGTCGTGCGACTTACTCGCATCAAACTCGCCAGTGTGACACCGGCCTAAATAGCATAGTGGCAGGTTTTGATTTTGCACAACACTAAAGCGACTCATGAGAAGTCACTAATTGTTAATATATTAATTTATAGTTTTCATTTTATGGTGCCTTATATTGTACCTTGTACCACAAGTAATTTCATAACCTATTGATAGTTACGAAAGCATTCTCTGTTACAAGCAGAGAGATGTGAACATGAAGGATGGAAGCCTTGGGAAATGTAATTCTCCTACAGCCACCGTCATCTTACTCTTAATTTTAAAAATTAGAACTTTTTAAAGGGACTTTCCAGGCAGGTGCAGATTATATGTGGGTCTCTGACTATAGAGGATGATTACCTGGTAATTATTTTTCTCAAATCTTACTCATTGTCTGCTTTTTAGCTTCTCTCCATAAATGCAAAGCTGTGATGTGTGACTACAGTTTAGCTACAGTGCTTGTAGTGAGTCTATGGTAGTCTAAGACACACCCCTGTCTTTTCATTGGCTCAGACTGCAGCTCTCTTCCTCCCGGGTGACTCCGCCTCTTTAGATTGGCTGCTGTGCGAAAACAAAAGTCTATAACAGGCTCAAAGAAGCCCATTAATTGAGTCGACCTCCAGTAAAGAAAAGGCTGGATGATTATCAAGACTGATTGGGTTCTGTTTTACCGTTCCATACAAATGGAAGTTGTACCTGAGGCTTCAGTCAAAGTTTATCCATCGCTATCTATATGTCTGAGTTATAGTTAAAGGGGTGGTCCCATAAACAACACTTATCACCTAGGATCTCAAAAATAAGGGTCCTAAAATTCTCTGCCTAAATAATGCAGTAGTTGGCGTGTGCGGCCACTTCTGTAGGGAATGAAGCAAACAGTCCTTGCGCCATTTGCCCACATTTATTAATAATGGTCCATTTACAACAGTGAAATTGGAGACCATAAATTCACCTTTAATGCCCGATTCTCGCCTCTTAATGTATGCAGCATTGGCATTTTCTGACTGTTTTGCTCGGAGCAGCCGTGTACTTGCAACACTAATTTACACCTTATATGTCTTTGCTGAAATATGAGGCTAAAGGAACCATCACAGCCATGTCTCTTACTGTTTGTATTTTTGGTGTGAGGATGCACAAAGTTTTGCACACTTTTTTTTAGGAGCGTGCACACGCCCTTATAGCGGCCATATTTACCATTGTGTCTTACGGTCTCAATTCCTGACCCGTCGGTGGTACGGGCCATAGGGTGTGAACGCAGCCGCTGACTCATTACTCCACAATGTCTGTTCTTTGAAGCGTCATATGCCTTTAAGAAACAGAATGAAGGCTTGATTAGGAATACGTATAGATTGTTTTGTAAAATTACATTGGTGTCTTTAAGATTTACAGTATATTGGTAGATGTTACTAATTAACTGGATGTATGTTGTAAATTACTTGTAATAAAATGTGATCTGTATTCTGACTTTTTTTGTCCATGTTGTGTGTGGTCAGTACAGTGGGAGGATGGGGAGCAAATAGAGGCAATGCTGTTGGGAGGGAACGGGAATCACTGCTGTAGCCAATCACAGAGCTCGGCAGCTTGTGCCGTCTACCTCCACACCAGCACTGAGATCACTGATTAGCTACATGACATGACATCACTGCAGCCAAAACAGAGACCAGAGCAGACTGTGGACTTGGGGAGGGTGAAAACCCACTTTTCAGCTGCAGATGAAGGAAGAGAGCCACAGTAATTCATTACTGATGGGTAGGCGGAGCCCCAGATCAGGATGTTACCTCAGATCAAAAGAGTGATGACTGGCTGGCCCCTCCAGCTCGGGCTCCTCCTACTCAGCTCCAGTCTAAGATTTGAGGTCCAGAGGATGGTCGCTGCTAATGCAGCTCCTCAGAAAATTTTATTATTTTAATATTCGGACAGGAGACTTGGATCACTAGTTGGTCTAGAGGTCTCAGGGGTATCAGCGCTGCTGTACCCCAACCTCTCCCTTGGCGGATCTGTATTTACTCAAAGTCCCTGCAGAATCCTTGCCGGCCCTGGGGGATGAGGAGAGCTTCTCTGGCGGGAACGC
>JARQOD010000005.1:77994753-78009304 GCA_033576555.1 Oophaga sylvatica
TTCATCCTCCACCAAAAAATGTGTCACGAAGAATTGGGAAGACGTTTTAAAATCACTAAATTTCCCGTTCATTGCCCCCGAAATGTAACTTTCCCCCCCTCGCTATGCCTCGACTTTACAATCAAACTTTGGGGACAGAATGGGTCTTTTTTAAAGTTTTAAATTGCCCCCAAAACTGTGGTCCTGTAATAGGATGTCATCATTCTAACACGTTCCACCATCACCTGTGAGTGAGCTTCACTGTATGAGTTTACATGGCAGAGTACCTGCATGCCTCCTTACATCACTAAGCACAATGCCAAATGTCAGATAGAGTGGTGTAAAGCAGCGGCAACTGGAATCGCGTTCTGTGGAGTGAAGAAACACCTCGCTGGCAATCTGATGGATCGGTTTGGGTTTGGTAAATGTCAGGAGAGCATTATTTGCCTGACTGCATTGTTCTAACTGTGAAGTTTAGCAGAGAATACATAAGGCTATGGGGTTGTATTTCAGGGGTCGCCCTTCCAGTGAAGAGATATGTATCCTCCACGTTTGTGGGAACAGTTTGAGGAAGGCTCTTTTCAAGTATAACTTTTCTTTAGTGCAATAAGCAATGTCCATAAAGACATGGTTGGGTGTTTTTAGTGTGGAAAAACCTGACTGACCTCAACATCATCGATCACCACTGGGATGAACTAGAACCGAGTCTGACCTCACATACTGTATGTTCTTCCAGATGAATGGGAAAAACTCACACAGGCACACGCCAAAGTCTTCTGGAAAGCCTTCCCAGAAAAGTAGAAATATTTGGCTATAAAGGGTGAACAAACTCCTTATTACTGCCTATGGCTTTTAGAATGGGAAGTCATAAAAGTTCCTGGAGTTGTAATGTGGATGTGTCCCAAAGAGTTTGTAAATACAGAGTACATAGGAGTGAGTTTATGTATGCCGGAGAATTGTATAGTACAGTCATAGCTCAGATTTAACAGAAACAAATTCATTAATTCATAGAGCAATAACTGGGGCTTAATTATATTATGCTGAATTAGAGGGTTATGGCCTTTCTATGACAAGTTGGAGAGGGATCATCATAGGATAAATGGGTTTCAGTGCCATCGCCTCTCATGTGGTTCCTCCAAATTCACCACAATATGCCACTTTTAATGACTATTATAGACTCATAATTATACTCGCGATGACAAGTGTGTAAGTGTAAGTAGTTAGTAGAGATCCTTTACCTGTTGTGACCTGCTGCAAACTTGTATAACCAGACACCAGCTTCCGATAGCGTTACTGAGTAGAGATGAGCGACTTTGGTCGAGTCGGGTTTCGGACCACCCGACTTTACCAAAATTCAAGTCGGACAAAATTGGTCCGACTAGCGGCAAAAAAGTTGGAGTTCACAATAGGCATCACTGAGCCACCGCCATGCTTCACTGTAGGCATCACAGAACCACCACCATGCTTCACTGTATGCATCACAGAACAAGTGCTTTTCTTCATTGAAGGCAACTACAAAAGTCCAGTTTTGTTTCAACTGCACAGAACAGAATCCAAAAACTTCTTTGGATTATTTATTTGATTTTGAGTACATCGGAGTTTTCTTGCGCTTTTGGCGCAGTTAAAGTGTATGTCTTAGAATTTGGGCATGGAGACCTTCAATGTTTAACACTTGCGTTACTGTGCAAACTGATACCTATTTACTGCTGCCGCCAAGTCTTGGTTTTTTGACAGTCTGGGTCCTCGGGAATCTGGTGATTGTTTAGGTTTTCTGCCACATGCAGGTGTGTAAGGTGTTCCTTTAAAGCACCACTCCAGCGGTTTTTATTAATTTACCGCTTGAGTGGGGCTTCAAATCTAAGTCCCCTGGCCCCGCTCTTATACTCACCCTCAGGCGTCTTTAACTGTTAGGCCGGCGTCACACACAACCACAAAAAATCGGTCCGTTTTAGACGGTCGATTGTCGGATTAAAATGCAAACATCACACATCCTTCTGGCATCCGATTTTCCTTCAAAGATGCGATTTAGTCGCATGTGTGTGTACCTTGTAACATCCGATTTTCATCCGACTTGCGAGATTTTCTCGCAGGCTTGCAAAACTGACATATAATGGATCCAAAAGAATAGTATTTCAATCACAAAAAAAGAATAGATATATACACATAGAACACATATATATATATATACATGTCATTGTGACATATATATATATACATATATTTATAGTTCTTACACTTCTACATACTGTAATAGCCGCTAATTCAATTGCCGGCTTCTGTGAAATCACAGAAGCCGACATGAAATGATGCATTGTTTCTACACAGTTAACCATGTCATTTCCTGTATTTTGATATTTGTTTAGAACTTACAATTACATGAGTGTATTTGTGCAAAATTTCAGACATGTAGGGGTTAATTAAAGATGTAATTTCGTTGAAAAAAAATGCGTGGGCTCCCGCTGTATTTTCTCCACCAGACAGACAAAGCAAGCGAGTGGGGGCAGATAATAACAGCCTAGGGAGGGTACATTTTTTGGTGCCCCCCCTGGCTACTAACATCTGCCCCCAGACACCCCAGAAAGGGCAAATCTATAATTAGATTCGCCCTTTCTGGCACTTTGCCCGTCTATTCCCATTGCCCTGTAGCGGTGGCGAATGGGTTAATAATCTCACCTTAATGTCACCTTAGTATTGAAAGGTGACCTTAAGGCAGGTTAATAATTGAGAGCTGTCAATTAGACAACTATCAATTATTAATCCTATTGTATGATAGAAAAACACACACTTTAATAAAAAAGAAGTTTAATGAAATAATCACACAGTTTTTGACAATATTTTATTTTCCTGCTAAAACCATTTGCTGTAATAAAAATAAAATAAAAAAGCAAAATGATTCTTACCAATCCGATGTACAGTCAGGTCCCACGCTGTAATCCATCAGAAAGGGTTAACAGGTTACAGGTCGCAGAGAGCTAATAATGCTGTCTCAGACCTGTATTCCCCTGAATGAATAAGTTACTCTCCCAGCGAAAGGAGAGGAATAGATTCATGAATGGAGCTTAATTGATTTATTGGCAATTTAACTTTAGTGACCTGACCTAAAGGGAAAGTGGACACAATCAATTAAGCTTCATTCATTAAACACATCCTCTCCTGTCGCCAGGAGAGGAACTTATTCATTCAGGAGCTTTGAGCTGAGCATGCAGGATTACTTGCACTGCTTGGCTCAAAGCTAGTTAACCCTTTGTGAAGGATTACAGCGTGGGATGTGACAGATCGGCGGAATAGGTAAGAATAATGTTGTTTTATTTTTTTTTCTTTATTTTAGGAGATCAATGGCTTCGCACGGATTAAGTGTAAAATAAAATATGGTCAAAAAAGTGTTTTTATTTCATTACAATTATTTATTCTTAAAGTGTGTGTGTGTTTTTTTATTTACTTCAATAGGATTAATAATTGATAGTTGTCTAATTGACAGCTCTCAATTATTAACCTGCCTTAAGGTCACCTTTCAATACTAAGGTGACAGTAAGGTGAGATTATTAACCCATTCGCCACCGCTACAGGGCAATGGGAATAGACGGGCAAAGTGCCAGAAAGGGCGAATCTAATTATAGATTTGCCCTTTCTGGGGTGTCTGGGGGCAGATGTTAGTAGCCAGGGGGGGCACAAAAAATGTACCCTCCCTAGGCTATTATTATCTGCCCCCACTCGCTTTGCTTTGTCTATCTGGTGGAGAAAATACAGCGGGAGCCCACGCATTTTTTTTCAACGAAATTACACCTTTAATTAACCCCTACATGTCTGAAATTTTGCACAAAAACACTCATGTAATTGTAAGTTCTAAACAAATATCAAAATACAGGAAATGACATGGTTAACTGTGTGGAAACAATGTATCATTTCATGTCGGCTTCTGTGATTTCACAGAAGCCGGCAATTGAATTTGCGGCTATTACAGTATGTAGAAGTCTAGGAAATATAAATATATGTATACATGTCACAATTACATATATATATATATATATATATGTATTCTATGTGTGTATATCTATTCTTTCTATTCTTTATTAAAGCTGTCAGTGTGATTTTACAGTATAGCCGGGATGAATTGCCGGCTTTTCTAAAGGACACCGATGCGATTTCATCGCAAGTCACACGTGCGGTCCGTTTGTAATCCGATTTTTCATCGCTCCCATAGACTTGCATTGGCGATTGTCGACCCACAATCGGTGACAATCGCAGCATGCTGCGATTGTACACGGACGTTTAAAATGGACCACAAAATAACGGATACTGGGAGCTGCTCCATAGATTAACATAGGGCAGACTGCAATACGATTTTTCATCGCATTGCAGTCGTCCGATTATGTCGCCAGTGTGACGCCGGCCTTAGCGTGCTTTCACACTGCGTTCAGGCACCCATTCAGTAGCTTTAATGTCTGAACCCCCAGCAAAACTGGATTCGAGAGTATGCACTCACAGGGCCATAGACTATGATGCACACAGAGCAAATGTGTGCTCTGACATGCATCATTTTCGGCGTATATGTCTAGTGGAGGAGGATTCCCAGACATAGTAGTCGGACATAAGCCCCGACAGAGCAACCGAACGGGTGCTTGAATGCAGTGCGAAAGCACCTTTGCTGCCACTCGGTCTCCTCCAGTGTGTGACCTGCTGGATCACTCCAGTGTTTCATGAAGTTAGCGGGAGGTCACAACTCGATACAAGTCTGAGAGTCTCATCCCTGGCCTCGTTCTAGCTCTCATAGACGAGCACTGATAGCTTGTGATGTAACTTCTTCCAGCCAGTCAGAAGCTGCTCTCACAAGATGCCGCTGGAGCGGCACCAGAAAGAATTGAAGACGCCGGAAGGCGGGTATAAGACAGGGGGCACAGACCTTAGGTTAAAAGCACCACTCCAGTGCTAAAATAAAAACGCTTGAGTGGTGCTTTAACTTTGAACTTACAAACTCTACTTCCTGTATCCTTTCCTTTGTTATTGCAAGAGAATGATCTTTTCTCTTAAATCTTTAGACCACTCTCTTGACAACCCAAGAAGAATTGTGAATTGGAGACCATTGTCTATGAGGAATGAGCTAAGATTACTCAGGGACGTTGATAGAGGCTGATGTTTGGTTATGCTTCATGTTTGCAGCAGGTCGTAACAGCCAGAGGTGTTTTAAAAAGTACTAAAGTCGCTTGCCAGGAAGAGGTTAATAATTCTGAGACTGCAGCAGTCCGTAAAAGTGGACTTTGGTGAACCATTTGTTAGTTGTGTTCAGCTATATAGCTTTTTTGTTTGTATTGATTGCTACTGTATGTGTATATGTGTGTATATTATATTATATATATATATATATAATATATATATATATACTGTGTGTGTGTGTGTGTGTGTGTGTATATATATATATATATATATATATATACATACCTAATAAAGAGATAAAAACTCTTGCATTTGTAAAATATAGTCATGAGCTGGCATTTGATGTGGGACGACATTACTGAAAAGCTAGATATATACTTCGGGTAATTGCCAGAAATAAGTTGCTGAGCCAACATTTATCACACACAATCTCTTCATTATCCCATCAACCCATGATGTTTCTTCTAGCTCAGTGACCTCCAAGTGTACAACACAGGGTCTGGACGTATTGATCTTTTGGTTCTGCAATGGACAGTTGTCAGCTTATAGCTGCATGTTCTGACTTTTGATCTGATACATCTGCTCAGATGACGAGCACCTCTAGGGCGACTAATTTCTGAAAAATAGGTTCATAATGGTTGTATAAAAAATGGGATTTAGGAAAAATGTGTAGCTTGCTGATAGCCATAAGATCAATTGCCCTTTTATTAGTCAACAATTAGTGAACAATTATGCGTAGGAACACTTGTTCCCACCTATTGGCCCATGTAAACATGCCGGCAACCAGCCAACGACTGAACAAAATGCTTGTTCACCGGTGCATTGATAAAGATTACTATTGGCAGCACATCTCCTCATGTAAAGACGTGAAGAGCTGCCGATAACCGGAGCTACATATGGGGACCTAATAATTGTATTTGCAATTGCTCTGTCCCCGTTATTGTCATCGGCCTGTGTAAACAGGTAAAAGAGAGCCGAACAAATTGAATATATTAGATTGGCCTCATTTTATTCTTTGCTTTGCAAAGTTAGCATAAGGAACTGTATTGGGCCTTTTTTTTTTTTAAATTGTGGATGTAAAAAAAAAGATGCCAAACAGATGTAAAAAAAAAACCTATATACGTATGAAATGTAGGTCTGGCCATTCTAAACACCATAACGATGAAAGATCAAAGTGTGTGCTGGAGACCTAATGGATATCAGTGTACAGGAAAAAAAAGTTTCAATTATTCAAAGGGGTTTTCAGTGTCGGACTGGAGAGCCAAGGGCCCACCAGTAACCAACTCCAGGGCCCCACTTTTCAGCTACATACAAATGTGACATTATTCTCCGTAACAAATTTCTATAACAATGAACCGGGTATATTGTTACATGAATAAGATGCCGCCTTTGTACATAGTGATTAATGTATTTAGTGCCAAGTACTGCTCATATGAGAGGGTGGTGGCCCACTCTTGCACATGGGACCACCATCCAGCAACTACTGGACGAAGAAGACGAGGATCGCCGTGGGACTTCCATATGGACTTCGGCAGATCCTGTGGATAATTTTTTTATGGTAATGGGCAAAAGGGAATTTCCGGGGAGTGATTTTTATAAATAAAGGATTTTTCTTGTGTGTTTCTGTCTTTTGACTACATGGTTGGTAATGGGGGTGCCTGATAGACACCTCTGTATTACGAACCCCTGGGCTTGATGTCAGCAGATATTACACAGCTGACATCAACCCCAAAAACATTAGCCCTATTTCCAACGCGCCAGGGCAATCTGGAAGAGCCAAGGCTAAGGGCCAGAATTGGCGAACCTAATAGATGCGCCATTCCTTGGGCGGCCTAGGGCTGTTCTTATTAGGCTGGGAAGGGTAAAAACCAAATTGAATTGAAATACAGTACAGTGTGGAAATATATAATAAATTAAATAATAAAATAAAATACTCAAAAATAAATCCACACCAACCAATTGAATCTCAAAACAAAAAAAGAAGTGGATGGCATAGACCAGACAAATGAGAAAACATAACCCTTAGTGCAATAAGAACAGGGGGAAAGGAAGAAAAGGCTTCACCCAGGCAGTGGGGGTAAAATATAAAATTTTATTAAGTATAAGCATTAAAATATAACACAAGCATCAATTAAGATAAAAAGGAAGCCAAAGCCCCACACAGCGTAATCCAATACCCTGGTGTATAATAAGAATCAATCAGGTCAATAATAGAATATGTCAAAAGGTATGCAAAAAACGGACTAAACAATATTACAGTAAAGTATATATACACGTGCATTCAAAAGAGGATATGTATATATATAATTGTGCTAAATAAAATACATAAAGCAGTGTATCCACACAATTATGTGTATATGCCCTTTTACAATGTGCCTTTACATATATGCATATCGCTAATAAAATTATAATGTGTAGCAAAAAATAGTGCAGACATAAATAAAATACAATGTTGCCAAAAGAAACAACCACAATATGCGCACCAAATGAAATATGCTTATATGTCGATAATAGAAATATAATGTGTAGCAAAGAACAGTGCAGACATAAATAAAATACAATGTAGCCAAAAGAAACTACCACAATGTGCACACCAAATGAATTGTGCTTATATAAGAACCATCACCATAACTGCATGTCCATGAAAATAAGCATACAACCTGAAATACCAGGGGAGGAAATCGCTGGTGGTGACCAGGCAGCCTAGAACGTGCCCCGACGCGCGTTTCGGAAAGGTTATTCCTTCGTCAGGGGGATGAAAAATAGTGGCGTGTCAAACCTTAAATACAACGCCGCCATGTGTGTAATCAAGCCGCGCATGCGCAGAAAAGATCGTCGCAGCAATCGGACGTCACAGGGTAAGTAACGAAAAACATCACAGGTCATGTGACCTTCCTTTTGTATGACCGAACCCGATAGAATAGCGCATGCGCAGTGTCTCCGAATCGAGACTACACGATCGTCTCGAGTCCCATATATTTTTGTAAACTCACTGGTAAGTAAGAAGGTAAAAACATTAATCCTCACAATGCAGTTGTGGCGAATAACCGCCCAATAACTGCACAATCTAAACAGAGGGAGACAAATACCAATGTCACAATGAACCAGAAAACACACGTATATAACGGCATATACAGGTAAAGGCAGCATATGTACCAATGCAGCAAATTGCACCAACTTGATGTTAATGCACATTATATATCTTCAATAAAAGATGAAGAAAAAGATAAACCTAACCCAATCAATCATATGGACCCCATAAACACATCTGTTGTGATTGAATATACAAGGACAAAAAAACATATACTAAATGAAAATAAAAATAAAAAATTATAATAATAATAATTGGCCACTTGTGTATAGCGGCGCATGTAGAGAGCTAATGAGTGTCCATCACATGGCAAAAGACGTCAAGGGTCCGGACACTGGGGTCATGACACTGATAGACACCCTTACCATGCGATTGAAACAGTCATTGCAATCCACATGCGCACAACACAGTGAACTGAAAAAGTAAAAACGAACAAAACAAAAAAAAAATAATAAAAATAATAAAAATTTTCAACCACAATTGATGTAGGAAACAACTCTTCATGGATATGAACTTATGTCCATATATTAATGTGGAGCTCAAATCGATGGTATGTTGATTGAAGAAAAATTCAGGTCATCACATCACATCTTGATTAACAAAATATCCAAACATAGAATCAAATATTATATGAATAAATCACATCTTGATTGAAGAGATACACGTTCAAATTTATTGTGCATCGATAAAGATATTGTCGACGAGCCTCTAAACACTAAAAAATAAAATAAAATTAAAAGATCATAAAAAAGATGCAAACGACAAATTCTCATTGAGGCCAGATGGCGAGACCGTATTGAGGGTCCAAATCCATCTGGCCTCCAATTGAGCCAATCTCTTACTGAAATTACCACCCCTCGCATTTAAGGTAAGCAGATCAATACCAGAGACTTTAAAGCCAGTCGAGTCGCAATTGTGGAACAATTTGAAATGTCTCGGGATTGTTTTCAAGGATGAGATGTCAGACACATCTTTGGCTGCTTTTATCCCCAATACATGTTCACGTACCCTCACCTTTAGCTGTCTAGTGGTAAGTCCAACATAGGTGAGGGCACATGGACACGTTGCGGCATAAATGACACATGTAGAATTACACGAGATATTGTGTCTAATATCAAACTCGCGCGTACCGTTGGAATTGGCAAACTTCTGTGTTCTACTCACATTAGGGCACGCCACGCAGGAGCCACATGGTTTACAACCACCATGTCCCATAGATATGTTCCTTGGTTCATAGTGGCTTCGTACCAATTTATCTTTGATATTCGTAGATCTTTTAAATGTAATCTTAGGCTCATTCCCTATAAATTTGGAAATAATAGGGTCTGTTTGCAATATGCCCCAATGCTTGTTTAGGCATGTACGTACAAGGTCACTCTGGCCATTAAATTGGGTGATAAAACGTACAACGTTGGTGGACTTGGGTTTAGAATTGGAATAAAGGGCATTGTGTCGGGTCTGATGTTTAGCCCTATTAAAGGCCCTCTTAACAGACCTTCTGCTATACCCTCGTTCCAAAAAGCGAGCCTTCAATGATTCGGCCTGTTGAAGAAAGTCTTCATCCCGAGAACAAATCCTCCTCAATCTCAGAAACTGACTGATTGGAATTGAATTGATCAAAGCCCTAGGATGTGATGAGGACGCATGTACCAGAGAATTCACCGCTGTGGATTTCCTAAATAGAGTGGTCTGTAAACATCCAACACTATCTCTAAATATTTTCACATCAAGGAATTCAATGACCTCCTTGTGATGGTTGCATGTTAGATGTACATTAATTGAGTTGGAATTAAGTTGACACACAAACTGCAGTAGTGCATCACTGGAATCCTGCCAAATGAAGAAAATATCATCTATGTAGCGTGTCCAAAAAAGGACACGCTCCATAGACCCCGATGTTTCAGAAATGAAGAGGTCCCTCTCCCAGAATCCAAGGAACAGGTTGGCGTATGATGGAGCAAAAGAGGCTCCCATCGCTGTTCCTTGGATCTGAAGGAAGAAGGACCCCTTGAACATAAAAAAATTGTGGGTAAGTGCAAATTCCAGTAAATTAATGAAAAAAACAATAAATGCCCGAGAAAATGAGGAAAACTGTAAAAAATATGAAACGGCAGTGATTCCATCATTGTGACGTATGTTCGTGTATAACGATTCAACGTCACAAGTAACTAAAGTGCAGTCTTGGTCAACATGCATACCATCCACTTTCTTAAGGAAGTCACTTGTGTCCCTTGTGTAGGAAGGAAGCGCTGTAACAAATGGTTGTAATATCGAATCAATGTATTTGTTGATATTTTCTAGGTAGTTGCCTCTACCAGAAATGATAGGTCTACCCGGAGGATTCAATTGGTTTTTGTGTACCTTTGGCAGCAGATAAAGGGTGGGAATGGTGGGTTCATTGACCAATAAGGCAGACAATAACTCTTTATCAATAATCCCCTCGTTATTGGCTTCAAACAGAAGATGATTTAATTGAGTTTGAAATTTAATTAGCGGATTAAATGTCAGTTTTTTATAACATTGTTCATTATTTAATTGTCGAAATGCCTCGGTCTCATATTGTATCTTTGGCCATACCACCACATTCCCACCCTTATCTGCCGGCTTAAATATTACATCATCCAGGTCCATTAGATGTTGAAGCGCAATCTTTTCCTTCCTTGTACAATTCTGAGTCTGTGCGCAAGAAGGAATCTTGCTCAATTCCCCACATACTGTTTTCACAAACACATCAATTGCTGGGCACATGGATAAAGGAGGAAATCTGCTGGACTTTTTCTTTATCACCTCGGGAATCTCACCTTCCAATCCTGAAATGTGTTCCTTGGCCAAGTGTTCTAAGTTGGCTAATGCCTCCTGTTCCGCCTCTGTGGATAAGGAATCATAGTTATTCTTACCCTGAAACATACGTTTAAATAGCACCTTTCTAGCAAATAAATTTAAATCTTTGACAGCTGAAAACTGATCAAATGAAGCTGTGGGACAGAACATTAGGCCTTTCATTAAGACACTAAGTTCAATAGGTGTAAATATATATGAACTAAGATTAATTACCTTCATTTGATGGGAGCCAGATTCTGGAGAAAAATCACGCTTATTGGGCATGAATCGGAAATTTCTCTTCCTTTTAGGTGTCATTGAGCTCACAGAGGCGGAAGTAGAGGCAAATGAAACATCACTAGCCGATGTACGGGAAATAACTGAAGGTGAATTAACCGGACCACCGGATGCTTGTTTCCTCCATTTATACATATGTCCAAGCCTGTGATCATTCTGATCCCTGGAAAGTTTACTCGTGTGTCTGTTCTGAATATCCTTTACAAGGATTTCCAAATCTTTATCCAAGGAATCATTCAATTGTTTCATCTGTTCAGAAGTTAGGTTGGTTTTAACATGTGTAAATAATTTTTCCAATTCCTTATCAGCGTCATCAATCAACTTCTCATTCAGGCCTATTAACAAACCCATGAGTCGCCAGGAGGTCTCATTGCATATATCCTCTCATTGTTTTACAAATTCTTCATCATTAATCACAAATGCTGGTGTGACCTTAATTCTTAAGCCTCTGGGAATGAGTTTCTTTTCAATATAATTTTGCAGAAAAGGTTTTGTCCACCAAATGCGAGTATGCTTAAATAACAATTTCTTAATTTGTTTAGAGAAAGAGTCATTATTTTGTGCATAATTACTGCTATTGGCCGTGTCCACATTGCCAAATACATTGTTTACCTGCCCCTGCCAAGAGGCTTCCCTGGTCTTATAGTCCATGTCAAATTGCAGAGAGGGAAAAATACCTGTGCGGAACACAGCAAAAATTGTAAAAACCAAATTGAATTGAAACACAATACAGTGTGGAAATATATAATAAATTAAATAATAAAATAAAATACTCAAAAATAAATCCACACCAACCAATTGAATCTCAAAACAAAAAAAGAAGTGGATGGCATAGACCAGCCAAATGAGAAAACATAACCCTTAGTGCAATAAGAACAGGGGAAGGAAGAAAAGGCTTCACCCAGGCAGTGGGGGTAAAATATAAAATTTTATTAAGTATAAGCATTAAAATATAACACAAGCATCAATTAAGATAAAAAGGAAGCCAAAGCCCCACACAGCGTAATCCAATACCCTGGTGTATAATAAGAATCAATCAGGTCAATAATAAAATATGTCAAAAGGTATGCAAAAAACGGACTAAACAATATTACAGTAAAGTATATATACACGTGCATTCAAAAGAGGATATGTATATATATAATTGTGCTAAATAAAATACATAAAGCAGTGTATCCACACAATTATGTGTATATGCCCTTTTACAATGTGCCTTTACATATATGCATATCGCTAATAAAATTATAATGTGTAGCAAAAAATAGTGCAGACATAAATAAAATACAATGTTGCCAAAAGAAACAACCACAATATGCGCACCAAATGAAATATGCTTATATGTCGATAATAGAAATATAATGTGTAGCAAAGAACAGTGCAGACATAAATAAAATACAATGTAGCCAAAAGAAACTACCACAATGTGCACACCAAATGAATTGTGCTTATATAAGAACCATCACCATAACTGCATGTCCATGAAAATAAGCATACAACCTGAAATACCAGGGGAGGAAATCGCTGGTGGTGACCAGGCAGCCTAGAACGCGCCCCGACGCGCGTTTCGGAAAGGTTATTCCTTCGTCAGGGGGATGAAAAATAGTGGCGTGTCAAACCTTAAATACAACGCCGCCATGTGTGTAATCAAGCCGCGCATGCGCAGAAAAGATCGTCGCAGCAATCGGACGTCACAGGGTAAGTAACGAAAAACATCACAGGTCATGTGACCTTCCTCTTGTATGACCGAACCCGATAGAATAGCGCATGCGCAGTGTCTCCGAATCGAGACTACACGATCGACTCGTGTCCCATATATTTTTGTAAACTCACTGGTAAGTAAGAAGGTAAAAAACATTAATCCTCACAATGCAGTTGTGGCGAATAACCGCCCAATAACTGCACAATCTAAACAGAGGGAGACAAATACCAATGTCACAATGAACCAGAAAACACACGTATATAACGGCATATACAGGTAAAGGCAGCATATGTACCAATGCAGCAAATTGCACCAACTTGATGTTAATGCACATTATATATCTTCAATAAAAGATGAAGAAAAAGATAAACCTAACCCAATCAATCATATGGACCCCATAAACACATCTGTTGTGATTGAATATACAAGGACAAAAAAACATATACTAAATGAAAATAAAAATAAAAAATTATAATAATAATAATTGGCCACTTGTGTATAGCGGCGCATGTAGAGAGCTAATGAGTGTCCATCACATGGCAAAAGACGTCAAGGGTCCGGACACTGGGGTCATGACACTGATAGACACCCTTACCATGCGATTGAAACAGTCATTGCAATCCACATGCGCACAACACAGTGAACTGAAAAAGTAAAAACGAACAAAACAAGAAAAAAATAATAAAAATAATCAAAATTTTCAACCACAATTGATGTAGGAAACAACTCTTCATGGATATGAACTTATGTCCATATATTAATGTGGAGCTCAAATCGATGGTATGTTGATTGAAGAAAAATTCAGGTCATCACATCACATCTTGATTAACAAAATATCCAAACATAGAATCAAATATTATATGAATAAATCACATCTTGATTGAAGAGATACACGTTCAAATCTATTGTGCATCGATAAAGATATTGTCGACGAGCCTCTAAACACTAAAAAATAAAATAAAATTAAAAGATCATAAAAAAGATGCAAACGACAAATTCTCATTGAGGCCAGATGGCGAGACCGTATTGAGGGTCCAAATCCATCTGGCCTCCAATTGAGCCAATCTCTTACTGAAATTACCACCCCTCGCATTTAAGGTAAGCAGATCAATACCAGAGACTTTAAAGCCAGTCGAGTCGCAATTGTGGAACAATTTGAAATGTCTCGGGATTGTTTTCAAGGATGAGATGTCAGACACATCTTTGGCTGCTTTTATCCCCAATACATGTTCACGTACCCTCACCTTTAGCTGTCTAGTGGTAAGTCCAACATAGGTGAGGGCACATGGACACGTTGCAGCATAAATGACACATGTAGAATTACACGAGATATTGTGTCTAATATCAAACTCGCGCGTACCGTTGGAATTGGCAAACTTCTGTGTTCTACTCACATTAGGGCACGCCACGCAGGAGCCACATGGTTTACAACCACCATGTCCCATAGATATGTTCCTTGGTTCATAGTGGCTTCGTACCAATTTATCTTTGATATTCGTAGATCTTTTAAATGT
>JARQOD010000005.1:78009404-78062127 GCA_033576555.1 Oophaga sylvatica
TTATCCTGTCTGTCTTATATGTCTAATCTGTGTATTTAGCTAAGATCAGCCCATATCCCTTTGGTGGTAGTCAGGATCCTTCTTAGGACTGATTACAGGGTTCAGGGTCTGATAGGAGACAGGGTTAGGTTGGAGACTTGGACCTCTGAACCATTATCAGTACCTCCAAGGTGAGGGATTAGTTAGGACCCCAGTTTAGGGTCAGGTTAGATCCCGGTCCACCTCTTTCCTGTTTCAGCTCATCAAGTCCTCAAGATTAACCCTGAGTTCAGCAGATATCGTGTCAGGTAAATCTATTCTATACTTACATGCTGATGTTGCTATACTAGTTGTTGTATAGAGTGTTGTTCCTGTATTAATAGTTTACTGACATTGTATACATATCATTAGACAGCGTGACATTTTCACTGGCCATAAAAATTATCTCCAGTTACCATGGATCCAGTAGCCCAGCTGTCTCTGCAGTTGCAGGGATTATCCATGGAGCTGACGGACATTAAGTCCAAAGTTTTGTCTCTCCCTGGAGCAAACCAGAGTTGAACCTAAGGTTGCTCTCCCGGACAGGTTCACTGGTGGGCGAGACAAATTTTTCACCTTCCGGGAGGCATGTAAATTGTATTTTCGGCTTCGGCCTCGATCATCAGGGAGTGAGGAGCAGAGAGTGGGAATTGTTATCTCACTTCTGCAAGGGGACCCTCAATCCTGGGCATTTTCCCTTCCTCCGGGATCCCCGGCTCTACTGTCTGTAGATCAATTTTTTACTGCCCTGGGATTGGTATATGATGACCCAGATCGGGTCTCTCTTGCTGAGACAAAATTACGTAAGATACAGCAGGGAGATCGTCCGGCAGAGGAATTTGCTTCTGAGTTTCGTAGATGGGCCACAGATACTCAGTGGAATGACCCAGCTCTTAGGAGCCAGTTTTGTCATGGGCTTTCTGATAAATTAAAAGACGTTTTGGCTCAGTATGAGTCTCCTCCTTCTCTGGAGGCTGCTATGGCCTTAGCTATCCGTACTGATAGACGGCTTCGGGAGAGGGGTGAGGTAACCCCACTCCCTGTTGTTTCTCCACCTACCACCAAAGTCCCTTATGTTGAGGTTCCCCTTGTCTGTTCGGATGAGCCTATGCAGTTGGGAGGGACATCATTTCGTAGGAGGGGATTGGCGGTACGCCGCAGGACTAGAAGATGTTTTTTCTGCGGGAAAGAGGGACATTTTGTTGGAGAATGTCCATCCCGTGCCTTGTTGAGCCAAAAGTCGCCGGAAAACTGTTAATCCCAGGTTGTGTGGTGGACGACAACCTGGGAGTATGTATTTCATCCGCCAGTTCTTCTCAGTTCCTTGTACCAGTGGAGGTGGTAGTTGGTACGAGAGTGGAGAGATTGTCTGTTCTTCTTGATAGTGGTTCCGGGGCTAATCTGGTTGACGCTCAGTTTGCTCAGGCTCAAGGTATGCATCTGAGTGTATTGGTCAAACCGATCCCTATATTCTCCATTGACGCCAGGCCTCTCGGCCAAGGTAGCTTTGTTCATGAGGTTCATAACATTGACCTTCGGGTAGGGGCAATACATAGGGAACAATTATCTTGTTATGTGTTGGAGGGTCTACCTACTCCCATTGTGTTGGGACTTCCTTAGTTGATTAAACATAACCCTGTGATTAATTGGCAGTCCAGAGAAATAAGCCAATGGGGTGAGTTTTGCAAAAGCAACTGCATAAACACAGTCATCAGTGCGGTCGTGCCTAGTACATTGCCTCCTTTTTTGGAGGATTTTGGGGATGTTTTCTCTGAGGAGGGGTGTCAGGAGTTGCCTCCTCATCGCGTGTATGACTGCTCTATTAATCTCCTTCCTGATGCTAAGTTGCCTAAAGCTAGGTTGTATAATCTTTCTGGTCCTGAGAGGCAGGCTATGAAAGATTATATTTCTGAAAGTCTGGCCAAAGGGCATATTAGACCTTCATCTTCCCCAGTAGCCGCGGGGTTCTTCTTTGTGAAGAAGAAAGATGGAGGCCTACGCCCTTGCTTGGATTTCCGCGAACTTAATCGGATTACTGTTCGAGATCCGTATCCACTCCCTCTTATTCCTGATCTCTTCAATCAAATTGTTGGCGCCAAATGGTTTTCTAAATTGGATCTCAGGGGGGCGTATAATCTGATTAGGATAAAAGAGGGGGATGAGTGGAAAACGGCGTTTAACACGCCGGAGGGACATTATGAGAACCTAGTCATGCCTTTTGGTCTGACTACTGCACCAGCAGTATTCCAACATTTTGTTAATGACATTTTTCGTCACCTTGTGGGGCTGTTTGTGGTTGTATATTTGGACGACATTTTAATTTACTCGCCAGATCTTGTGTCTCATCAGGAGCATGTGAGACAGGTGTTGCAGATCTTGCGAGACAATAAATTATACGCCAAACTGGAGAAGTGTGTATTTGCCGTACAGGAACTTCAGTTTTTGGGTTTTTTGGTGTCAGCCTCCGGTTTCCGTATGGACCCTGAAAAGGTGAGAGCAGTGCTTGAATGGGATCAGCCAGGGGATCTTAAGGCTCTGCAGCGTTTTTTGGGGTTTGCTAACTACTACCGGAAATTTATTTGTAATTTCTCATCTGTCGTCAAACCTCTCACTGACATGACAAGAAAAGGGACAGATTTTTCTAAATGGTCGGACAAAGCTTGCCAAGCCTTTTCCTCTTTGAAGAAATGTTTTGCTTCGGCACCCGTTCTCATCCAACCAGATGCATCTCAGCCGTTCATTGTGGAGGTGGATGCGTCTGACGTAGGGGTGGGTGCTATATTGTCCCAGGGTCCGTCCCCTGGTAAATGGCATCCGTGCGCTTTCTTTTCTAAGAAATTGTCGTCCGCCGAAAGGAATTATGATATCGGCAATAGGGAACTTTTGGCCATTAAGTTAGCTTTTGAAGAATGGCGTCACTTTTTGGAGGGGGCAGTCCACCCGGTTACCGTTATTACTGATCACAAGAACCTGTTGTATTTGGAATCCGCTAAGCGTCTGAATTCCAGACAAGCTCGATGGTCGTTGTTTTTTACCAGGTTTAATTTTGTCGTCACTTATCGCCCGGGGTCTAAGAATGTAAAGGCTGATGCCTTGTCTCGCAGTTTCCCAGGGGCCGGGAAAACGGATGACCCGAGTCCTATCCTTCAGGAGGGGGTGGTAGTGTCGGCTGTATTTTCTGAGCTTGAGGAGGAGGTGTTAGAGGCTCAGGGGGACGCCCCTGCAGGACCTCCAGGGAGACTGTTTGTCCCAAATCTGTTGAGACAAAAGGTTATTGAGGCACATCATAATTCTGCTCTAGCAGGACATCCAGGGAGTAAGGCTACTTTAGATCTCCTTTCTCGCCGGTTTTGGTGGCCTAATGCTAATAAAGATGTTATAACTTTTGTCGCGTCATGTGGGGTGTGTGCTCGCTCTAAAACCCCTCATACCCGTCCGTCTGGGACCCTTTTACCCTTGAAACTTCCGGAGCGTCCATGGACTCATTTATCTATGGACTTCATTACGGACCTTCCTCCGTCGTCAGGGAATACTGTCATACTGGTGGTTGTTGACAGGTTCAGTAAGATGGCACATTTCGTTGCTCTTCCTGCACTCCCTAATGCTAAAACTCTGGCGCAGGTGTTCATTAGGGAGATCGTTAGACTTCATGGGTTGCCTTCTGATGTGGTGTCAGATAGGGGGTCTCAGTTTGTGTCCAAATTTTGGAGGGCATTTTGTTTACGTCGGGGGATGCAATTGTCATTTTCCTCGGCTTTTCATCCGCAGACCAATGGTCAGACAGAGCGTCTGAATCAGAGCTTAGAGACATATCTCCGGTGTTTTGTCTCAGAGAACCAAGAGGACTGGTCTTCTTTCTTGCCTCTGGCAGAGTTCGCTCTTAACAACAGGCGGAGCGAGTCCACTGGTAAGTCCCCGTTTTTTGGGGCATATGGTTTCCATCCCCAGTTTTGTACTTTCAATGGGGGGGGCCCTTCTGGGGTTCCTGAGGAGGAGCGTTTCTCGTCGTCACTTGCTTCTGTGTGGAGAGGTGTATTGAATAATCTGAGTGCGATGGGGAACCGTTACAAACGTATGGCTGATAGGAGGAGAGTTTCTGGTCCAGATCTGAATGTGAACGATCTGGTATGGTTGTCTACCAGGAATATAAAACTTAAAGTGCCCTCCTGGAAACTGGGTCCCAGATTCATCGGGCCGTACAGGATCAGTTCCATAATTAATCCTGTGGCATTTCGTCTGGACCTCCCTCCTACGTTTAAAATTCATAATGTGTTCCACAAGTCATTACTTAAAAGGTATGTGGCACCAGTCATACCGTCAGCTCTACCTCCTCCTCCTGTGTTGGTCAATGGTAACTTGGAATTTCAAGTATCAAAGATCATTGACTCACGTCTGAATCGCCGGTCCCTTCAGTACTTGGTGCATTGGAAGGGGTATGGTCCAGAGGAGAGGACGTGGGTCCCTGCGTCTGATGTTAACGCAGATCGTTTGGTTCGGACCTTCCACAGAACTCACCCGGGCAGGCCTGGCCCTGAGGGTCCGGAGGCCCCTCGTAGAAGGGGGGGTACTGTCATGTGTGCATTGCCACGAAGATCGTCGCGGTTGCACATTTTGACTTCTCACAGCTGAGCTGCTGTTTCTTTGTGTTTGGCAGCTAGGGAGTTAATTCTGTCTGTGCTCGGTTCTGGGACTGGGTGCAGTTTCTCCCGGCTGCAATTGATTATTTGTTGATTGGTTTCCTTTAAATTCCTGGTTGTCTGCTTGGGGAGTTGCCAGTGAAACCTTCATGCAGACCACAGATAGGAATGAATCTGTATAGACTTTAGTTGTGAGCTCCTTAGTTGTTCTAAGCTCAACTTGGTTAGCGTTTATTTCCCAGACCATTTATTTTCCTTTGGTGTTTGAGTGTGTATGCAAGCGAGTGTTATCCTGTCTGTCTTATATGTCTAATCTGTGTATTTAGCTAAGATCAGCCCATATCCCTTTGGTGGTAGTCAGGATCCTTCTTAGGACTGATTACAGGGTTCAGGGTCTGATAGGAGACAGGGTTAGGTTGGAGACTTGGACCTCTGAACCATTATCAGTACCTCCAAGGTGAGGGATTAGTTAGGACCCCAGTTTAGGGTCAGGTTAGATCCCGGTCCACCTCTTTCCTGTTTCAGCTCATCAAGTCCTCAAGATTAACCCTGAGTTCAGCAGATATCGTGTCAGGTAAATCTATTCTATACTTACATGCTGATGTTGCTATACTAGTTGTTGTATAGAGTGTTGTTCCTGTATTAATAGTTTACTGACATTGTATACATATCATTAGACAGCGTGACAATGGTTTAACAATAACAGAGAAATTACCAATAAATTTACGATAAAAATTGGCAAAACCAAGAATCTCTGAAGAGCCTTTAATGAAGTAGGTTGGACCCAATCACAGATGGCCTGAACCTTGACCGGGTCCATTGCAGTAACAGATGGAGACAAAATGAATCCCAGAAATGAGATCCTCTGTACGCCAAAAAGACACTTTGATCCCTTCACATACAGAGCATTCTCTCTCAAAATCTGGAACACAGTCCGAACATGTTTCACATGAGAGTCCCAGTCATTGGAAAAAATCAAGATATCATCCAAATAAACAATCAGAAATTTATCCACAAAATCCCTGAAAATGTAATTCATGAAGGACTGGAAGACGGAAGGAGCATTAGTGAGCCCAAAGGGCATCACTAGGTACTCAAAATGCCCCTCTGGGGTATTAAACGCCGTCTTCCATTCATCCCCATGCTTAATGCGAATAAGGTTATACGCCCCCCTGAGGTCAAGCTTGGTAAACCAAGTAGCACTTTTCACTCTCGAAAACAGGTCAGAAATCAAGGGTAACGGATATTGATATTTCACAGTGATATTGTTCAAAAGACGATAATCAATACACGGCCTTAATGAACCATCCTTTTTGGCCACAAAGAAAAAACCGGCACCCAAGGGTGAAGAGGATGGTCTGATATGACCCTTTTCCAATGACTCCTTGATATAAGACCGCATAGCGTCATGTTCAGGTACAGACAAGTTAAAAAGGCGACCTTTAGGAAATTTACTACCAGGCACTAATTCAATAGCGCAGTCATAGCTCCTATGGGGGGGGGGCAAGGATGCAGATTTACTTTCGCTAAACACATCAGAAAAATCAGTCAAAAAGTCAGGCACATCTTGAGCCTGGGAGAGAGACAGAAAAAACAGGAGTATTGGCATTAACACATTGGCAGCCCCAACTGGTTACAGACACAGATTTCCAATCCAAAACAGGATTATGAGACTGCAACCAAGGGAAACCTAGTACAATAATGTCATGCAGATTATACAGCACCAAAAATTTGCAACTCTCCTGATGATCAGGTTCAACCCTCATTATCACCTGAGTACAGAACTGGGGTTTATTCTCAGCCAAAGGGGTAGAATCAATCCCCAGTAGGGGAATAGACTTCCGCAGGGGTATCAAGGGAAACCCACAACGTTTAGCAAAATCAAAATCCATCAGGTTAATAGCTGCTCCCGAATCAACAAAAGCCTGAGCAGAAAATGTGGACAGGGAGCAAATCAGGGTAACAGTCAACAGAAATTTAGTCTGAACACTACCCAAGACAACTGAGCGTGCAAAACGTCTTCCCCGCTTAGGGCAGACTGAAATAGCATGAGAGGCATCACCACAGTAGAAACATAACCCATTGCGTTTTCGAAACTCATGACGCTGTGCCCCAGAAGCCACTCCATCACACTGCATGGGTTCAGAGCTGGTTCACAAGGCAACACCATTCCACGCATACCTCTACGCTCACGCAAACGTCTGTCAATTTGAATCGCCAATGACATAGAATCATTGAGACCAGAGGGAGCAGGGAAACCCACCATAACATCTTTTACATTCTCTGACAGACCCTTCCGAAAAAGGGCTGCCAAAGCATCATCATTCCATTTGGTAAGAACTGCCCACTTTTGGAATTTCTGACAGTACAACTCAGCGTCCTCAATCCCCTGATTTAATGCCAACAAGGTTTTTTCAGCTTGATCAGTGACATTAGGTTCATTGTACAATAACCCCAGTGCCAGAAAAAATGCATCAACATTACTTAAAACAGGGTCCCCAGGTGTCAGGGAAAAAGCCCAATCCTGAGGATCGCCGCGCAGGAGAGAGATGACAATTTGAACCTGCTGTGCTGCGTTCCCTGAGGACTTAGGTTTTAAGGCAATAAACAACTTAAAGTTATTTTTGAAATTCAGAAATTTAGCTCGATCCCCCAAAAACAAATCTGGCATGGGGATCCTAGTTCCACAACCGGCAACCCTGCAAGATAGGTAGCAATACTCCGAACTTCAGTGGCAAGCTGATCCACACGGCCAGACAACTGTGCAAACTCCATTGAGAGAAAAAAAAATCCTCCTCAGCACCCAGAGAAAAAGAGGGAAAAAAAATGCAACAAACAGAGGAAAAAAAAAAAAATCTCTGACAACTCTGACAACTTTTTTCTTTCCACACTATTTTTCCCTTCTGTGAGTACCATATAATTTTCAGTCTTGGGCCGGTGATACTGTTGTGTTTTGGCAGCTGAGGAGAGCAGGCAAAAACGGCAATATACCAGAGAGGTTGGAATCTACTGGATTGCAGTACCCTGACTAACCACCACAACTAAAGGCAGCCGTGGAGCTTTCCTACGTTGGTCCTAGACGCCTCGTCACAGCCTGAGAGGCTAACTACACCTAAAGGTAGAAAGAGGAAAGCTATCTGCCCCGGAGCAGATCCCCAAAGAAAATAGGAAGCCCCCAAACATGTAATGGTGGTTAGACAAGAAGAAATACAGACACAGACAGAAAATAGTATGAGCAAACGCTGGGGCCCAATCTGCCTTGACAGAAAAGGATAGGAAGGATACTTACTGCAATCCAAAAAAACCCTAAAAAAAACAAACGCTACTAATTGCAAAAACACCTGAGATCACACGACCTCTACCACCTAAATTAGTTCTCTGGTGTAAAGCCCCCGTCTCACATAGCGATATCGCTAGCGAGATCGCTGCTGAGTCACAAGTTTTGTGATGCAGCAGCGAGCTCACCAGCGATATCGCTGTGTGTGACATTCAGCGACGATCAGCCCCCATGCCGGGTATCGCTGATCGTCGCTGAAAGGCCAGGACATTTTTTTGATCACTGGTCTCCCGCTGATAGGCACGCATCACTGCGTGTGACATGCGGGAGACCAGCGATCTGCTGGTAACCAAGGTACACAGCGGGTTTCCAGGCGCGGGGCTGTGCCTAAAAACCCGCTGTGTACCTTGGATACCAGCTCCCTGAGACAGGGAGCTGGTAACCAAGGTACACAGCGGGTTTCCAGGCACCGCGCAGCGCCTGGAAACCCGATGTGTACCTTGGTTACCAGCTCCCTGCATCAGGGCACTGGTATCCAAGGTACACTGCGGGTAACTAAGCGATGTTATCCTCAGTGTCGCTTGTACTGATCGCTGCCTGAGCTGCCTGTTTGGCAGCTCAGCAGCGATAATGTAGCGATACACCAGCGATCCTGATCGTTGTCGGGATAGCTGGTGTATCGCTATGTGAGACCCAGCCTTAACAAAACTAAGCCGCAGTCACAGAAAAAAAAACTGGAAAAGGCAAATGAACAAACAACAGTGGCTCCAGAGGAACCGAGAGGAGACCAAGCCCCCCGGGGAGGGGAACCTGGCCAACCTCACAGAAATGCAGAGAAATATGCAAATGGCAAGCACAAAAACAAAAAACAGAAAATATCTTATCTGAGAGCAGGAGAAGAGGCAAGACTCAGCAAGCTTCCAAGTGAACCAGGAAACAACGTTGAGACAAGAACAATTGATCACCGGCAACCATGATGGGAAACCTCCCTTATATCCAGCCAGTCCGTGATTCCTGATTGCCAATCCTCATTGAATGGTTCAGTACTGTTTGTAACCACCAGAGGGAGCTTCTGCTCAGAATTAACTTCTAAAACATTCATAACACTGCCCCATCTGGCTCCATCATATCCATCCTGCCCCATCTGTCTCCAATCCTACCCCAGTGTCTCAAATCCTGCCCCCAGTGTCTCCAGTCATGCCCCGTGTCTCCAGTCATGCCCCGTATCTCCATTCTGCCCCTGTGTCTCGCATTCTGCCCCGTGTCCAGCATTCTGCCCCCATGTCCAGCATTCTGCCCCCTGTGTCTCGCATTCTGACTCTTGTCCAGCATTCTGCCCCCCGTGTCCAGCATTCTGCCACCGTGTCCAGCATTCTGCCACCGTGTCCAGCATTCTGCCCCGGGGCCAGCATTTTGCCCCCAGTGTCCAGCATTCTGCCCTCCGTGTCCAGCATTCTGCCCCCGTGCCCAGCATTCTGCCCCCCGTGTCCAGCATTCTGCCCCAATGTCCAGCACTCTGCCCCCCGTGTCCAGCATTCTGCCCCCCGTGTCCAGCATTCTGTCCCAATGTCCAGCATTCTGTCCCCCTGTGTCCAGCATTCTGCCTCCCCTGTGTCCAGCATTCTGCCTCCCCTGTGTCCAGCATTCTGCCCCTTGTCCAGCATTCTGTCCCCCCGTGTCCAGCATTCTGTCCCAATGTCCAGCATTCTGTCCCCCCGTGTCCAGCATTCTGTCCCCCCGTGTCCAGCATTCTGTCCCAATGTCCAGCATTCTGCCCCCCGTGTCCAGCATTCTGCCCCCCGTGTACAGCATTCTCCCCGTGTCCAGAATTCTACCCCCCATGTCTAGCATTCTGCCCCCCCCCGTGTCCAGCATTCTGCCCCCATGTCCATTCTGCCCCCATGTCTCACAGTCTGCCCGGGCCCCCAGGATCGCCGCTCTCAATAAAAAAAAAAACAAGTTCTTCTTACCTGGCCGCGCTCCTGCGGTGAAACTCCCTCCATGCAGCTGAAGCGCGCACTCGCTGGCGACTGACAATGATGTCAGACGCTGGTGACTGTGTGCCGATGTCAGCTGCTGGCCTGTGATTGGCTGGCAGCTGGTAACTATTGCTGTGCAGAAAGCCGGTGGCTTTCTGTATCGCAATATATTGCAACTGAATTTGCTTCCTCAGATGCACATTTAGATGAAAACTGCGGACCAGGAAACCGGATTGCGGCACCGCTTCTTGACTGTTCGGGCAACTGCCTGCTATTTTTACAAGCAGTGTCACTGAACCGGTGAGAGCCCCCTGAATCCCACCACTGCAGCTAGTGTCCCAGCAGGGTATGTTCCCACGGTCAGTAAGTGCTGCGGGTTGAACGCTCCGTACATCCGCAACGTGCAACGCGCAGCATCCAGATGTTACAGCATAGCGGATGGGATTTCAAGAAATCCTGTCTCCACTCTGCGTGCTCCGACGCCCGCGGCTTCCCTGCGTATATGCACATGTGGCGCGTCTTTCAGACCTCAGTATGTCTATTTATCTTTCAGAGAAACGAGTCTCCGCAAGGTAAATATCACCAGTGCAATGTATAGGACGCAGTGATTCCGTACGGTTCAATGAACACATGAGGAATCACCTGCGTTCAAAAAGCTGGCAGCGCTTTGGATGGAGCGGACATATGCTGCGCCCAAAGCGTTGACCAGGGCCGGCTCCAGGTTTTTATGGGCTCCGGGCGAAAGAGCCTCAGTGAGCCCCTTTAACACAGAGCATGATTCATGATGCACAGATACAGCAGAGAAATATGGGTACAGTACAATGCCAAATACTTCACTTCTTCCATTACATGAGTGATATCTATTGTAAATTGTACAATAGCTCAAAAACCGCCAAATCCTCACAGCGCACAGAACAGACTGGACAGTACAGTCCTCCATACAATATTATGGGCACCACAGTCTCCCCCTCATCACCCATATAATACCCCATGCAGGATGTCACCCCCCATATAATGCTCCATACAGAATACTGGACCCAAAATAATGCTCCATACAGAATACTGGACCCAAAATAATGCTCCATACAGAATACTGGACCCAATATAATGCTCCATACAGGATACTGGTCCCCATATAATGCTCCATACAGGATACTGGTCCCCATATAATGCTCCATACAAAATATGGAGCTCTCCTCTGCGCTGTACTGCGTTCTGCACTGTTACGGCTCAGGAAAGGGCGCTGTGGAAAAGACTCCCCTGCCCATTATCATCAATGCCTGCCCATTATCATCATCTTCTCCCCATCATCATCAATGCCTCCCCATTATCAGCAATGCCTGCCCATCATCATCTTCTCCCCATCATCAATGCCTGCCCATTATCATCAATGCCTGCCCATTATCATCATCTTCTCCCCATCATCATCAATGCCTCCCCATTATCAGCAATGCCTGCCCATCATCATCTTCTCCCCATCATCAATGCCTGCCCATTATCATCATCTTCTCCCCATCATCATCATCAATGCCTCCCCATTATCAGCAATGCCTGCCCATCATCATTTCATCATCAATCTCCCATCATCAATGCCTGCCCATTATCATCATCTTCTCCCCATCATCATCAATGCCTCCCCATTATCAGCAATGCCTGCCCATCATCATCTTCTCCCCATCATCAATGCCTGCCCATTATCATCAATGCCTGCCCATTATCATCATCTTCTCCCCATCATCATCAATTCCCAAACATCAATGCCTGCCCATTATCATCATCTCTCTCCCCATCATCATCAATGCCTCCCCATTATCATCAATGCCTGCCCATCATCATCTTCTCCCCATCATCAATGCCTGCCCATTATCATCAATGCCTGCCCATTATCATCATCTTCTCTCCATCATCATCAATGCCTCCCCATTATCAGCAATGCCTCCCCATTATCAGCAATGCCTGCCCATCATCACACACAGACAGCACCACAGCACACAAGCACTCTCTCACATACACACACACACACACACACACACACAAAGCACCGCACTACATACACACAGACACACACAGAGACACACACACATACGTCTTACCTGTCCAGCGTCCGCGCTCTCTGCCACAGCCGGCCGCTGAATGATGACGTCATTCAGCGGCGCTGCTGTGAGAGGAAGCGCCGGCGCCCCCTGGAGCCCGGAGCTGCGGCAGCGGAGGCACGGGAGAGGTAAGTATTGTGCCTGCTGATGCCGGGGCCCTGAGCAAGCGGGGGGGGCCCAGTGGCGGCGCTGACACCGCTCTCCTCCGCTAACGGGCGCGGGGGTGCCAGATGGCGAGTGGGCCCCCCCGCCTGCTCAGGGCCCCGGCACTTGCCCGGGTGTGCCGGGTGCTGACGCCGGCCCTGGCGTTGACAATACTGACCATGGGAACATACATACCCATATATATACAGTATATATAGCTATATATCTATCTATATATATCTACATCTATCTATATCTATCTATATCATCTTCTCACCTGTGTCTTGCCTCTCTCTTGTGTTTTCTGTCTTCTTTCATCTTTTCTCTCTCCCACTCTTGTTTTTCTTTCCTTTTTGCCTCCTTCTCCCTGCTTGTCTGTGGCTCCACCCCCGACATTTAGCCCCGCCCCTCCATGGCTCTCCACAGTCTGACAGCTGTGACGCTGCTGGATGGGAGGGATCCGATGCTCTGCTGCTGACTACCGGTGCGGGGGTAGGGGCGGTGAGTGGTGTCACAGTGTGTGACTGCGCCCCTGCTACACTGCAGCCGGCAACTCTCTGCACGGCCGCGCGCACAACCCGCACTCTGCTCCTCACTATGCAGAGAAGGGAAGGAGCAGAGAACGAGTGTGCGCGGCCGCGATGGTACCCGACGTTTCAGCACGCCGGCTTAGTACCAGGTGAGCAGAAGTGAGGGGCCCACTCCGGACCCCTCTCTGTTCACCGGGCCACATACGCCAGTAAGGGCAGTAATGCCCTGATGGCGGCCCTGCGTACGCCCATGGCAGCTTGCGGAACTACCGTGGTGGTAGGTGAAGCAGCTGCAGCAGGGACGGGCCCCCTTCTGGCCCAGGCCCTGTGGCAGCTGCTTCCCCTGCTTCCACGATAGTTCCGCCCCTGACCCCACGTCTGCCTTACTACAGGTTCAATCACGGACTCCTCCCCTTCACTCCGCTTCTAGGCCTTTTATAATTAACTGTGCCACAGCTATCACCTCACCTGGTGACTCCTCCAATCTCTTCCCTAAGGGAACATGCACTTCACTCTTCAGTTCCTACTAATGTAATTCTCTCTGCTTTCTCATTTCCTATCACCTTTGATCAGCAGGTGGCTGTGTTCACTTGCAGTCACTCAGTTAGGGATTATGGGTCTGAATGTGACTGTGTGAAGTGCATACAATCTTCCTCTGGTATGCTTTCAATTTACTCAACTTTCCCTGGCATCTGACTGTGTGAAGTGCATACAATCGCCCTCTGGTATGCTTTTCTTACCTATCATTTCTTTTGCCATGATCTGTTTCATTCCTCTTGATTTAGTATTCTAGCATATCATATCTTTGAGTGGTCACTCCAACCCCTCCCCCCCTTTTATGACCTTTGTCTAACTCTGTGCATCTGGTCTGACCATTCCCACCCACCTCCCCACTCACACCTGATTGCCTTTAGTTGAAGATATATTAAGACCCATATGTCTGATCCAGACGTTAGTCTGATCCATGCAACTTTCAAAGTACATCTTTTTAAGTACAATATTTTAAATTAGACTTGAATTGGACTGGAATTGACTGTAAGGTAATGGAATAGAAAACCACTACAATGTTTCAGTTTCTTTTCACTTTCACCCCCATACTATTTTATTTCTTACTATCTCCTGTAATCCCTCCACCTAGTAATGAACTAGTCATATCTTCCTCCATCCTCCCCAGCCATCTCACCTCCTCCTCACAACTGTTCCTCCACAAACAATCCTTTTTCTCCAGACACACACGGCCGCATCATGCCTATCCTGCTCCCACCTTCTAACGCTCTGTCTGCTACTCCTCATTGGTGGTGACGTATCCCCAAATCCTGACCCTCCTCAACACATCCCCACACTCATTTCTAACACCCCGCCTCAATCCTCTACAAGTTTTCGCAACCTTGATAACTTCATACCCATTCATCCAGCCCCCACTCACCCGGTCCCCCAACCTGGAGCACTATGGAACGCGCACTCTGTCTGCAACAAACTGTTGTATATCCATGACCTTTTTATCAATAACAAACTCTCCTTCCTTGGCATCAATGACACCACCGCAGACCCGACAAGGGATTCCTTGCAGCTCCCACTGAACCACCGATGCTTAACCAAGCGCACTGAATCACCAATATCTCCCTAAGCATACGGGATTACATGTTGAAACAAGACATACCGCCTACTATGATTATTGAAAATAAGCACTTGACTTATGCAACTCTGATACGCCTATATCTAAAGGCGACTTTTTGATAAAGGCCACTGCGTTGGCCGAAACGTCAGTCAGTCGTCTCATAGCTTTTCTTTTTTTCACATCAAGTGTTTAATAAAATTTTCAATTCAGCATGACATATGCCCTTAAACGTGTGCAGTGATTCTTCATATATCTTGGCATCAATGAAACCTGGCTCACCCCCTCTGACTCAGCTCTCTCCCTCTCCAGCTGCACATTCTTATGGTGGATGCAATCTCTCTCACACCCTTTGCCCCAGCAACAAACGTGGTGGAGGAGTTGGCTTGCTCTTGTCCGATATCTGCTCCTTTACCCCAATTCCACTATCACCCTCTGCTACTCTTCCCTCGTTTGAGGTGCACTCCGTCCGCATCTACTCCTCCTCCAACCTCCAGCTGGCTGTCATCTACTGCCCCCAGAACTAGCCATCTCCACCTTCGTCGACCACTTCACCTGGCTACTTCATTTCCTTTCAGCTGATATCCCGACTATCATCATGTGTGGCTTCAACATCCCCATCAACACTTCTACCTCAGCTGCCTCTAAACTTTTATCATTTACTGCCTCCTTTGGCCTCACTCAATGGTCCTCCGCGGGCACTCACAAAGAAGGCCACACGCTGGACCTTATCTTCACCCGCCTCTGTTCCCTTACTACTCTCACTAATTTACCCCTCCCCTGGTCTGACTACTACCTACTGACATTCTCTTCCTCTCCTCTCCTATTGCACAACCCCCACTCCATAAACTCACTCACCCTCGCAGAAATCTCAAATACCTCAATTTACACTCACTCTCTGTGTCCCTTCTCCCTCTTACAGGCATAGCTTCCTTACATGACACAGATGCTGCTGTCACTTTTTATAACACCACAATAACAGCAACACTCGATTTAACCGCCCCCCTCATGCACACCAAAACTCGTACAATCAACAGACAACCCTGGCTGACCAGCCTGACCAAAGAACTGAGATGGGCATCCTGGGATGCTGAGCAGAGATGGAAGAGATCCAGTTCTGCCAAGCACTTTTTCACATACAAGCAGTCCCTTGCCAACTTCAGCTTCACAACCCTAAACAGCTTTTCAACACTTTCAATTCTCTACTCCGTTCCCGAGCACCGCCTCCCTCTCCTCTCAATTCTGCTGAAGACTTTGCCTCTTTCTTTAAGCAGAAGATCGATAACATAAGAGAAAGCTTTGGCCCGCAGCCCCCAATGCCCCTCATCTTAACTGCTCAGACCTGTTCTTCCAAAACCAGCTTCTCCACCATGACAGATCAGCTCTCCACCCTGCTTTCAAGATCACATCTCAACACTTGCACGCTTGACCCACTCCCGTCCCGCCTCATCCCTAACCTCGCCACAGTCTTCATCCCAACCCTAACACATCTCTTCAATCTTTCACTTACAAATGGTGTCTTCCCCTCATCCTTCAAACATGCCTCAATCGCACCCATCCTCAAAAAGCCCTCCCTTGACCCATCCTCTGTCTAGCTATCACCTGATATAACTTCCCCCTTATGCCTCAAAACTGCTGGAACAGCATGCCCATCTTGAACTGTCCCCCCACCTCTCCTCCTGCTCCCTCTTTGACCGGTTACAATCTGGTTTCCGACAGCATCACTCAACTGAAACCGCTCTAACTAAAGTCACAAATGTGCTACTAACCGCCAAGAGCAAGCGACACTACTCTGTCCTCCTCCTCCTGGACCTGTCTTCTGCCTTTGACAGTGTAGACCATTCCCCCTTGTTACAGATTCTCTCATTTCTTGGCACCACAGATTTGGCCCTATCCTGGATCTCGTCATATCTAACAGACCGGTCATTCAGTGTCTCCCTCTCCCACACCACCTCCGCACCTCACCCCCTGTCTGTCGGTGTTCTCCAAGGCTCAGTTCTAGGACCCCTACTCTTCTCCATCTACACCTTCGGCCTGGGACAGCTCATAGAATCCCATGGTTTGCAGTATCATCTCTACGCCGATGACATGCAGATCTATCTATCTGGACCTGACATCACCTCCTTACTGACCAAAATCCCACAATGTATATCTTTCTTTTCTGCTCGCTTTCTAAAACTGAACATAGACAAAACAGAATTCATCATCTTTCCCCATCTCACTCTACCCCTCTACCAGACCTATCCATCAACTTCAATGGCTGCTCACTTTCCCCAGTCCCGCATGCTCGGTGCCTAGGGGTGATCCTCGACTCTCTTTCAAGCCACATATCCAAGCCCTTGCCTCCTCCTGCCTGCCGACTTCAACTCAAAAATATTCCTGGATCCATACATTCCTTGACCAAGAAACTGCAAAAATGCTTGTGCACGCCCTCATCATCTCCCGCCTCGACTATTGCAACCTCCTACTCTCTGGCCTCCCCTCTAGCACTCTGGCACCACTCCAATCTATCCTAAACTCTGCTGCCTGACTAATCCACCTGTCTCCCCATTATTCCCCAGCCTCTTCTCTCTGCCAAGCCTTCACTGGCTTCCTATTGTCCAGAGGCTCCAGTTCAAAACTCTACCTATGACTCACCCATCCACAGCCTGTCTCCTCCATACATCTGTGACATGGTCTCCTGGTATCTACCTACACGCAACCTTTGATCCTCTCAAAATCTCCTTCTCTACTCCCCTCTTATCTCTTCTTCCACAACTGCATACAAGACTTCTCCCGTGCTTCCCCCATACTCTGGAACTCTCTACCCCAACACATCGACGTTCGCCTACCACGAAAAACTTCAAAAAGAACCTGAAGACCCACCTCTTCTGGAAAGCCTACAAACTGCAGTGATCCTCAGTCTACTGAACCGCCGCACGACCAGCTCTACCCTCTCATAGTGTATCCTCACCATCTCCTGTAGACTGTGAGCCCTCTCAAGCAGGGTCCTCTCTCCTTTTGTACTTGTGTGTGCCTTGTATTGCTCATGTTTATTGTACTTGTCTTTGTATGCCCCTTTTTTTACATGTAAAGTGCCATTGAATAAATGGCGCTATAAAAATGAATAATAATAATTGTATGAGTATTCTCACTTGGCCATCTCCTTACACCAATATTGGTGGTTTTGGTCGATGTTAGTCTGAAATGGCAGCTTGTGCTCTGGACTGATAAATTAAAATGTGACATATTTGGCTGTAACAGTAGACTTTTTACCAAAGGGTTAGAGAGCGATACAGTAATGAGTGCTTGCAAGTTTGATTCCACATTTCAGCAAATAGAGTTGGGGATTTGGTCAGCATTAATGGTGTCCTCAATGCTGTGTAATACAGGCAGATACTTATCCATCATGTAATACCATGAGAGAGTCTTGCGACTGGTTCCAAATCTATTCTGCAGCAGAACAATAACCCCAAACATACAGACAATATCATTAAGAACTCCCTTAAGTATAAAGATGCGTGAGGCATGATTAGACCATGTAAGCCCAGACTAGTCTAAAGGAAGCAAACAGTAGAATGACATGCTTTACCACAAAATCCATGCGGCCAGGCTGATCCGGTCTTTTCACGTGACACACCCTGATAAACCAGGTTCTGAGGTTCTGGAGGTCCCTCGTAGAAGGAGGGGTACTGTCACATGTTTACCACAACAGAGAGGAGCCAAAAGACCACAGCATATGATTTCTTTTACTCTTGCACTGACTAGAGGCACTTCATCTTCATATTAAATGGTGCACATTTCTATTAGCAGTGCAGGGGTTAATCTGCTCAGTTGAGAGCTCCTGGAAGCTTTCCTGCTTTAAGGCTCAGCTTTTCACCATTAGCCACTCCCATCACCTATATAATCTGGACCCTGGCTAGCACTCATTGTCAGAGATAGCTTTTGCTGCATTGCTGGAGGTTTTGGGTGGTTATTATTGGAGGAGTTTGGTGGATTTATCTGTGACTGTTGCTAGGTTTTGAGTGTCTTATAATTCCCTTTCTTCTCTTACTTTGGTTTAACCCCATCCTCCACTCACCGATGCATTCCTCTATTGTCTGTGTGAGTATATTTGTATGTTTGGTATTTTTTGTTCTCCCTGTTCGTATTACCTTGTTAGTCTGGTTGGTGTATTACAGTACTCTACTACTCCCCTCTACTCTGGTGGGGGAAGGCTAAAGACTGAGGGCGGATTCAGTGGCGTAGCAACTGTTTGTGGCGCCCGGGGCGGCAAATTTTAGACCACACCCCTAGCCACACCCATTTCACTGGTCACACCCATATCCACGCCCTGACCACACCCACTTAGCACTGCTGATCACACTGTTTCATAAACAATAATTATAAACACATACCTCTCAACCGTCCCGGTTTCAGCGGGACAGTCCCGATTTCGGGACCCTGTCCGCTGTCCCGGCCAGGCGGTTTACTTTCCGCATTAGAATCGTCCCGGGGACCTCCCACACATTCTGGCAGCCACAAGTCACGTTCCATCGCTGACCTCATTTCCCCAGGATGTGGGGATCTCACCAGCTATGAGGCGCTCCATTCAATACCCGGCTCTCACTGAGCGAGACAGGCAGGATCTGGGGATCTCTTCATCTGTTGAACAGATCCCATGTTGAGATCCCCACATGCTGCTTGTCTCGCTCAGTGAGAGTCGGGTATTGTATGCAGTGGTCCGTACAATACCCGGCTCTCACTCCAACAGATCCAGCGGCTTGATGCGTCGCCGTTCTGAAGACTCTCCCGAGAACGAGTTACAGTACCTGCTGCTGTAAGCTGACCGCCGGAAATGAGGTCAGCGGTCATTTCCAGCGTTCAGCTGACTTACAGCACGTCACCTCCGGTGGAACGTGACATGTAGCTGCCAGAACGTGTGGGAGGTCCCCGGGTTTCCGCATGTACGATTCTAATGCGGGAAAGTAAACCTCCCGGCCAGGACAGCGGGACAGGGACCCAGCCCTACACAGATAACTGCATTCGCTCCGTCCCCACGCAGACCCATGCACATAATGGCACCCCTCCTTCCCCCCTGCAGCCCCCAAGCACACAGATCCCGCAAGTAACAGGACCCTTGTACATGCGCGGCTCCGCTCTTTGTGGCCCTGTACACACACGGGTCCGCTCCACACACCTCACACGCACAAGGCTCCGCTCCGTACACCTCGTACACACACGGCTTCGCTCCGTACACCTCGTACACACACGGCTCC
This sequence comes from Oophaga sylvatica, assembly GCA_033576555.1. NCBI lineage: Eukaryota > Metazoa > Chordata > Amphibia > Anura > Dendrobatidae > Oophaga > Oophaga sylvatica. The sequence goes on from JARQOD010000005.1 coordinate 78,028,935, forward strand.
GCTCCGTACACCTCGTACACACACGGCTTCGCTCCGTACACCTCGTACACACACGGCTTTGCTCCGTACACCTCGTACACACACGGTTTCGCTCCGTACACCTCGTACACACACTGCTTTGCTCCGTACACCTCGTACGTACACCTCCGCTCCGTACACCTCGTACACACACGGCTCCGCTCCGTACACCTTGTACACACATGGCTCCGCTCCATACACCTCGTACACACACGGCTCCGCTCCGTACACCTCCGCTCCGTACACCTCCGCTCCGTACACCTCGTACACACACACGGCTCCGCTCCGTACACCTCGTACACACACACGGCTCCGCTCCGTACACCTCGTACACACGGCTCCGCTCCGTACACCTCATGCACACACAGCTAAGCTACATCCACACTGTAAACCCCTTATGATCCCACATATAAACTTACCATCATCCAGCACCATGACGACCAAAACAGCAGTTTCCTGCACACAGGGGCCTGAAGATCATGTGACACTTAACTCCTCCCCTCCTGTGACCTCATCACAGGTCCTGCTACCACCTTTACAAAGCACAGCACAGCAATGGTAAATGCTGGCTGTGCGAAGTTGGGAGGGCAATGAAGGGGTGCATATGGAATTGCTGCTGCGCCGCCCCCACACACACGTGCCGCCGGGGGCGGATCGCCCCCCCCGCCCCCACCACGCTACGCCACTGGGCGGATTCAGGACCTAAGGCAAGGTACATGGCCCGGCATCTTCACCATTAGAAATAATCCTGGGAACAGGGCGAGCTAGGGCACCCCTAGATTTTGGGACAGGGAAGGAGGCTATGGTCCCCAGAACACCCGACCACAGAGTGGTGACACATGAATTGTAAACTTCTTAATTATGTTGCGCACCGTGGATAAAGAAACATAAAGATCTCTGGAGATGGACTTGTACACAATTTTTGTTCTCAAGACAGTTCTCTTCTCTTTCTGTTCTCCATGCTTAGTGCGGCACACGCTGAAACACAATGCAATGATTGAGTCAACTTCTCCACTTTTTATCTGGTTTCAGGTGTGATTTTCATATTGCCCACACCTGTTATTTGCCATAAGTGAGCTTGAGCGAGCATCACATGCGTGAAACAAAGTTGTTTACCCAAATTATGTGCAATCTGCCTTTTTTCTCTTTTTTGTGTTGTTCCAATACACTCAAAGGAAAGAAACATGTGTACAATACAATATGTGTAATGATGTGTGGCCCAGCTGCGCGAGGCACACATGTCTCCTGGAAAATGCACAGATAAGGTAATTGTGAAGCCTGATATTCATTCACATCACACACTTTCAACACTGCCACTAGAGGGCAACTTAGACTATTTAAGTTAGTGTGACGTAGCAGTGGTTCAGTTCAGTCTAGGAGGGAGAAGAGTTCAGTTCAGTTTCCTGTCTCATGACAGGGCAGTTCTAGTCTTGGAGGGAGAGGAGATAAGACCGAGATCTGACAGAGCTCCTGTAGCTCACCTTATACTGAAGTGGAGGCTAGTACGAGTGGGAAAGAATCACTCTAGCCTAGTCAGAGTTACATCTGAACCTGAAGCAGTTACCTCAGAACAAGCTCCTGTGTTCCCTATGAACGTGGAAAGTAACTCTCAGAGCGAGCATGAAATCAGTCGACAGAAGCTCCTGATAGCCACTCTGGACAGAGTCTTTGGAAGGAAAGAAGGAAGGGAACTACTGCAGTTAATACAACGAGGCAACTGAGGACAGGTCAGTGAGCACTGGAAGAAAAGCTGACATCTACTACCGCTGCTACCTGTGCTTATGTTAAGGGCAAGAGCAGGGCGACAGGCGAGTGGAGAAAGAAGGACAAGTGACCAAGGTGACAGATCATCTTCACTTAATTAACCGGACACCGGGGTCCGAAGCATTGCTAGTACTTCACGTCTAGTAATAAGATACACCGGAATCCTTGCTGGACTTCAAGTCACAGAAGGTAGCCCTAAGTGTTGATACGTAACTGGAGCCAGGGAGAACAGGGACTTTGAGCGGGACGCTGCAAAAGTAAGGACCTCGTTCTTGCCAACATCTGAGCATCAGAGACAGAAAAGGCTCTACCACAATGTCGACCGGGCGTAGCTGCTACAGTAAAAGTTAAACTTGACTTTATGCAAGTTAGGACTCACATACACATTAAGGGTAAAGGAGGCCTTAAACCTGCTCAGCGATTACCTGAATGTGCATTCTCCAACCTGACCAGCTTCCCGGAACATACCTGCCAACAACATCAGTAAAGGTATGGAAAGAGACTGAATTGTGTGTGACTGACTTCTTATCTGCACCCTGCAACACCATTGACTTTGAGGGAACAGTCCCACCTGTGGGGGACTTAACATCCAGCTGCCTCATAACATCCCCTCAGAAGATTAAAGGTACTGCCACACTACACAATCCCGCTAGCGATCTCGTTAGCGTCGCATACTAATGAGATCGCTAGCGGGATTGTTTCTATATCGCTAGTAGCTACCTATTTTAGCGATGTCGTTAGGACGCTATCGCGGTTAGCGATCTCCTTAACGACTTTAGCGGTACAAAAGTACCGCTAAATCGCTAAAAAAGGTGCCACACTCAGCGATTAGATACTTACCAGCGGGGTGCCAGCGACGAAAATAGGGTCCGGAACGATCGCTGTGATGAACGAGATCACAGCAGGGGCCTCGTCGCTGGTAGATGCCGCACACAACAACATCGCTAACGGGATCGCTAAATAGTGAGGTTTTTTAGCGATCCGTTAGCGATGTTGTTTAGTGTGGCATACCCTTAACCCTGCAGCGCTGGTCTATCTGATCAGAAACCACAGGTGGCGTCACGAACTGTTACTAAAATCCCCTGTAAATATCCCCCATTGCATGACCGCCCAGGGCCACGGACCGAGCTCTGCTGCCAGTGACATCCCCCATAGACTTCCATGGGCTCGGTGCCGAGTACCCCATAGCCCTGGTACCCACATGTGGTGCGCGTCATCACCTTTGGCGTCACGAACAGGATCCGTAGCTTACAATTTGTGAGTCCTGTGTGCCTATTTGGACTGTTTTTGTGCAAAAAGACTGTTTGCTATTTTTGTGATTTTTGGCGCCATTTTCCGCCATTTTACCGCCATATTCGCGCCCTGAGGCGTTGGTGAAGAAGGTGGGCGTGCATTCATGGGCGTGTACCCCCCTGTGGCGCGAAAGTGATGGGCGCCCTCTCTAAATGCTACTATAATGTGAGAGCCTGCCCCACTGCAAAAGAGATCCGCCTCCTCTTCATTTTCTATGCCAAGAAGAGGAAGCGCAAGTCCCGCCTCCACGGAAGAGACCAGACTGTTCCAGATGGAAAACACAGTCTGGCCTGGAGAGAGATGGCGGAAGGACAGGAGACGCTGTGTGGAGGAGCGGCGGCGCGCAGGCCCCGTTCCCCAGAAAAGTGTCAGAGCTAAATCAGCATTTCTTCAGAAGACCTTGGTTTGTCAGAAAGGCTGATGCATACTAGAAGTTGAGATAAAATGTTCCTTTTTTGTACAATACACAACCTTCCCCCCAGTTATTAAAAGACACTCTGTGCTGGGAGCTAAGGGAAGGATGAAGTTTTCAAGGTAAAACTAGTATTCTATCTATTTAGTAATAAGTTGTATTAACTGCCATATATGGTAATTCCGCTTCCTGCTTCAGGGGTGTATATAAGCCCCTTTCGTTAGCAATAAAGAGTAGAGTCTATTGACGCACACTTTGGTCTGTGTCTTATTCTCTCTGGTACCACATTCAGAGGAGGAAAGGGTTAACAAGATAACAGCGACGACAACTGGCGCCCGACCAGGGGACTGAGTTATTTTACTCTGAGGAAGCCCGACCGGTCCGGAAGACGTGGGATGAGCGGAGGTCTCTGTTGGTGATATACACAGCGCTGGGGTAAGAATACTTATTATATTCTACCTAAAATCTATATCACTGTATAGTGGACTCCCTCTTCCCCGAGCGGTCGGCTTTCCAGGTAAATCACAGGTATTCCTGGCTCAGGTCCCTTTGAACCAGTAGACCTTCAGATTAATTGTCAGTCCTGCCTTTCCTCCTTTGAATAATGACAGTATGGATCCAATGATTGTGTTGTGGTTTTGTCTTGGTGTCTGTGTGATTGGATTGTTTATTTGGTTGGCGTACAAATATTGGAGAGCGAGCAGTGAAATGGTTCAGAAACCTTTGTGGCCCATTGTCTTGGTGACAGAGTCTTGGTGACGCAATTGTCTTGGTGACAAACTGTCTGGTGACAAGAGAATCTCTTCTAGGTGAGGAGATAGAAAAATGGGGGACCAAAATGCCAAGGAAGGCATTTCTGCTAAAGATTTAGTTGTGCACAGAGATTGTGAAAAGCAGGCATGAATGAAAACGGAGAATTGAACAGTGATAAATGGAAAAAGGTTCTTTAACTCACATCATGGATGGTTGAGAGACAAAGGACTGTTGAAAACAGTGAACCTGTGGATGAGTGCGTGTGATTACTTAGAGGGAAAGACTGAAGAATTGGGAGACGGACGTTACAGACTGACAAAAACAGGGATGACTGATTTGCCCTCCTGTTTGCCCCCTACGTTACCTCCACCCCAGTATCAGACCTTCCCACAGACTTCCCACGAACCGAACTGTTGGGTCTGCCCCAGGTGTGGACAGCAAAATCCCCTGACGGTAGATGTCTGTGTAAGTTGCGGTGGACCCAGACCTCCCCCGGCCAATCTATTTCCAATGAGGACAGTAGTGGTACCTGGCACCCCTGGTTCTGCAGGAGGAGTGGAGGGCGGAGTAGCTCAAGGCGCCCCCCGGACAGCAGTGTTATACAGACCATGGAGCCCTTCAGAGCAGTTGGCTCTAATAACGCAACTCCCGGACCCTTCACAGTCACCAATAGGGTTCGCTAGAATGTTAGCTACAATGCAGGATACGTATAAAGCAACTAGACAGGATCTGGAAGCACTTATAAAAGGGAAATTAGCAGATGAAGCCAGATACGATAGACTGATAGATGAGACATACAAGTGTTATGTTGGTAGGAACGGACCTGATGATGCAGAGGTCAATGACGCAGCAGCAGGGGTTATGTTTACAGAAGCGTTGAAAAAAGCATGTAAAGATAGACAAGCAGAAAAGGAAGTTACACTAGAAGACAGAGTACAGGGAAAAGAGGAAGAGCCAAAAGATTATTTCTGGGCTCTAAGAAAAACTTGGGTGGAAATGGGTTTTGTCCCAGAAAACAAGACTAGTGAGAGAGTACTGGCAAGTGCTTATATGAATGGGTTAAAAAAGGAAGTGGCAGAAAAGGTGAAAGTAAGTAGACCTGATTGGAGATCAGTAAAAGCAGAGGATCTAGCCAGAATAGCACAAGGGGCACAACATGATTTAGCGCAGGCAAAAAGAGGAGCAAGGATACATGCTGTAGGTACTCGTCCTGCAAACAGCAGGGAGGGGAGACGTGTGCCAGGAGGTGGACAGAAATTGTGCTATGGATGCAAAAAAACAGGACATTTCAGGAAGATTGTAGAACTAATCCATATCCAGCCTGTCCAACTAATCCATATGCAAATGCCCCAAATGACCCGCCTGCAAGAGGCCCCCAAGATCAATTAGGGCAGCTCCCATAGGATAATGGTAGCTTGCACATGAACACCCTTGTCTCCTTACCCCCCACTCCTAATTGCACAGTGCAGGTGAACACCAGGGGGACATGAGGTTGAGTTCCAAGTGGACACGGGGGCAGACAATTCAGTAATTACAGAAGAGGACTGGCCATTTGGGAAAAGTGATTTCTCCCACCATGTTATAGCGACTCCTTATAACTCTCCATCTATCCTGCTCCCCGTCACTAAACAGATTCCCCTGCAAATTCAAGGAACCACTGTACACACACAGTTAATGGTATCACCACGGGGTCAATGTAATCTTTTAGGAAGTGATGTGTTGTCACAATTGCAAGCACATATTGAGTATTATCCTGATGGAACTGTCACTATGACACCAGGATTGAAGCCGAGCACTCTTTGTAAAATCATGTCGCTAGACGTTGCTAGTATAGAGGACACAAATGAATTTCCTTCAATGTTAGAAGGTGTGATACCGCATGATTTCTGGGCTTCAGATAAAACAGATGTGGGCAGATTAAGGGTGCAGTCAGTCATGGTCAAATTAAAGCCAGGTGCAATCCTGCCCCAACAGAGACAGTATCCTCTTAGTTCAGCTCAAGAGACGGCTATAGCTCAGCAGGTACAGAAACTGGTAGCAAGTGGTGTTTTAGTTAAGACCCAGTCCCCTTGTAACACCCCTCTGTTCCCAGTTAAAAAGAAAACAGCACCGGGCAGCCAGCAGCGTACAGAATGGTCCATGATCTCCGGCTAGTGAACAAAGCTACAGAGCTCCTCACACCAGTTGTTCCAAATCCTCACACACTTCTGTCTCAGATCCCGGCTGGTGCTCTTTGTTTTTCAGTGATTGACTTGGCAAACGCATTTTTTAGTGTCCCATTGCATCCTGACTGTCAGTATTTGTTTGCCTTTACATTTCAAGGGAACCAGTATACGTGGACTGTTTTGCCCCAGGGTGCCCAAAATTCACCCACTATGTATACTGCCAGTCTGCAAGAGATACTGGAAAGATGGAAAATGCCAAAAGTAGTTGTTCTGCAATATGTTGATGACTTACTGATTTGTGCCCCCTCCAGGAAACAGTGTCGCAGTGCAACAATATCACTCATGTTGTTTCTGTACCAAGCTGGATGTAAAGCGTCAAAGGATAAACTGCAATTTTGTAAATCTTCAGTTATCTTTTTGGGACATTGCATTACACCGGGGCGCGACATCTGACCAGCGCTCGCAAAGAAGCTGTACAGAATTTTCCTATTCCTGTTAATGTTGCCGCTCTTAGGACATTTCTTGACTGGTTTCCTACTGCAGGCAGTGGATTCATGCTGTATCAATCCTCATGCAGCCTCTCTATGACTGTATCACCATTGTGCCTTTTAAACTAACTCCTGAAGGTATAGACTGTTTTTATTCTCTCAAAAACAGGATTGTGGCAGCTCCAGCGCTAGGAACTCCAACTATGAACTACCATTCACCCTGTATCTCCACGAACAGCAGGGACACGCGGCAGTGGTATTGACTCAGTTATATGGTGACAGTCAAAGGCCAGTAGCCTATTTCAGTGGAAGACTGGATGCAGTGGCTAGAGGTGCCCCGTCCTGTGTACGGGCAGTACATGCTGTAGGACTACTGCTCCACAAATCGTCAGACATCGTTCTTGATCATCCATTGACAGTACTTACACCTCATGATGTATATACCATACTGAACCAGGTGCAACCGGCACACCTTTCAGCTGCACGTCACCTTCAATTGCAATGTGCACTTTTAATGCCTCCAAATGTTTCTTTGCATAGATGTACCACACTTAATCCTGCCACGTTGTTACCTCTCTCGGATCTAAAGGAGGGGTCAGGTACGGTATTGTACAAAGAAGATCCAAGAGAGGAGATTCCTCATGACTGTGTTCAGCTTATGGCACAAGAAACAGCAGGTCTACCCACAGTGTTTGAAACTGAAAGACTTAATGCTGATTTTGAATTTTTTGTAGATGGATCTCGTCACCAAGATGACTCAGGTACCTTCCACACCAGGTATGCCATCGTCTCCCTGAATGCAGTAATCAAAGCAGAACCAATGCTCCCACATCAGTCGGCCCAGGAGGCTGAACTTAAGGCTCTGACCGAGGCCTGTAAAATAGCTGAAGGTAGAATTGTTAACATCTACACAGATTCTAGATACGCATTCGGTATAGCTCATGATTTTGGTCCAATTTGGAAATCTAGAGGATTCCTGACGGCAGCAGGACATCCCATTAAAAATGCTGACGCAGTCCAGCAGTTAATTGATGCATTACAATTACCAAAAGAGGTAGCTGTCATAAAAGTTAAAGCACATACCAGACGCACTGATCAGGTAAGTAAAGGAAACGCAATGGCCGATGCAGCAGCAAAAACAGCAGCCAGTAGACCACTCCAAGGGGTAACGATGCACCAGGTAAGCGCTCCCAAAAATCCCTTTGTGTCGGAGGATGCCTTATCCCAGATGCAGGCTCAGGTGCGCCAGGAGGAAGTAGGAAAGTGGGAAAAAGAAGGTGCATGTCTGAATGAAGCAAATGGGGTATGGGGAAGAGGGATGCGTCGATGCCTTCCAAGGGCGTTGTACCCTGCGGTCGCCCAGATGTTACATGGGTCAACCCACCAGTCCAAAACTGCTGTAATGAGCGTGATGCAGAAGCATTGGGTAGCACCAGGCTTCCACACCTGTATAGAAGGTTTGATCCAGGGATGCATGGTATGTGCTACACATAATCAGGGAAGGGTAGTCAAGACACCACCCAAACACACCCCTCGGCCCCTCTATCCTTTCCAGAGACTGCAGATTGATTATATTCAGCTGCCAAAATCAGGATCATGGGAGTACGTGTTGGTGTGTTTTTGATTTATTCTCAGGTTGGCCGGAGGCTTTCCCGATTGCCAAGGCTACGGCTGCGGCAACCGCAAAGAAGCTGCTTGCGGAGGTGGTGTGCAGGTATGGAGTACCAGAGGTGATTGAAAGTGACAGAGGTACACATTTCACAGGTGAAATAATGAATGAAGTCTTGACAGCTCTGGGAATTCAACAAGCTTTTCATACCCCATATCATCCACAAAGCAGTGGAAAAGTAGAAAGACTAAATGGGACATTGAAGTTAAAAATCCAAAAGGCCATGGCTGAAACAGGGAAATCTTGGCCTGAATGTTTACCATTAGCCCTATACTCAGTAAGGTACACTCCAAATAGAAAAACTGGACTTTCTCCGTATGAAGTACTATTTGGCAAAGTGCCTAGCTTAGGATGTTTCTTTCCCCAAGCACTGGAGATGAGTAACCATGTATAAAGCTCATATGTAAGGGATTTGCATAAAAGACTTAAGAAAGTACATGATAATGTTTTCAGTTCTCTTCCAGATCCGAACCAGGATCCTGGAAGTCACAGCCTGCAGCCCAGAGACTGGGTAGTCATTAAAAGACACGTGAGAAAGAGTCTGGATCCGAGATTTGATGGACCTTTTCAAGTTCTACTGACGACAAGTACCGCAGTCAAGCTACAAGGCAAGGAAACTTGGATCCACGCATCGCATTGTAAGAAGATCCTTGGAGAGCCTCCAGAAGAGGAATGATGCTACCAGTGACATTTGCTTGCATCCTTGCAGTAACGGATGCTTGGAACAGACTTAGCCGTGTAGATGGTGATGATAACAGGTTCATTAGACACCACTTAGCTTTAGTGGATGGACTGAAAGAACAAAACCAAAATGCTGCAAACTGTTGGATTTGTACACATGCGCCGGTGACATCCACCAGTCTACCATTTCTTGCAGTCCCAGTCTCGTGGGAAGAAATTAACTCTTGGGATACTGTGCAGACACATTAAGCAGCAATACCACTCAAAAACTTTGGAACACTACGGTAGGAATACCGGTAGTGGGTTGGACTGATTTTCCATGGTGGCAGGGAAATCTAACAGGGCAGATAATTCCAAGACGGTATCTATCTTTTAAAGGTGGGGCATGGGTACCCAGAAATAGAACTAGCATAACCTCTTTGGGAGAAATACCGACACAGGGGTTAAAGATAAGTTTTGGGGTCACTACAGGAAGCTTAGATGCTTTCAAACCCTCCCTATTAGAACGATATCTACACACTGATAGATGGAAAAATAATGTTTTCTTTGAGAATGGAAATGATGAAACTTGTGCTAACAAACCAGGTAACCTGAGGTGTAATAAAGATGAAGGGTATCAGAAGAACACTCCCACCTGCGGAGAACCTACCGCAGGATACTGCTCCCCACTAGGACAAAAGCCCGGATGGTGCATGATGAGTAATATTTCAAAGTTTATAGATTTGGCACACCGATTAGTATTACAGCATTCAGCTATATGGAACCTTCCACCATCAATGTATTGGGTATGTGGGGACAAGGCATTTAAGTGGCTTCCAGTAGGAGTCACCGGGAAATGCACCCTAGCTAGATTGACACCAGCCACCTATCTCATCACTCCAGATAGATTAAATCCATTGTCTATTCCAAAATACACATTACATAAACGATCTGCAGACAATAGACCTCGCCCAAATGGGAGACCACACATAGTGGAGATGGGGATAGCAAATAAATTTTTCAGTGCATTATTCATCTACCCTATGATAACTCAGACGTGGGATAAGTTGGTAGAATCCACAGACTACCTAGATGATCAAATATGGGATATTTTAGATATCCTCAATGGGTCCCTTGCAGTACAGAACCAGTTAATTATTGTTACTAACCAACATACCCTCGTGTTAGATTACCTAACTGCAGCTCAAGGAGGGATTCGCCAGATTATTGGACCTGCATGTTGCCACTATATTGATAATTCTAGTGTTTTAACCCTTAAACATAAGCTAGAGGATGTCATAAAGTTAAGGAAACTATATGATGAGGCAAATCTGAAGAATCAAGATTCATGGTGGGCAAATACTTTCTCCTTTCTTAACCCCGCAAATTGGTTTAAAGGCATAGGGGGATGGCTGACTGGGATAATACAAGCTGGCCTACAGGTTTTATTAATATGTCTTGCTATCTATTTAGTTTTTAAAATCTGTTTGATGTGTATTAAACGATGTACTAGGACACAGAGGAGGTATGAAGCTGTGTATTGATCAAATGAAGGAACAAAAGGAGGGAATGTCAGAGCTAAATCAGCATTTCTTCAGAAGACCTTGGTTTGTCAGAAAGGCTGATGCATACTAGAAGTTGAGATAAAATGTTCCTTTTTTGTACAATACACAACCTTCCCCCCCCAGTTATTAAAAGACACTCTGTGCTGGGAGCTAAGGGAAGGATGAAGTTTTCAAGGTAAAACTAGTATTCTATCTATTTAGTAATAAGTTGTATTAACTGCCATATATGGTAATTCCGCTTCCTGCTTCAGGGGTGTATATAAGCCCCTTCCGTTAGCAATAAAGAGTAGAGTCTATTGACGCACACTTTGGTCTGTGTCTTATTCTCTCTGGTACCACATTCAGAGGAGGAAAGGGTTAACAAGATAACAGCGACGACAAAAGCTACTGCCTGTGCTGGAGCCGTCCCCAGTTCGGGACCCAGATTTAACAATGCTGGAGTTGGAGGAAGTGAATGCGGTGCTTAAAAGCATGATTCAGCACCGTGAAGAGATGGAGGAGACGGAGAGAAGATGGCGTGCCCGGAAACAGCGACTGCTGTGGGACGCAATGCTCTTCCCCCCAGGAACAACGCCAATGCCTGTGCTCCCTATACCACCGCTGCAGACGACTGATGAAGAACCGGAGGCCGGCCCCGAAAGAGCTGATCCCGACTCCACCGATGAACCGGTCGGAGGGACGGAGGCTGAGGAGGCCCTGCCCGTTCCGGAGTGCCAGCCAGGCCAGGAGGCCGCAGCGGAGTACAGTCCCCCGGTAGGGACACCGGAGGGGACCCAGCCGACCATGATGGAGGTCGACTGGGAGCAGATGGAATACCTGGATGATGTGACCTATGCCGTCCAGATGGAGAGGGAATGGCAACACCGCGAGCAGGAGCAGCGACGCCAGCAGGAGGAGAGAGAGACGCAGCGGGACCGTCAGCGACGCCATGAAGAGTTCCTCGCCGACAAGGAGAATGTCCGGAGGGACAAAGGTACGCTGAGGGAACCGCGGCGCCAGGGGTGCATTAGTGATTTTAAGCTTCACAAAGGCTGGGGATTCATCCACGAACCGGGCTTGTATCAAGGGGTATTTGTTAGCCGCCGAGATGTGGAGTCTCATCTGCCCATTGGTCACCCGGGGAGAGATCTCGTGAACGGGGACATTGTTAGTTACACGCGGCATTGGGGACTTAAAGGGTGGTACGCCTTAAACGTCACCCGTGTCAGTGACCCCGTCCCTGAAGCCGATGAAGTGAATCGTGCTGCAGTATCACAATCCCCATCAGCGTCAGCACCCGGCCGTGCACCTGAATCGCAACCTGTGTTCTCCTCTGTACCCACTCTGCATCGCAATCAGTGACCCACTCTGAAACACAACCGGCATCGTATACTGCGACCTATTCCGCATAGTATACTACGACCTACTCTGCATTGTATACTGCGGCTATTACAGCAACGCAACCGGATGGTGCGTCTTCAGTCGGATCGCAGCACAAGTCTGCGTCCTCAATGGAAAAATTGTATCTGCATGAAGCACCTGTTGAGCCCCTAGTGGATCGCACAAGAACTGTGGCCACTCAAACGCTGATAGCAGGCCATGACTTGTTTGTCATGCGTTCAAAAGCGCATCGCGTCGTTCCAGCCCCAGGAGTGGAAGACGTCATTGAAAGTTGTGAAGAAGAAAACCAGTAGGACCCAGACAGGGTTTACTGCCATGTACAAAGTTGAAGAAGATGAAGAAGTTGCACTTTATTAATATTGAGAAAAATGTTTAATAATGTTATTTGCTAAATGTGATGATGTTTGCATAGTATGCATAGAATACCCCAGTTGGGTAATGAGAGTGAAAGTGAAGAGTTAATTGCAAGATGATTTTACTTGAAATGTGTTTTTATATGCAAAGACTGCGTGGCTGTGGACTGTGCCAGCCCAAAAACTTTCATTGTAAATAGTTCGCACTTCGGTGCCCCATCTTGGTTTTACACAAAGCCTTCTCTACCTCTGAAGAAAAACCCGTATGGTGTGGCCTAGAGTGAGGTCTGCAGCTCAGAAGTCCTGCAGCCCACCCAGGACCCACGTGGGAGGTTTTTGGTGCGGGTCCTCCACAAGAATCTTGTCTTATATTGTATTTATCTGAAAAGTATTTTTGATATTTTCTAATGTCCATTGTACAAAATGTAACGTTAAAGAGTCCTTACCTCCCGCAAGGGATGAGTTTAAAATGTTGATGTTATATGCAAAACAAAAATGTTTTTCTTTTCTATTTCAGCCCGGGAGTGCTGAGTTTAACTAGGGGGGGGATGTGTGGCCCAGCTGCGCGAGGCACACATGTCTCCTGGAAAATGCACAGATAAGGTAATTGTGAAGCCTGATATTCATTCACATCACACACTTTCAACACTGCCACTAGAGGGCAACTTAGACTATTTAAGTTAGTGTGACGTAGCAGTGGTTCAGTTCAGTCTAGGAGGGAGAAGAGTTCAGTTCAGTTTCCTGTCTCAGGACAGGGCAGTTCTAGTCTTGGAGGGAGAGGAGATAAGACCGAGATCTGACAGAGCTCCTGTAGCTCACCTTATACTGAAGTGGAGGCTAGTACGAGTGGGAAAGAATCACTCTAGCCTAGTCAGAGTTACATCTGAACCTGAAGCAGTTACCTCAGAACAAGCTCCTGTGTTCCCTATGAACGTGGAAAGTAACTCTCAGAGCGAGCATGAAATCAGTCGACAGAAGCTCCTGATAGCCACTCTGGACAGAGTCTTTGGAAGGAAAGAAGGAAGGGAACTACTGCAGTTAATACAACGAGGCAACTGAGGACAGGTCAGTGAGCACTGGAAGAAAAGCTGACATCTACTACCGCTGCTACCTGTGCTTATGTTAAGGGCAAGAGCAGGGCGACAGGCGAGTGGAGAAAGAAGGACAAGTGACCAAGGTGACAGATCATCTTCACTTAATTAACCAGACACCGGGGTCCGAAGCATTGCTAGTACTTCACGTCTAGTAATAAGATACACCGGAATCCTTGCTGGACTTCAAGTCACAGAAGGTAGCCCTAAGTGTTGATACGTAACTGGAGCCAGGGAGAACAGGGACTTTGAGCGGGACGCTGCAAAAGTAAGGACCTCGTTCTTGCCAACATCTGAGCATCAGAGACAGAAAAGGCTCTACCACAATGTCGACCGGGCGTAGCTGCTACAGTAAGAGTTAAACTTGACTTTATGCAAGTTAGGACTCACATACACATTAAGGGTAAAGGAGGCCTTAAACCTGCTCAGCGATTACCTGAATGTGCATTCTCCAACCTGACCAGCTTCCCGGGACATACCTGCCAACAACATCAGTAAAGGTATGGAAAGAGACTGAATTGTGTGTGACTGACTTCTTATCTGCACCCTGCAACACCATTGACTTTGAGGGAACAGTCCCACCTGTGGGGGACTTAACATCCAGCTGCCTCATAACATCCCCTCAGAAGATTAACCCTGCAGCGCTGGTCTATCTGATCAGAAACCACAGGTGGCGTCACGAACTGTTACTAAAATCCCCTGTAAATATCCCCCATTGCATGACCGCCCAGGGCCACGGACCGAGCTCTGCTGCCAGTGACATCCCCCATAGACTTCCATGGGCTCGGTGCCGAGTACCCCATAGACCTGGTACCCACATGTGGTGCGCGTCAATTGCATTAATTGTCTGGGAGAAATACTTCATTTTCTGGAACTATTTCAAGGGTGCCAACACTTTTGGCCTTGACTGTATTTCATATGATGTATAGATCATTGTGTACTGTTGTGTTTCTTGTGTTATTGGGTAATTTTTTAAAAGTCTAGAAATTACAAGTATTAAGTAATATTTAGTGGTGCACTGGTGCACTGAATTCTGCATGCAACATTGACTTCTGTAAAGTTCTGCTGCTATCAATGATATTACAAATTGAAGAGCTTTTCCACTAGTTTAATATTGATGACCTATCCTTGGGCAAGGCTTCGCTTCGCACTCTTTTTCAGGCTCTGCCCACGACGCCACGCCCCTCTCTTCTCGCGCGCGCCGTATGACGCAGTTATGGCGGCGATTTGAAAGTTCAATAAAGTCTCTGGCACACAGTACCCGATAATGTCAGGCTATGAGATCCTGTTCGTAACGTAAGTTGGAGCGCCCCACCAGGGCCGTAGGGTACTTGGTACCGGGCCAGGCAGTTCTTAAAGGGGAAGTCACAGCAGCAGTGACCCGGTCCATGGCCTGGGCGTCCAATAAAATTGTCAAAAATGATGGTGGGGGTAGTTTGTAGGGGAATTAGTTCTTGATGCCACCAGTGGTGTTCGGCTTTATACGGCCAACGCTGCGGTTCAGGTCCACTGGGGCGGATGGTGATGCAGCAGAGATGTTACTGCTCTCCATGGGTAGAGCTAGGCCCCATGGCAGATATAACAGGCTGTTCAGGTGGTGGTGAACGTTCAGGTGCAGAGAATAAGCAAGGGACAAAGAAAAGTGCAGTTTTCTTTACCTTTTACTTCTTGGTAGGTGAAAAAGCAATCCGGGATACTAGTTACAGATGATAGCAGGAGTCCGGCTCGCCTGGAAGCATTCAGGGGATCGACCCTGCCAGGTGGGGTTAGAGGCCTTCCTGCTGCGCTCTCTTTTCTGGTCCCTGCTGCCTGTAGCTAAGCCGCGACCCTCTCCTGCGTGTTGGCTTTAACCCATACCTCCCAACTTTTGAAGACGGGAAAAAGGGACAAAGGCTGCGGCGCGTGCAGCGCGCCGCTGAAAATTTTAGGCCACGCCAGACCACACCCATTTCACAACTAGTCGCACCCATGTCCACGCCCCAACCACACCCATTTAGCACTGCTGATCACACTGACTGGTACTGAGGGCACAGTGGCTGGTACTGTGGGCACAATGGTACTTAGTAAAAGAAAGAAAGAACAGAGAGAGAAAAAAGAAAACAGAGAGAAAGAAAGGAGTGAGAGAAAGAAAGAACGGAGAGAGAAAGAGGGGACAGAAAAAAAGAACAGAGAGAGAGAGAAAAAAAGAAAGAGGGGAAAGAAAGAACAGAGATGGAGAGAGAAAGAAAGAAAGAAAGAAAGAAAGAGGGGAAAGAAAAAACAGAGGGAGGGAAAAAGAAAGAGGGGAAAGAAAGAACAGAGAAAGAAAGAGAAGAAAAAGAACAGAGAGAGAAAGAAAGAGGGGAAAGTAAGAAATAAAGAACAGAGAGAGAAAGAAAGAGGGGATGAAAGAAAGAAAGAACAGAGAGAGAAAGAAAGAGGGGAAAGAAAGAAAGAACAGAGAGAGAAAGAAAGAACAGAGAGAAAGAAAGAAATAGGGGAAAGAACAGAGAGAAAAAGAGGGGACAGAAAAAAAGAACAGAGAGAAAGAAAGATGGGAAAGAAAGAAAGATGGGAAGGAAAGAACAGAGAAAGAAAGAACAGAGAGAGAGAAAGAAACAGAAAGAGTAATAAATAAAGATTCTATGAAGACACTTTAGCAGCCCAGCTCACATTGTAGTGCCCACCTGAGCCTCCTGATGCAGGACATATCATGATCCACTCACATGACCGACATCCCCGATTCAAAGGTGATCCCGCTGTCTGCGCTGTCGGAGGAGGACACGGTGATGGATCTGAAGCATTCCCTGAAGTGCCTCCATGGTTCCGTCACAATCTCCTCCCGAAATTACCTCATTTCCGGTCAGCTTCTAGCACGTCACTTCTGGTGGAACGTCACGTGCGAATTTTAAAGTGCTCCTCGGGGCTCCGCCGTGTACTCCTGTGTCCACGGGAAAAGTAAGCTCCTGCTGAATTCGGGATGGTTGGGAGGTATGAATGCTCCCCACCATACACCTTGTACATGCACGGCTCTGCACACCGCATACACACACGGTTCCGCTTTGTATGCCTCATACACACACGGCTCTGCTTCGTCCACCTCGCGCACACACGGCTCCACACAGTATACCTTGTACACACACGACTCCACTCCGTAAACCTTGTACAAATGCGGCTTTGCACCATACACCTTGTACACACGCGGTTCTGCTCCGCTACATACACACAAGGCTCCACTCCGTACACCACGTACACACACTGCTCTGCTCCGCTTCGTACATACACGGCTCAAGCACGGAGCCCTGTGTGTAAGGAGCTGAAAGGCTCAGCTCCGTACACTTCGTACACACAGGGCTCTGTTTCGTACACACACAGCACTGCTCCATAAACCTCGTACACGCGTGGCTCAGCTCCGTACACCTTGGACACGCGCGGCATGACTCCGCTCCTACACCTTGTACACGCGTGGCTCGGCTCCATACACCTTGGACATGCGCCGCACGGCTCCGCTCCGTACACCTCGTAAACACGTGGCTCCGCACACCTTGGACACACGTGGCAAGGCTCCGCTCCGTGCACCTCGTACACACACGGCTCTGTTCCGTACACCTCGTACACACACGGCTCTGTTCCGTACACCTCGTACACACACGGCTCCGCTCCGTACACCTCTTACACACACGGCTCCGCTCCGTACACCTCGCACACACACGGCTCCGCTCCGTACACTCGTACACGCTACAGCACTGCTACATCCACCTCGTACACACACGGTTCAGCTCCATACACCTTGTACACACGGCTCCGCTCCGTACACCTCGTACACACATGGCTCTGCTCCGTACACCTCGTACACACAAGGCTCCGCTCCGTACACCTCGTACACACACGGCTCTGCTCCGTACACCTCGTACACACACGACTCTGCTACATCCAACTTGTATACACTACAGCACTGCTACATCCACATTGTAAACCCCTCCTGACCCCCACACACAAACTTACCCTCATCCAGCACCATGACAACCATCACAGCAGAGTCCTGAAGACAACGAGGACACTGATCATGTGACCCCTGACTCCTCCCCTCCTGTGACCTCATCACAGGTCCTGTGGGTACAGAAGAGTACAGCATAGCAGTGTCATTGCTAGCTGTGAGAGGCTGAGCTGTAGAGACAGGGAGGGTGAGGATGGGGTGCATGGGGGGCGTGGCGGCTCATCTCACTGCGGGAAACATAGCGTTCCGAGCGGGACAGCGGGAGGGGGGTCAGAATCAGGACTGTCCTCAATCTGGGACGGTTGGGAGGTATGCTTTAACCTGTATGGCAAACAGCGTGAGCCAATCACGGGCACTGTCTGTTCACTGGCAGCCCTGGGCTCTTAGTCTGCTGCGGTGCCTCCAGGTGTTCGGTGTGGTCAGGGAGCTTGCAGTCCCCTGCCCTCCAGATTCGGCTGTCAGGGCATACAGCACCCACACAGCCCAGGACTCTGGCGTCCTTTCTATCAGCATTCCGCTCCGGGATCAGCTCTGATGCAGCTGCAATTCCCAGAGCCCTTGTTTCCAGAACAATCTCCTTACCTCAGCACTAACTCCTCCCACCAACTGTCACTCCCTTAAGCTCCACCCCTTTTGGTCTGGAGTTAGAACAAGTGTTGGATGCTGTGTATTACCTCGTATGGGGACCTCTTTCTGCTTCCAAGCCGGACATCACCACCCTGTAGAGGGAGGCAATGTCACCGTGGCAACCGGACTCTGGAGTGCCACATATACATCTGGACAAAATTGTTCGTAACCATTCCGGTACAGGAATTAAAACCCACAACGGTCACTGAAATAACTTGTAATTGACAAAAGTAATTTTCAATTTACTGAATATCCACTAATGAAAATCAGGCAAGGCTTTTGAATTGTAGTTCAACAGAAAAAAACTACAAAATTAATGTAATCCGTCTGCATATTTAATGGGTGAAAAGTAGTCACTGTGCTGTTTGGTATCATGATGTGTACCACACTGAACATGAATCAAAGAAAGCTAAGGAGATACTTGTCCTAGAAGATTAGAAAGAAAATTATATACAAACATATTAAGTATTAAAGTTAAAAGCTATAAGACCATCTCTAAATAGCTTGATGTTCCTGTTACTACAGTTGCACATATTATTCAGAAGTTTAAGGTCTATGTTAACCTCACTATATGTGGCCACAAGAGGAAAATTGATGACAAATTCAAGAGACAGAACAACTTCCACAGGGATAAAAGTTGAAGTCCAAGGTCATGGTACTTCACGGTCAGATTGCATCATCGGTCGCTGTTTAGGACAAAGTGGACTTCTTGGTTGACCAAAGAGGAAACCACTGTTAAAATCAGATCATAAAAAAACAAGACTGGAATTTTTTAGAATGCATATTGACAAGCCACAAACCTTTAGGGAGAATGTCCTTTGGACAGATGCAACAAAACTGGAGTTTTTCTGCAAGGTACATCAGCTCTATCTTCACAGACACAAAATTAAGCACACAAAGAAAAGAACAGTGTACCTACTGTTAAACATGGAGAAGGCTTGGTTATGTTTTGGGGCTGCTTTGCTATATTTGGCTCACGGTGTCTTAAATCTGTGCAGGGAACAATGAAATCTCAAGACTAGCAAATAATTCTTGAGGGAAATGTGTTGCCCAGTGTCAAAACGCTTGATCTGAGTCTATGAACATCCAAGAATTTCTAAAAGCAAAACATTGGACTATGCTGAAGTGGCTTCTATTGGCCCTGATCTAAATCCTATTGAACATCTGTGGAATGAGCTGAAACCTGCAGTCTGGAGAAGGCACCATCACACCTGAGACAGCTGGAGCAGTTTGCTCACGAGGATGTCTTTGTGTGTATGTACATTTTTACCAAAGAATTAAAAAAAAGTGTGACTATACCCGAAGAAAGGAAAGAGGCAGCTGTATCCAAACTTTGTAATTAAACACTTTAATAAATGAACTAACAGGTATCTAAAAGTCCGTTTACACATAACGACCAGTGCCATAATACAACCCCTGATTGGTAAATTATTACCGATCAGCTGTTGTTTGACTAGCAGCTTACCCAAGCATATCAAAGTAAACTATGCGTACTGAGCAATCTATAGTAGATCGCTCACTCGACATAGGCTGCCATTGTTTTTGGGAGTACGATGATCTTTTATTCTGCACAAAAATTATTTCACCCACTGAACCAGCAAAAAGCTTGATCATCGAGTGATTGGCAGCCTGTTTACAGTGCAAGATAATCGTGAAACAATCATTTATAACTACACTCGTTCACGATTACCTTGCCCCTTAACTGGAAGCTTGGCTGCAGGAAGAAAATGAAATTATATTCGCCTGGTGCGGCATTATTCCAGCCATGTGGTTGCCACTAGAGTAGAGTTGTGAAGAACCATCGTTCTCTACATAGTGAGCACACTGTAACCATTCCCACTGTTCCTAGACTGACACCGATCCACAGCATACAGGGTGAGCAAGTTGCTAGTTAGGGAGAAGTTGGAGCCTGCAAGAAGGTGGCCATACACATTAGATAAAAGTAGTCAACAGTCATTACATCTACACAGATTTACACATTTTAATCAATATTGGCATTTACAGTCGTTCAACCTGGCCACACATGTTCAATGACTCAGGGCAATGAACACATGAAAGATTGTTCATGGACAGTAACCCAGCAAAAGATTTGTTGCCGTCTGATTATCAGCAGAAAGAATCTCTTTATTCAGTTGGCTAAAGTAATAGTTCATTCTCATGTTTTACCAGACGAATAATGATTTTATTTGCTAACATTCATTTTCATCAAGTAAAATCTAATGTCTATTTGTACTGAGTCGCACGTAACAGGGCTTTGGGGTACTCGGCACCGAGCCCGTTCACTTTACTGGGGGATGTCACGGGTAGCGCAGCTCGGTCCGTTGCCCTGGGCGCTCACTAAAGGGGGGATATTTACAGGGGATGATAGAAATGTTCGTGACGCCACCTGTGGTTTCTGATCAGGGTGACCAGCGCTGCAGGGTGAATCCTCTGAGGGGTTGTTACTGGGCAGCAAGGTGTTAAGCTTTCCACATGTAAGACTGATCCCTCGAGGTATATGGCGGTATAGGGGTGAAGGAGCAATAATGCAGACACACACAAGACAGTCTCTTTCCGTACCTTTACTGGTGATGAAGTTGCAGGCACGTCCCGGGAGGCCGTCAGGGTGGAGGATGCACGTCCAGCAATCCACTGAGTAGGTGTAAGGCCTCCTTACGTCCTTATGTGTGTGAGTTTCTAACTTGCATAAAACAGAGTTTAACTCCTTCTCTTTGCTACGCCCGGCTGATCTTGTGATGAGGTCTTCTTGTGGACAGAACAGTGTCTCTATGGCGGTACCTGCCAGACCCCCGTCTTCCTAACCTCAGTTACGTATCAGCACTGCTGGGCCCCTGCAACTTGAAGTCCAGGGTCTCCGGTTTTTCCCACTAGCTGTGAAGATACTAGCAAGCTCGGACCCGTTGTCCGGTGGTGCAGAGTGGAGGTTAGCTATCAATGCTGGTTGACCTCTGTCACTCTATCTTTTCCTTTTTCCACTTGCCTGTCGTCCTACTCGCACACTTAACATAAGCACAGGCAGCAGTAGATGTCAGCTTCTCGCTCAGTCTCTCCCCGGTGTTCTGAGGAGATCTTATCTCTCCCTCACAGCTCGTCTGAGGTAACTGCCGTTCTGAGGTGTTCTGCTGTTCTGAGGTAACACTAACAACTAGCTAACTCGCAGCTAGACTGCCTTCATCTCACTGCTGTCTCAAGGGCTCCCTCTGGTGGAACCAGGGAAAATGTGAAGTGTTGTGTGCTTATCAGGTGATTGTGAATTACCTTTCATGCATCCTCCTGGGTACATGTGGCACCAAGCACAGCTGGACTACACAGTACCTTTATTGACCCCTCTGCGACTCCAATGCTGCCTCTCCACTGCTGTTATTGGTGTTTTTTGACATGTCTACAGTGTTGTCATCACATCTACAGATCATAGCCACTGCAGACAATCACTGGGCTCTGCAGTGATATCGAGGCAGACTAGCGCAGTGAGTGACAAGCGTAGTGAGGACAATGATTGGCAGCGGAGCTCACGTGATGTAGTTGTGTTACTGAGAGAGACTACACAAGACCAATGAGGACACTGATTGGCAGCTGAGCTCACAGGTTGTTGAACTCTCACTTTTTATTTATCTATTTTACTCACGTAAATAGCATATTTATTTCCACAGCACTTTACAGACATCATTATCACTATCCCCATTGAAGCTCACAATCTAAATTCCCTATTAGTGTGCTTTTTGGAATGTAAGAAGAAACCAAAGAACCTGGAGGAAAACCACGCTAACACGGGGAGAACATACAAACTCCTTGCAGATGTTGTCTTTGGTGGGATTTGAACCCAGGACCCCAGCACTGCAAGACTGCATTGTTAACCAATGAGCTACTGGTGTAGCTATATCAACAAAGACTAGGGCAGCGATGTTCTGGCAGCGCTGAAGTGGCATGCGGCATGAAAGGGTGATTTTGTGACGCTAGTCACTACTCACAGACAGACCGTGAGGCACAGAAGTCAGACGATCTGGTGTCAGTATCAAGAGAGCATGTAGAAAACCAAGGAAAAAGATAAAGGTGTAAGTCAGGTCATGGTTTGTGGTCAAATACCAGGAGATTGCGAATCAAAGCAAAAGGACAAGACAAAGAGATAGTAAGAACACAGTCCAAGGCTCAGGCAGCGGAAAATCAGAATAACAGAATCAGGCAAACACTCACCAGGCACAAATTGTCTGGCAGGGATCAGAGGCAAACAGCTCAGTTAAATAGCTTGGGCAATCTCCAGGACAGAGAACACCTGGAGAAAGTCCTGCACCTCCCAGTCCCAGATTGGACAACCAAGCTGTCAATCAAAGCACCATCAGCTCAGCATGCCCATCGCAAGATTGGACAGCCCATCTGTCAATCAAAACACTGACAACTCAGCATGACCCAGTTTCCATAAGACCGCAAAACAATCACTCGCTGAGAGGAGGAATCGTGACAATTTTATTATTTTTTCAGAGCATACCTGTGGACTGCAAAAACTGAAAAGGGACAACCCTTTTAAAATAAGCAATGTTTTAAAGATTCGTTTCCATTTCTGACGAGGATTTATTTCAGTTTTCTGGGACCACATTCCTGCAGCTTAGAGTATTGTGCAACGACCATGCTGCACAATAAGAATAGTAGCCACAAGAACCCATGAAGGTACACAGCACCAAACTGACTGGCGTAACATCTTATTGGTGGAGCAGATTGTGGCAGGTAGTGCCTCCTAAAGGCCTGTAATGACACAGCAAGACAGGTAAAAACTGGCAATCACTTTGATCAACTCTAGTAGAACTTCAGGCGCAATGAAGATTCTAGATTCAGAAATAAGTTGTCGGAACAAAAGAAAAGCTATTTGTTCAACTGCAGTATTGTCTGTTACTCCCAGGGGGAGTCTCCTTTACAGATAAGTGGCTGCTGTACACCCCAGAACCTCCTATTTCCAGGAAAATGAAGCATGGTGCAGGTGGTTAAAGGATTTGGTCATCAATATCAAATCCATGGCGGTCCAACACCTGATCCCTCAGAGATCAGCTATCATCAGTGGATCGATGGGGGTATCAGTTGTCGGACCACCACATGTCCGACCAAAAGCAGCATAAGCCTTCATAAAAAAAAATTAAATGTCTGTGCCCACAAACCTACTTCTAAAGGATATATCCATTGTATTACTTACTTACATTAATAAAAAATGCTTCTAGGTCTGTCTGCACATAACAGTTCTGTCCTTTCAGTGTGTGTTCTGCTGCACATGCTTGAGTTACTGCATTTCCCTCTCATTCATTGCAGTGATATATGCACAAATAGATTATTCAGTGTTGTTTTACTGGGCACACACATTCCTTCTCTCTGGTTACGCCAGCTCCCCTGGAATAGGTGTTCTCACCCCTCCCTGACTGGCGTTATCTGCTTACATGCAGAGACACATACGCAGAGTCATCTGCTATCTAGCCTCATTCAGATGCCTATAACTTAACAAACAAAGTCGTAAGATTTGTGCAGGGGATTTTACATGGACCGCACCTCCTCTGCAAACCTTATGGGAGGTGGATATTTTTCAATTACAAACGTCTAAACCATCTATGCAAATCGTGAAAGCCAAGTATGGTACCACACTCCATTATGATACACATTATATTAAAGAAAGTGCAAGTGTCATCAAATAAAACATGGCTCTACACATACTTGGCCTTCTCAGTCAGTGGTGGCTGAAGGCAGACTTGGACTGGCCCACAGGGGAACAGGGGAATCCTCCGGTGGGCCCCGATGCAGGAGTGGACAACAGAGAATTAGCTGTCACAATTCACTTATTTCACTATGTACAGGCAAGGGCCACATCTCATCATTCAATTAATAAACTACTCAGTTCATTATTATATAGGAGCATAGGAAATATGCGAATGAGGGTAATGTAATATATACATGTAGCTGAACAGTGGACCTCCAGAGTCAATGTTACTGGTGGGCCCTTGCCACCCCTTGTCCTACACTAGCTGCAGGTGTATTTGGCTAAAAGAGAACCAACCCAAATCTCACCCTCATCTTGATAAAGCTATAACATATTTCCCCAGATTGACTTTAAGACGTAAGCCCAGTGAGCTCTGGCATATGCCCTGTCTGCCTGATCTGGATGCTGGACACAGTGCCAATAATGTATTAAAAGGACTTCAGACTAAGCTGCCTAGATATTTTAGCCAGTTCCATGCTTAGCTCTGTCTTCTTGCAGCACAGGGTCCTTGGCTTGAATACAACCATGGACAACAATCCGGTTACCTTCCATACTGAAACCATAAACCGTACTGAGGAGTGATATATTGTAGTAATCTATAGAGACTGGTTTTTGTGATAACAGTCTCTGTACCAATGCACAGGTTGGCGCTGGTGCATCAAGGGTATGTTTCCACCTGATGTGCTTGTGGCTGATTTCCCACAATGGAATTTTGTGCAGAAAATCCACTACTAGTTATAGTATGAGTCTGGTAGATTTTCTGATATATCACAACATGCTTGGAAGAAAATCCACAGTGTAAATTGAACGATGCTCCAAATTGGAAATTTGCATCCTGTCTAATTATGCTGCTGTCTAATTATGCTGCGGAGACCACCATGGACTGAAATGAGAGGAACTGCACCAATACTTCCATGAGTCCATGATGTTGTTTGCCGCTGTGTCTTATTTGCAGTTAACAAAATGTTCTCTCAATAAAAGTATAAGATGGCAGCTTGTTTCCGAGATCAGATTTCTCATTCAGAGTCACTACGGACTGGTCAATGGCAATAACTGACACAAGCTTTGTGGTGACCATATTGTGCATCTCCCAGCTCTTCAGAAGCTTTTTTGCCATGCACATTGTTTTCACGCATCTAAAGTAGTGGTCAGCTTTGGACAATCCCTTCTTAATGGGTTCCTTGAGTGTCTCTTTACTGAATTCAGAAGAAAATGGTGAGAAATCTTGTCCATTCAGGTGCAGTTCCACTGAAGAATGAGCTTTACTAGGAACACCGGTGTCATGATAATCTTGTAGTGCAAACAGGCTGGCAATCACCCGGTGTACAGGCGGCATAGAAAGTGGCTGAAGCCCTCAGGATACCGGGCAGAGGATTGCAAAGTGAACACTGCCATGGTCTGGCTGCCATGGAGGACCAAACTGGATCAGGGTAGAATATTTTTGCTCATCCCAAGTGTTGGAATATTGGTAGTGTAACAAGGGGGACCAGGGTGGTAGTCCTGACCGAGCACACCCACAAAACAAAGTCCGCAGACACCCCGGTCCGTTGCACATGAAACACAGGACTGACACAGCTTTCCCCCAAGAATGCAGCTGTGGTCCAACAGGGAAATAACTTTTAATAAAACAATGATGAGATAGAAAAAAACAACACTGGCTTCCTGCTCTCTCCCTGACACTGTCCACGGCTGTACCCACAATGCCAGGGTAGCCGAGTCCACATGCTGGGATCTGGATGCTTATAGTCCCTTCAGCGGGGGGCCCTTCCAAAGTCCTGGGGCCCGTGTTGCGATCCTTAAGTCCTTTTGAGTCCAGGGCAACAATTCTCCCCTCCGGGAGTCTGGCAATGCCCCATCTTTTCATATACGTCTGCCCTGGGCCAACGGGCCTGGGCTACTGACTGGGAGCAGCAGCTTCCTCCCTCCTCTCTGCTGCTGGCCCAGCCCTTAACTTAACCCTCAAGTGTTCCCAGGTTAACAATATTAAAATTAAAGGGGAACTCCCCCAAATTACACATTACAATACATAACTTACAGATGCAACATTGCAAACACAGCATAGACACATATAAAACATTACATTACAAGTTTCACAACAATATACATATTTATCAAAAAGAGGTCTTATAGGTTCCGTGTGGGGGAGGAGCACATGAGGGTCCCTGTCACCTCCTTACAGTACTACAATTGGACTCTACATAGCCGACACACTATCTATTCCGAGAACTGACGGTTAATCAAGGATTTTTCCAGTGGTATACTGGTCTTTATCCAGCTCTGTAGGAGCGTTATTGGCAGTCTTACTAATTGTCACCTTATTCTATATGAGTTTCAATATCAGCCGTATTGCTCGTCAATTAGCTCCTGCTGGGGCTTTAATGGC
Organism: Oophaga sylvatica; assembly: GCA_033576555.1. Taxonomy (NCBI): domain Eukaryota; kingdom Metazoa; phylum Chordata; class Amphibia; order Anura; family Dendrobatidae; genus Oophaga; species Oophaga sylvatica. The sequence goes on from JARQOD010000005.1 coordinate 78,055,263, forward strand.
AGCCGTAATGCAGCTATAAAAATTACTGAATATTACCTTAAATGTTATAATTGAAGGCATTTTTAGGAGCACTTTTCTAGATTTTTTTTAATATTAATTAATAACTACATTTTTTAATATACCACTACCCCACGTATCTTTGCACTCCAGCCACCACTCCATGACGCCATCAGATCTTCAGATGTCATTACGTGACGTCCATTAGATCATCATCACCATACTGAAGTAAGACTGGAGCTAGAGTGAAGCCGCCTAGGCCTCTCTGTAACATCTGCAGAAGACAATCGGTTCATTCTCCATCCCAGGAGGCCATGTAACAGGTGGCATGTGGCTTCTAACAGCCTTATGTCAAATGTGTGCCATCCAATATACACGCGCCACCGAGTTTATGTGGGTTTAACCTATTGCCTCTCTGGAATAAAAATAAGGTCGGCTGTAGATTGTAATCACTTTTGTTTTAAAAAAAAACCTTTCATACGTTTTCCTTTATCTGTAGAATAAGCGGCATCGGAGAAACGAAGAAACTCATTTTAAACGTCTTCTTCGTGATGTAATAAGTTTTATACAGGTCTTAGACCTAATCGCTTAGGTGACATGGCAAACCTGGGTGGCATGGAAGAATTTTGTCATGTGCCGTAGGAATGTCATAAAACCTGATTGAAGGGGGAACAAAATGATTTGAGAGTATTTAATGGCCAATGTTAATTGTGTTGGTTCCAGGAGGAGGATCTGAGTTACAGAAGAGATGCCACAGTAGCAGGGTGTATTGTGAAGAGCGCACAATATAAGGAGCAGCAGGGGGCAAGTCTGACACTGCTCCGAGAGGTAAAATGGGGATACAAGAGCTGCCAGTTCAGAGGCCACATCTTTAAACACAATGGTATGGAGAGACAGTGCGGTCCATGTTAAAAAAGGAATTGCGGATGCAAAAAAATATTCACACATTGCAGGCAAGTTTATCTACTTCTTCATTTCAAAAATGGTCTTGATGGCCTCCAGAAAAGAAGGTCACCTACCGATCCCTTACAGTTTACTTGATTGTGGGGTTCATTGCTGGTCTGTTCTTCCTAATCCCTCTCAAGACACACTATGCCAATCCATCCCTATAGGGGCGTCCAGTCTTAAAGTGGTTGTCCACTACTTGGACAACCCCTTCTTATATACTAATAAAATAGTAGATGCTCACCTCCGCGCAGTCACTTGGTTCCTGCAATCTTGGCGCCATGTCTCCCCGAGGTTGTGTGATGCCACATGAGTGCTGCAGCCAATCAGCAATCATTATTGGGCTGCTGCACTCACCAGTGTGAAAACTGCAGCCCATTAGTGGTCGCCGATTGGCTGCAGCTCTTACTTGGCATAGCAATGTCACAGAAGCACTGAGAGACCCAGCACAGACAATGCTGGAACTGCGGCGATGCAGGAGGTGAGCATCTCTTACTTTTATTTTACACTGGGGAATAACGTATTTAAGACAGGGGTGTCCAAGTAGTAGAAAACCCCTGTAACTAGTGACGAGCTGCAGCTGGTCACATGTCTCCGTGTCAGGACATCATCGCTGCAACAGCAATTAGAGGTCAGTGGAGACTGGGAATTAATGATGTGAGTGTCACTTCTTTTTTTTATGCCGCTATGAAATTTTTTTTCTTTTTTTACATTCAAAATTAACAACTCTTTCAAAGTTGCGTTAAAAAAATTTGTAAAAATATACAGATCATGCTGAAAATGTTATAAAATAAAGACCTCACCTCGTCAATCCTAGCCACACCTTTCTCATGCTTGGAGGGGTTTTTCGGGCTTAGGCCGGCGTCACACTGGCGAGTGTGATGCGAGTAAGTTACACGACTTTCTCGCATCAACACCCGCATACAAGGAACATGTATTTCTATGCAGCCGCACACTCGGGTCCGAGAGCGGGCGGCCGTGCCGGGTGTTGATGCGAGAAAGTCGTGTGACTTACTCGCCTCACACTCGCCAGTGTGACGCCGGCCTTATCATGAAAGTCTGCAGTCAAACATCAAATTAATGCTGGAACTGCAGACTTGTGAATTCTCACATTGCACACACTGTGCGCTATGAGGATTGTCCTGTGCCGGCAGGAAGACCAAGCGGTCATTTGACAACAAGTAGGTGATTTGCATACTTCCGGCCACATTCCGACCAGACATGTTCAGTCTTGCATGTCTAGTTGGAATGTGGCTGGGAATATGTACATATACTGCTCCTCAGATTGTGCAGTGTGTACAATGTGACTATTCTCAAGACTGCAGTCATATACAATGAAGGTCGACTTTCGTGATAAGCCCAGACAGCCCCTTTAATTTTGATATTTACGGTATCTGTCCACTGCTATAGACCCCCAGAAATGCTAACATCAACCCTTGCTCTACCCTTGAGCATCAAGGATGTTCTCCGCTCTATGGTATTGCTGACATTAATCCCTTTACAACCCTATACCCCACGGATGCACAAAATAACTCCTTCGGTGCCCTAGACCACCAGGGATGCTGTCATTTATGCCTTCTCTGCCTTAAATATGAGAATATGCAGACAATAACTATTCACTGCGCAGAGGCTTTATGAAAGCCACTTTCATTACAGTAGATCACTGAGGTTGATGCAATTTATCCTTCAACTCCTACCCTAGATCACTAGATATGCCATCAGTGTCACCCCTATGTTATGATAGACCCCCAGGGAGGCAACATCTTGCCTTAAGGGATAAAATATTCCTGTTTCTGCTGTGGATGTGAAAGCTGCGTGCAATTATTTATATTATTATCCGTATAAAACTCTTTATTTAGACTCTGCATAAAATGACTACTATATAAGGCTGCCCATGGATCGCACTCTGGACGTGAATGTGCATGTTTATTTCAATAGGGAGAGACTGACAGACGCAGAGTGTCATCACACTTAAATCTGATGTCGGGGATTGTTGCTGAACACTACCGATATCAGCCACTTTGATCAGGATTAATCTGTGCACAGGATCTTTAGATACATCCATTCATTTAGCCTTGTAACCAAATGTTACTCATCATCATCATCATTAAAAAGAAATCTTGCAACTTTCTTAAAACGTGTACAGAAGGCTCCAATCTGAGACCAGAGACTACAGGGCAAAAGTTTTGGAACACACATCTAAATCAATGAATATGCAGATTTTTCATTCAACTACATTGTCCCCAGTGTATAAAATCCAGCCACTCGGCATGCCATCTATAACAGGAGCCATTATTATCTGATGTCAGATCAATCAATCTTTTTGCTGTTTAACTTTGAATGATTTTATTGAAAAATGGAAGAAAATGCTCTGCTGCCTCAATGACTGCCAAGTCCAAACCTTCTTTTACATTAACATCAGCACAAAACTGTGTACTGGGAGCGTAACGTCATGGGATTCCATTGGTGACAAGCTACATGCAATCCTTACATGACCAAGCACAATGCCTAGCATTGGATGGAGTGGTGTAAAGCTGCCCCCTCTGAACACTGGAGCAGTGGGAGCTTTCTGTGAATGTTACGGGTGTGTCAGAGGCTGCAGACAGTCGCAATGCATCTAGCTGCAAAAGTCTCTGCGTTTGGCCTTGCAGACATCTTCTTAAACCTTCTGACTCTTTTACCCAATGGCAACCTTTCTCTGGCTCTAATTGACACACCTGGACCTGGGTGTTTATAGACTCCCAGCCTGCTGCTGGGAATCACCGGTGATATTTCCATTTTCCCTTGCTGAGGCTTGGGGCTATAGAAGTTGGCTATCTTCCTCTTTAGAGTTGCTGGAGGACATCTGTGTTACATTTCTGAGTCTACTCAAGATAAGTGTTCTCCTTGTTCGTCTATCCCACTTGTCTTTAGTGGTAGTGGAGATCGACTAGTGTCACCCCATCATTCCCTAAGTAGGGCTTATCGCCAGGGTCAGGCAGGGATTAGGTTCCTGCTCAGCGATAGGTGCAGAACCTATATAGGGATGTTTAGGGCAGACAGGGTGATTTTAGATCTGCCCCCTTCCCTAGTATTTTGCTCCTTCCCCTAATCCCGTCGTGTTGCACTAAGTCTTTCCTATACTGTGTGTGGCAGTGGAGTGATGAATCTGATAGATGAATCTGGGTTTGGAGAATGTCAGAACGTTATCTGCCTGACTGCATTGTGTCAGCTGTTTGGCAGACGTGGGATATTGCTATAAGGTTGTTTTTTAGAGGTTGGTCTGGGCCCCTTAGTTCAAATGTAGGGAAATCCTAATGATTTGGTATACCAAGAAATTTTGGATAATTGTAGCTTCTAACTTTTGGGGAACAGTTAGGAGCAGAGCAACAGAGTCAGGAGTTGAAGAGGGGAGGGGAGGAGCTGGGCTGCCATAGACTTTGCAGTGATGTAGAATTGTAGTTCTAATGATGACTCATACAGACAAAATAGATCTCCTGTTACTAAATAGAGCTTAGAAGGATTCAGCTAGTCAGTTTTTAATCACATAATTTCAAAAGAGAAGAATTAACTTGGTAGAAAGGTAAAAATGAACAATTGCAAGTGCACAGTGTGATATAATGTGATGATTGCACTGTATTAAGAGGATAAAAACTTTAACCCCTCTCTGACATCTGACGTACTATCCCGTCCATAAAACCTGTGACAATCTGACCACGGACGGGATAGTACGTCATAGCGATCAGCTGCGCTCATGGGGGGAGCGCAGCTGATCGCCGCCGGGTGTCAGCTGATTATCACAGCTGACACCCGGGACTGTGTGCCAGGAGCGGTCACGGACCGCTCCCGGCACATTAACCCCTTGCACACCGCGATCAAACATGATCGCGGTGTACTGGGGGCACAGGGGAGCATCGCGCAGGGAGAGGGCTCCCTGCGCGCCCCCCTGAGACCCTCAGAACAGCGCGATGTGATCGCGCTGTTCTGAGGGCTTCCTCCCTCCCAGCACCCGGATCCAAGATGGCGCCGGGGTCCTGGAGGGAGGCGGCTTCCTCAGTGCCTGCCGAGAGCAGGCACTGAGAAGCCTGCAGCGCTGCCTGTGAGATCGCTGGCCTCACAGAGTGCTGTGCACACTGTGAGACCAGCGATCTGACATTTTACAGTGATGTCCCACCCTGGGACAATGTAAAAAAGTAAAAAAAATAAAAATAAACGTGTAAAAAAAAAATTCCAAAATAAAAAAAAAAAAAAAAATATTCCTCAATAAATTCATTTCTTCCTGTAAATAAAAAAAATAAAACAATAAAAGTATACATATTTGGTATTGCCGCGTCCGTAACGACCCCCCCTATAAAACTGTCCCACTAGTTAACCCCTTTTGTGAACCCCTTAAAAAAAAAAAATAAAAACAAAGCAAAAAATCAGTGCTTTATCATCATACTGCTGAACAAAAAGTGGAATAACACGCGATCAAAAAGACCGATATAAATAATCATAGTACCGCTGAAAACGTCATCTTGTTCCGCAAAAAACGAGCCATGACACAGCATCATCAGCGAAAAAATAAAAAAGTTATAGCTCGCAGAATAAAGCGATGCAAAAATAATTATTTTTTATATAAAATTGTTTTTATTCTATAAAAGCGCCAAAACATAAAAAGATGATATAAATGAGGTATCGCCGTAATCGTACTGACCCGAAGAATAAAACTGCTTTATCAATTTTACCACACGCGGAACGGTATAAACCTCTCCCCCAAAAGAAAATCATGAATTGCTGATTTTTGTTCATTCTAACCTCCCAAAAATTGAAATAAAAAGCGATCAAAAAATGTCACATGCTCAAAAATAGTACCAATAAAAACGTCAACTCGTACCGCAAAAATAAGACCTCACATGACTCTGTGGACCAAAACATGCAAAAATTATAGCTCTCAAAATGTGGTGATGCAAAAACTATTTTTTGCAATAAAAAGCGTCTTTTAGCGTGACAGCTGCCAATCATAAAAACCCACTATAAATAGTAAATCAAACCCCCCTTTATCACCCCCTTAGTAAGGGAAAAATAATAAAATTACAAAAATGTATTTATTTCCATTTTCCCATTAGGGTTATGGTTAAGGTTAGGGTTGCGGCTAAAGTTAGTATTAGGGTTATGGTTGGGATTAGGGATAGGGATGTGTTAGGGTTAGGTTTGTGGTTAGGGTTGGGACTAGGGTTAGGGGTGTGTTGGGGTTAGGGTTGGAGTTAGAATTGGGGGGTTTCCGCTGTTTAGGCACATCAGGGGCTCTCCAAATGTGACATGGCGTCTGATCTCAATTCCAGCCAATTCTGCGTTGAAAAAGTCAAACGGTGCTCCTTCCCTTCTGACCTCTGCCATGCGCCCAAACAGTAGTTTACTCCCACATGGGGTATCAGCGTACTCTGGACCCTAAGAGTTATTGTGCAATTTGTCCTATTTCTTCTGTTACCCTTGGGAAAATAAAAAACTGGGGGCAAAAATATAATTTTTTAAAAAAAATGATTTTTTTTGTTTTTACGGCTGTACGTTATAAACTTGTGTGAAGCACTTGGGGCTTCATAGCGCTCACCACACATCTAGATAAGTTCCTTGTGGGGTCTATTTTCCAAAATGGGGTCACTTGTGGGGGGTTTCCACTGTTTAGGCGCATCAGGGGCTCTCCAAATGCGACATGACGCCCCCAGACCATTCCATCAAAGTCTACAATCCAAAACGTCACTACTTCCCTTCCGAGCCCCAACGTGTACCCATACAGTAGTTTTCTCCCACATATTGGGTATCCGCGTACTCAGGACAAATTGGACAACAACTTTTGGGGTCCAATTTCTCCTGTTACCCTTGTGAAAATAAAATATTGGGGGCGAAAAAAATAATTTTTGTAAAAAAAAAAATATTTTTTATTTTTACAGCTGTTCGTTATAAA
>JARQOD010000005.1:78062227-78092237 GCA_033576555.1 Oophaga sylvatica
TTTTGTACCACACAGCAGGTGTAGTAGTAGGGACACAACAGCAGCAGCTTAGTATTGGGTTCAGGAGTTTGTGCAGGTTGGAGGTAGATGGGTTCTGGGCTGGAAATGTGAAAAGTCAAATGTGTCTTTTTTGTAATCTCTGCAGACGAGTCCTGGCTGGAGAGGTCGTCGTGTCGGTCTGAGTAAGTTGTAAAAGTGAACGATTATCATAAAGAGCGTCACCTGTAAGTTATTGTCTGTAACTGTATTGTAAACTCTTAGATACCAGTGCAGCAGAATATACACCACTATGAGGTCACTATATGGCGGTAATATCAGTATTGTTTTTTGTATAGAGATTTTTTTCAGTTACAGCACGGTCATCTGCTGAGGCTCTCCTATACCCACGACTAGAGTGCACCACTTGAGTTGCGCCACCTGAGTTGTAATCAGGGTTACTGGTTAGGGGCCCACTCAGATTTTTTGCTTCCCCCTGAGCTGAACCCCTAGCTACGCCTCTGCGGCGGACTCAGAGGTCGCGACTACAACCGAACCCGTGCAGGTGGGGGCCCACTAAAGCCAGCCCAAACTACAAGTGGATGTGCGTCCACGGACACACACATTCAGCTGAAGTGTATTGTGGCACAGAGACCAGTCAAGTCTGTGCGCAGCAATACACACTGCCGGCCAATCGGAGGCCAGCACCTGACATCGGCATGCATGGCAGTGACATCATGAACTCCCTTCGCTTGCACGCTGAAGTCATCTGCCAGCTTCCGAAGATGACGTTGTGTGGCATGGGAGCGGATGGGAGGTGAGTATAATTGTTCATTTTTTTCTATGCAATAATCTCAGCATTTTTCTGGCAGACCCTACAAGGAGGTGTGGGGGTAGTGAAAATGTTGGAATGGATGGAAAAAGTGCTGAATGGAAGGAGAACAGAATTTCTGACTCACAGATCGCTGCTAAGAACTAGTGTTGAGCCACCCCCGTAGTGTTTGTGTTCGGTTCGTCGAACACCCATATGTTCGCCGAACTGTTCGTCGAACACCGTTGAACATTGTTAAAACCAATGGCAGGCAAACAAAAATACATAGAAACATATAGAAAACACTTCAAAGGTGTCCAAAAGCTGACAAACTGCTCAGAAGACACAACTAACATATGGAAAAGTGACAAGTACATATAGTAATGCGAAAAGAAAAGAGGTGGAGGAGTAAAAGGAGGGGGAGACACAGATATAGGCATGTCATGCCCTTCTAAAACCAATAAAGTGCGAAGCCGACACGGCCAGTCCGTTCCTGCCCGTGCGACCTCCGTGTCGCCGGGTTTGTGCCAGATCTGCGGTGGACCCTGACGGCCAGCCCCCCTCTCCCAATACTGGTGCCTGTCCGCTGGTGGGTCGACCTAGCCCCCCTGCGGTGGAGGCAGATCTAATCTTTTTAATTTACATTGTCTCTCTAATTTGAATGAGTACACTTTAAATCCTTTTACAAGGATCTATTGGAGGGCAAGTCTCATGCCAGAAGCTTTTATAAGGATCGAGTTTGGCGGTCCACCGCAAGGCTTCCTACCGCCAGTCCCAGCCCCTGTGCCTTGGGGTGCCTCCCTGATGCTCTTCACTGAGTGTCCCGGGGGCCCGAATAATTTCCTTTGAACAAAATTAAGTGTCCAAAGTACAGGTGGTGTAGCTTGCTTAACAGCTGGGTTAATCCGCTGACTAGCAGACACTGCTACTAGGCCCAAAGTATTGCTTGGGCTAGGTGCAGTTAAAAATTTGTAATTAGATACTCTCGTTGGATGCTGAGAAAGCATTCCATAGAGTCTCCTGGCACGCCATATATTATTCTCTTAAAAAGCTTGGGTAGGGGACCCTTTTATAGCCAAAATCATGGCCCTTTATCGCAATCCGTCAGCTAGGCTGAAGATAAATGGAACATTATCATCACCTTTCATAATCACCAATGGGACAAGGCAGGGATGTCCTCTGTCCCCTCTCTCATACATCCTAGTGATGGAGCACCTGCTCTCATCAATTCACGATAACCCAAATATTAGGGGGATTGAGGTGGGAGGCACCGAGAACAAGTGCTCTGCATTTGCTGATGATGTCCTAGTATATATCACTCAACCACATATATCTATCACTGCTGTTATGGCTGAAATAGATCACTTTGGTACATGGTCAAATATTAAAATCAATGCAGCGAAGTCTGAGGCCCTCGATGTTTCCCTCCCCAAATCCATACCATTTCCATCCAGTCCAACTTTCCCTTTGCCTGGCCCTCACAGGGTATCAAATACTTAGGAATTCGTATTCATAGAGACCTTTCCCATCTATTTTATCTTAATTTTGTGCCCTTTATTGAACAACTCCATAGAGATCTTACTTCTTTGATGTGAAGGATTTTTCCTGGTTCGGCAGAATAAATACACTAAAAATGCACGTTCTAACTAAACTCTTATACCTCTTCCAAACCATTCCCGTGGTAATTCCCTCAAATTTTTGGAAAAAACTACGCAGTAGCTTTTGCAGATTTATCTGGGGAAGTGGGCATCCACGCATTCGGGGGGACGTTCTGATCAGACACAAACAAAAGGGGGGCCTTAGCCTTCTGGATTGTAGAAGGTATTACATGGCAGCAGTACACGCTAGAATCCTGGAGTTCTTCCATCATTCGGAGGGGAAATTGTGGGTCAAAATAGCTCAATCCATTTGTCCTAAAGCTCTTACTACTCTCCCATGGTGCACCCATTTAATTGTCCCCTCTCTTGGCCTCATGTTATATAGTACTTATGCCACTGCTTTGGCTTTGAGATCCCAAAAAAAAGCTTATCCTCAATCGACCCCCAGGGCCCCTTGCTCCCGATTTCAGATAATCCAGATTTCCCACCAGGACTATCTGCAAATAGATTTCTCAGTTCAAATAAATCCCATCCGATATTATTTTCTCATGTCATCTCCAATACTTCGCTGCTCCCCCTCAATGACTTGTTACAGGGAAGAGTCACTTCCCCGAAGGCAAATTTTGAATATAGCCAGTTACAACACTTCTATTCAACTGTGAAGAAGCGCACACATCTTCATAGAGATCTCACAAACTTTGAAAAATTGAGCCTATCATTGTCACCCCCTACACACTCCATCTCCCTACTGTATAATCTCCTCATTGCCCAGGTAACTGACAATAGGCCAGGATTCTGCGGTGCATGGGAAAGGGAACTGGGGAAGCCCTTCTCTGACTCACAATGGGATAAATGTGTCTTCCTAACACTTAAAACCTCAATAGGGTCCAAAGCTCAGGAAACCTACTTCAAAATTATCTCTAGATGGTACCGGGTACCAGCAGTCCTTAAGAGATGGTATCCAGTGGTCTCAGATAGATCTTGGAGATGTGGGGAGGGGGAAGGGACAATGTCACACATATGGTGGGCATGCCCTATAATAAATGCATTTTGGGCAAAGGTGGTTCCCAAGATTGAGAAAATAACTGGTTTGACTAACCCTAATACGCCAGAAGCCCTCCTTTTATCAATGTTACCAATAAGTAAACGTAGTTATAAAAGGTCATCAATAGGCTACCTAATACAGGCGGCTAAGAATGTCATTCCACGACACTGGAAAAGCAGAGACCCACCCACTGTGGAGGAATGGTTTGCGCAGATCTCCCTCCTTAATAGGATGGAGCATCTGATTGCCATCTCACCGGCTGATGTTGATAGATACTGTGTGATTTGGAGGGATTGGATTGATTTGCAAAACTGTGACGCCTACCATCTAGCCCCCAACTAAAGTTATCCGTGATGTCGGCACAACAATGATCATAATCGCACTCTATTGATTGGTGGTCTGCCGTGGTCCGCTCTCTCTCTCTCTCTATTTTTCATATGGAAAAATACATGCTTGATCTGGATATTGATGGAAAACCCTCCCTGTACCCCCCAATGTACTGTCGTTATGCATAGATTTATAGTTATACTACCCCTTTTACTATGTATATTGTATTTTCTTGTACTTTTTCACCACAAAAATAAAAAAAATTGTAATTAGATCTACAGCCGGTGGCTACTCCGCTGACTAGCAGAAGCTTTGGAGCAGACCTCTGATTCCCAGGCTATAGTATGAGTAAACAGATCTTCAGACTCAACCATCTGTGTTACCCCAAGCCATAGTGTATGTAGTTTATTACGGTTACAAGGGGGAGGGAAAGACCCAACCCACCTGTAATTGACAATGCCAATGTCACGTAAAACACAGCAAGAGGACTCCAAAAAGAGTCTCCATTTTTTCAAAAAATTTGGTGCACAGACACCATTTAAGTAGCATCAATTGCCCCAGAGTTGCTTAAAACGGTTGGTGAGGTGATTTTAACAAATCCTCAAGCTTTTACTCTCACCAGGATGACACAGGGGTAGAAAAGTCCTTGCGGATCCATGATTTGTTCATCTTTATAAACGTGAGTCTGTCTACATTGTCAGTGGACAGCCGCGTGTGCTTATCTGTCAGCACACCACCAGCAGCGCTGAAAACACGTTCAGAGAGAACTCTGGCTGTGGGGCATGACAAGATCTCCAAGGCGTGAGTGGCGAGCTCCGGTCATTTATGATGATTGGAAGCCCAAAAAGAGCAAGGGTCCAGTGACACAGTCATGGCTTCGATGTTCACTTGGAGATACTCCAGTCCCATCGTCTCTAGGCGTTGACTATGTGTCTGACTTCTTGTCTCCTGTGGCCTTGCAAAGGATGGGCTAAAAAAGTGGTGAAAGGATTCCTCAAAATTGCTGTTTCCAGCAGATACTGAGTTTCTGTTATAGTTTGAGTGCTGAAGACTCGACAGTCCCATATTGGCAAGTTAGAACTGTGAGATTCACTACGTGCACCACTGGTGTTTTGTGGAAAAGCACATGTAAGATTCTGCAACAGTCTCTGCTGATACTCCTGCATGCGTGAATCCCTTTCTATGGCAGGAATTATTTAGGCAAATTTACTTTTGCACCGGGGATCTAAGAGTGTGGCTACCCAGTAGTCAGGATTATTTTGAATTCTGACAATTTGAGGGTCATGTTGCAGGTAGTGCAGCAAGAAGGCACTCATGTGTCTTGTGCATCCAGGAGCACCAAGTCCCTGTTGTGTTGGTGGCGAGGTAAGAATCATGCTTCCTTCTTCTGCCCTCTCCCCCCAACCTCGCACAGCAGAAATGTGATCAAGGTCTCCCTCAATTGATGAGTCTTCCATGCCCATCACCAGTTCGTCCTCCACTTCTTCCTGGGCTCCTGCACCTTCCTCACTAGTTTGGCTGCTACCATGCGCCCTGGTTAAACCCTCTCCCCCACCCTCCCATGCCTGCCGCCTTGGTGCTGCCGACCGTCTGGACCTTGCAGGTGTTAGCCCTTCCGCATACAACTACTCCTCCTCTACTTCCTCCACCTCCTCTTGTCCTACCACCTGACTCCGAATTATGTTTAACATGTGCTCCAGCATGTAAATCACCGGAATAGTCATGCTGATAATGGCATCGTCAGCACTAAACATCTTCGTCGCCATTTCAAAATTGTGCAGAAGGGTGCATAGGTCCCTGATCTGAGACCACTCCTCCAGCGTGATTTGCCCCACCTCTGGATCTCGCTGGCCCAGGCTATAAGTCAGAACGTATTGCACCAGGGCTTGTCGGTGCTGCCACAGTTGCTGCAACATGTGCAGAGTTGAATTCCACCGTGTTGACACATCGCATTTTAGCCAGTGAAGTGGCAGGCCCAATGACTTCTGTAGAGATGTAAGTCGCTGAGCTGAGGGATGCGAATGGCGGAAGTGAGCGCACAGCGACCGTGCCCTCTGAAGAAGGCCATGTAGTCTGGGATAGTGGGCTAAAAATTGCTGAACAACCAGGTTCAACACGTGAGTCATACAAGGCACGTGTGTGACATTGCCCCGGCGAAGGGCCACACCCAGGTTTGCAGCATTGTCGCACACGGCCTTCCTTGGTTGCAGGTCCAGTGGAGACAACCATTCATGAAACTGGTTCTCCAGAGATGACCACAACTCCTCAGCTGTGTGACTCACATTTCCCAGATGTTTCAAAGTAAAAACCGCCTGATGATGTTGTGCCCTGCTGCAGCATAGTAAGGAGGTGTACAGGATCCCTTCTGCGCAGTTAGAAAGCGGGTGGCATGACCAGACAGGCTTTGGGTGCAGGTGGAGGACCGAGAGGAGGTTGAGGAGGCAGAAGCAATGGAGGAACTTCGAGATAAAGAGGATTGACGCACAACTCGTGGGGACGGCAAGACTTGGACAGCAGCCCCTTGTCCTGCTGTCACCATAGTTACCCAGTGTCCTGTCAGCAACATGTAACGCCCCTGTCCATGCCTACTCATCCAAGTGTCTGTGGCGAAATTCACCCTGTCACACACAGAGTTTCTCAAAGAAGCTGTGATCTTGTGTGCGACATGCTGGTGGAGCACAGGCACACCTTTCTTTGAGAAGTAGTGCCGACTGGGCATCTGGTACTGGGGCACTGCGACGGACATAAGGTCTCGAAAATCCTCTGTGTCCACAAGGCGGAAAGGCAGCATTTCTGTAGCCAAGAGCTTGCAGATGGTGAAATTCAACCTCTTAGCTTTCTCATGGCTAGGAAGAAATGGTCTTTAACTTGTCCACATCTGATGGACCGAGGGCTGGCTGTTGTGCGTAGACGGGGTTGAGTTGGGTGTCCCCAGCCAACTGACGGTCTGTGAGGAAGATGCAGGCGGAAAAGTTAGGTTGCCTTGATCCAAAGGTGGTGCTCTCGATGTCGGAGAGCGCTCAACACCAGCTGGTGTTTCCACTTCCAAATGAAATTATGACCTGCCAATCAGACTGGCTGTTGCGGGTAAAGAGGTGGCAGGTCTGTGTCTCAAAACAGGTGTGACTGTTGTCCCCCCAGTCACAGAGGATGAAGAGGCCGCGGATGCACAAGATGGGGCAGACGATGGTTGGCCCGGCCCGCAAGGCCACATTGTAGCACAGTGAGCTTGACACTGCAACTTATGCTTCATATCCATGTGACGGTTCATGCATGAAGTACTCAAACTATGGATTTTTTGGCCTCTACTTAGCTTTTGGTCACAAATGTTACAGATAACACGAGTTGGGTCATCCTTATCGATCTGAAAAAATGCCCAGGCTATGCAAGGCTTAGAACCCATGCGACCTGAAGAGCCACCACGACTTGTGGTCAGAGGCAGAGTTCTGGTTGAGGATGCACTTGGTGACGTGCTTCCAGTACTACGTCTCTGTCCAGGAAGGCGCAACCTGACCTCGTCATCACTAGATTCCTCCTCCACCTCCTCTGCTGACCTCATCGACTGGCTGACTGTGGGTTGACAGTAAGTGGGACGTGCAACCTCGTCATCATCACCCTGTGTGTTCTCACACCCGTCGTCCTCAGAGCCAACCTCTTCCTGCCCTGACAAAAACTCAAGTTGTCGCTCCAATCAGGTATTTGAGTCTCATCATCGTCTTCCTCTTATCAGAAAAATATACAGCTAGTCGTAGTCGCCTAAAGAAGGCAAACAAATCAACTTCCAAGTCAAACCAGTTAGGTAAATTAGTCGGGCAGAATTGTCATTGTCATTCTGCCCGACTAATTTACCTAACTGGTTTGACTTGGAAGTTGATTTGTTTGCCTTCTTTAGGCGACTACGACTAGCTGTATATTTTTCCGATAAGAGTACTGTCAATAATGATCTGAGTGACACCCTAGGGGCTAAATTTATGTTACAATCGTTAGGCTTATATAATAAAAGCACATTTCAACCACCAGTTATTAACCATTTTGTTGAATCATATATTCAACTAGTCGAGAAAGACTTTGAAAAACTCAAGAAGGACTTTAAATACCGTGAAAAATGTAATTTGTCCCCTAATGAAAAGAAAGCCTTGTTTGACTTGTCTAATAACCCTGCTATAACTATAAAACCAGCCGATAAAGGCGGAGCAGTGGTTGTTATGGACACAGTTCAATACAAGACTGAGGTGTTAAGACAGTTATCTGACAATGAGGTATATTGTAAATTGATGGGGGATCCCACGATAGGTTATCAGCGAGAACTCAAACTTCTGGTCGATGAGTCTTTTCGCAATGGACTCATTGATCAGAAGTTGGCTGAGTTCTTAATTGTAGAGTCACCGGTTAGACCGATTTTATACACACTACCTAAAATACACAAAGATTTGAGGAATCCTCCGGGTCGTCCTATAGTGTCAGGTAGAGGGTCTATGTTTAACAAGGTGGCCATATTCTTGGATAAAGTATTGTGTAGGTTTGCTTGTTCAGCTAGATATTACATTAAGGATACTGGTGACTTTTTGGATAAAATTAAGGGCTTGACTATTTCAGCCAATACTTGGCTTGTTTCATTTGATGTAGTCTTGTTGTACACATCCATCGAACATACTAAGGGTCTGGATGCCGTCGATGTGGCGCTATCGGGCTCGGACGTGGAGCCTGACTGTGCACGTCTTGTCCTCACACTGTTGGAGTTCATCCTCAGGAAAAAATTTTTTTTCTCTATGGGGATGATTACTACCTTCAGTTGAGAGGCACCGCCATGGGGTCCAATGTGGCCCCCACCTATGCCAACATCTACATGGCGGTGCTCGAGGACAGGTACGTGTACAGTTCTGAGTTCTGGCCCCATGTCCGGGCCTGGTGGCGCTACATCGACGACATCTTTATGGTGTGGGATGGAGACCTCTGTGACCTTAATAGGTTTCATGTGGGTCTGAATGACATATATCCGGAATTAAAATTCACTCTAACACACTCTTTAGAATATGTGCAGTTTCTGGACACTATGGTTTATAAAGAAGGTACTGTACTCAAAACTGATTTGTTTGTTAAACAAACTGACAAGAATAGTATGCTCCACTATGATAGCCATCATCCGAGGAGGATGGTTGAGTCATTACCGTGGAGCCAAATGGTCAGGGTACGGAGGATTGTGTCGGATGACAGGATATTATCTCCTAGAATAGATGAGATGTGCCATAAATTTATTAACAGGGGTTATCCCATTGAAGGTTTCATCTCACATGCTAATAAGGCTAAGGATTTGACTTGTCAGGACTTAAGACATAAGAGATTGAAAGAAAAGAATAAACGTATTCCCTTTGTCTCCACCTTTTCTACAGCAAGTGGTAGAGTGAGCTCTGTGTTGAGGAAACATTGGCATCTTCTACAACAGGGATTACCGAATATGCCTGAATTTTTTACACCCCCATTGTTATCGTACAGACGTGGACGTAACTTTAGAGATAAGCTTGTCAAATCAGACGTTGGACCCAACAAACTTTCTATTCAGACAACATTGTCTCCACCTAGGATGGGTAATTTCCCATGCCTAGGCTGTGCTTCTTGCAACAATATGATCAAGGGGGACTTTTTCTATCATCCTCATACGGGTAAAAAGATATGGCTTAAGGAGAGATATACATGCATGTCTAGCTTTGTCATATATATGATCTTATGTCCTTGTGGCTTAGCGTACATTGGGGAAACGACACAAGAGGTCAGGGCACGTATTGGGAAACATAAGAGTACCATTAGAACGAAAGCAATAGAATTACCGGTTCCTAAACATTTCTACGAGTACAACCACCTTATCAGTCAACTTAGATTTCGTGTGATTGATAGTGTTCCGTTACAGAGACGGGGTGGAGATAGAACTAGACTACTCAAGCAGAAGGAATTAAAATGGATCTCGACATTAGGTACCTTACAACCAAGAGGTCTCAATATAGACTATAATTTACAGATATGTGTTCCCTGAATTTGTCTTTTTGCTTTATATGATTTGTCTTTGTATTTCATTTGTTTAGTTAGGTATTATTTTAGTATTTATTTATGTTTTCTTTTTTCTTTTTTCCTTAGATCATTGGTTTTTCGATGAACATGGGACGGAGGGGACAGGATGTCCTGAACATTTCTGGGCTCTCTTTCCCCTTTGCTCTTTGTTTATTAAAAAAAAAATTTTGATTTATGTTGTTCAGAGTTGTTGCTGACATCATTGCACTGATTAAAATATTGTATATAATCGGGTATGGGCTATTAGTGGAATGAGGTAGTTACAATTTTATATATATTCTTACCTGGGTTGTTATATATATTTTCTCAGTGTGTTTAATACATATTTTTCATTAATGATCTCCCTTTAGTGATTTTCAATGGTGACAGGTTTTAAGCTAGCGCTGAAAGCTGGTATAGTGTCATGGATATGACACTTTTCACATTAGTAGCGTCAGAGTAACGCACTGCCTTTCATGTGCACACATAGCTTTTCTATTGTCGCTTAGCAACAGAACTGGGAGTTTGCCAGGGACGTCCTGTAGGCTGCTTCTCTGACGTTCTGGCATATCGCTGCGTGGGTGTGGCCACAGGATCAGTCACATGACTGGTTTCTGGGTAACGTCATATGCAGTGTGCCTGCCAGTTAGCGTCCTCTTCTTTCACTTTATGGCCATGACGTTCTTATACTGGGCTGACCCTGCAGTACAGCGTTCTGATGATCACCTATGGTGGTGAGTAAGACACACTGACTAGTGCATCATTTTGAGATAGGTAATCCTATTGGGAAATTGATATAAACATTCTTTTGGGCGCAAAACCGCTAAGCACATCTATTGGTTATCTGCAAGTGTTTACATGTATATGCTGCATGATTGGTTCTATCATCTCCCTGACTACCCCGATGCTTTTCTTTCCATTGGTGCTTGTTTATAAGGATATTATCCTAGTAATATTTTGATGTTTGTTTAATTACATAAAGTGATCAATGTTGTTTGTATTAAGCTGTATACTATAAATATGTGTTTTTATATACCTGTAATGTTTTTTACATGGGACGGCCTATTGATGGTGATTGGTGGATTTGATATCCACTTCCTATTTAAGGCTGCCATTACCACTATGTTGTATGCTTGACAAAGACCTGTATTGGTTGAAACGTTGCATCTGGCAAATAAAGAACCTTTATTGCTTCACCCGGATTCGATGCTGTTCTCCTTTTTTTCTATTTTCTCAACCAGACAGACAAAGCCAGCGAGTGGGGGCAGATAATAATAGCCCAGAGAGGGACCATTATTTTTGCCCCCCCCCCTGGCTACTAACATCTGCCCCCAGACACCCCACAAAAGGCAAATCTATAATTAGATTCGCCCTTTCTGGCACTTTGCCCGTCTATTCCCATTGCCCTGTAGCGGTGGCGAATGGGTTAATAAGGGGTTAAAGCCACCTTGTATTGAAAGGTGACTTTAAGCCAGGTTAATAATTGAGAGCTGTCAATTAGACAACTATCAATTATTAATCCTATTGTATGAAATAAAAATAAAACACACACACTTTAATTAAAAATCTTTTTAATGAAATAAACACACAGTTTTTGACCATATTTTATTTTAATGCCATTCCTTGCGAAGCCCTTGTTCACCTGTAATAAAAATAAAATAATAAAGCAACATTATTCTTACCTATCCGATGTTCAGTCAGGTCCCCCAATGTAATCCTTCTGAAAGGGTTAATGTTTACTGCAGAGACCGCAGCTAATGCTGACAGTCTCACAATAAACCCCCGACTGAATCATTTCCTCTCCTGGCTGACAGGAGAGGAAGTAGTTAGCATAATTGATTGCTTCCCACTTTCACTTCAGGTCAGCCAGGGACACCCACAGCATCAGTGACATCAGAGGGAATCCCGGCTGACCTGAAGTGAGCTGATTAACAAAAATAGGGGATCCCCTCGAAAAAAAAAATGGCGTGGGGTCTCCCCTATTTTTGTTAACCAGCCTGATAAAGCAGACTACTGAAGCCTGGTTTTTCAGGCTGTTAAGGAGCCAATATCCATGGACCTTGCCTGCCTGATAATACCAGGCCACAGCATTCTGCTTATCTTGGCTGGTTAACAAAAATAGAGGATCCCTTCGAAAAAAAATGGCGTGGGGTCCCCCCTATTTTTGTTAACCAGCCAGATGAAGCAGACTGCTGAGGCCTGGTTTTTCAGGCTGGTAAGGATCCAATATCCATGGACCTTGCAAGCCTGATAATACCAGGCCACAGCAGTCTGCTTAGCTTGGCTGGTTAACAAAAATAGGGATCCCCTCGAAAAAAAAATGGCGTGGGGATCTCCATATTTTTGTTAACCAGCCAAGTAAAATGCAGACTGCTGCGGCCTGGTATTAAAAGACTGTCAAGGCCCATGGATTTTGGCCCTCAACAGCCTAAAAATACCAGGCTGCAGCAGCCCCACAAATGGCGCATCCAAAGATACGCCAATTGTGGCACTTTACCCGGCTCTTCCCACTTGCCCTGTAGCGGTGGCAAGCGGGGTAATAAGGGGTTAATGTCACCTTTGATTGATCGGTGACAATAAGCCCGGTTAATAATGGAGAGGCGTCAATAAGACACCGATCCATTTTTAATCATAGTTTGTAAATTTAAAAAAAAAACACAGCCAGAATAAGTCTTTTAATGAAATAAAACACCACACAGTTTTCATTAATTTTATTCTTCTCTCATTCCTGCGACGCCATCGATCTCCTGTAAAAAAACAAAAATAATAAACCAACACAAATACCACCTGTCCGACGCAGTCCATATTAACGTGTGTCCCACGACGAGTCCAGCTCTGCTACATCTGCATGCCAGGCTGAGCCTGACATCCACATGGAGCAGAGCTGCTTACCGTTGCGGCTTCCCCGGCGGTGACGTCATCCGGACTGGTTTATGGGCAGCTGTCGCGAGAGTACAGCTGGCCGAGATTACCCAGTACCCGGCAGTCATTGCAGTTATCGCGAGATTCTGCACGTGACCGCCAGGGACAGGGTAATGGCGGCATCCAGGAGGACGTGACCACCGGGAAGGAGATCTTCTGACAGGTAAGTGCAGACTCTGCTGAGTCCTGACTCCTGACAGACCCGACCGACACTAACTGTGACAGTTTCGGGAAGTTCCTGTGTCACGTACTTCCTTCTGTGACACAGGAACTCCCATAGACTTACAGGAAAATTCAGATTCCGGTATCCGATATGACAAAAATATAGGAACTCAGAATCGGAATTCCGATACAGCAAATATCGGCCGATACCCGATATTTGCAGTATCGGAATGCTCAACACTAATTACCACGCACTGCTACTATGCCCAAAATTATTTTCCAGGCAAGATGCAGCTAAAAATTATTAGTAAATTGAAAGCTGGCGGAGCTTAGTATAGATGGCCTAATAGAATGAGTACCACACACTGCAACTATGCCCAAAAATTATTTTCCAGGCAAGATGCAGCTAAAAATTATTAGTAATTTGAAAGCTGGTGGAGCTTAGTATAGATGGCCTAATAGAATGAGTACCACACACTGCTACTATGCCCAAAAGGTTTTACTTGGCTAGGTGCAGTAAAAAAATTGTATTACATACACAGGTGGTGTAACTTGCAACACAGATAGGCTACTCCACTGACTAACACACACTGCAAGAGGCCCAAAAGGCTTTGCTTAGCTAGATTTAGCCAAATGCTGTGAAAAACACTTGCACAGCACTAAAACAGACCTGCCTGGTAAAAAGTGATAGGAACTGATGTATCCTAGCCCTCAAAAAGGCTGCAATTACAAGCTAGTCCCTACTCCCTAAACCTTTCTGTCTATTTAACAGAAAATTTGCTTGCAATTCACAGTTACACAATATAGCGCTAACAGCAGCAGCAGTGAGAAAATGGTGGCGACGGGGAAAATTGCTGGGTCTTATAGGGCAAGGACATGTGACATACACAGCCAATGACACATGCCCTTGCTTGTGTGAAAAAAGCACTTCGCTCCGTGTGTGCGCTGCTGATAGGCTGACAGACTGCACCTCCCCACTGTAAATGCGGGAAAGAGAAAAAAAATGGAGATCTTCATTATTTCTGCAGAGATCCATCCCATGCCCCTCCCCCACCCCGCTGTACACTCAAACTGTGTATTAACATTGATTATCAGCATTATTGTGAAAAAATCCAGTTACGATTTTGGTGCATGAACAGTTATCGAACATAACCTTGAACAGCCGGATTTTTTTCAAATCGTTCGGGTTCCTCAAACGGTTCGAACACCGCCCAAAACAGTTCGAATTTGAGATTGGCGAACAGGTCGAGTCGAACACCGCTCATCTCTACTAAGAACAATGGTGTGACACTTTTACTCCACTTTAAGGACTGACAATGAAACATTGAAAACATTGAGAACTTGTTGTTTGCAGGAAAAAATGTTAACCCCTTAACGACCGCCGATATGCCTTTTAACAGCGAGAGTTAAAGGTACTTATTCCTCAGCGCAGCTTTTTAACGGCGCTGAGAAATAAGAGTATAGCACCCCCTAGCATTGGAAAATGATTCGGAATGGTTTTTACCGTCCCTAGTGTTGCGATCGCTGTTATTCACTGAATAACAGTGACCGCAAAAAAAAGTCAGATTTTCCATTTATTTCTGTCTCCACTGATGTGATCTAGCACATCAGAGGAGAGAAAAATGGGGTTCCCCAAGCCCCTCAGTACCTCCGGCACCACTTGTATCCTCCAATTCTGTCCCCTGGCCCTCAGAGTCTTCTTCCAGGAAGAAAATGACGGACGCATGCGCAGTGCACCTGACGAGAGCTGCCGGCTGGCACCCGGCAGCTATAGGAGATTTCTCCTATTGGTTCATTTTGATTACTGTGATAGACCCTATCACAGTGATCCAAATGAAGAAGAATAGCAAATCAAACCCACCTTTATCACCCTAAGGTAAAAATAATAAAATAAAAAAAGTCTTTTTTCCATTTTTCCATTAGGGTTAGGGTTGGGTCTAGCGTTAGGGTTAGGTTTGGGGTTAAACCTAGGGTTAGGGTTGGGGATAGGGTTAGAGCTAGGGTTAGGGTAGGGTTAGGGTTGGGGCTAGGATTAGAGCTAGTGTTAGGGTTGGGCTAGAGTTAGGGTTAGTGTTAGAGCTATGGTTAGTATTGGGCTAGGGTTGGGGTTAGTGATGGGGCTAGGGTCAGAGCTAGGGTTAGGGTTAGGGTTGGGGCTAGGGTTAGGTGTTGGGATTAGGGTTAGGGGTGTGTTGAGGTTAGGGTTGGGATTAGTGCTGTGTTAGGGTTAGAGTTAGAATTGGGGAGTTTCCACTGTTTACTTACATCAGGGGTTCTCCAAACACAACATGGCGCCACCATTGATTGCAGCCAATTTTACGTTCAAAAAGTCAAACAGTGCTCCCTCCCTTCTGAGCCCTGCCATGCGCTCAAACAGTGGCTTTGCCCCACATACGGGGTATCAGCGTACTGAGGAGAGATTGAACAACAAATTTTGTGGTCCATTTTCTCCTGATTTCTTTGTGAAAATAAAAAAGTTTGCTTCCAAAGTAAATTTTTTTGTGAAAAAAGTAAACATTTTTTTCCTTCCACATTGCTTTAGTTCTCGTGAAGCCCCTGAAGGGTTAATAAACTTTTTAAATGTGGTTTTGCGCATCTTGAAGGGTGCAATTTTTAGAATGGTGCCACTTTTGGGTATTTTCAGTTATATGGACCCCCCAAACTCACTTCAAATGTGAGGTGGTCCCTAAAAAAATGATTTTGTAAATTTTGTTGGAAAAATGAGAAATCGCTGGTCAACTTTTAATGTCCTAACAAAAAAAATTGTGTTTCCAAAATTGTGCTGATCTAAAGTAGACGTGGGAAATGTTATTTATTAACTATTTTGTAAGAAGGGAACAAAAATTAAGTTTGAAAATTGCAAAATTTTCTAAATTTTTGCAAAATTTCAATTTTGTCATAAATAATTGCAAGTCATAGCGAAGAAATTTTACCACTAACATGAAGTACAATGTGTCATGAAAAAACATTCTCAGAATAAGTGGGATCCGTTGAAGCGTTCCAGAGCTATAACTTCATAAATTTACAATATTCAGAATTGTAAAAATTGGCACGGTCATTAAGCCCAAAATTGGCTATGCCACTAAAGGGTTAAGAAACATTTTTTCCTGTATTATGACATGTATATGAGGCAAACTTTATTAAAGATTTAAAAAAAATAATAATTTAAGTAAACTAAAACTGAATTTGTGATTAAAAAAATGGAAATTTCAGTGTAATTTATGAAAGAAGCAAGAAGTGTAGAAAATTAGGGACACAGATACACCCTGGATTAGGAGGGCGTCATACACATTCTGTATAAATTGTCATGTAGTGGTGCTCCTAGATTCATAAAGGCTTTGACCGCTGTTAATCTATGGGGCAGCTCCCATTACCTTTTTTTTTTCTCAGTTGTATTACACGTGCAAGTAAAATCGCAGCATGCTGCGATTTGTACCGTATATCGGACAAGACTCGCCAATACAAGTCTATGGGTGCGAGAAAAAAATAAATAAATAAAAATCGCACACTACATGGACCATTCGTGTGACTTGCGAGAAATATGCACCGGTGTCCTCTGAAAAGCCGGCAATTCATGTGCGGTGTAAAGTAAAATCACACTGACAGCTTACAATAGAATAGATACATACACATAGTATAGGAGTATATATACTGTATATATGTGGTAGCATGAGACGGACTCTACAACCCACACAAGTGGCTCAGGTAGTGCAGCTCATCCAGGACGGCACATCAATGCGAGCTGTGGCAAGAAGGTTTGCTGTGTCTGTCAGCGTAGTGTCCAGAGGCTGGAGGCACTACCAGGAGACAGGCCAGTACACCAGGAGATGTGGAGGGGGCCGTAGGAGGGCAACAATGCAGTAGCAGGACCGCTACATTCGCCTTTGTGCATGGAGGAACAGGAGGAGCACTGCCAGAGCCCTGCTAAATGACCTCCAGCAGGCCACAAATGTGCATGTGTCTGCACAAACAGTTAGAAACCGACTCCATGAGGATGGTCTGAGTGCCCGACATCCACAGATGGAGGTTGTGCAAACAGCCCAACACCGTGCAGGATGCTTGGCATTTGCCACAGAACACCAGGATTGGCAAATTTGCCACTGGCGCCCTGTGCTCTTCACAGATGAAAGCATGTTCACACTGAGCACATGACAGACGTGACAGAGTCTGGAGACACCGTGGAGAGCGATCTGCTGCCTGCAACATCCTTCAGTATGACGGTTTGGCAGTGGGTCAGTAATGGTATGGGGTGGCATTTCTTTGGGGGGCCACACAGCCCTCCATGTGCTCGCCAGAGGTAGCCTGACTGCCATTATGTACCGAGATGAGATCCTCAGACCCCTTGTGAGACCATATGCTGGTGCGGTTGGCCCTGGGTGCCTCCTAATGCAGGACAATGCCAGACCTCATGTGGCTGGAGTGTGTCAGCAGTTCCTGCAAGATGAAGGTATTGAAACTATGGACTGGCCCGCTCCCCAGACCTGAATCCAATTGGGCACATCTGGGACATCATGTCTCGCTCCATCCACCAAAGTCACGTTGCATAACAGACTGTCCAGTTGTTGGTGGACGCTTTAGTCCAGGTCAGGGAGGAGATCCCTCAGGAGACCATCCGCCGCCTCATCAGGAGCATGCCCAAGCATTGTAGGGAGGTCATACAGGCACGTGGAGACCACACACACTACTGAGCATCATTTTGTCTTGTTTTAAGGACATTTTTTATTATATTATTATTATATTATTTATATTATATTTTTTATATTCCACTTTAATTTTTTGGGTGACTCCAAATCCAGACCTCCATTGGTTAATAAATTTGATTTCCACTGATGATTTTTGTGTGATTTTGTTGTCAGCACATTCAACTTTGTACAGAACAAAGTATTCAATGAGAATATTTCATTCATTCTGATCTAGGATGTGTTATTTGAGTGTTCCCTTTATTTTTTTAAGCAGTGTATATATATACATATATATATATATATATATATATATATATATCAGTGACACACAAGTATATATATATATCTGTGGCGCCCCTGTGGGTCCAGTCGCCTCTGAGGTATTGCATCTCAGCCAGAGATGTGGTATTTCAACTCTCAGGTAAGGTGGAGACATTACACCTGGCTCTGGTAACACTGCACCCAACACATTCGTTGGCTGAGTACTTCTGCCTCAGTTAGCAAAGGGTTTAAACCGCTAAAAAGCAGAATCAGCATAGAATTATACATTTTTATCCATATAGGGATATCATACCCATAATAATGGCTGATATCAATCATATGAAAAAATTGGGACTATCGCACAAACGAACCAACACATGAGAAATCTCAAAAAATTGCGATCAAAGCAGTCCAGTACATATAAAAAAGTCTTTATTGTACAAAATACATAGCAAATGTGACATAAATCAGGGACAAGGATAAAAAGATCAAGGGAGAGGATGGAGCGCAAACAACTGCATCGCAATAGACCAATATGGAAATAAAAGGGGTCGGTCAAAGGGACAGTCCAAGGATCAGTAATATTACATACCAAATATCATGGTATAGCAAGATGTATGTTTATAAAGCTCAACCCAGACACACACATTACAAACAATGGTGGTCGAATGTAATAAAAATTACAATAATAGTGAGTAGTAACATATTAGAACAGGCATCTAGTGTCAAAATATCAGATACAAGTAAGTATCAAGAAACAACAACCACCAGATTGTAAAGTCTATCAGACATGTTAGCAAATCAGGGTTACCGCGTTTATGCATATTGCACAATGAATAGTGGATCACATAGTATATAGGCAGAGCATAAGGAGCGGCAAGTATACCTGATAGTGTGAGGGGAACAAGGACTGCGCCAGCGACCAACACCCCGGCCCGACGCGCGTTTCGGAGAGAACTCCTTCTTCGGGGGCACACCGTGGACAGTACCGACAGGCTTTAAATATCGCCATACCGGAAGTGGCAAAGCCGCGACCGGAAGTGACGCATCCGTCGTCCCAGTGACTCACACTGCAACGTGACCGCAGCGTCAGGCTCAGAGAGTTGCCGTGGCAACCACCCGAGCTTTGCAGACGCCGAGAGCCATGATGCAGAGAGGTATGGGGCGCGCATGCGTTCTGGTCCGCGGCGATGTCAAATCGCAACAAGAAAGTGATTACACTAGTCATAAAGGCGTTTCAATATATAACACTCTTTTCAGAAATAGAACAGTCACATATGTATAAAGCGCCTCAATGGTGCACAAAACAATTAATCACGACTAAAAAATACATATATACAAAATATCAATACAGCGAGGTCAGTATTATCAGTAATTCGAGACACGGTGGATATGGACACTTGATACAGTCCACCCCAAAGGTCTCAATGAGAACCTGAGTTATGCTCCATTTCTGTGATCATCTGTCTGTGCGCTTTGTGCTCCCTTGTGTCTCTTTACAGCCAATATGTTGTTTTTAATTATTTTTTATTTTATTATAGATTCTTTGGTTCTGTGTGTATATATCAATTTTCCTTCCGTGGAGGTACAGATGAAGACTATCACCTCGTCTTGTGCTGTATTTTGCTTTTGTGTTTTCTGTTTCCTTTTTTATTTTTTTACTTCATTTGTTTTCTTTTTCTTTTTAATTTTTGTTGTTTGTATTTTGGCTTTATTGTCGTGTATTATGTACTTCATTTTTCTGTTATTCTTGTTTTTATGCTTTATTATATGTGCCTCTACATATGTTTATGTCTGCTTATTATATCATTTCATTATTATGTTAATATTGTAATTATTGTTATATCTGGTTTGTGGCTTTAATTATAAGATGTCTCATTTTATAATTTGGTGATAATTATGATAATACTGACCTCGCTGTATTGATATTTTGTATATATGTATTTTTAGTCGTGATTAATTGTTTTGTGCACCATTGAGGCGCTTTATACATATGTGACTGTTCTATTTCTGAAAAGAGTGTTATATATTGAAACGCCTTTATGACTAGTGTAATCACTTTCTTGTTGCGATTTGACATCGCCGCGGACCAGAACGCATGCGCGCCCCATACCTCTCTGCATCATGGCTCTCGGCGTCTGCAAAGCTCGGGTGGTTGCCACGGTAACTCTCTGAGCCTGACGCTGCGGTCACGTTGCAGTGTGAGGCACTGGGACGACGGATGCGTCACTTCGCGCGGCTTTGCCACTTCCCGGTATGGCGATATTTAAAGCCTGTCGGTACTGTCCACGGTGTGCCCCCGAAGAAGAGTTCTCCCGAAACGCGCGTCGGGCCGGGGTGTTGGTCGCTGGCGCAGTCCTTGTTCCCCTCACACTATCAGGTATACTTGCCGCTCCTTATGCTCTGCCTATATACTATGTGATCCACTATGCATTGTGCAATATGCATAAACGCGGTAACCCTGATTTGCTAACATTCTTTTTATCCTTGTCCCTGATTTATGTCACATTTGCTATGTATTTTGTACAATAAGACTTTTTTATATGTACTGGACTGCTTTGATCGCAATTTTTTGAGATTTCTCATGTGTTGGTTCATTTAGCAAAGGGTGTAGATTGTGGTGGAGCTTGTGGGTCAGAGCAGGAGTTAGAGGGAAGTGAAAGGGAGTTCCCCCTTTGGGGAGGAACAGAGCAGACGTGTTTGAGAGGGCTCTCCTGAGGGGAGAGGGGATGGAGATAGGATTGTGGAGCAGGCTCCAGTCCTAGGGAGCTGCTCGGAGAAAGAAGGAAGGGAGGTTCTCTGGAAGAGAAAAGGATTCTTAGAGAGGGACACGGCTGAGCCGAGAGCTACAGGTGGGCCCATTCCAGGACTGGCGGACGCCGGCTGGGAGAATCCAGGTCGCAGAGAGGGAACTCGACCCTTTAGCCTAGTGGAGGACTTTATGACTCAGCAAGCGAGTCGACTGCTGTGATAACATAGGGATCACAGACAATTACCACAAATATCTTCGCCGGAGAGGCAGCTACATAGAATAAAGAGGAACGCAGAAATAAGACGTTGTCCTAGAGGATTCGCAGCTGCTGATCTGGGACACTGTTTGTGAGGGTGCTGGAAGGAGAGATGGCGGGAAAATCAGCACAGAGAGAGACGGCCAGAGAAGGCATACACTGACAGGGAGCTTTGAACTAGTGTTCTTCATCCACCTGGGAGTTGGCTGGACTCCACACCTGAAGGACGTGGCACCAAGTGGGCACCTGTACTGCTAGCACTTGAACTGTGAGTAAAGCTTTGGAAACTGCAACTCGCTGACTGTTTCTTAGTTTCTTCATGCGTCACCCATTGCACTCAGCTACATCTCCCAGCACCATTACTACCTACATCTACCTGCCTGCGATCCTATAGTCTCACCTGTGGAGACTGTACCAACTCTGCTGCATTTCACCATCTATCCCAGAGGATCTGCACCGCAGCGCTGGTCACCATTGACCAGATACCACAGGTGGCGTCACGAATACCTACACTACAAACTCTAACATCCCCTGTAAATAATTCCCCTTTTATTGGACGCCCAGGGCCACGGACGGGGTCATGCAGCTGTGACACACCCCTTCATACACCGGCCCAGTACCGAGTATCCCACTGCCCTGGCGGGCGATCCATCTCTTTATATTGCATAGAGATATAGATAGAAGATTAGCTGTTAATTCATTTGTCAGCTTCTGTAAAATCAATGCAGGAGCCGACAGGATAGGAGACATGGTTTACATACAGTAAATCCATGCAGAGTAGTTAGATATATAGATGTCTGTGAGCAATACAGTTAGTATAGTTTGTGTGCAAATTAGGGGACATGTATTTAATAAAAGATTATTTTCGGGGAAAAAAAATGGCGTGGGCTCCTGTGCAATTTTCTGTGCCAGAGAGGGAAAGCCAGTGACTGGGGGCAGATATTAATAGCCTAAAAAGGGACCATGGTATTGGCCCCCTGGCTACAAACATCTGCCCCCAGCCACCCCAGAAAAGGCGCATCTGTAATATGCGCCAATTCCGGCACTTAGCCTCTCTTTTCCCACTGCCCTGTAGGGGCGGCATATAGAATAATAGGGGGTTAATGTCACGTTTGTATTGAAGGTGACATTAAGCCCGGCTTAGTAATGAAGAGATGTTAATAAGACTCCTATCCATTACTAATCCTATAATATGTAAAGGGTTAAATAAACACACAGCCAGAAAAAAAGTATTTTAATGAAATTAAACACCACACAGTTTTGCCATCTTTATTGTTCTGCTAATCCAAACGACGCCTCGATCTCCTGTAATAAAGAAAAAAGAAACAAAAAATATACCATACATGTCCGGCGTTAAGTTCCACGCCATATACAGTTTCCATCCGGGATCGGTGCTTATGCGAACGCCCCGGCTGTAAACTACTGCTGAGTGAATGAGAAGCTGCCAGCGGCAGCATCAGTGACTAGTGCTGATGTCACTGATGTGTGCAGCCTCACAGCCTGACCCCGTGGTGAACTCTGCAGCATGAGAAAATGACTCTTTGACGATATTCTAATTTTGTGAAAAAGCACCTTAAAAAAATATATATATATATATATACATTATATATATATATAGATAGAGTAAGATGGCTGCCAAATGAGTCCTTGAGGGGAGATATGTGTCATCACGGCTGTTAGCTGCTGTGATGTGAGTTGGAAGCATGCCCCGCACATATAGTGCTGAGAGTTTATTTGGCCATTCCAGGACCGGGTTTTACGAGCGGTCAGAAGAGATGGGTGGGAATGACCGCTCAAATGGCCAAGTTCTCCAAAAAAATATGACATAGTGGTCATGGGAGATTTCAACTATCCAGACATTTGTTGGAATCTCTCTCAGAAAAAAACTAACAGGTCAAGGAAATTCTTATCCTCTCTTGCTGACACTTTATCTTTCAAAAGGTAGAGGAAAAACAAGGGGATCTGCTACCTTGGATCTAATCCTTACAAACAGAGAGGAAATGGTTGAGGAGGTAAGAGTGGCTGGGACCCTAGGAGGTGTGACCATGCTATTTTAGAATTTTGGATAACAAGAGGAGGAAGACCTGTGAAGACTCGAACGTCAAGGTTAGATTTCAGAAAGGCAGATTTTAAGGGACTCAGAAAGAGAATTGGAGGGATCCAATGGTGGATATCCTTAAGGACAAAAATGTCCAGGAAGGATGGGACATCTTGAAAAATGAGATTCTCAAAGCACAATCGTTAACAATTCCAAAAAGAGGGAAGAATGGGAAGCATTTAAGGAAACAGATGGATGAACACAGAACTGAAACACATGCTAAAAAGGAAGAAAGAAAATGTTTATCAAATGGAAAGAGGGAGGCATATCTAAAGAAGAAATATAATGCCATCTGCAGACCTGCAGGGCACAAATCAGATTATCTAAAGCTGACAATGAAATTAAGGCTTGCAAGAGATGTCAAAAGCAACAAAAAAGGATTTTGGGGATACGTCAAAAGTAAAAAAAAAAGTCAAAGATGCTATAGGATTTTACAGGATGAAATGATGAAATGGTAAGAAAGGATGTTGAGAAGGCTGAACTTTTAAATTCCTATTTTGCATCTGTTTTCTCTCAGAAAGGAAATGTAACATCAACTGATCTTCACTGTCCTTTAAAGGAATAGAAGAATCCAGGATTTCTATAAACAGAAAAACAGTGAGGAAAACACTTAGCTAACCTAAATGAATTCAAGTCTCCAGGTCCAGATGAATTACACCCCAGAATACTGAAGGAGATAGCGGAAGAAAAATTCTTGAACCACTGTCCATAATCTTTGAAAATTCTTGGAGAACAGGAGAAGTCCAGAAGACTGGAGAAGAGCAAATGTTGTTCCTATCTTCAAAAGGGGAAGAAGGTGGACCCAGGGAACTACAGGCCGGTGAGTCTGACTTCTATACCAGGAAAAATCTTTGACAAATTATTAAAGAACATGTATCTTTAAATATCTGCATAAGAATGAAGGATTAAACAGAGTCAGCATGGGTTTGTAACTAATAAGTCATGTCAGACTAACTTAATGTCCTTCTATGACAGAATCACTGGGGCTGGGTGGATCAGGAAATGCTGTAGATTTTAGTATAACTTGACTTCAGCAAAGCATTTGACAAAGTATCTCACACAATCCTTTTGAAAAAAATGACTAAGTATGGAATGGACAAGCAACTGTTAGGTGGATTCATAAATGGCTTAGTGATCGGACTCAAAGAGTGGTCGTAAATGGCTGCACACCAGTTGGAAGAATGTCTCAAGTGGGGTACCACAGGGCTCTGTTTTGGGCCCTCTATTGTTCAACATCTTTATCAATGATTTAGATGAAGGAATTGAGGGTAAAACTGATAAAATTTGCTGATGACACAAAGCTAGGAGGGTAGCTAATACTAGAGAAGAGAGAGAGGGATTCAAAAAGATAATAAATAAACGGGAGCAGTGGGCAGCAACTAAAAAGAATGGTTTTAACAGGGAAAATGCAAAGTATACATTTGGGCAATAAAAAAGAAAAGCATATACAAATGGGAGGAATAGGGCAAGAAAACAGCACATGTGAAAAAGACTTGGGTATACATTTTGATCACAGACAACATGAGTCAACAGTGTGATGCAGCAGCAAAAAAGGCAAATACAATCTAGGAGTATCAACAGAAGCCATACAGTCTAGATCACGTGAGGTCATATTGCCTCTACCCCTTTGGTCAGACCTCAACTGGTATACTGTGTCCGTTTTGGGCCCAACATTTTAAAAAAAGACATCAACAAACTGGAGCAGTTCAAAGGAGAGCCACCAATGGGGACCGGTCTGCAAACCATGTCCATGAGGAACGGTTTGCAGGATTTGGAATGTTTAGCTTGCAAAAAAAGACTGAGAGGAGACTTAATAGCTGTCTACAAATATTTTCAAGGCTGTCACATTGTAGAAGGATCATCTTTATTCTCATTTGGCAAGGAAAGACAGAAGCAATGGATAAACTGAATGGAGGAGACACAGATTAGATATTAGAAAAAACTTCTTGACAGTTAGGGTGATCAGGAGTGGAACAAGGCTGCCACGAGAGGTGGTAATTTTCTCCTTCAATGGAATCTTCAAACAGAGGCTGGACAGACATCTGTCTGGAATGATTTA
Organism: Oophaga sylvatica; assembly: GCA_033576555.1. Taxonomy (NCBI): domain Eukaryota; kingdom Metazoa; phylum Chordata; class Amphibia; order Anura; family Dendrobatidae; genus Oophaga; species Oophaga sylvatica. Next base: position 78,087,219 of record JARQOD010000005.1, read on the forward strand.
GAGAATCCTGCTTTGAGCAGGGGTTGGACCAGATGACCCAGGAGGTCCCTTCCAACTCTACTATTCATGATTCTATGATTCTATATGCAACCCCAGGGGCGTGGTTTGACAGATTAAATGGAGGGCCGAGTCTGTTTGAATGGGTTTTGAGATGAGTTCGAGCAAGGCCCTCTGGTGTTACAAGCGGTGCTAGTCTGTCCAGTGAAGATTGGGAGGGACTGGGAATCAGGTGTTACTGACTGTCTTATATAAGGAGTCACCTTCCATCAGGGTTGCCGGTGATCAATTGTTCTGGTCTGAATCCTTTATTCCAGGTTTCCCTTGTACCTGCTGTGTCGTGTCTGCATTTCCTGCTTAACAGATAAGACATTTCTTCTTTTTTTTTGTCTATATTTTTTGCATTTTTGTCCTGCACTTCTGTGGGGGCCTTCAGGGTCCCCTCCGGGGCTTCTGCCCTCTCAGTTTTGTTCACCACTGATGTTTTTACTTTTTGCTTTTTCCAGTTTTTTCAGTGGCCGTGTTTTGATTTTGTTACAACCCAAGGAAAATAATTTAGGTGGAAAGGGGGTGTCCAGGTTTTTTTTAAATATTTAGTTTGGTGCTTTTCAGGGGGTTTTTGGGATTGCATAAGTACCCTTCTATCCTTTTCTTTTTTTTTAGTTTGGGCCCCCCGTTTGCTCATACTATTTTTCTTTTGGTCAGTATTTCATCTTGTTAAAACCCCTTAATTTTTGGGGGCTTTCTATTTTTTGGGGGCCCCGCTCCGGGCAGATGCTTTCTTATCTTTTCTTTAGGTTATTAGTTTTCGGCTTTGACGAGGGTCGGGGGAAAGTGATTTGAGAAACTGTTTTTAGCAGGGGGTTGGACCAGAGCCCCCGGAGGCCCTTCCAACTCTCCCCTTTTATGTTTTTTTATGATTCTATAACTAGGAACTCCAGGGGTGCCTTAGTTGGGTGGTTTTGCAGGGACTGCAATCCATAGACCAACGCTCTGGGGATTTCCTTTTTTCCCCGCCTCCTCAGTACCGAAACATAACAGTATCACCCAAAAAAAGGTTCGGAGTTTGTTTATCAAATCTTTCGGGGTTTGGGGCTGTTGGGGAAACCCCAGGTTTCCCTTTTCCAGTTTTTTTTTTTGGGATGGGAGCAATTTTTAGAATTTAAAAATAATTTAAATTTTTTTTTTTCCTTTTAAAATTTTAAAAATCTCAGGGAACGCGCGCAGCGGTTAAAAAATTACATCCCCTTTTCCTGCGCGGCTTTCTCAGATTGGGTTTTCCCCCCGATACGGGGACCCCGTTTTGGTGGTTGAGCATTTTTCGGGCCCTTTGGGGGGTTATTGTACAATGAGCCTAAGGTATGATAAGCTGGAAACCCTTGTTGGCTTAAATAGGGGCTTGATGCCCTGATTTATATGTCGGGGTTTCCGTAGGTGGGCACCCGACCAAAGGAATGACGGGGGTTTTTGGCCCCTTTTTCCGGAAGGGTCGTCAAAAATGAAAAGGATGTTAGGGGGGATTCCCTGTCCCCTCGGTCTCAATGATTCTATGTCATTAGCGTTAAAATTGACGAGGGGGCGTGACGGAGAAGTAGGGGAATGTTTTTTCCCTTTGGGAAAACCAGTTTAAAACCATGCGGGTGTGATAGAGGGGTTTCGGGGGCACAGGTCAGGTTTTTCGAAAGCGAATGGGTTAGTTTTTACGTGTGATGCCTTCATTTTTTTCAGTCTGCCCTAAGGGGGGGAGACTTTTTGAAACGCTCATTGTCTTGGGTAGGCAGAAAAAATTTTTTTTTAAACGTACTCTGATATGCTCCGTCCTCATTTTTTCTCGGCTTTCGTTGATTCTGGAGCAGAAAAACCCCGAAGGATTAGATTTTGCAAAAATTGGGGGTTTTTCCTTATACCCCCAAAAGAAATTTCCCCCCAAAGGGGATCGTTTCCCCCTTTGGCTAGAAAAAACCCCCCGTTTTTACTGGGGGAAAAAGAGGGTTGAATGATCACCAGGAGTGCTGAAATTTTTTTTGGGTTTTTGGTAAATCTGCATAAAATTATCGTGGGGGTTTTTTCCTTTGGGTTTTCAGTTTCTTTTAATTTCCCTTTTTTGGGAAATTGGAAATTTTGTGTCGTAAAAAGTTGGGATCCCAAAAGGTTAATACCAACCCCCTGTTTTTCTCCCCCCCCCCAGGTCAGGTTTTCCTGATTTTTTGGATTGATTTTTTGATGTGTTTAGCAAAAGTAATCTGCATCCTTGTTCCCCAAGGGGGCTATGACTGCCAAAAAATTTTTGTGCCGGGAAAAAAATTCCCAAAAGGCCCCCTTTTTTAAAATTTGTCTGTACCGGGAACTGCGTATGGGTTTAAAAAAAAGGGGAATCTTTGGGGAGAAGGGAAAATTTTCAACCATCCTCTTCACCTTAGGTGGGGTTTTTTTTTTTGGGGGCCCAAAAAAAGGAGGGTTCAAAGGGCCCGGGGTATTGAAATCTCTCTTAAAAAAATTTTACTGTGAAATACAAATACCCGTTCCTTGATTTTTGACCTGTTTTGGGGGGTGAAAACTTTTTTTGGTTTCCAAATTTTTTGACCTCGGGGGGGGTTTTAAAACCTTATTGCATTAGCACGGGGATGGGGGAAGACGGCATTAAATACCCTAAAGGGGGTTTTTTTGAGTACCTGGTGACCCCTTTTTGGGCTCTTTAATCCTTCCGCTTCCAGTCCTTATGAATGACATTTTCAGGGTTTTGGGGGAAAATTTTTTCTGATTTTTTAGTTGGATGATATTTTGATTTTTTCTTTTTGACGGGGACCTCAGGGGAAACATGTTCAAACTGATTCCGTTTTTTGGAGAGAATGCTTGTATGTGGGGGGAAAAAGTGCTTTTTGGGGGGGGGGGAAATCCTTTTTGGGGATTTTTTTTTCCCAAATCGGGTTTTAAAATGGACCCTTTAAAGGGGTTCAGGCCATCTGTGTTGGGCCCCCAAAACCTTTACTTCTTTAAAGGCTCTTCAGAGTTTTTTGGGGGTTTTCCCAAATTTTTTATCGTAAAAATTTTTTGGGAATTTCTCGGTTATTGTTAAAAACCCTTAATGATTTGACAGAAAGGGTTTGATGTGGTGAATGGCCCCCGAGGGAGTCTCTGCTTTCAGGAATTAAACAGAGATTCACTTTGCTTGTTCTACGGCGCCTGATGTTTTTTTTTGCCATTTCAGGTTTGGGGGTTGATGCCCCTGAAAATTTGGGGGGGGGGCCCTTTTTTCCCAAAAAAATCCAGAGACCCCTAAATGAAAAATTGTGCCTTTTTCTCCGAAAATTTTTTCCCCACTGAACGTAATTATGAGGGGGTAATCGGGAGTTATTGGCCATGAAGGGGGCCCCTTTTTAAGGGGTGGACTTTTGGGTGGGGGAGCCAAACATCAGTTTGGGGGCCCTTACGGGCCTAGAATCTGGGGCTACGGGAAAACCGCAAGGACTAAACCTAGCGGGCCGGGGGGCCCTTTTTTTTTTTCAAGTTTTAATTTTTTGGGTTTCCCCTTTTTTTGGGGATAAGAATTTTTAAGGGGATGCCCTTCGAGGAGTTTCCTTGCGGACTCTCCTAGTTATCTGTTTCCCTTTTGTTTTTTGAAAAAGGGGGGTTTTGTTCTTTCCGCCAAACCCCCCCAAATTTTGGGAAATTGCTCTGGAGGGGTGTCAAAGGGGGATGGGGCCCCAAATGCCCCCTGTTGGGAAAAAAATTTGTTTGGGCCCGGGCCAGGGGAAAAAAAAGTGTGATGCTGAGATTCTTTTTTTGGTTGGCTGGGGGTTTCCCCGGGAAAAATTTTTTGTACCGAGGGTTTTGGTTTTTTCGGTCTTTTGGGGGCCCCCCCTTGTCTCTGAGTTTAGGGAATTTTTTGGGAGTTCTGGGGACTTGCTCTTTGCTCCAACCCCTTTCTCCCTAGGGGTTTTTTGATCCCCTTGCCTGTGAAAAACCTTTTACCCATATCCTTTTGGTTTTTTTTTCCCACCTTCCTTTTTTCAGAGAATGAAAACCCCCTGGGAAAATTTTTGGGAAAGGGTTTTTCCAGAGATACATTTGTGCCCCTTACCAAAAATTCCTTCCTCCTCTAAATTTTGGGGCCGCTGTTCCTTAGCACGTGGTTCGTTTACAGGCTTCCCCCGGGAAAAAATTGTGTTGACAGAGGGGGTCCAGTTTTTTTCCAGATTTTGGAGCTTTTTTCAAACTTTGGGGGTTCAATTTTCTTTTCCCCCCGGGGGGGTTTTCCTCGCCAAAAACAAAATGGAGAACAAAAACCCGACTTTTAGACTTATCTAAGATTTGGTTGTGATGGATGTTGGGGCTTTTTTTTTGCTTGGCGGTTTGCTCTTAATTAAATTGGGAGCTTGCTATTTGATGTTCCCTTTTCTGTATTCTGGGTTTTACCCCGATTTCTTTAGGACAGGGGGAGGTTCTGTCTGTCCAGGGGGACTTGTTTTGGGGAGGGATGCAACGGGTTTGGGGCCCGGGGATGGAGAGGTTGTCCCTCTTCAGGAGGGGCCAAACGGTTTTTTAAACCCGGATAGGACTGATGGGGGGCCCCCTTTTTAAAAAGGGGGGGGGGGGCTGGTTTTCCCCAAAAAAAATTGTTTTAAGGGTTTTCCAATTTAAGGCCCCCGGGGGTTTTTTGGGCCCCTTTTAAGATCATGGAGATCAAATTTAAACTGTTTCTTTTTTTTTTTTTTTTTTTGGGACATTTTAAAATCCCTAACGGGGTTTCCCAAGTCCTTGTTGAAGAGTTTGTTGAGCCGTGGTTTTTGCTGCTGTGCCTCCTGGGCCCTGTTTTTGGGTTTTGGGGGCCCTTTGGGATGTGGTTTAGAAAAAATTAGTTCCGTTTTTTTTAGCGGAAATCCAGTATTTTTTTTAAATGGGGGGAGGGTTTTGGGCGGGGAAAAAAATTTTTTGGGGGTTTTCTTTGGAAATTTTCCGTGGGGACTTATTTTGTGGTACTGGGAATCCCCGACCACCCGGTTTCTCAAAAGAGGGTTCGGG